>CM060445.1:41366664-42027914 GCA_030545235.1 Helianthus tuberosus | reverse complement strand
ATTACTTGTATTTGGAATAGAATAAAGATATGAAGGGATGATATGGTTCTTAAAGAAGGAGAGGTGGAAAATTAAAGGAGCTCGATATAGAATTACTGGTAAAAGAAATGGAAGAAAGAGAGCTTTTGGTGGAAGAAGAATCGACCCTTATGGAGAGCAAAAAAGTGGTTAAGGAGATAGAGTTATAGAAAAACACGGATTTAATACAACGTTCTAGGATCTAGTAGGCTATTAATGGACACGAGAATTCGAAATTCTCTCAAGGGATAATTAATAATAGAAAGGCGAAAAACACTATCCTGGGGCCTAATATTGGGGGGCGGGGGTTGTGGGTAACGAAGCCCTCTTTGGTTAAGAAAGAGGTCTTGGGTTTTTTTAGGAAGTGCTTTGTTGAAAACACCTCTATTTGGCCAAGCATATATTGTTCCAATTTGAAGTTTTTGTTAGAGGCCAATAACGCGATTCTATTTGAAAGTTTTTCCATAAAAGAGAATAAAGATGCGGTTTTTGAGTGTGGGGATGATAGGGCACCATGATGTCAATCAAAAAATATTGAAAGAAAAAGTCATGTTGATCCTACCCCATGTCACGTTTAATTCAATCTTCTCGATGTCAGAAAGCAGCTGGGTGAACCTATTGATAAAGTCTTTTATGGCTTCACCCTCAATGTAACCGAAATTATCGAATTTTTGCCAGATCAAATCAATGCTTTGAGAGTTCATCGTTGAACCAAGTTACGTAAAATAGAAGCTTGTTAAAAACTGAGAAATCACGAGACAAAGCAAGAAACAGTGGACTTGCTAACTCGAACACTTTGCAAATGTACGAACAAGCTTCCTGTACTGCACCTCAAAACCGTTAAAAATGTTCGAAAATTGTCTGAAAACTGTCTTTACCAGATGATTATACTGTTAGACACATCTTGAAATTACGAGTCCAATGATATATAATGTCCAAAACCTTTTTCGGGATTTTCATGCCTTTTTTTGTTATAAAAATCAAACGAATCTAACCGTGCAGTCGGTTTGCTAAGATTGTTTGCAGATCAAATTCAAAACTTAAGTGCGTTTAAAACCGAATACGTCAGCTTGTTAAAGTTCCACCATTAGAAATTAGGAATTCGAAATAGTGTCCAACTCGAAAACTATTCCGAAATGGCTATCCGAAATGCTATCCGAAATGGCTATCCGAAATAGTGTGTCCGAAATGCTGAATTCGAAACAGTAACTAAATTCCGAATAGTCAGGGATTCGAAATCTTGTAAACCTGGTAACTGAAATCCCGAAAAATCTTGTAACAAATTTTTCGAAATCATCCAAAGCAAATATGATCCGAAATCAACACCAAGATGATCCAAAATCCTTGAATACGATCTGAAATCCTTGAATATTATCCGAAATAGTAACAGTCAGGCAATCTTCATCAACCTTTATCCGAAATCCAACAAGTATGATCTGAAATCGCAGCAGATGATCCAAAATGATGATTTTCATAGCAGACTTTGAACACAGTATCCGGAATAGTTCGAAAATCTTGAATATTTGATATCAAAACGAGCCTAGAAATAGGTTCTAATGGCTCTGATACGACTTGTAAGTCCCAAAAACTTGGATCATTCAATGATATCAAACAATCACCAAGGATGGGCGGAATCCAAACTTGGTGAGATTCAAGAAAATCGAAAAACAAGAAAACACAAAGAACAATACCGAGATCACTTTAACAACTTGCACACGATTCTATTACTTGATATGCAAAAACCATCTAGTACAAGATGAACACACTCGAATCGCAACCTCTCTCTATCATAGGGTTTCTGTGGGTGTTTAACCTGATTTATGAAACATAAATCAGTTTATATACCCTAGACAAGTCCACTTCCTTACATGGGCTTCCCTTGGGCTTGCCTGGCCCACATGGCCTTAGACAAGGCCCAATGACCTATTAATGGTCCAAAACCTAATATAAACTAACTCGGTAAGGCCCAGTTCGCTACCATAGACCGTCGCGTATAGTTGATGCGTAAGTCTCACACTTCTAGGGCCTAACACGCACATGGAGATAACGGGTCTTAACATCGGCCAAATCTTCAGTCCTTGTGATTGGCATGCCTACTTTCGAGTTAAACAAATACTTCCATTCTTCCAAAATTGCTCATCTAAGGAGAACGATTCAGCCTTACCATCAGAACGGGGGGAAGTCTTTCTACGAGACGTGGGAGAGATTCAAGGAGCTGCTGAACAAGTGTCCGCATCATAGGTTCGAGGACTGGTCTTCTTAATAGATGAAACAATCGTCACTCGACAGCTTGAAAGCGGATCATGGGTGAAAAATTCTACAATGGAGTTAGATCGGCTACATAGAACATGCTGAACATTACTACAGGTGGCAATCTGATGACCACCAAGACGCCGAATGAATGTAACGAGCTATTTGAGGACCTAGAAATGAGCAACTACGAGTACCCAGAGACAAGGGATCCCGTTTCATCTTCTGCACAGCGAGGAGTGCATAAGGTCGATACTAACATCGCTCTGCAGGCCCAGGTTGATTACTTAACAAAGGCGTTCAAGGACATGTAGACGCAAAAGGAGTAGAAGTGTGAGATCTGCAAGGCAGGTCACGACACGGCCATGTGTCCCATTGCTGTTGATGATTTTCAGGAACAGGTAGAGTTCGTGGGCCCTCCCAACCAGAATCAGAACAATTTGGGTAGTAATTACAACACCGGTTGGAGGAATCACCCAAACTTATGTTTGAAGAACAACAACCCACCGGGGTTTCAGCCGAGGTAGAATATGTTCCAGGATACAGGAGCAGGACTGAGTTCGAGGGAGAAGCACCCCACACTGGAGGAGATGATAAGGCAGAATCAGGAGACAATGGTGAAGCAGACACAATTGCTGACTCAGTTCATGACTCGCGAGGACACTCGCTATCAAGATACTCAGTCGGGGTTCATGGAGCACGAGGCCTTTATGAAGAGTCAGGGTACAATACTACAAAATCTCGAAATGACTATAGGAACGTTGTTGAACCAGTTGAACCAGAGGCCTCAGGGTGGTCTTCCTAGTAGCACTATTAATAACCCGAATGCCACTGCAAAAGCGGTGACTACTAGGAGTGGCCAAGGAGTTGTTGAGATCGAGTCGGTTGTTGATGAGTAGCAGGTCAACATGGAGATTGAGATGGAGATGCCATCTGGCAAGGTGAATGTGAGGCTAGGCCCAGCAAGTACAACATAGTCTAGTGGGTCTTCGGGCGAGAAGGAGAAGGGGTCTCCGAGGGTGTATAAGCCAACAACCCCTTACCCTTGTCGGTTGGGGAAAGGTAAGGATGTGGAGCAGTATGGCCGTTTCATGGAGATGTTGAAGAAGCTCCATGTGAACATCCCATTCGTTAAGGCTTTAGCCAAGATACCGAAGTACGCGAAATTCCTGAAGGATCTTCTTACGAATAAGAAGAAGTTGCAGGATCTCTCTATTATCACGCTGAGCGAGGAGTGTTCTACTGTCCCGCAGAATAAGCTCCCAAAGAAGATGAACTTCACCATTCCATGCCTGATTGGGAATCTAACTGTCAGCAATGCGCTGGCAGACTTAGATGCTAGCATAAATCTCATGTCGTATTCCATTTTTCTAAGCTTAACTTAGGAGAGTCGTCCCCTACGCGCATGAGTATTTAGCTCGCCGATCGTTTGGTGAAATTCCAGAGGGGCATTTTGGAGAACATGTTGGTGAAAGTCGACAAATTCCTTTTTCCAGGTTGACTTTGTCAATCTCGACATGGACGGGAACTCTGAGGTTTCGTTGATCTTAGGTCATGCATTCCTTGTCACCACGTATGCAGTTTGAATGTTCCAGATCTTGTGGGTTTAGATAGAAGTTTGGATAGGATAAAGCTAATTCGGTGGAAATCTCGTAAGAATAGTGGTCGTTGTCGTTTGGTCGGTCAAAAATATATAAATAAGTAGTAAGTGGAAAGTCGAGTCGTCTCCACGAGGAGTTGGTGGCCAGTTCAGTTTTGATTAAATTACTAATTATTAAAAGAATGAAATTGATTTTAGTGGAGTTGGTTTAAAAGAAGCAAACTTTAACTTTTGATTTAAAATAATTATGAGAAAACAATCTTCTCTAGGTTTGAGGTTTGGTGAAAACAATTAATTTATTTAATTAGTGGGAAGCCATTAGGGGTGACTACGTGCGTGATTAATCTAGTGACAATTGAAGATCTAAACTTAAAGGCTTCGATGCAACAACTATCAATTTAATAATATGAGCAAATCAACAAAATTAAATCTTTGACGCGAAAAACCACAAATGGATTTTAAATAACCTAAGAGGTTAACAAATCCACTCCTAAAATCTAGTCAAAATAAAATATAAAAGTACTCTAGAACAAACCCTACACCCGAAGAAGATCACGGGTGAGTTAGTCGTGCATGGTCGTCATCTTAGATTCTTGATTCATGATCTGCAGCCTTGAATTCTGTGTACCATCGTATCTTGTGTGATGCCCTCTGTTTGAACTCCTCTCAATTGTCATCTGCTATCAAACTGAAGTATATCCTACAAAAGTTGCGTCCCTCTTTCTTATTATTTCAACAATTCAGCCTTTTCCATCCAATCATTCGTAAGCCCAATCAATCCTTTGTTGTAATAATTTGTCACACCCCCAAAATCCACACGCAGAGTATCACCACTTGGAGTCATGACTGAACAGGATCAAACCACCAATCATATTGAACAAGCAAGTAATTAATTGTAAAAGTCCAACCAATACAATTGGTGTCCAAAACAAACATAGTTTAAGTTGTAAGCGGAAGCATAATGTTTAAAACCAAAACATAAGTTTAAATATCCCAAAGTTTAACATGGCACACAGCTGTCCATGTCCCACAACGACTCTTCCCCATGCAAGCTCCAGCTAAGTACCTATTGACCTGCAAAGCATGCAGTAACGAGTCAACAATAATGTTGAGCGAGTTCACAGTTGGGTGTTCGTTTTAAGTTGTTTCGAAAACAGTTTCCTTTAACTGGCATCCTGCCGTGGGGGTTACCCCATAGTTGAAAACGTGATTTGTTTATCCCATTTACTCTGGCAATCCAGCCGTGGGGGCTACCACATGTTTAGTTATCTGGCTTTTCGGCCGTGGGGGCTACCCCATGTATACTACTAGACTCGTTACCATGTCGACTGCTGACTGTAGTCATGTTTATGTGCCCTGAACTGTCAATGTCTATCCTCATTGACGTGCCCAGATCCATTAGTTCACGCCCGTCCTCTGCGGCACGGTGTGAGGCTTGTCAGACCTAAATAGCGCTATCTAACTAATGACCCGCTCGCCATTGGCCCGGCGATTAAGTCGATATAAAAAGGAGGGACTTCGTGATAGAGTTTTGGTCTAGTAAAAGTTAACTGTCCATGAGGACGAGGAATTACATTCCTGAACCAGTACTGTCCTACTCAAGAAAGGACGAGGAATCCATGTTCCTTAACCCCATTCCCAACCCCTGGGAATCCCATGCTTTGTAGAATGTGTGAACTCACCTTAGGTTAGCTCGGCAGATAAGTGAAAGGTCAATCGAGCTGCTAGAGGTCAACCACGTCCTAACATGGTTACCATACAGGTCAGGTCTACGTTCAAGTAGTGCACGTATGATTACACAGAGATAGCAAGTTACGAACACATGGTATACACGTCATACACGTAAACGATATCAGACAAGTAAATAACAAAGCCCAATAATACTCAGCCCAACATGTTGTGCGTTCAGCACAGCCTTGTGCGACCCACAACATGTTGTGCGATCAAACATATACCCGACCCAATAATACAAACGGTCCAAGACTTGTGCGGCCCAACAAACAATGCTAACACTTGGGCTGCTCGGCCCGATTACATGCAAAGCCCAAATTACCGATTTGTATAATTTATAGGTTATTATACATAATCACCATTAATATCTGTCATGTAAGTTAAATGCATATGTCTCCACTAACATATTAAAACCCCATAGCCATACTACCCTTTAGATTTATTAACATTCTAGCACCTATTATCACATGGGTCTAGCTATCAAGCACTAGCTAGGCAACAATAGTCATAGATTCGTTCATGGCATCATCCACAGTTTATAAAATTTATGACTTCCCTTAGTTCCACTCAAAACCCTAATTATTGAACTAATCATACTCATCATCTAGTTAATCAATTAATCATAACAGAACTCATGCACACGCTGGCAATCATGGCATGATTTAATATACAAACGAAAACTCCTTGTTATCGCTGATTATTATTATTAAAGTGTGTAAATTATTAATACAAATCCCATGTGCACAAAACCATCATTCTGATGATCTCACACAGCCGTGAGTGATCATTCATATAGAACAAAATCATATAAAAGTTATCAAAGCACAGTATGCATATGGAACAAGACCATCGATTTCCCACCCACCTACTTCCTAACCACATAAAATTCAGTTTTAAGATTTATAAGATTATTCAACTATCAGTGAGTGATCATCGATTCCACACGGCACATAATCTCTTATATCATAAACTACATGTTGCAACCATTCGTATAAGTACATCAACACCTTTCACACAATCATTAATAGTCAACTAGATTGAAATCATTACGATTATACTTACCCAAAGATGCATGATACTAATCATAAGAGATGAGTTTCAACAGAAAAGAACTTCGAAGGAGGGGGGCTGATCGTCGCAAGAGATAGAGTGCAATAGGGTTTTTTTATAATTGTGCAAGGAGATTATGTGCCCCCTAACAAGAATTCACGTATACATAAGTTAGAGAAGAGTGGGCCATGACCGGTTGGGCTTGAAGGGAAAGACTGGGCCGAGAGTTGTAAGGGACCAAAGCCCAAAGGCTTGTGCGTTCGGATTGTTGTGCGATTGAGCTCGTTTATATACATACATACTTCACACAAAACACATATCAAAAATAACATTTCATAAACATTCGTTACATCAACATATCAGGTTATCACACAAGGTTCACATACGTTACATTAAGTACAAAGATAAGTTCTGAAATACGAGTTGTCACATTATCCCCAAGTTGAAAGAAATTTCGTCCCGAAATTTGGTACGTACTCACTGAGGAAGCTAGTTAAGTTGTATGGTTTTCCTGGGGTGTCACATCCTCCCCCCGTTGATCTGGAATTTCGTCCCGAAATTCCGTTGTAGCTTCGGCCTCAGTAGTGGTTGTACTGTTTGCGAACAATTGGGGATACTTTTGTTTCATCTGATCTTCGCGTTCCCAGGTGAACTCTGGGCCGCGACGTGAGTTCCAATGAACTCGAACGAGAGGTATTCTAGTGCGCTTGAGGACCTTAACATCCCGGTCCGTGATTTCAACTGGTTCCTCGACGAATCATAGCTGTTCGTCGATAGTGAGCTCCTTCAGAGGAACTATGAGGGTCTCATCTGACAGACACTTCTTTAGATTCGACACGTGGAAAACGTTGTGAACTGCACTGAGTTCTGCTGGTAGGTTCAGTTTGTAGGCCACCCTGCCTAATTTCTCGATGACTTCGAAAGGTCCGACGTATCGTGGGTTAAGTTTGCCTCATTTACCAAAACGAACCACACCCTTCCAGGGTGAAACTTTGAGTAGTACCCACTCCCAAACCTGAAGCTCGAGTGGTTTCCTGCCCTTATCGGCGTAGCTTTTCTGACGGTCGCGAGCTGCCGCCATTTGTTGTCGTATCTGAGCAATTCGTTCTGTTGTGTCTACCACAAGTTCTGGGCCGGTGATCTGACTATCCCCCACCTCTGCCCAACAAAGAGGTGACCGGCATTTACGCCCGGATAATGCCTCAAATGGAGCAGCTTTAATGCTGGTGTGGTAGCTGTTATTGTACGAAAATTCCACAAGTGGCAAATGCTTTTCCCAGCCGTTGCCAAAGTCAATTACACATGCCCTAAGCATGTCTTCAAGGGTCTGGATGGTGCGTTTAGACTGCCCATCCGTTTGCGGGTGATAAGCTGTGCTCATATCTAAACGTGAGCCAAAGGACTTGTGCATTGCTTGCCACAGTTCTAAAGTAAAACGTGCATCTCGATCCGAGATAATAGAGGTGGGCACCCCATGCCTCGAGACAACTTCCTTAAGATATACATCCACTAAGGTGGAGAACTTATCTGTTTCCTTGATAGCCAAGAAGTGTGCAGGCTTTGTGAGTCGATCCACGATCACCCAAATAGTATCGTTACCACGTTGAGATCTAGGTAGGCCAATAACAAAATCCATGGAAATTTGCTCCCATTTCCATTGTGGTATCTCTGGTTGTTGGAGTAGGCCTGAGGGTTTCTGGTATTCGAATTTTACTCTCGCACAAGTCAAACACTTGCTGACGTAAGTTGCTATGTGGGCCTTCATGCTAGGCCACCAATACGTAGTTTTGATATCCTGGTACATCTTATCCGAACCAGGATGTACTGAATAGCGAGACTTGTGTGCCTCATCCATCACAAGCTCTCGTAGGTTGCCATAGAGTGGGACCCAAATGCGTCATGTTAAGTAGTAAGCACCGTCTTCCTTTTGTTCCAACCATTGTCTTGAGCCACGTAGGGCTTCAGTCCTGACGTTTTCTGGTTTCAATGCTTCCACCTGAGCATCTCGTATTTGAGCAGGAAGACTAGATTGAATAGTGAGTTGTAATGCTCGTACGCACTTAGGCGTAGTGTCCTTTCGACTGAGGGCGTCAGCCACAACATTGGCTTTGCCTGGGTGGTACCTGATCGAGCATTCATAGTCATTCAGTAGCTCGACCCATCGTCGTTGTCGCATATTCAGTTCCTTCTGTTTGAAGATGTGCTCGACACTCCTGTGATCGGTGTAGATGGCGCATTTGGTACCGTACAGGTAGTGTCTCCATATCTTAAGTGCGAAAACAACAGCTCCCAGCTCTAAATCGTGCGTAGTGTAGTTTCTTTCATTAACTTTAAGTTGGCGTGAGGCGTAGGCTATAACCTTATCCCGTTGCATCAGTACACAACCAAGACCCTGAATTGATGCGTCGCAGTAAACCACAAAGTCGTCTATGCCCTCTGGCAATGAAAGGATAGGTACACTGCAAAGTCTATCCTTTAAGTGCTGAAATGCTAACTCTTGTGCATTTCCCCATCGAGAAACAACGCCTTTCTGCGTTAGTGAGGTGAGAGGCTGTGCAATCTTGGAAAAATCCTTAATAAACCTCCTGTAGTAACCTGCCAAGCCCAAGAATTGGCGAATTTCCGTTGGTGTACGAGGTGCAGGCCAGTTCTTAATCGAGTCTACCTTGGATGGTTCAACGTGAATCCCATCCTTGTTTACCACATGGCCTAAGAAATGGACTTCACGAAGCCAGAAGTCACATTTTGAAAGCTTGGCGTACAGTTGTTCTGCTCGAAGGAGTTCCAAAATGAGTCGTAAATGCTGCTCGTGTTCCTCCTGACTCTTCGAATAGATCAGGATGTCGTCGATGAAAACTATAACGAACTTGTCCAGGTAAGGCTTGCACACTCGATTCATCAAGTCCATGAAGACCGCAAGTGTGTTTGTCAGCCCAAAAGGCATGACCAAAAACTCATAGTGTCCATAACGGGTTCTAAAGGCTGTTTTAGAGGCGTCCTCTTCTCGGACTCTCAGCTGGTGATATCCTGATCTCAAATCAATTTGAATAGTAGCTCGACCCTTGTAGCTGGTCGAACAAGTCGTCAATGCGTGGAAGAGGATAGCGATTCTTCACGGTCACCTTGTTGAGTTCACGGTAGTTGATGCATATTCTGAAGGTACTATCTTTCTTCTTCACGAATAACACTGGAGCTCCCCAGGGCAAAGAGTTAGGACGAATAAAACCCTTATTCAAGAGTTCTTGTAGTTGCGTAGACAGCTCTTCCAGTTCAGATGGGGCTAAACGATATTGTGCTCGAGCTATGGGGGCTGCTCCAGGAGCTAGCTCGATTTGAAACTCGACCTGACGATGAGGCGGAAGACCAGGTAGTTCCTCAGGAAATACCTCAGGATAGTCGCGTACAATTGGAAAATCTTCTATCTTCTTCTCTTTCTTTGAGGTGTCAGTAACGAGAGCCAAAATAGCATTATGGCCCTTTCGCAAACACTTCTGGGCCTTAAGGAAATAGATGATGCTCTCAACAACACCCCTCTTATCGCCACGAATCATGAGTGATTCATCACCTGAATAAGGAATACGGACGATCTTCTCGTTGCAAAGAATCTCTGCTCGGTGTTGGGATAACCAATCCATCCCAATGACAACGTCAAAACTACCTAGAATGATAGGAATGAGGTCGATAGAGAAGGTGTGACCGGCAAGAACAAGATTACAACCCTTGACTACATGGGTGACCTCTAAATTCTTACCATTTACTAGCTCTACAGTGTGCTTGGTGTTCAAAGGTGTTGGGGTTCGTTTAAGCATTTGACTAACTTTTAAGGACACGTAGCTAGTATCAGCACCCGAATCAAATAAAACTGTAACGTAAAAGTCGTCGAGAAGGAACTTACCCATCACCACATTGGGATCATTCCTCGCTTCACCCTGGCCAATAACGAACACACGACCCCTGGCACCATTGCCGTTGTTACCCCCGTTGTTTCCATTCCCTTGGTTGTTATTATTGTTGTTGTTGTTCTGGTTCCGGTTCAGTTGGGGACAATCTCTCTTGAAGTGGCCTTCAGCTCCACACTGAAAGCACCCTTTGTTGATGCCTTGCTGCTGACGTTGATTCTGTGGGGCTTGTTGTTGCTGACGATTCTGGTTTGCGGGGTATAAACTTCTGCAATCCTTTGCGGCATGGCCTGGCTTGTTGCACCGATCACAGTTACCTCTGGTGCATGGCCCGCTGTAGCGTAGGTTGCAGCGATTGCATTTGGGGTGATTTCCCTTGTACCCACCATGACTTTGACTGCCAGATGTTTGCTGACTAGGACTCTTGTAGTCGTCAGTCCTTCTCTGCTGAGACTGGGACTGAACTGAAGTTGAACCTTTTCTTGAAGCTCCATCCCATTTCCGTTTGTTGTCACCAGGAGCATCCGAAGTAGCTGTAGCACTAATACGTTTTGGTAACCTGTTCTGCTCCACCGCCTGATCAGTGAGACAATGAGCTAATTGAACAACTTGCTGGATGGTGGCGAGGTTAGCCGAAGTCACATGACTTTGGATTTCTGGCACTAAGCCCTTAAGATATAATTCAATGCGTTTGATGGGAGAGTCCACCATAGTAGGACACAGAATGGCAAGCTCATTCGATCTTTTCGTGTACGCTTCAATTTTCGACCCCGTCATCTTGAGGTTGAAGAATTCGACTTCCAGTTTGTGAATTTCATCACGATTGCAATACTCCTCTTTGATAATCTCCTTAAAGTTGTCCCATGGGGTGGCGTTAGCAGCAACCAACCCCAGCATTTGAACCTGAGCGTTCCACCACGTGAGCGCTAAACCCTCGAGAGTACCGGTAGCATACTTCACCCTGCGAGCCTCAGGGCATTCACACATCTCGAAAATAGATTCGAGCTTTTCAAACCAGTGGAGGAGAACTACAGCTCCTTCAGTGCCACTGAAAGTAGTTGGTCGGCAGTCCATAAAAGTTTTGAAGGTGCACACAGGTGGCTGAGAATGTTGGCCTGTCGTGGGTGTAAGAAAGGACAAAGTTTAACACAAGGGTTGGTTCACGAGAGTAGGACCTAAAGATCCTAGAATGAGTTTACACTACAGGGTATACCTCCTGCTTGTGCGGCTGCAAGTACCGCAGCAACTTGTTCGTTAATCAGAGCCGTCAACTGGGCTTGTGTCATGTTAACACTTCCAGACATGATCTTCATATCAAGGGGAACATGAGTGAGAAGGGTTCGCGAAAGTGCGATGACAGAAGAGAGTAAGCACACATGTGTTTTCAAACTATAGTTGCTATGTTTATCTAAGCATACCATAAGCAAAGTTCTATGTAATCTAGCAAGTAGGCAATAAATCATAAACCATATCACCTAGAATGTCGAGCCTTGCACGTGGGGTGAAGCGTCGTTGTGGATCGTAGAGCACGGTACAGGTTATAGTCTGGTTTTAACAAAAATGTTTTCCCTTATTAAAACCAAGTTCTCTATAACCAATGGCTCTGATACCAATCTGTCACACCCCCAAAATCCACACGCGGAGTATCACCGCTTGGAGGCATGACTGACCAGGATCAAACCACCAATCATATTGAACAAGCAAGTAATTAATTGTAAAAGTCCAACCAATACAATTGGTGTCCAAAACAAACATAGTTTAAGTTGTAAGCGGAAGCATAATGTTTAAAACCAAAACATAAGTTTAAATATCCCAAAGTTTAACATGGCACACAGCTGTCCATGTCCCACAACGACTCTTCCCCATGCAAGCTCCAGCTAAGTAGCTATTGACCTGCAAAGCATGTAGTAACGAGTCAACAATAATGTTGAGCGAGTTCACAGTTGGTGTTCGTTTTAAGTTGTTTCGAAAACAGTTTCCTTTAACTGGCATCCTGCCGTGGGGGTTACCCCATAGTTGAAAACGTGATTTGTTTATCCCATTTACTCTGGCAATCCAGCCGTGGGGGCTACCACATGTTTAGTTATCTGGCTTTTCGGCCGTGGGGGCTACCCCATGTATACTACTAGACTCGTTACCATATCGACTGCTGACTGTAGTCATGTTTATGTGCCCTGAACTGTCAATGTCTATCCTCATTGACGTGCCCAGATCCATTAGTTCACGCCCGTCCTCTGCGGCACGGTGTGAGGCTTGTCAGACCTAAATAGCGCTATCTAACTAATGACCCGCTCGCCATTGGCCCGGCGATTAAGTCGATATAAAAAGGAGGGACTTCGTGATAGAGTTTTGGTCTAGTAAAAGTTAACTGTCCATGAGGACGAGGAATTACATTCCTGAACCAGTACTGTCCTACTCAAGAAAGGACGAGGAATCCATGTTCCTTAACCCCATTCCCAACCCCTGGGAATCCCATGCTTTGTAGAATGTGTGAACTCACCTTAGGTTAGCTCGGCAGATAAGTGAAAGGTCAATCGAGCTGCTAGAGGTCAACCACGTCCTAACATGGTTACCATACAGGTCAGGTCTAGGTTCAAGTAGTGCACGTATGATTACACAGAGATAGCAAGTTACGAACACATGGTATACACGTCATACACGTAAACGATATCAGACAAGTAAATAACAAAGCCCAATAATACTCAGCCCAACATGTTGTGCGTTCAGCACAGCCTTGTGCGACCCACAACATGTTGTGCGATCAAACATATACCCGGCCCAATAATACAAACGGTCCAAGACTTGTGCGGCCCAACAAACAATGCCAACACTTGGGCTGCTCGGCCCGATTACATGCAAAGCCCAAATTACCGATTTGTATAATTTATAGGTTATTATACATAATCACCATTAATATCAGTCATGTAAGTTAAATGCATATGTCTCCACTAACATATTAAAACCCCATAGCCATACTACCCTTTAGATTTATTATCATTCTAGCACCTATTATCACATGGGTCTAGCTATCAAGCACTAGCTAGGCAACAATAGTCATAGATTCGTTCATGGCATCATCCACAGTTTATAAAATTTATGACTTCCCTTAGTTCCACTCAAAACCCTAATTATTGAACTAATCATACTCATCATCTAGTTTATCAATTAATCATAACAGAACTCATGAACACGCTGGCAATCATGGCATGATTTAATATACAAACGAAAACTCCTTATTATCGCTGATTATTATTATTAAAGTGTGTAAATTATTAATACAAATCCCATGTGCACAAAACCATCATTCTGATGATCTCACACAGCCGTGAGTGATCATTCATATAGAACAAAATCATATAAAAGTTATCAAAGCACAGTATGCATATGGAACAAGACCATCGATTTCCCACCCACCTACTTCCTAACCACATAAAATTCATTCTTAAGATTTATAAGATTATTCAACTATCAGTGAGTGATCATCGATTCCACACGACACATAATCTCTTATATCATAAACTACATGTTGCAACCATTCGTATAAGTACATCAACACCTTTCACACAATCATTAATAGTCAACTAGATTGAAATCATTACGACTATACTTACCCAAAGATGCATGATACTAATCACAAGAGATGAGTTTCAACAGAAAAGAACTTCGAAGGAGGGGGGGCTGATCGTCGCAAGAGATAGAGTGCAATAGGGTTTTGTTATAATTGTGCAAGGAGATTATGTGCCCCCTAACAAGCATTCACGTATACATAAGTTAGAGAAGAGTGGGCATGACCGGTTGGGCTTGAAGGGAAAGACTGGGCCGAGAGTTGTAAGGGACCAAAGCCCAAAGGCTTGTGCGTTCGGATTGTTGTGCGATTGAGCTCGTTTATATACATACATACTTCACACAAAACACATATCAAACATAACATTTCATAAACATTCATTACATCAACATATCAGGTTATCACACAAGGTTCACATACGTTACATTAAGTACAAAGATAAGTTCTGAAATACGAGTTGTCACATAATTAGTGGGCTGGATGAGGTTTGTTTACATTAGTAGTTGTAGAAGCCCACTAAAATAGATCTCACAAGAATGAATTTATGCTCCAATTTCACATTTGTATTCTTCGTTGGTTATGAAACATTTAAATCAAATAATAAATGTCAAATTTAATTCACATGTCTATTAACCAACCATATTAACTCACCCAAAAGGTTAAATTCAATAAAGTCATGTGATTATGGACATTAATGAAAATCAAAATAAATTTTCTTTTCACATGTGGGTAGCCTTCTTAGTGAGATATGCGGGAGAGATATGTCTGAAATGCAACTATTAAGCGTGGATGATCAGGGGAGTGGGGTCAATGTTTTTGATCTTGAGCATGATCCGCAGCCACAGGCTAGTGAGCTTTCCCCTAGGTTTGAGTGTTCTGAGGTCTTCAAGTGATTGAGAGAGAGAGAGAGAGAGAGAGAGAGATCCCGGAGGAAAATCCATCAGTTGAAGTACCCCTGCCCTTAGAGCTTAAGGAGTTATCGTCTCATCCGGAGTACGCATTTCTGGGCGAGGGATCTATGTTGCCCGTCATCATATCTGCGAGATTGTTGGAGGAGGAGAATAAGTTGATGGTTGTCTTGAGGGCGAGTAGGCACGCCATTGCGTGGAAGCTTATGGACATAAAGGGTATAACGCTTCGTTTGCACGTATAACATCTTGATGGAGGAAGAATTTAAGTCGGTGGTTCAGCCTTACAGAAGGCTAAACCCGAACATGCAGGAGGTAGTAAAGAAGGAGGTGATTAAACTGGTAGATGCAAGGCTGATTTTCTCGATGTTGGATTCTGCATGGGTGAGTCACGTCCAGGTGGTCCCCAAGAAGGGGGGAATGACTGTGGTTGTCAACGAGAAAAATGAGTTTATACCCACCTAGGCCGTCACCGATTAGGAGTTTGCATAAACTATCGCAAACTCAATGATGCCACCCGAAAGGACCACTTTCCTTTAGCGTTCATCGACCAGATTCTGGAGCGGTTGTCTGGGCAACAATTCTATTGCTTTCTTGATTGCTTTTCTTGTTATTTCCACATCCCCAATGCATTGGAGGATCAAGAAAAGACCACCTTTACATGCGCCTATGGCATGTTTGCGTATCGTTGCATGCGGTTTGGGTTATGTAATGTTCCAGCCACTTTTCAGCGTTGCATGGTGGCCATTTTGCATGAGATGATCTAGGAATCCATGGAGGTCTTTATGAATGACTTTTCAGTTTTCGAGAGTTCCTTTGATCTTTTTCTTTAGTAATCTAAATCGTATGCTTACTCGTTGTGAGGAGACGAACCTGAAGCTTTGTTCGGAGAAGTCTCATTTCATGGTTCGTGAGGGAATTGTGCTAGGGTACAAGATTTCACAGGCTGTGACAACTGACACAAAACTGGTAATTTCCGTACTATTTTAATAATTATTTATTTCCTGCATTTATGTGCTTAAACGTCAACTTTATATGCTTACTTGTTTTACATATGAATTCATGCATGTTTCATACTTCATTTATCGCATTGTACAATACGTTAAGCGTTGCATTGAAACGATTAGTAAACTCACCGGATAGACAAGATGTGTCAGCACAACTTCAGTATGCAGTTAAACGATAGATTTAGGACCTAGATGTAGGTCCAACATCAAAAATACATTAAAACCCAAGTGTGGGAACAAGGGTTAACATAAACACTTTCCAGAAGCTAAAATAAGCACTAAAAACTGCCTGAAACGCACTTTAAATGCAGAATTAATGTTTAAGTGTCGATAATAACTTGTAAAGTGTTGGAAATGAAAACTGTCACAAAAGGTACTTTATACCTTGTAAAATTCACTATTTAGCACTTTAACGAACCGACAACCGAACGATTAACCGGACACTACCCAAAACACCAAAAATAGACTAGAAACATAATTTTTATGTTTTAGAGCTAGTTATGGTGATAGAACACCTTAAAAATCATCAAAACACTTAAACACACTTAACATTATATTAACCTTCTAATTTACATCTTCCACCCACAACTTCTAAGATTTCACATTTAACCCCCCATGCCATAACCGGCCCAAGAGTAGCCCCACAACCTTTCCCATTAAAATATTTCTAGTGTGCTCAAGATATGGGACATGTAAACCTATGGATAAAGATATGTTGGTGGGTATAAGGAACAAGATAATTAGAAGGATGAACATCACTTTACCATTTCAACTTTCAAAACTCTCTCCTTCCTCCTTTCACTCCCAACTCTCGGCCACACTTACACACCCACACATCCACCATTTTCTTCATCATTCAAGCAAATCCAAGGTGTTACATAGGTGTTAGTAGGTGATCTAAGAAGGATTGAAGTAAAAGAAGTGGAAGGACCTTCACTAGGAGCTTTTATCCACCCATTCTTCTTCATTTTTATCTTCTTCTTGTTCTTGCCACATCCCTAGCCACAAGAGCTAGTGGTAAGCTCCATAAACCATCTTTTACTTCATGTTAAGGTTATGTACAAGTTACACCATCAAAGAACATAAACTTTAAAAGATGGTAACATGAAAATCTAACATAATCTAAGTGAAAACAAGTTGTTTTGAAGATGTTTGATGTATGTTATGAAGTTGTGAATGTTGATCTTGTATTTTTAGTTAGATCCATCATGTGTAAGATTGTTAGAAGCTTAGATCTATCAAGTTTAAGCATGGATCTTGAAAGATCCATGATGAAATTTGAAGATGAACTTGAAAGATCTTTATGTGAACATGAAAATGGTTTTTAAAGAATATTTTCATGATCTTGAAGTCACTAAACTTGTGGATGATTAAGTTATGAAATAAAGTTTCACAAAAAGTTTATAAAAAGTCAATCAAGAAGCTTATTTTTGGAAGATCTAAGTATGTTAAGTGTAGATCTAAAAGACTACATGTTTTGAAGAAATATTCAAGTTCACCCTAGAGTTTAACAAGATGATTTTAGTGTATGTTACTTGTGAAATTGTTGAAACTTGATTTTTGATGAAGAAAAGAAATTAAACACATGTTTTGAAAACATGGGAAACCTCCATTTTTAGGGGAAACTATGTCAAAATTTTTATAAAATCTTGACACTTAGAAAAATATAAGTTTTGGTGAAACTTATTCCCCAAAAATTCACCTAAAAATATTTACTAAGGTTTCCTAATTTTTATACAAAATTACAAGTCAATAAATAAGGTTTTTTTCAAGGTTAAAATCAATATTAAATATGTATATTTTTAGGGAAAAATATATATATTTAGTGGTCACAAAATTATGTACTAAGTGTATATTATGTGTATTATATGTATTAGTGTATATTAGGAACTTGAAAAATACACTAAATACTCCAAAGGAGTATAAATACCAAAATACATACAAAAATGTACAAGGAAGTATTTATAAATATATATACAAAAATTACCTATAAAAGGGGTATTTGGACAAGATACAAAATATATATTAACATAAATATATTCCTCACAATATATGGACTTGGACAAATATTTGGACATTTTGGACATAAATATACATTTTGGACAAATACATATAATTACTACCAAGTAATGAAAATTATACAAAAATCGGGTAAATGACAAAAATTATATATATGTGTATGAATACTTGAAAGTATGACAAATATATATATATATATATATATATATATATATTACAAACAAACCTTAAAAATATGTTATTTTTAAGAAATATAATTCCGGAAAGTATTAAAAATCAAAGGAATGATTTTTGGCAAATAATGTAAAATACACAAGTATTTAGATATAAATACAACTATACTTTCCTAAGTATACTTATCTAAAAATAATATTGAAAATATTATTTAACAAACTACTTATAATTATTTTTGGAAAATAATATATGTATCATATATTGGTTAAGTTAAAAATATAGATTATTTTTAACTCATATCGCTTTCAAATACTACAAATACAAATATATAGTTTTGGGAATAAAATATATATACTTACAAGTGAACAATACAAATTCAATTTATAATAATGCGACGAACGGCGAGACCCGACAAACAAGGGCACGACCCTCACATATGACGAACTTAAAAAAAACAAATACCGAACTTAAGATGGTAACTTTTACTTAGTAAGTTACAAGTCTAAGTGATTAACGCACATAGAACATTTATAGTTACGACGCCTACGAGACAAGCCCTGGTGAAGTTTCGACGCAGGAGATGCAAACCAGTGAGTTCATGTCCCCACTTTTAAACATTTTCTTGTTTTCTAAACTTTGGGGAAAATACATGTACTGTGGTATGTAGAAACAAAACTAAGGAATGACGTATAGATCATGTGACGAATAAGGTGAGACTTAAGCACCCTTAATCAACTATATACCTAGACCGCATAACAAAAGGTTAGATCTAATGGGTTTCAGGCAGCCACACTCTTGGCCACGTTTTACCTAGAGTGCTTTTGTGTCTCGAGTCGTAAATCGACAGAAAAATGCCTATGGTTTGTGATGTGTGCAAAATGCAATATATAAATTATATCAAATGAGGCATAAAATGTGACAACTGTCAAATTTGCATGCATCCGTACAATTATTAGGCAATGATTAATGCTTAATGACTGTGCTGATTTACAAGTTATGACATGAATTGCTTTCTGATCATTATCATTATACATACATGTGCATCATATATTGCAAATGACATAACATTACTGCATGCAAACTTTATTGATTCAAATGGTGCACGAAACAAAGATAGCACAGTTATCAGACAAATCAGAGAAATGCTGACGGAGTTCAGTATATAGACAGACATGGTATTGAGATACAGAATGGGCCAGAAACCAAGAGTTACACAAAATTCGGAAAGTGCCGGAAAGTGCCTAAAACTTACATAAACTGCAGAATTCTGCAGAATTCAGCAAAATTCGGCATTTAAACAATTTAATATCATGCAGAAATATGGTTAAATGGTCCTGAATGCTTTCCTAAGTGTCGGGAATCAAAACTGTCACAAAAGTTAACATAAAGCACACCAAACTGCATAGTTTAGCACTTTAACGAATCGGTAACCAACCGAACAACCGGACACTACCCAAAACACCAAATTTTTACTAGAAGCATTGTTTTAACATTACCAAGCTAGTTATGGTCCCCGAACGTCATAACACACTATATAACATACTAGTAACTAAATAACCTAACTAGATACTTGATTTCCAACTAACTAAACTAACTAATGGTTACATTCCAACTCTACACACCCCCATACCTGCGGCCATAGTGTGGCCCCCACTATAGATTTTATTTGTTATTTATAATGGATTATGTTGTAACTTTACTAAACATATGGACCATTAGATCTTCATGTGAAGGTGTATTATAAGCTTAACTTCAAGACATAACTTTTCATTCTCACACCACAACATCACACTTGAACTTCCTCTCCTCCTTCCCCCATTCTCGGTCGTAACCTACTCCCACACAACCACCATTTTTCAATCATCTTCCATCTATTCTACATATCTACAAAGGTGTTAGAAGGTGTATAAGGAGGCTTGGTGCTCTTGGAAGTTGAAGGACCTCTCACATAAGCTTTTATCCACTTCATTTTCATCTAGTGATCACCCCTAGCCTTGAGCTAGTAGTAAGATCTCCTACACTTCATTTTACATCTTGCTTAAGCGGTTAAAGAATGATATAAGTTGTTAACCATGAAGAACACTATGAATCAAGAACATGAAACATGAATATAAGCTTAAAAATCATAAGAAATCATGTTGTTTAAGTGTTGTTATGATTGTTGATTGTTGTTTGCTCATGTTATTGATGTTGATCATCATATGATCTTGCTAGATAGTGATTAAAGACATAATCTAGCAAGACGAGAGGATGATTATGTTAAGATCAAAGTAATCATCCTCATGTAAATCATGAACTTGAAAGTATAAGATGTTTTTCTTGTAAGATGATGATCAAAGTGAATATAAAGTCTTGTAAATCTATGATTTCAAGAATGATTTTTCAAGAAACCAAGTTAAAAATACAAAGTTTACTTAATCTTGGTTCTTAAAGGAATTAACCACATTTTTAGTGGTTAATCAAGTGTAGAAATACATATGTAACAAGAAAAACTCAAGAAGAAACATTTTTAGAAAAATGAATTACAAGTTGTAAACATCTAACTTCTTTAAAAATTATGTTTTTAAATAAACAAACACACTTTAAAGGGTAACTAAGCTTACTAAACACACTAGTAAGTTACTACAATTTTTTGTAAATTTTCAAGTTCATGAAGTAGTAATTTATGCTTGATTTTGGCAATTTGGTAAGTGTTGATTGGTTTATTGTTGATTGTGGTGATTTGTAAAAGAAAATGATATGCTTTGAAAGAATGGAAACCTCCATTTTTAAGGGGAAACTATAGCAAAATTTTTCTAAAAATTAAACACTTAGAAAAAAAATTTTAAACAAATATTTACAAGTATATTTTGAACCATGAATTTTCATATAAAGTTTGCCATAACTTTTGTTACAAAAATTACAAATATCGGAGATTGGTTTTTGTAAATAAAAGTGACTAAATATGTATTTAGGAAATATATATTTAGAAGTCACCTTGTGTGTGATTATTTGTAGATTATGTGTATTAATTATATTATTTTAGGACTTGAAATAATATAACTCACCAAAATACTAAGAAATTACAATCCAAAATATTACCAAAATTTCAAGAATATGAATATATAATTTACACCCAAAATATTGGAGAAACCGAACAAGGAATATAACTCACAAAATATTCCGGAAATTAATTCATGACTATATTTTGGTAATTGGTATTTTGGACACCAAGAGAATGAAAATGTGATTTTCATAATTACTACAAAAATATGTCATATTTTTGTCAAGAAGAAAATATATTATTTTTTGGTAGATAAAAATATATATTTTCTTGAAATTATTAGAAGACATTATTTTGGGAAAAAATGTATTTTCTTAAACAAACTTGAAATATATTATTTTTGGATGAAAAATGGATTTATATATATTTTCTAGGTTGGATTTGAAAATATATTATTTTTGGAGATTACATGAAAATACAATTATTTTTGCCAAAGGAAAAAATTATAAATAATTTTTCTTTGTTATATCTCTTAAATATATATTTCGAGAATATATATTGATGAATTTTTATTAGAAATATTATTCCGGAAAAGTTAATACAAAAATTAAGTATAAGGATACTTAATAAACACAATAAAAATATGTATTCTCGTACGTATAAATACATACCGGAATACGCCACCGATACTTGGCAAAAATATACAAGTATAAGAATACGAATACAAACACACCCATTCTCGGGAAGTTATACATGTATAAATACATAAAAAGTAACAAGTTAAAATATATTATTTTAACTAATATTCCAAAATTTGGTAAATATAATTTAAGTTAAAATATTTATTATTTTAACAAATAATTATATAACTTGGAATAATATTAAAGACATAAAGGAACGTAACTCAAAGACACTTAGTAATACTAAGTCAAGGCACGACCCGCTCGTCTAATAGTCCGTAGTACGTTGTAGGTAGTCGTGTACACTAGTAGCAGCTTGAGTTACGACGGATTGAAGAACGTAAAACTGTGAGTTCATGTCCCCCTTTTATTTTAACTGTTTTTGTTTTATAACTTCGGGGGTGAAGTACATGTTACAAAATGTTTACATATAATTACAATTGGTATGGTTAGCTAAGTAATGTACTATTAGATCATGTGAATGGGTAGGCGCACTCTTAAGACCATTAATCCTCGTGTTAGGACCGAGGGACATGAGTGAAAGATCTATTTGGGTGTAGCGAGCCCACACCCATGTGGACCGGGGTTTGGCCCATGAGGTGACTATGTCGTTCCCGCCGGATGACCCGGTACAAAATCTGCTAGGATTGAGCCTTCCTGCACCATTTCTCCTATATTAATGTATTAGCTACAGATTAATTGATCTGTTTTCTTATTTGCTTACATACCAGGGTTTACAAAACATACATACTTACAATGATTATAAAGGTTTATTCGTGCACACATACTAATCACATGAACTCGCTCAACTTTTTTTGATGTTTTCAAACTACATGTAATTTTGGAAATTAAGTATGGATCTGGCGGGCGTTGAAGTTTACAAGTCATGTCTCTAATAAAAGGTGTCATCCGAAGTCGAAGGGTTTGGGTTATGTATTTTATCTTGGATAAGATACATGGCTCGAAACCTAGTTTGTTAGTGTCTTTTGTGAAGTCCTTATGGATCTAAAACTTGTTGGTATTGTATTTTGAACATGAAGTCTGTGTTTTGGGATTTAAAACAATGTTGCTTGTAACGTTTTAAAACTATCTATGGATGAACATCATGGTTTTATCATATAGTTGTTTGTTATGGTTGAATGCAATGATATTAAGCAAGTCACACATAATCACGCTTCTGCAAAAGTCAGGGTGTGACAGTTTGGTATCAAAGCTTCGATTGTAGCGAACTAGGATTCTTTCTCTATTCTAGACTACAATCATAAGGGCCCTCACGAAAATATTTTACAACATGTTTTCATTGCGTACACAAAATGCCCAGATCCATGGAATAAAAATTTTTACAAAAAGGAAATACACGAAACACAATGCAAGTTCACAATGGTGGTTTAGTCTGCATGGGGTAGACTAGCAAAGACAGAACAGTTTCATGAAGAATAATGTGAATACATGATTACATGATGAATTGTATTTGTTTGCAATATACTAGGTGTTAGTGATTACTATAGATATACATGCTATGATTATTATGTTACCGGCACACATGTCATCTTCTTCAGAGAGCGAGTTGTCAGATATTGACGACCCTATGGCCACCGTCACAGATAATGAGATTGCACCTGCGCCGGAGATATTTACGTCAGACACTGAGAGTGAACCTGACATACTGTCCAAGGACGAGGACGACTTCTAGCCTTTCGCGCTACCAGACTTTGGCGGTGATTTACCCATGCTGATGGTTTCCCTGACGAGGATCCTTTTGTCATCCATGTTCCAGCCCATGACCACCTCATCATTGGTCATCCCGATGGCAAGCACATCATGGCTCCGATCCTCGATCCTGTTCCTCTTGTGGTCATCCCTCCCGAGGATTGGCCTTTCGACGATTTATTTGATGATGACGTTGATTTGTTTATTGATGGTCCTCCTGTCGACGCCCAGGGTGATAGAGAGATAGATGAGGATGTTGTTGCTGTCCCACCTCCTGAGATTCCTATCATTGAGGTATCTTCTGATTCCAGTTTGCACACGGTTTCAGACTCCTTTGAGTCTGTGACATCTTCAGCTTTACAGATGGCCAGATTGCAGCTCTTGCTACTAACTCAGATGACGACACCGCTATGTCTGCCGCACTATCACCTTCTCGAGATCCCACACCTCCACACGACCCAGAGCCTGCTCCTGTTCCTTCTGGGCCAGCCTGATGTTGCACCTATTGATCTTGAGCTGATTCCTGATCCTGACCATGTTCAGTTTGAATTACCAGATATTCCTGACCCATTACCTGCACCTGTTGATCCTCCTTTTAGACAAGCCATTTATTCCTCCACCCGCACCCGCTGATGTTGCTCCTCTCCCTCCTATAGAGTCCAATGTCCATCGCACTGATTTGCCAATTGTTTTCCTTCAGGACATCCTTGCACCCCGTCCAAGGGAAGGTACTTCAGGTCAGCACCCGCGTGACGATCCTTCGCTACAGCAGCTCTTCCACAGATCCCTCAGGCTGCACCGTTTGCTCCTTTCACTCCTTCACCGCTGGACAAGCCGTTCCGATGGTTCCTACCATACACTACGCCGATCTCAGACCCCTATCATCCCCCACAATATGGAGGCTACACACGGGATGAGTTGCTCCTGTCACTTCAACTACAGTTTTAGGTTTTGAGTCGTAGAGTTTTGGAGCTTGAGCTGACATCACGTCCTCCACCCTGTCTATGTCGGTATATTTTTTATCCTCCACATTCACCACTTTCTCCTTTTGCACTCTCACCTGCTGCCCTTACACCTTCTCTAGGTTTCGATGCTCGTTTCTTTACTATTGAGCAGCTCATCAGTTACTTACTTTGCCGTGTATACGAGCTCGAGGAGGAGCTCACACATGTTCGCAGTTTGCTTTCCTTCCCTCCACCTCCTCCTCCTCCTCCTCCTCCTCCTCCTCCTCTACCATCAGCATAACTGGTTTTTGGTTTTATGCAGATTGCATTACCTTTGGTAAAAGCACTACTATTGTGCCGAGATTGTGAAGACTTTGAAGACCTCTTTTGACCACGTGATTTTTTGGTATATTGACAGACTTATTGGACAAGGGTAGTGTGACCACATGTCCCTCTTAATGTAATACACTTTGTAAACAATGTAACTGTGGTCGGTAATTTATGAAAGCTCAGTCGTCATGTACTCACTAAACACTTTGTTGATTTACATGTTGTGCTATAATTATGTTGATGCATGATTGCTTACTATGATAAATGCTTATATATACACGTACATACGACCTTTGGACGACTATTTACTTACTTGATAAATAAGACCTGACCTATCCGATCTTCTTCTTAGAAGATGTCGCCTCGAAAGAACACCGATACCAACAACCCTCTGCCGACAACAGAGGCGGAATTACAAGAGCGCATCTCACAGGCCATCGCACAGCACGAGGCCCTTCGCTCCAAACACAGCGGATGTACCTCAGGAAATAACCCACCCAACGGTAATGTTTAGTCACTTAAGACACATTACAAAACGTTTGGACATTTCCAAGTGTGCTTTGCTAATGCCTTATTTAAATGATGTTGCTTATGTAGCAGGCTGCACCTACAAGCAGTTCTTGGGCTGTAAGCCCCTGGATTTCGAAGGCACCGGGGGTGTAGTAGCTTTTGTGCGTTGGGTTGAGAAGACGGATTCTGTTTTGCGGTTGAGCAATTGTACTCCAAAGCAATAAGTCACGTACATTTCTGGACTATTTCTAGATGGGGCTTTGTCATGGTGGAACCTTCAGGTTCATACGTTGGGTGAGACTGCTGCGTATGCTTTGACATGGGACGAACTGAAGGAGCTGATGCGTAAGAAGTATTGTTCGTGGGCGGAAATCCAGAAGTTGGAAACTGAATTTTGGAACTTGAAAATGGAAGGTTCAAAGATAGCTGAGTATGTGCAAAGGTTTCATGATTTGTCTAGGGTGGTTCCTTATTTGGTGTAGCAAGAGTTTAAGAGGATCGAACGCTTCATCTGGGGATTGGCACCTCAGATTCTAAGCATGGTGACAACATCTAAACCTCCAACAATTACCGATGCTATTGACTTAAGTGTGGCACTCACTGAAGAAGCGATTAGACTGGGAAAATTTTCAATCTCTGAAGAGGAGAAGGAGACTCATGTGGAACAATCTGGAGATAACAAGAGAAAGTTCGCGAATTTCAAGAAGGGTACTCGGGCGAATAACAACAACAATGCCAAAAAGGGAAAAGAGTACATGGGTAAACTACCTAAGTGCGACAATTATCGACGACATCATACCGGGCAATGTAGATATGGAAAATGTTATAACTATGGAAAAGTGGGACATGACAAGGAGACGTGTTGGCGTGGTACTGGACGTGGAAATGGAGGCCAAGATGGTAGCGGAAATCGCGGATGTGACACCCGGCTTTTCAGGCCGTACTGTACAATTGTAATACGTGTTGTGAATAGGTAACAGGGTTGTATTTTACTAGTTATGATGTTTATATGTGAAATTTAATGAGTTGGTTAAATTAAACTTTGATAAAAATTATGTTGGCAACGGTAAGATAAACGCTTATCGCGTAACGGATAAAATGCGAAACGAACGTCAGTGACCACCCGATTAGTGTTAAAATCCTAAAAATAGTCTGTTGTGATTTGAATAATAATTTTAATCATATTCGTGAGGAAAAATAAATTAAAACGCTAAGAAATTCTATTTTTCGAGTTTGAGCGCGTATCGCGCGATGCAGCGTGTATACCGATAAAATACTGTCAACACAGCCTGTCATGGCAACTGATAATCATTTTAGTAATAATTTACTGAGTTTATTACTTTAGAATGATAAAAATAAATAAAAACGCATAAATCCCTATTTTTGCGATTTTAAGCGCGTACCGCGCAGCGCGCATACTGCCAAATACCGGCAACGTAGTCAGTCTAGGCAAACAAAATATTGTTCAATAATATTTTGGTGAGTTTATTTTTATAGAGTGTTAAAACTAATTTAAAACGCACTTAAACGGGATTAAAACGTTAGATAAAATACCCGGTATCCAGTAAAATACCAGTTTATGGTCTAGATTGTATATATATATATATATATATATATATATATATATATATATATGTATTCGATGTGTGTGTGTAATGAGGGTACAAAGAAATGAGATGGCAGCCATTAAATCACACTCTCTCTCTCCTCTCTCCCATGTATTGGCTAAAAAGGGAGGTGGTGGATGACTAATGATCATCACACTCTCCAATCTCTTTCATAAACCCAAGAAATCATTCAAAACTCAACTCCTTTCTCTCTCCCTCAAGAATTCAGCCGAATACTGTCACACCCCCAAAATACCACATGCGGGAACACCGCGGGATGCGTGACGTACCAGGATCCAAGCCACCAATCACATTGAACCACGCATAGTATTTAAATAAAACATATCATTAATTGCCAAATGTAAATCCAAATCATAAGATTAAACCAAAAGAGATGTTTAGCGGAAGCATATAGTAAATCGTTAAACAATTGTTTCATAATAAGTGTTCAAAACCAATGTATCAAATATATATCCAAGAGCCTCGATCCATGACCACTCCAGCACTCCCAGATAACAAAGCATTGTTTCATAATAAGTGTTTTATTAACTCGATTACCGTATGTGGCTACTAGATGTGTTTGCCCAAACCCCAATGCCTCTATCAAAGCATTGGTCAAGTGGTCAAGGTAAATAGTTCATGCCCGTCCATTCAGGCCCGGTGTGAGGGTGCCAAACCTAATAGCGCTATCAACTAAATACCTCATTGCCTTACCGGAAACAATTGGTAGATGTAAGGGGTCTTATATGATAGAAACTGAGTAATAAGAAACATCCCATTAACCTGATGTTCTTCCCTGAAAACGTTACCCGGTATCCCTTTCCGGGATGCATGCTTGGAAAAGAGCAGTGAACTCACCTTTGATTGCTCGGTAAGATTTGTTACTTGTTATACAGTTGACCAAACACGTCCTAAAAGAGTTACCGATATCAATCAGTGTCACACAGGCTTTGGTCACATAATTCTTATTCATATCACACAAATTGCACCCATGTATTTTACGTACGTCATACAAGCATCAGGGTGATAGTGCATTTACGATACACGTTAATGTCACAAATTCATACGTAACAAGTTACATAACCACTAACATCTCATTGTACTATTCATACGGTGCGCCACAAAATGATATATATACATAAATATATCTACATTACTTAAACAGCTTTGCCATCTAATATGATTATCACAGGGTCCTAAACACATGCTGCATTTATGTACAATACACCTATAATTCATCGGCCCAAGTTACAGGACTCATCAGCCCATTACAACACTCCCCGACGATTCCGCCGCGATTTGTTGTTTTACGCGGTCGGGGTGTGACAAAAAAGTTGGTATCAGAGCTTATGGTTATAGGGAATTAGGTTATTAGTAATGCTTTGACCTAGTCTATAACCTTCCTAGGACCCTAACGCGAGTTTACTTGCGTTTAGCCATAAAACAATACCGTCACCTATCCTTAGGCGACAACCACAACAAGAGCACAAATTTTGAATCTTCTTTGAAAACCAATCATCTGTTCTAGGATGATTTATTGTAAGGTTTTGATTAAGTTTTCAAAGTTTGGGTCTTATAATGTGAACACGTGCAAACTGGAAGGGTGAATGCATGTACCCTGAGTTTTCTGTCTAAGGCTAAAGTGTTCGTACAAATCCGCAGTATCGGACCAGTCACTCTTACCTGGGAGCTCTTGGGGTGAGTGTTCACTTATAGGCGAGCATGTCTTCAGTGATACATTAATATGACCCGTTTACTTTGATTAATCACCGTCTCATTTGTTGGCCTTAGGTAACAAACAAATGATCGCAATTTCTATGCATTGTCGTTCTGTTTTAATTATCCGATAACATTTCATTTGTGTTCTCCTATGTCTTTCATTTACTCTAGAATGTCTCTTCATCGCAACGACACTCAAATGTCCGAGCAAACTGCCAAATTTGCCCAGCGAATAGGCGAAGTAATCCTGAAGACTGTGGATTTAGGTATCGCCATGTCTCGTCTCAATAATGAAGCCACCCAAGAAGCATCGAAAGAAGCAGAAGTCGAGCCATCGAAAAAGTCAAAGAAGCGTAAAGCTCCAAAGGATCCCGTAGCCGTTACACCAAATCAAGCAAAACCTAGCCAGGTGGCAGCACCACCAGCCAAGAAGCCGTACTTAGGAACTGCTCCTTTGTGCAATCAGTGTAACCTCCACCACTATGCCAGTGTCAAATGTCGGAAATGTTTCAACTGTGGACTCATTGGTCATTTGGCACGAGACTGTCATTCAGTCACTGTGCTAAACTAAGCTTTTCAGAACCCCGTTCAATTTCAAGCAGATCCAGCACAGGCTCATTTTCCTCCTGGTATTTTCTACACCTATGACGAGACGGGTTATGTCAGGGACAGATACCCAAAGATTTTCAATGCAAATCCGACCCACGGATGAGCATTTGGCCGATTAGAAGAAGCTGCTGCTTTGAATAATCCGAATCTTATGTTTATGTTTCTAGTGTTTTCCTTTGAACTCGGAAACAATCGATTTTGTTTATAAATAAAGCTTTATTTGCAATTCTGATGTACAAATATAGTTGCACGTGTGTATGGCATACCCTATGATACCTACACCAAAAGAACCGTATTTGTAGTTCTCTCGTTCATATGATCGCTCATGATTTCCTCGAAGATGCTAAGTGCTCGTTTCATTCTAAGAAACGAAATGGCAATTTGAGTAATCATTTTTTTCCTTTTGACCCCACACCAATGCAACTTGGAAGTTTCGACATTGTCATGGGATGGATTGGTTAACCAAATATCATGCTGAGGTGATTTGTTTCGATAAGATTGTTCGCATTCCTCTTTCTTCTGGCGATGTTCTGGAAGTTCGTGGCGAGAAACCTTCTGGTGGATTGAAGCTCATGTCATGTACGTATGCCCAAAGTTATTTACGAAAAGGATCTGTTGCTTTTCTGGCACATATCACCGAGGAGAAAGGCAAGAGCAAGAGTATTCAGGATATTCCGATTGTTCGGGATTATCCAGAGGTGTTTCCTGATGAACTGCCTGGTTTGCCTCCAGTTCGTCAAGTGAGTTTCATTTTGACCTTGTACCCAATGCCAACCCAATTGCGAAAGCTCCTTATCGTCTTGCACCATCTGAGATGCAAGAATTATCGAAACAGCTTCAAGAGTTATCTGATAAAGGATTCATCCGATCAAATTATTCACCCTAGGGGAGCTCCTGTCCTCTTTGTGAAGAAGAAAGATGGATCTTTTTGAATGTGTATCGATTATCGTAAGCTTGATAAGCTTACCATCAAGGATCGATATCCCCTACCTCGAATCGATGATCTCTTTGATCAGCTGCAAGGTGCTACCTGTTTTTTTTTTCAAGGTCGATCTGCGTTCTGGGTATCATCAACTTCGTGTTCTCGAAGAAGATATTCCCAAAACTGCTTTCCACACGAGATATGGGCATTACGAGTTTACAGTCATGCCTTTTGGTTTGACAAATGCCCCAGCTATCTTTATGGACTTAATGAATAGGGTCTGCAAACCTTATTTAGACAAGTTCATTATTGTGTTCATCGAAGATATTCTCATGTATTCGAAGTCTCGAGCCGAGCACGAGCAACACCTTCGCTTAACATTGGAACTCCTGAAGAAGGAACAACTTATTGCTAAATTCTCCAAGTGTGAATTTTGGCTTGAAGAAGTTCAATTCTTGGGTCATATAGTCAATGAGCAGGGTATTCACGTGGATCCATCCAAGGTTGCTGCTATTAAGGATTGGAATACACCAACGAAACCTAGAGAAATTCGTTCTTTTCTTGGTCTCGCTGGTTATTATCATCGTTTTATTTCAAATTTCTTGAAGATTGCGGTTCCGCTCACTGCTTTGACTGAGAAGAATAAGCCTTTTGAGTGGGGACCTAGGCAAGAAGAAACGTTCCAAATGCTGAAACTGAAGCTATGTGATGCTCCTGTTTTGTCCTTACCCAATGGAAACGATGATTTTGTTGTCTTTTATGACGCGTCGAATCTAGGCCTTGGTTATGTTCTTATGAAATGAGGTAAAGTAATAGCATATACGTCAAGACAGTTGAAAGTTCACGAAAAGAACTACACAACTCATGATCTTGAATTAGGTGTTGTGGTATTTGCTCTCAAAATCTGGAGACACTACCTCTATGGAACAAGTGTGTGGTTTTCACAAGACCACAAAAGTCTCCAACTCATTCTTAATCAAAAGGAGCTGAACATGAGGCAACGACAATGGGTTGAACTCTTGAACGATTACGATTGCGTGATTCGCTACCTTCCTGGTAAGGCGAATATCGTAGCCGATGCGCTTAGTCGAAAGGAGCGAGTCAAGCTTCATTCTGTTCAAACTCTATCTGATATCCAATCCCGTGTCCTTCAAGCACAACGATCTTGTGTAAATGAAGGCTTATTGAAATATGAGCTACCACTTCAACTCGAGCTTAAACTCGAAACGAAAGGTGATGGGTTTCCCTATTTTAAGGATCCTTGTGGATGATTATCGCCCAAATCGGAGCCCTGATTGGATTCCTTGTACACCTTAATATGTACATTACAACTCAATAAGGACAAACCGAATTCCTATTAAGATCTTCCTATCTTCATAGTTAGATTCTTGAAAATATTTAAAGTGCCAAATGAAATCCACGGATTGGATTCCTGGTATGCTTTAAATACCCGTGTCCAAAGATAACAAATTAAAGGTCAAGATAAACAATTATGCGATTATGTGATTACGTGTTCTCCATTATGTTTTTGTGTGATCCGATTTTCGTTATCCAAATCCTCATAGAATCTTCCATATCTTCATATGAGGGATTCATAGTAGGATATTCAAAAGGTACTACCCTAAATCCTTAATGGGCTTCTACGTGGTAGTTAAGACCCTTGGAATATATAGTACCATTCCATGATTCGAAGGAGACCCCTTGAGTGGTTTAGTTAAAATATTGATTCAGAATCTGGTTAAGAATGGCATGTGATGATATAGCTGAAAGGACCCTATGGTGGTCCAGTCACACTCATCACAGGTTCGTTCATTTGGTTTTCCCCTACACATTATCAAATACATTGTGTGGACTATGCAAGGAATTACGTAATTATGGATGCGTACGTAATTATGAAATTCAGTGCACAGGAACCCCAGTAAGGTTTAGCATGTGTAAGAACCGATAGTGACAACAATAACGAAACGTGAACAATGTTATGGTGGTACGGTGGACGCACCAACGGTGCTTCATATACTTGTATATAGGTGTCCCTCTTACATTGCAAGCATGATGTTATTTAAAGTTACTAGAAGTTCAGAACCCTAACCAGTGTTGTTTTATCTTTTCGACTACATGATTCGAGCTCTCACAAGTTTCCTCTAATTAAATTTCGAGATGAAATTTCCTGAAGTAGGGGAGACTGTGACATCTGTGCCTCCACCGCCATAGAACAAATACCAAATCAATGAAATGTTGTGTTTCATACTTGGGATTTGTATAAATATGTGTATTGCTTGCACATATCAATTCTTGTCCGATTTCGAGCTCTAAATCGCTTTCTGGAAAGTTATACGCGAACTGGTGCATAAACGTAATCAGTTTAATGCAACGAACACTCCGTAATAGTTAAATAGGCTTAACATACCTTAAATAACCTTTACATAACTTAGAAATAAGTTTTGGATGGTTTGGTGTGTCGAAATCAAGTTTATTCGCTTACAGGGACTAATTTCGACAAACTACGAAAGTATGCCGATTTGTACTGTAACGAACATTCCAGAACACGACCATAAGTTAAACATACCCTAAATATCCTTTACATAGCTTAGAAATAAGCTTTGAGGGGTTTGGTGTGCTAAAATAAACTTTTTGGTCATTCAGGGACTAAAAGCGTCCAAAGTGCATAAGTTTGCATTTTCGCGCATATCTTACGTTCTGAATACATCCGGACATCCAAAATTTATGTAATAAATAAAATATTTTATTTTAGTGATTCACATGATAAAATTCCATTCGTCACGTAATTTGGATCGTTTTTGGGTTCGTTACGACTTTCGTCGTAATTAACCGAACAACGCAACCGTACGACCAAATGAACCGACATCCGAGATATTTTTGAGCATTTTTTGAGTTCCCTATACTTTAACATAATTTTATAGCCTTGAAATGAGGTTAACAGGGCTTAAACGTGTCAAAAATGAGCCGAAGTGCAAGATTCTGAAGTTCAGGGACCAAAATTGTCATTCTGCCATAGTTATCTTAGGAAGGGACCAAAATGAAAAATCTAAATTCCAGCTTGTTTCAGCTGTTCCCCTCATTTTCACATGGTTTTAAAGAAACTATGGGCTCCCATGGTTTCACAAAACCATGGGCACATGTGTACGGATGAGATCGAAGCTCGTTTTACGATGAACGATCCTAACGGTTCTAGTTTTCCTCTATATACCCATCTCCTTTCACTTGAAAAACCCACAATGATCTGATTTTGGCTCTCTAAGTTGAAGTTTATGATTCATACCTGAGAGTAAATCGGATCAAAGCTTGCGGGGACCTTTTGTAAGTATTCTTTCGTTCTTTTATCGCTTTTCGAGTCTGAAAGTCAAACTGCGTTTGACTTTCTGCATTGACCAGTTTATGGTCAATGCGAAGTTCGTTTGAACTTCATAACGTGAGCGTAATCACGATGGTTATAGTCCCTAGTGACTATACCTACTGATTACCACGTTATCTAGGTGTAGTGACGAGTCGTAGTTTCGGCCAAAATGCGCATTCTTGCGTGTTTTGTAACCAAACTACTTATAGGTATCAAAACCGTTTGTTTTGATACCAAATCTATTTTCTAAATTTGTTAAACATGTTTAACTCGTCACTTTTTAGATTAGTGCTTGTGTAGAGTCGTAAGTCAAGCGGACTAAACACCCGCTAAGACTTTCGAACACGACCCGTTTGGTCGATCATTAGGATCCGACCAAACATGTTTAGTGACCATAGTTGCATAGGGAATAACCTTCCGAGGTTATACCTTATGGTCACTTAGGTTTAATTAGTTGTATGATAGGTAGTTTATATGCCTTAGGTAAATGACCAAAATGCCCTTTTCATGCATAATTGGTAATTAAGCATATGTAACACAAAATTTTGTCACTTAATTGATTATGCAACATATTTAATCATGTTTAGGCATATAATACTTATCATTGGACTAGTTAGACGTCTCGAACGCGCTTTGCGCGCACGACGCGTTAAAGTAGCGTAAGCTACCTTAATGGGTCGAAAGCACTTAGGTTAGGTTTCGATTTAGAATGTAGGCTTTGTTAAACCATGTCATATGAGTTCCAATACTCATTTGGTTTACAAAACCTCATCCTATCCGATCTTCCGACTTAGGTCCGGGTTATTTATATAGTTATTAGGTTGCCGTTTGTTTCCGTGCTCCCTCTAGCTTTGCTTGGTTGTTGTTCAAGACTTCTAAGCATTCTCAGGTGAGTACATAGTTCCCCTATTTTACTATTTTCAATTGTTTTGGGGTGATTCATATGTGCTAAATGTTTTCGAGGTTTTAACGATGGTTTTCAAAATGATTTTCGATATTATAACAATGGTTTCAAAAACGATTAAAATGGTTTATATTAAATTAATAACGATTTCGATAAAGTAAACAAACTTGTTGGTTGTATTTACATAATGAATAATATCCATTAGTTTTGGCCGAACCGACCAGTATTAGTTATGGTACCATAGGATCTGACAAATCCCGTTATCAGACTACGCCCATGGTTATGTGTGGGTTAGGTGGGTAACGACTGAATCTGTGATTGTTAATTTACCCTTTGGTGGTTTATTAATGCGAGAAGCGATAGGCAAGTTGCGAAGGTTTGGATGTTATTAGCGAGACAATCAAAAGTAGTTTTCACGATTTAAAACGAGAATGATTTAAACGACTAAAGCGATTTTTAACGAATTAAACGATTTGGGTAAACGATTGTTTTTTGGTTAGTGTTTAGATAACGGGACGGGTGTAATGTGATGAAAGCATGGTGGATACGCCGCTGGTACTTCCTATATATATATGTTTTCATCGTATTACATACCGTGGCGTTATTTAGTTCACTTCGGTAAACGATTTGAAACAATGTCACACAAACGAGGTTTTCGAAATGATATAAACCATACGAGTTTTATTAACGAGATTTATTAACGAGTTTTATTAACGAGATTTATTAACGAGTTTTATTAATGAGAATTATTAACGAGAATGTTATTAAATAAATGTTTTTGGGTTAAGAATCATGGCTACAAAATTTTATAAATTATAACCAACTTGATTTGAGTTGGTTAATTATGTCGCAATACTATACTTTTCAAAACAAGTCTTTTTTTTTTTAAATTAAGTATAGCAATATGTAAACTAGCCATGAATCCGACACTCTCATAAAACCTATGTACTCGCCAGCATTTCTTTGCTGACTTTGTTTTCACATATGTTTCAGGTGTTGTTGAATGATGTTGATTGCTAGGATGCATGCTCACATAGGATTGGACGAGGCCTTAGTGACTTAATAACAATGATAGACTATGTTTAACTTGTTTATTTAGATTTCCAGACGATGTAAATATTTAATGTTTAATAAAACGAAACTTCAAATTTCCGTGTGTTTTGAAACAATGATTCTGTTACAACACTCCCCGACGATTCCGCCACGATTTGTTGTTTTACGCGGTCGGGGTGTGACAACCATGCCGAAGTTCCCTTGTCGATACATACATTTATTGTCAGATTGCACTGAAACCAAGTTCAATTGCTTGAACTTGTCCATTTCGCACATCCAATTCAAGACACCATGTGATGTATTGAAAGCATCATATTCAAATTCATTTTTGCAAGCGTTTCATTTGTTCCGAGTCATAGTAAACTTGTTCGGTCTACAACTCCATTAAATATTTTGATTGGTTCGACACCTTGTGGTGATGCTTTCACTAAATTGAAGCTTGCGCTAATCTCATTTACGCATCTCATATACGGCTTTAATTGTTTACTGACTTGCTCTAAATCCGCTCTGTTTTATCATGATTAAAGCATTCTTAACACAATCGTGTGTTAACAAAATGGTACATAAATTCATTTTATATTCCAGTGTACCTCATATGGTTCTTTCTTTATCGATCGAATGCCTTGCGGTATTTATTGCTTTTTCATCTTCGATCGGAAACAATAGTTCTTTGGTGTTCTATATTCAAATGAAAAGTCCTACAATGCCATTTGAATCAAATTTTCAGGTTTGCTTCACTACACTTTCATTTGATTTCAAACACGGTGAACTTGTTCAGTCACCGTTATTATTGAATTATGTCACACTGCGACACCTTGTGGTGTCGGTGTAAACTTGTAGCTTGTGCTAATCATGGTCAACTGTTTCACACGAAACTACACATACTTTTGTTTGACTTGTCATTTAACCACTCCTAATGCAACTATGTATTAAGACAATGATACACCAAGATTCGGTTGTATTTCATTCTGGTGTATTCTCGCAATTCAATAATGTCAACACACAAATTTTATTCATTTATTTGTTCGAAAGTTGACGGATCATTTTCATGTCACTATTACAATTGAGCTTGTTGATTCTGAGTTCATCTAGCGGATGTTATTGTTTCTAGAACTCATTTGCATATTGTAAACGATTGTTTGGAATTCTGTCGGTCGAAACTCCTCTTTTGTTGAACCCCTGTTAACTAAGTTACACTAGGTTATACATCTATACATCTCGTATCCTTTGACATCGAATTCTGAAACGCATACCTTTTAACCGCTGGGTTCCCATTGTTGTAATGTGTCCCTGGATTCACCTGATTCAATGAGTCTTGATTTGGTTTCGTGGTGAAACACTTTGGTATTATTCATATCCATACACGCATAATGTAACCCTAAGGAGTTAATGTAGTTTAAATTTCGAGGACGGAATTTTCTTAACAGGGGGAGAATGTGACAACTGTCAAATTTGCATGCATCCGTACAATTATTAGACAATGATTAATGCTTAATGACTGTGCTGATTTACAAGTTATGACATGAATTGATTTCTGATCATTATCATAATACATACATGTGCATCATATATTGCAAATGACATAACATTACTGCATGCAAACTTTATTGATTCAAATGGTGCACGAAACAAAGATAGCACAGTTATCAGACAAATCAGAGAAATGCTGACGGAGTTCAATACATAGACATACATGGTATTGAGATACAGAATGGGCTAGAAACCAAGAGTTACACTAGTATAGTGTGTAGGAAAGCAAGGATCATAAACTGCCTTCCTAGTGATAGTTTAAGTGTCGGAAAGTGCCTAAAACTTACATAAACTGCAGAATTATGCAGAATTCAGCAAAATTCAGCATTTAAACAACTTAATATCATGCAGAAATATGGTTAAATGGTCCTGAATGCTTTCCTAAGTGTCGGGAATCAAAACTGTCACAAAAGTTAACATAAAGCACACCAAACCGCATAGTTTAGCACCTTAACGAACCGGTAACCAACTGAACAACCGGAAACTACCCGAAACACCAAATTTTCACTAGAAGCATTGTTTTAACATTACCAAGCTAGTTATGGTCCCCGAACATCATAACACACTATATAACATACTAGTAACTAAATAACCAAACTAGATACTTGATTTCCAATTAACTAAACTAACTAATGGTTACATTCCAACTCTACACCCCCCATACCTACGGCCATAGTGTGGCCCCCACTATAGATTTTTTTTTGTTTATTATAATGGATTATGTTGTAACTTTACTAAACATATGGACCATTAGATCTTCATGTGAAGGTGTATTATAAGCTTAACTTCAAGACATAACCTTTCATTCTCACACCACAACATCACACTTGAACTTCATCTCCTCCTTCCCCCATCACACAACCACCATTTTTCAATCATATTCCATCTATTCTACATATCTACAAAGGTGTTAGAATGTGTATAAGGAAGCTTGGTGCTCTTGGAAGTTGAAGGACCTCTCACATAATCTTTTATCCACTTCATTTTCATCTAGTGATCATCCCTAGCCTTGAGCTAGTAGTAAGATCTTCTACACTTCATTTTACATCTTGTTTAAGTGGTTAAAGAATGATACAAGTTGTTAACGATAAAGAACACTATGAATCAAGAACATGAAACATGAACATAAGCTTAAAAATCATAAGAAATCATGTTGTTTAAGTGTTGTTATGATTGTTGATTGTTGTTTGCTCATGTTGTTGATGTTGATCATCATATGATCTTGTTAGATAGTGATTAAAGACATAATCTAGCAAGATGAGAGGATGATTATGTTAAGATCAAAGTAATCATCCTCATGTAAATCATGAACTTGAAAGTATAAGATGTTTTTCTTGTAAGATGATGATCAAAGTGAACATAAAGTCTTGTAAATCTATGATTTCAAGAATGATTTTTCAAGAAACCAAGTTAAAAATACAAAGTTTACTTAATCTTGGTTCTTAAAGAATTAACCACATTTTTAGTGGTTAATAAAGTGTAGAAATACATATGTAACAAGAAAAACTCAAGAAGAAACATTTTTAGAAAAATGAATTACAAGTTGTAAACATCTAACTTCTTTAAAAATGATGTTTTTAAATAAACAAACACACTCTAAAGGGTAACTAAGCTTACTAAACACACTAGTAAGTTACTACAATTTTTGTAAATTTTCAAGTTCATGAAGTAGTAATTTATGCTTGATTTTGGCAATTTGGTAAGTGTTGATTGGTTTATTGTTGATTGTGGTGATTTATAAAAGAAATTGATATGCTTTGAAAGCATGGAAACCTCCATTAGACAAATATTTACAAGTATATTTTGAACCATTAATTTTCATATAAAGTTTGCCATAATTTTTGTTACAAAAATTACAAATATCGGAGATTGGTTGTTGTAAATAAAAGTTACTAAATATGTATTTAGGAAATATATATTTAGATGTCACCTTGTGTGTGATTATTTGTATATTATGTGTATTAGTTATATCACTTTAGGACTTGAAATAATATAACTACCAAAATACCAAGAAATTATAATATAAAATATTACCAAAATTCCAAGAATATGAATATATAATTTACACCCAAAATATTGGAGAAACCGAACGAGGAATATAACTCACAAAATATTCCGGAAATTAATTCAAGAGTATATTTTGGTAATTAGTATTTTGGACACCAAGAGAATGAAAATGTGATTTTCATAATTACTACAAAGATATGTCATATTTTTTGTCAAGAAGAAAATATATTAGTTTTGGGTAGACAAAAATATATATTTTCTTGAAATTATTAGAAGACATTATTTTGGGAGAAAATATATTTTCTTAAACAAACTTGAAATATATTATTTTTGGATGAAAAATGGATTTATATATATTTTCTAGGTTGGACTTGAAAATATATTATTTTTGGAGCTTACATGAAAATACAATTATTTTTGCCAAAGGAAAAATTATAAATAATTTTTCTATGTAATATCTCTTAAATATATATTTTGAGAATATATAATGATGAATTTTTATTAGAAATATTATTCCGGAAAAGTTAATACAAAAATTAAGTAAAAGGATACTTAATAAACACAATAAAAATACGTATTCTCGTACGTATAAATACACACCGGAATACGCCACCGATACTTGGCAAAAATATACAAGTATAAGAATACGAATACAAATTCACCCATTCTCGGGAAGTTACACATGTATAAATACATAAAAAGTAACAAGTTAAAATATATTATTTTAACTAATATTCCAAAATATGGTAAATATAATTTAAGTTAAAATATTTATTATTTTAACAAATAATTATATAACTTGGAATAATATTAAAGACATAAAGGAACGTAACTCAAAGACACTAATTAATACTAAGTCAAGGCACGACCCGCTCGTCTAATAGACCGTAGTACGTTGTAGGTAGTCGTGTACACTAGTAGCAGCTTGAGTTAAGACGGATTGAAGAACGCAAAACTGTGAGTTCATGTCCCCCTTTTCTATTAACTGTTTTTGTTTTATAACTTCGGGGGTGAAGTACATGTTACAAAATATTTACATACGATTACAATTGGTATGGTTAGCTAAGGATTGTACTGTTAGATCATGTGAATGGTTAGGCGCACTCTTAAGACCATTAATCCTCGTGTTAGGACCAAGGGACATGAGTGATAGATCTATTTGGGTGTAGCGAGCCCACACCCATGTGGACCGGGGTTTGGCCCATGAGGTGACTATGTCGTTCCCGCCTGATGGGGTATGGTATTAGACCCAACCCGAACGACCGGACATATCCGTTACTTATCGCCTTTTATTATAATATTTATTATTATTGTGTGCTAACCTGCGAAGCCTAGCGCGTTGTAGTTTACACTACACTAGGTTGTGGGCTTGTAGAGATAACCCCTAATTGGGCCTGGCCCATTGAGCTTAGGGGAGGCCTATGTCTCCTATATAAAGAGGTGTTCACCTCATTATTAGGGCACAAGATATGGAGCCGCCACACTTTTGTTACTGGAAGCAGGGGATTCTTTCCCCTACCGGTCATCTCTACAGCTCCACTTTCTTGTCTTCTCCATTGCAGATCTAGGTTCCAGAGGAAGAACAAGGTGTGATTCTTCACCCTCACAGAGAAAGCGGTCCAATCATCCCGGCGGTGATTCCGTGTTTCTTCATTGGCGCCCACCGGTTCAAAATCTAAATCACAGAATCACAACTTATTCTCCTCTACCCAAACTTTCAGATATGTGGTGTTTAGTCACCAGATTCACACAAGATTTGTGGTTTTAAAATCAAACAAATCTACGTTTGTTTGGTGAGTATACACAGTCACAGCTCCAAAGGGACTCCTATGCCTCCATTAACGAGTTTCAACCTCATTTATACATCAAATCAAGTAAGTTATCTACTCTACTCTATCTGATGCAAACTTTTTCAAAACAAAAAAAAAATGAAAATGACAAAAGCCATGAGGAAGAGTTTTGTTGGCTGGCAAAGGGATTTTACAAAAGAAAACAAATTGTCGAGTTCTTTTACATCACCTCTGAAAATTTCACGTGCTCTATTAACTTAATATTCGGTGACTATAAAGAGCTCATAGAATATGTGATTAATGGCTTTGAATTTGGTGCTGGGAAAAGAGAGTTCTTTCAACCTTTTGTTATTTTAAATTATTCTTAAATATTAGATAACAAAGGTTGCAATAGCTGTCATCCATCCTTTTTAAAGGAAATATATACAGCTGTAACAAGTTCAGTGAAGTGTGTTATTTTAAATTATTATTTAATTAAAAAAAACATCATTGCAATACGACAATTCTCAAAACCTTTAGAGCTGTAAAGGGCAAACAAACAACTAATAAGATGTCAGATACGTGCACTGGAGATACGTGCACTGGCACATGCTTATATCTACCGAAATTAAGTTATAAGAATAACAATTCTCGTTTTAAAAACCTCCGCAAAACCATGTTTCTCCTTGAGAAGCGCGTGAGTGGGAATGCCTTCGTGCATGGCAGACATCCACCCCGTTACCCGTGCACATGTAGACATGCTCTGCATCTCGCGCATGACGAACAAGCTTCGCTAACTTGCGCGGTGGACATGCTCTACACCATGCGCGCGGCGAACAAGTTCCGCTTATTCGCGCACCAGGCATGCTCATGCTCTACGCCTTGCGCGCGGCGAACAAGTTCCGCCAACTCGCGTGCCGGACATGCTAACGTTCTACACCTTACGCGCTGTAAATAAGTTCCGCTTATCCGCGCACCAGGCATGCTCATGTTCTACGCCTTGTGCGCGGCGAACAAGTCCCGCCAACTCGCGTGTTGTGCATGCTTTACACCCCGCGCACAGCGAACAACCTCCGTGCAAGGAGCAACTACATGTCTTCTCACTGAAGCATTTAGATAAAGGGACGGGAGTCGCCATGTACATAAAAGTTTTTACAAACTATTTCTCTACTTTAATAAGAATTTTAACATGTGCATAGAAGATTTTAAAAAATACGATCTTCAGTATACTTGTATACTTGTATATATTAAATATATATATATTGAACTTTGATATTGGCGTATCTTCTTTAAATCATCAAATATGGGCTCGGCTTCGACGACGCATAAGTTTAGACCGCCCTAATGTATTCCGATTGGCACTCAACCACCAAACTATTTCCTCTATAGTGCACACCGTTCGCCTCACGGCTCGTCGGGGTGTGAGGCATGGTCTGCCGGAGTGTTTGCCCGCTGTCGCGCAACCCATTTCGTAGCTGGTATTTAGAACCTTATATTATGGAGAGTAGATTAAAGCTTCAAAGCTATTGCAAACTACTATATTGGAATAGGATAAAAATGGTGACTTTTCAAACTTAAAACTTTGCTGATCATACATACACGTGCTTTGATCTACGCAAATTCAGATTTTCCAAATTTGGTCCTTTATGTTTGAGTAACTTGAACATTCGCTACCTTTAAAAGATTGGATGACCCCTATAATGCTAAACGCATCTCACATAGCAAACATGTTGTGTTTTAGAGCTATCCATATCACTCAGAACCACACTTTTCTAGTGAATTACTTAATTTATGGCTTGTGTGACTGGATTTGTTAATATACAATTACTTTTATTAAGTCACATGCTACAAGTGTGTCTTTTAAAATAAATTATTCAATTAACAAAATACTGACAAGCCATGATGTCATGGTTTGCAAAAACGATTTGACAATTATCTTAACTAAGATTGTGTTTACAAATGTCGGTCAACCTCTTAAACAAAAAAGCATGCACACAAGACTTCATCGTACATCGCACATGCGTACGATCGTCATGATCAAGCAACCATGAGATTTACGTATTATGTACGATATACTTTATATAATTGCCATATTCGTTGCTAAATTGCATATACTTTTTAGTGCGTTACGACTAGCATTATTTAAGCACGCCTTACTTCCACCCTAAAAGGGGTGTGATTAAGAAAACCGTCGCGCACGACCAACAAATAACCACTTCTGCGTGGCAGCGTCTTCGCCGCGCGAGTCAGCTCTACCATTCGTTTATGGAGTTCTAAAAAGGCTAATTTGAACTTGTTTTTATTTAGTTCACATTTCTGCTTTTTAATCTTAAGTTTGCACCATAACTTTCGATTTATGGCTCAAACACATTATTACGTGCTACAAGAGTCGGTGTACGGCTTTTAAACATGCATTTGGGCACATATCATTTTAGCTAATATATGGACAATGTTCATATGTAATCGGCTGAGAACACTTGAATTATTTAGTAAGGCTTTGTTACACGCTTTCCCCGATAACATAAACCGGCTAACGCCTAGCAGTTGAAATTATTCAACGACATGGCTAGTAGTTCATCGTTTTAACGAGTATTAACCTTACGATATTTCCGGCGCACACTAGTATCATTGGTTATTATTATTCAACTTCAATGCTACTGACATTTTTTAGCAGCTGCAATAAGCAAAAGGGCTAGCATAGTCCAACACCATTCCGAAGTTCGAAGTTGCTTTCACATATTGTGAAGTATGGATGCATAACACGCACTCCTCCTAAGGACAAAGTTTCAGTACAGTGTGTTCCATATGTCACTCTTTATTACAACATATCTTGTCAACTTATTTTAAGTTCGAGAAATACTAATATACGACTGGGCATCTCATGATACACCAGCATTTGATAATGAATTTTGCAGGTTTGGTGACGCATTACATATGAGCACGTAAGTCGCCATACGCGCATGCTCTTTTACATACGAGCACGTAAGTCGCCACGAGCGCGTGCTCCTTTACTTACGAGCGAGCACACATGCGCCATACACGCATGCTCCTCTACATACGAGCACGTAAGTCGCCATACGCGCATGCTCTTATACATACGAGCAGGTAAGTCGCCACGCGCGCATGCTCCTTTACCTACGAGCGAGCACACATGCGCCATACGCGCATGCTCCTCTACATACGAGCACGTAAGTCGCCATACGCGCATGCTCTTTTACATACGAGCTGGTAAGTCGCCACGCGCGCATTCTCCTTTACCTACGAGCGAGCACACATGCGCCATACGCGCATGCTCCTCTACATACGAGCACGTAAGTCGCCATACGCGCATGCTCTTTTACATACGAGCACTTAAGTCGCCACGCACGCATGCTCCTTTACTTACGAGAGAGCACACATGCGCCATACGCGCAAGCTCCTCTACATACGAGCACGTAAGTCGCCACGCGTGCATGCTCCTTTACTTACGAGCGAGCACACATGCGCCATACGCGCATGCTCCTCTACATACGATCACGTAAGTCGCCATACGCGCATGCTCTTTTACATACGAGCACGTAAGTTGCCATGCGCGCATGCTCCTTTACTTACGAGCGAGCACACATGCGCCATACGCGCATGCTCCTCTACACACGAGCACGTAAGTCGCCATACGCGCATGCTCTTTTAGATACAAGCACGTAAGTCGCCACGCGCGCATGCTCCATTAATTATGAGCACGTAAGTCGCCATGCGCGCAAGCTCTTTTACATACCAGCACGTCGGTCTCCATACGAGTCTGGTGTTCTACATACGATCATCTCAGTTTCCACATGAGCCTGACGCTCCACACATGAGCACATAGGTCGCTATACGCGCATGCTCCTTTGACATATAAGCACGCCAGTCTCCGTGTGAGACTGTTGCTCTACATACGAGCATGCAAGTCGCTATACGCGCATGCTCCTTTAGATATGAGCACGCCAGTCTCCAGGCGAGCTTGTTGCTACACATGCAAGCATGCTAATCTCCATGCGGCCCTGCTGCCTTTACATACGAGTGTGTATACCGCCCGTGCGCGCATGCTTAGCCATATATGAAAACGCTTACAAAACGTAAACTGTGCTACAAATGCACGCACCACTTTGGGTATACGCAAAAACACATTGGCTAAAATAAAGTTTCGTTTACACCTACAATCTTCAAGACAAGCCACATCTCCTTGCTTCACGCCACATTGTTGTTGTGGCACAACGGAGGATTAGCGCAGGCTCGGGTTTCCACTTCATTATCCTAACGCAACTTTATGCCAATTCTCATTCGTGATAACCTGACTCAAAGTGGATTAACACGTGCAAATATTATAGACAACAGTTTACAAAGATTTAAACACCAAGTAGACGTATTCCATAAGGTTAAACACGTGTGCGCCTTGCGTTAACCAACACAAGTCACACCAAAGGGTGAATATTTTTACACTAGCCACACGATTGTGTGCGCACCGCTAAAGCTGGGCCACACTCGAAAATCATCCGAAGGGAAGACACTCATCTGGTCCAGAATTCCACCCACTTGCCATTCGCGCATGGGAGCAACACCGGACTGGGGGGCCTGAAGGTCTATGGTCCTAAATGCTGCATAAGTTATACGCGCGTTGGGCCTAACCACACTTAATCGCCAAAACTCAGTCTGTTCCAAGACTCATGCATGTGACCTAACCACGTACGCACAACCTGGACAAGCTCATGGTAATGCGCCGGTACAAAGGGCAACTGCCTACAACCAATCAGCGTGCGCCATGTTTAACCAACCAATTTCCAGGATGAACAATCGTGGGATGTACACTATTCCATTATCTCTACTCACAGCTGAAGACGGACGCAACAAGCGTAGCCAACAACTTTCCCGCACCCGGGTGACAGGTAAGCCTAAAACTCAATCTTTACTTTCGAGCACTCCTAACAAGTCTAGTACTCCTCCCACGCTTGCACGCGGGAGCAGCACTAGACTGGGGGACATGATGGGGTATGGTATTAGACCAAACCCGAACGACCGGACATATCCGTTACTTATCGCCTTTTATTATAATATTTATTATTATTGTGTGCTAACCCGCGAAGACTAGCGCGTTGTAGTTTACACTACACTAGGTTGTGGGCTTATAGAGATAACCCCTAACTTGGCCTGGCCCATTGAGGTTAGGGGAGGCCCATGTCTCATATATAAAGAGGTGTTCACCTCATTATTAGGGCACAAGATATGGAGCCACCACACTTTTGTTACTGGAAACAGGGGATTCTTTCCCCTACCGGTCATCTCTACAGCTCCACTTTCTTGTCTTCTCCATTGCAGATCTAGGTTCCAGAGGAAGAACAAGGTGTGATTCTTCACCCTCACAGAGAAAGCGGTCCAATCATCCCGGCGGTGATTCCGTGTTTCTTCACCGGCGGATGACCCGGTATAAAATCTGCTAGGATTGAGCCTTCCTGCACCATTTCACCTATATTAATATATTAGCTACACATTAATTGATCTGTTTCCTTATTTGCTTACATACCAGGGTTTACAAAACATACATACTTACAATGATTATAAAGGTTTATTCGTGCACACATACTAATCACATGAACTCGCTCAAATTTTGTTGATGTAATCAAACTACATGTATTTCAGGAAATTAAGTATGGATCTGGCGGGTGTTGAAGTTTACAAGTTACGTCTCTAATAAAAGGTCTCATCCGAAGTCGAAGGGTTTGGGTTATGCATTTTATCTTCGATAAGATACATGGCTCGAAACCTAGTTTGTTAGTGTCTTTTGTGAAGTCCTTATGGATATAAAACTTGTTAGTATTGTATTTTGAACATGAAGTCTGTGTTTTGGGATTTAAAACAATGTTGCTTGTAACGTTTTAAAACTATCTATGGACGAACATCTTGGTTTTATCATATAGTTGTTTGTTATGGTTGAATGCAATGATATTAAGCAAGTCACACATAATCACGCTTCCGCAAAAGTTAGGGTGTGACATAAAACTAACCCTTTTTTAGTACTAATGTTGGAAAAAGCGTGTTTCTTTCTTCCTTTTGAATTTATAGGACCAAGTGAGCTTAAATGAAAAAAAGGAGCAAATAAACAGCCAAAACTAACATAAATACAAAAAGAAGGAATAAACGTGACGTGCCCGACCCCTCGGCAGCATACCCAAAGCAAAAACAGGGCAACAGAAGCCTGACCACGGGGCCGTGCCCAGCTAGGCATGGGGAGTGGTCAGAGGCCTGCACAAAAGACAAACCTGTAGAAGCTTCCACGCCCACCACGGGGGCATGCCCAGCTTAGCACGGGACGTGGTCAACTCAAAGATACGTAGAATCTTGATAGTATAGATAAGAGTTGACCACCGGGCCGTGCCCAGGAGACACGGGGTCGTGTGGTGCCCCTCTACTGACACTTGCAATTAATGAAGGAGGAGAAACGGCTGGCCACAGGGGCGTGCCCATGGACACGGGGCCGTGGCCAGAGCCCTGTACTGGCTATAAATAGGGGTGCTTGGTTCTCTTGAAAGGCATCCCTTGGCAAACCACTACTCTCCCACTTTGCCACCACTCCACCACCACTACAACACCAACACCCACAACCATCATCCATCATCCATCTTTAGAGTGTGTAGTAGTCTCGGGATCCAAGATTGATTGTAAGGGTTCTTGCCAATCAAAGGCCATGATTGGTTAAGCCTCTTACATCACTTGGTGAAGACAAGTCTTTATTGTATTACTTTTGATTTTTAATCTTTTGGCACTTTTTATTTGGGTTTGTATTAGTGACTTTAATAACTAGTTTCTTATGTTGAAGGTGAATTGTTCTTATCATTTTTCCGTGGTGTCTTGAAGTTACTTTACTGTCTATATAAAGTAAAAGATTGCATCATTCATGTCTTACGGTCTATATAAAGGCATGTTGACTACCTGGTCGGGGGTTAGGGGAATGGTTTGGTAAGGTTCTTGCCTTGTTCAGTGTATAGATCCTGCAAGGACCTGGTTCAAGCTTACTAGGACCTCCTTCAGTACCCATTGGTATTGGATGGCGGGGGTGCGAATAGCTTGAACCCCTCATATGTAAACTACTATTAATACTTTAAACCGGCTTCTTGGGATTGTATCCTTGCTGACTCAAACCACTTAGCCGAGGGTAACGTCACCTTCAAAAGAGGGGCCTACCACTTTTCACATTAATAACTTACTTAATTATCTTTCAATATTCTGACCCTTTGGGATTGTATCCCTGCTGACTCAAACCACTGGGTTGAGGATAACGTCACCTTCAAAAATGGGGCCTACTACTATAACTAAGATAATCTCTTAAAAAGTCCGAAAGTGCGAAAATCATCAAAGGGTATATTAAAGATGAGTCAGATCCAAGTGATTCTATCTTGTCTATCTTTTTTTATTTTATTTATCTTTGCATTTTAGTTTTCATGTTTCAAAACTTTTCTCAAAAATTTTTTGATTGATTAGACGTTGAGGATAAACCGGTACTAAAAGCTCTTGTGCCCTTGGACGACCTCGGTATCTTACCAACGCTATACTACGCTCACGATGGGTGCACTTGCCCATGTGTGTGTTTAGTGTTAGTAGAATATCGTGTTTTATAAATTTAAAACTTGACTAATGCGTAAAATGGGCTCAGAATATTGATAAAAACATATCACGCTTCGCACACACCAAGTTTTTGGCGCCGTTGCCAGGGACACAAGGATTTTAAGAAAGTTTAAAATCAACGGCCTAATTATTTTTATTTATTTTTCTATTTTTTTAGGATTTTTCTAAATTTTTCAGTTTCTGCAGAGTTCAGCACGAGCCGTGTTCAGCCAGACACGGGGCCGGGTCCATCTTCGTTACTGGCAATCCTGTTTTAAGTCAGACAGTAGCTAACCACGGGGTCGTGCCCACTCGACACACCCCCATGTCTACCCTCCAGTTGCTTAAAAACAGAACCGTAAGATCCCGACGGTTGTTAATTTCTGACAAAAATATGAGTGATATTGATTATTTTTACTTTCGCTCCTCTTATGGTGAGTGGTGTCAAATATGTGGTGGATTCCATAAAGATTTAGAATGTTTCTTTCTAAATTACGATCCCCACTATTTAGACCCATCGTTTTCCTGTAATAACGTTAAGATGGGCGAAAGTAAAAATGATCATTATCCCTCGCCCGAATGCCCTCAACCACCTCTTTCAGACGACATAACATCCGAAGAATTATGTCGACTCGAAGAAATAATTCTCCTAAAATTAAAAGAACTAGAGCTTGAGATGAAAACAAGCTATTCATCACAAGACAACGATCAAGGAGAATTGTTGGGGTCACATTCGGATTCTACCAACATCGACGATACCGAAAGTACTTCAACCTCTTGTAAAAACATGATCGATAGTCGTCCCTGTGTCGATTGTGCCATGAAGGGCTCTCCATCGGCCCCCACCGATGCGCTCATAGACCTGAGCGATTCGACATATACCTTCTTTAACAAGAGCCCAGATAAGGGGAATAAAGGTTGATTCCGCCCACCGGTATTTAGTTTAGGTTTTACCCTTTCCGATAACCTCTTGCGTGCTTGTTTAAACCAAAAGCAATTAAGGTACCTTAGGCATTTCGGTGTTGTTCCCTCCAGTAAGGAACCGCCCGATCCGAATAAAAACCTTAAAAATAAGACGCCACTTCATAAAAACTCTATCCATGGGGCCGTGTCCAGGTCAACACGCCCCGTGCCTACCTCAATTTTGACCACGGGGCCGTGTCCATGCCAACACGCCCCGTGCTCATAATACGGACAAAATGTGTTAGAACCATGTCTGAACACGGGGCCGTGGTCAGCGTGCTGTCGTTTTCTATAAAGTCAACATGATTCCTGCACATTTGGACCCATTCCAAAGACCAAGATTTGCTCGGATCTTCACACATACCTTAAAAGGTATATTCCAAAGAAGGTTTCTCAACAACCATCTTTTCTTTGCCACTTTTGTCACTTACCTTCTTCTCCAAAAACTCCTCAACCTCCATTAAAGCTTGAAACATCCATAACTTCAAGCTTTATTGTAATATTTGCAAGGTTTTTAACCAAGGAATCTTATTAAAAATAAGTTTTACAACACTGTTTTAAGTTATTTATGTTCAGAAATGTTTCAAAATTTAGAAAAATAATTTAAAACAATGAAATTCCTTGGTTCAAAAATCCACAGAGGAATGACCATGGGGTCGTGTCCAGTGGACACGGGGCCGTGGCCGCAGTCTCAGTTTCATACTTTTTGAAATTTTCATTTTGTTTTCTTAGAATGTCGAGCTAGAACAACGGAACATCTTCATCTCACTCGAGAAACAGTTGAAGGGAGAGAAGGCCGTCGATAGAAGCTACCCTTGTCCGATATGTGTGTGCACTAAAGGAAGCACTTGATGAAATGACATCGGTGGAAGAGGTCCTCATTGACCGTGTCAATTATTTGACGGTGGGGCTAGAGAGTAGCTTTCAAGATGTCAACCTTTTGCACCAAAGGTTGAACATTCTTGTTATGTCACGCATGGAACCAATCTTCCCACAAGAAGATTGGAACTTGGCACAAGAAGTTGTCAACCCAACCGGATGGGATGACATTCCTCCGGAGCCTCCTCTAGACGCATTACACGAGGTTTCGGTGGATGCCGCACCTCCTCCACAAGAGGTTGTGGACAATGAGCCCGTCTTCCTTCTCCCTCGGGAGATTGAGGAGTGGCTCAATGATGTTTGAGGAGCACCATTCGAGTTGAAGTTCTAAGAGCCTTTATTAACCGAAAAAATCATTTTTTGGGTTTTTGTTGTTCTTGTCATGAAAACATCTAGGATAGAACTTCTTCATGGTTTAAATTTCTTGCATTCTAGGACATACCTATCTATCTTAATTTTTAGTTTGTAGTTTTAATTTTTAGGAACTATGTATCTTGCACTCTTAATGAATGATGGTTTTAAATTATTACATGGTGTTTGGATGATGTTATAATAGTTTAACAAACGAGGGAAGATGAGAATTTCCAAAGGAACAATGAAACCACACCCCATGCACGAAAACAGAGCCTTCCGTCAACTTTTCCAGCATTATAGCAAGTTCAGCACGGGGCTGTGCTCAGCCCAACACGCCCCGTGCCCAGGCTCTGTAGAAAAAGGTCCCAGTTCAGGTAGCTGGCCACGGGCCGTGCTCGCTGAACACGCCCCGTGGCCAGTCTTCTGTTTAATTTTGATACTGGCGATCTGACCACAGGGCCGTGCTCGGACCACACGGGGCCGTGGCCAGACGCCCAGTAACAGAAAAAATTGTTATTCAACACCGTTTACACATTCGAATCAACCTAAAAATTTATTTTTGGGACACATTGAGGACAATGTGTAATTTAAGTGTGAGGGGGGGGGGGATGCTAAAACCTTGAATCTTGCAAGTCCTAATAACAAGCCTTACACAAAACTCTATTGGAACCGCTAATCACCCCAATTTATTTTTCAAAAATTTTCATTTTTTTTTACTTGTCTTGGTTTAGTTCAGGAATAACAAGTTCCAAAAAGGTTATATTTTTACAAATTTACAACCAATAGCGTCGTGATAAAAAGAACCAAATAAGAAAATTATGAAAAGGCATGACAAATCTAATTAAAATTTTATTATATATACTTGATTACATTATAAACTCATTTCCACAACAAGTGAGTTTTGAGCCTTTATTGAGCATACATGCATATATCTTTAAACTAAATGCTCATTTTTCATTTCTTGTTTGAATAGCCGCTTGGTTCTTACGACTCTAGAACTTGCCACGACGATACATTCCCGGTCCTTACCAACTTAAACCCAAGTAAGTAAATGATGGAGGCATTAGGACTAACCCATTTTCCTTTCAACATCATTATTTTTCATTTTTTTTATCACCTTCCCAAAATCCCCCTAGTTAACCCCTTTGAGCCTAAACCTTTTCATTTCAAAACCCACAATACAAACACCCTTTACCCACCAAAACCTTTTTCTTTTCAACCCCTTTGTTTTAGTAAAAAGCTTGGTTATCTTGTGACATGAAAAAAAAATGAAAGTCTTGCAATAAACAAACAAGTTCCTCAAAGAAATCTTGTTTGAATGTGCTTAGTTTGAATAAAAGTCACAAAAACAAAAAAGTTTTACGATGACCGACGCTCTTTACGCTTTTTGCCATTTTTACTAACCAGTAACCAAAAACGACCTACCCTTAGCCCAAGCCTAACCCTTCCACAAGTCCTCTTGATATTTACGAAGGTTTATAGTTAAAAAGGAGGAGGATTGATCGCTTGGCAAGCATACGGTTGAAGTAAGTTCCATGCCGGTCTCGAGTGTTTCACAAAAATACACAAATCGGCCGAGTGTTGAGTGATCTCCCGTGAGGTATGTGAACTTGTGTATAAATGGAATTTTACAGAGCCATGTTATGCCCAAATAAATATTTTTTCTTATAAAATGTTCTAAATAAATCATGACGAATAGGATTGTAAATAAAATAAAAATAAAACTCAGTAAAGATCTTGGATTCCCGACACTCAAGATGAGCCCAAAACTTCTCCTCTACCACTTCCATTTGGGTGTGTAAAGCAACATATTAAAGAGTTTTGCTTGAGGACAAGCAAAGATTCAAGTGTGGGGGTATTTGATGTGTGCAAAATGCAACATATAAATTACATCAAATGAGGCATAAAACTAACCCTTTTTTAGTACTAATGTTGGAAAAAGAGTGTTTCTTTCTTCTTTTTGAATTTATAGGACCAAATGAGCTTAATCGAACAAAAGGAGCAAATAAGCAGCCAAAACCAACATAAATACAAAAAAAGGAATAAACGTGACGTGCCCGACCCCTCGGCAGCATCCCTAAAGCAAAAACAAGGCAACAGAAGCCTGACCACGGGGTCGTGCCTAGCTGGGCATGGGGCGTGGTCAGAGGCCTGCACAGAAGACAAACCTGTAGAAGCTTCCACGCCCACCACGGGGGCGTGCCCAGCTTAGCACAGGGCATGGTTAATACAAAGATACGCAGAATCTTGATAGTACAGATAAGAGTTGACCACGGGGCCGTGCCCAGGAGACACGGGGTAGTGTGGGGCCCTCTGCTGACACTTGCAATTAATGAAGGAAGAGAAAAGGCTAGCTACGGGGGCGTTCCCGCTGGACACGGGGCCGTGGCCAGAGCTCTGTACAGGCTATAAATAGGGGTGATTGGTTCTCTTGAAAGGCATCCCTTGGCAAACCACTACTCTCCCCCTTTGCCACCACTCCACCACCACTACAACACCAACACCCACCGCCATCATCCATCATCCATCTTTAGAGTGTGTAGTAGTCTCAGGATCCAAGATTGATTGTAAGGGTTCTTGCCAATCAAAGGCCATGATTGGTTAAGCCTCTTACATCACTTGGTGAAGACAACTCTTTATTGTATTACTTTTGATTTTTAATCTTTCGGCACTTTTTATTTGAGTTTGTATTAATGACTTTAATAACTAGTTTCTTATGTTGAAGGTTAATTTTTCTTATCATTTTTCTGTGGTGTCTTGAAGTTACTTTACTATCTATATAAAGTAAAAGATTGCATCATTCATGTCTTTACGGTCTATATAAAGGCATGTTGACTACCTGGTCGGGGGTTAGGGGAATGGTATGGTAAAGTTCTTGCCTTGTTCAGTGTATAGATCCTGCAAGAACGTGGTTCAAGCTTACTAGGACCTCCTTCAGTACCCATTGGTATTGGATGGTGGGGGTGCTTGAACCCCTCATATGTAAACTACTATTAATACTTTAAACCGGCTTCTTGGGATTGTATCCTTGCTGACTCAAACCACTTAGCCGAGGGTAACGTCACCTTCAAAAGAGGGGCCTACCACTTTTCGCATTAATAACTTACTTAATTATGTTTCAATATTCCGACCCTTTGGGATTGTATCCCTGCTGACTCAAACCACTGGGTTGAGGGTAACGTCACCTTCAAAAGAGGGGCCTACTACTATAACTAAGATAATCTCTTAAAAAGTCTCAAAGTGCGAAAATCATCAAGGGTACATTAAAGACGAGTCAGATCCAAGTGATTCTATCTTGTCTATCTGTTTTTATTTTATTTATCTTTGCATTTTAGTTTTTATGTTTCAAAACTTTTCTAAAAAAAATTTAGATTTATTAGACGTTGATGATAAACCGGTACTAAAAGCTCTTGTGTCCTTGGACGACCTTGGTATCTTACCAAGGCTATACTACGCTCATGATGGGTGCACTTGCCTAAGTGTGTGTTTAGTGCTAGTAGAATATCGTGTTTTATAAATTTAAAACTTGACTAATGCGTAAAATGGGCTCAAAATATTAATAAAAACATATCACGCTTCGCACACACCAGTTTGGATGCTTCCTATGCCGTGACAAATGTTAATGTCCTCGCGAAACATTAACGATCTCAATTTCCTTACATTTATAGAATACATTTTTTCAAGTACATTTTTACAATTACATAGCATGATTCTTACAACTATTACTCATATGTTTTTCACAAAACTACGTGCGGTCTCTTTGCTCAAGAATGTTGTTTATGTTTGAAGTTATCATGTGTCTATGCTCCGTTGCAACTTTTGATGGATTTGTGTGTTATATCCCGCCTCCTTGCGGTGATATAGTGAACAAAACCTTGATCTTTGATTTGAAATGAAGTTGTAAACTTTTCAAACAATTATCTTTTGTTATGATGTAAACTTTAAACTTAACTTGTGTTTTGAATGTTTAAACTATGAATGACAATTTGGAGTTGTTTTATATTCATATAGTATGTTACTTATCGTATGCAATGAGAACCTTTCATGATCACACCTCGTGCTTCCACCTTTGAAAGGGGTGTGACACAGGCGGGGCTTGTGGTTGATAAAGCCAAAATTGATACCATTTCCAAGCTTCCGCCGCTTACATCAGTGAAATCTGTTAGGGGTTTTCTTTGTCATGCGAGGTTCTATCGTTGTTTCATTCGTGTTTTTTCAAAGATCGCCCGATCGACGAGCTAGCTTCTAGAGAAGGATAAGCCCTTCGTATTTTTTGACGAGTGTGTTTAGGCCTTTGAGTTATTGAAGGAGAGCTAGTGATTGCTCCTATTCTTATTGCTCCTGATTGGAACCTTCCGTTTGAGATTATGTACGATGCGAGTAACTTTGCAGTTGGGGCTGTTGTTGGACCTACAAAAGAACAGATGCTATTCAAAAGCCAAAACATGATCCACTAATCAAGAAATAAACAAAAGATTGAACCAGTCTCTCCCCAAAGATAATGAATCTTGAACACCTAATAAGAACATCCGTTCAAGAACAAAGCAAACATCTGATCAAGACTTGGAACTGCTGTTCAAGAAGAAACAATATCTGTAGGAGACTAAAGTCTGTTGAAGGCAAAGGTCTGATGAAGAAGACCAAACATCTGTATGGCCAAATAGATGTTTGAATTACAACAACAAAGTATAGCTTGGACAGTGGTTTCCCAATGTAACAGTATTTATCTTATCAGTGTTTAGACTAGTTAGAACAGATGATAGGATTTTCACAAAAGTTTGCAACATCTATGGAATCTTTTCTATTAGGAATGTTAGATGTCACTATCAGGGTGATGTCAGCTAATCACTGAACAGAGCTTTCATACTTAGTATAAATAGATCACACCTGTTAGTGATCTTTTTATCACACACTTCACCTTTTCTCTTGTACGAACATGTTACATGTCGGCTGAAGGGGATTATGTAGAGTCAATCATTTGTAAATCATATTGTAATCATTGAGATATAACTGCAAAACAATCGTTGATGACTCTCTACTTGTGAATTATACTGAAAAACAATTGCTGATGATGACTCAGTTCTAACAATTGGTATTAGAGCTTGGTCACGTTAAATTTGATTTCACAATCAGTTTAACATACAAAGATTAGCTCAACAAAGATCCAATATTGTTCATAGCTTAGAGTTGGATAGTGAAGAACTAATTAGTGTCTTTCACATACTTTGTATTTCTGATAAAGAACAAGAGAAAATGGCACAAAATGACCCCCACAACACTGGTTTTAGTAATAAACCACCTAGACTTGTCAGATCGGAATTTAACGTCTGGCAATGTAGGATGGGGCGTATACTTGCTCATCAAAATTTAGGATGCAAAAGCCTTCAATATCGTGGCTATGGCTCTTCTGAATGATATTTATGATGGACTGTTTCATTGTATTAGTGCCAAGGAGTTGTGAGATGCATTGAAGGAACAATTTGGTGGGACGGAGGATGTTATCGAGAATACTCAAGAAATCCTTAACCAGCAATATGAAACCTTCACTCACATCAAAGTGGAGACCCTGACTCAGCAGTTTGAACGATTTTCATGTATAATTAGTGACCTAATGTTTATTAACAAAGAATTTACTAAAACAACTTTAAGTAATCGATTTCTGAGATCTTCTCCTGAAAATGGGACACTATTGCTATAGTGATTAGAACATCCCCAGATATCAAGGACATGAGACTGACTCAACTACATGGAAAGCTCCTAACCTTTGAGAGAGAACTTGTCCAAACAAAAAAGCTCTAGGAAACTGGAAAGGTGTCTGATAGTTACATTTTTGGTAACACAACACTTTTGAATCAGGAAGGATCATCAACTGGAATGGGAAATGATCAAAGTTTAGATCATTTTATTGATATCCACTAGAATTAACTCTGATCAACATTCCACAAGTTATGCTTTTGTAGCAAATGATAATCTGTCATTTGTATTCGATGATTTTAAGCATATCAACCCAACTAACCTAGAGGAGATGGACATATTGCACCAGGTAGCCCTACTCAGTCTAAGAGCTAATAATTTTACAAAAGGACTGGTAGGACTTACCCAGTATTAAGTTTGGAGGTCAAAAGTGGGATTGGATAAATCGAAGATTAAATATTTTAAGTGTAATAGGTTATGACACTTTGTTAGGGAATGCAAGAGTCAAACAAGTAACCCTACATAAATGATCACATACCCTAGTCAAAGATCTCAACCAAATACACAGCAATAGTTTTATACCTAAAATACCCTTGGACCAAATGTGCAAAATACAGCCCACTTTGCCAAGGCATGAATCCTGTATCAGTGCACTATGTTGATGCACCACAAGTACCTCAGGTTCAATATGTTCAGATGCCAATTACACATGTTCAAGCACCACATGCTACTCCTGCTCATGCAGAGCCTAGTAAACAGAGATTTTTTACACAAGGCTATGTTGACTAGAGTAGCTTGCCAAAGAATTTAACAGACGAAAACTTTGCTTCAAAAGCAAATGACTGTGACAAACATGAGAACTTTTGTTTTATGGCTCTTGAGGATGTTTCAGGTGAAGAATATCTGGTTTAAACCACTGTTGGTGAAGAAGTTATTGGTAAAACTGCTTAAAGCCTTCGTTAAGTATCTGTTGATGACCAAGAGCATGCAGAAAGGATGGATGAAGAAAATCCTAAAGGTTCCATAGATTATATCAGTGTGAATCATGTTAAATTGGCTGCTTCTAAGGTATCACCTCAAACTCTTAAAGAGTTGTGCTCTGACAAATGTATCCTAAAGTTACTAATATAAAAGAGGTGAATGAAAATCTTAAAGAAAAGGTACAGATCAATGAAATAGTTCTTGAAAAATTAAAAAGAAATCTTAAAACAAGAATTGCTGAAAAATACCTTGAAATACGCAGTCTGAAACATGAATAATCCATAACCAAGGATCAACTCCAATCTATGATGGAAAAATATCAAAATTGCAAAAAAGAGTTGGAATCCACACAGATCACATATGAAAGATGGGTTGAATCTTGTCATGGTTATGAGATGCTTCTTGATAAACAAATTAAGAGCAATGTGAAGTTTGTTGTTGGTTTGAGAAAATATGACCATGAAAATCAAGCCAACACTTCCATTGACTCTGAGATGGTTGAGATCATACCAACCACATCAACTAGTGAAGAAATCTAGGTCACTGAACCGAGTGGCATGAAAATAACTCTTGAAAAGCCACTAAATTCTATTCAACCTAAAAACAGAATATGAGTTTAAACCAACTTGGTTAGATAAATGTGATGTTCTTCATAATCTCAAACCAATTGATTTCACCAATCCAAATGGTCTTGACCCACAAAACAGAGACAAGGGTAAAAGGAAAGATAAGATTCTAGCTATGTTGTGTGAGTTTTGTGGAAAAACAAATCATTAGGCAAAAGACTGTTTCAAGTTAAAAGCCTATGATATTAATAGAGGCAACAGCATCTGTGAATTCACACTTGGGTGCACCATTGGTGGAAAAATCAACCATTTAACCCAATAATGCTCTTTTCTTAAACCATATGATGTAAATCAAAATAGGTCAAGTAAGAAAATGAGTTTCAAAAGGGATGATGGCCCTATCAACATGGATCAACCATCTATTCCCAAAAGGGTTGAGTCTTGTCAATCATCTATCTTATAGAATCAATCATCTATCTTATAGAATTTGAATCAACATCCTACACAAAGGATTGTTCAAACTTCTGTTGTCATTTAAAACCCACTCCCTAGAGGCTATGGGCAACCACCATGCATCAGGGTACCTTATAGGTATGAAGAACCTGTGCACCAGCCCCAAAAGCCTGGGGCAAACATACATCCACATGGGTACAATTATCTCATTATGAATGGTCAACCACCAGTTGACCCAAGTGTGCAAGCACTTGCAGAAGGCCAAAAAACAACTGTTTGAGATGGTGCAAAAACTTCTTGTGACAAATGACCAATTGATGACTGTCGTAAGGATCATGCAAAAACCTAATTAAACTAAGTAGATAGCGTAAGTAGTGTATCATATCCACGAGGAATTTGTGGTCAGTGTAAAATACTTTAACAAGGAATTAAAATTATTTAATTGGGGGTTTGATTAATTGATTTCAAAGACATGAAAACTAATTAAGAAAGTTGTTATCAAGATGACAAAAATTAACCTCCACCCGAAATCCCGATTACCAGGTTTAGCATAAAAACCCGTTTACTAATTCATAACACTACAAAGACATGGCCTTGGAATTAATGATTTTGATTAATTATTAGTGATAGTTTTTCGGACTCACTATAACAACCTAATAACCCATTTGATTATTCCAATTACCCACCAATTTACCAACCCGCTAATGATGCAAGAAAATCGTCAATACGCTTGATGAACGATAAACAATTCAAAGATAATAAACGTTTCACAAAATCAACACAAGTGGTCAAGATTTACTAGTTAATAAGAATAAGAACATAAAGTCTAGTGCAAAACAAAGCAATCGTTCATCTGGTCGGAAGCCACAAGAATTTCATCCACGCATGGTCATCGCATACAAAATCACAAATTCATGGTTATTCTTGATTTTCGTGCAGTACCAAACTCCTCTCCTTTTTGCAAACCTATTTCTTGTGTGGTACTTTACTAATTCAGCTGTCAAAAAGTATTGTATGCGATATCTTCCTAACATATGCGAGTTGCCCTCTTTTATATATTTCTTCTCCACCGACTTTACTTTCTTCTTGGCCCATGGTCCATCCCAAATATAATTCAAGATTAACCATAATTTAATATGACTTGCAACGTCCAAAAACACCACCACTTAATTGCAGCCCATTTAACATATGAATCCACCACAATTAATTATACATGTTCAGCCCGAATGAGTGGCCAGCTTGAATTACACATTTGATTTGACTTTATATTTCCATGCTATTACCAATATTCAACAAAATTCGTTCAACTCCATATTGCATTAATATAGTCGTTCTCTACAAAAACACCAAAGAAACAAGAACATTAATTTCCAGTTTAGTTATTAATCAAATTAATAATAATAATAATAATAATAAGAATAATAATTAATTGTTATGTGTTCTTTTTCTTCAACTTTCTTTGTTTATGTAATTCCTAACATACACAAGACAATTTGATCATTGATTACAAGCTTACATTTATTTTATTAAAACTTTTTTGCTTTATAACTACTTTTTCCACAACCTACCATATACAAAAACGAATCAATGTATCCCGTTTTGTACTAATATCAATGCATTTTTCAATTTAATTAATATTCAATAACGCGTACCTAAAATGCACCGATCAAACACTTATCTTTTTTCGTCCTGAAAAATTATATGCAATGGAATCACAATCAGAAGCATCGGTTTTCAATATATGCAGTATCTTATAAACAAATCAAACCACACGTTAACCAAGATTGTAGGTATATGATCCACCTAAACCTAACCGCCGGTTTCCAAGCTCTTATTCACGATTCATTAAGTTCAAGTGTGTTATTCATCTATGGATCCCACACTCAAAAGACCACAACGCTACCTAATCCCGCTTCAAGCTTATGATGTTAAAAGATAATTATCTACCGTCTTATATAATTAATTATTATGTAATTCTGATTAAATATATGATGGATAATGGATGATGTTATGGGCTTCGACATGCCTTTTCTTATGTTTAACTTAGAGGGTATACCCCACTCGAGTCACCATCCTAGTGGTTAATACCATAAGCTTCACATATTTATCATTTTTTTAACTCTGCCTGGAGGGTATGTAACACCCGAGTCACCATCTCAGTGGCAATACATAGGCTTTGTTAATACATATCTAACTTAGATAAATGGATGAATGGAATATTTTTTTTTCGGGAGCCAGCTAGTTCCAGATTTATTTTCATAAAAAGAAACAGATGTGCCATTTAACCGGAATACTTATAAGCTTTTTATTTATAACGGTACCCCTTATACTTTCCACAATTTCGGTTTTGCTATAGCTCCTAAGGCGAGAACCCAAAAGAATCCTAACAATTATGTGTAGTATATCAATCCTAAGTAACTTCTACACCACTTGTATCACACCCTACAAAATCAGAGCTGGTGTGATCTAGCTAGTATCTTCATTGCACAACGGAAGTATAAAATGCTAAGACTTCTAAAAAGTTGAACGCCCGCTAAGTACTCGAATCCCAATGGGTTCACCTATTCCAACCGTGCCATAGTTTGAAAGTATAACCTGAGAAAGATCATGCAAAAAATCAACATAAAGTTGGCGAGTTCATAGTTTGTTTGAAAATTTTAAATCTTTTAAAGATTTAAAATAAATCTTTTAAATATTTAAAAGAAATCTTTTTGGTAACCGGTTTAAATAATATTGAGAAAACGTAATAAAACCATTTTCCTCGGCATGTCATTTGAAAACTTTGTACTTGTAAAACTTGTTCAACCGTCAATGTCTGCGCACGACAAAGACAACATGCCCGCATGAGCCTATAACCAACCTTGTGCTAGAGAGTGCCTCGCCAAACCGTTTACTCAAGACGGTAGACTAGCAGGCGCTTATAGTTCTGATATGCAATGAGGACTTCACTATACAATTTTAAGAAACCTACGGCTTTTACGGTTGAGTAGAGGACAATCCAGTGCTTATGTTTGTATGCAAGACAAACCAGTCCCGTTGTTCGTATGCAGGACAATCTGTTGGATTCTGTATGCCCAAGACACATATTAAATTGATGTGGCTAGTACGTTATGATCCAAGTCGAGTCATACCAAAATACAAGTTAGACAAACACATATAATATTTATTTGTGATATGATCAAACAAATAAATATTAACACTTAGAATATTTAGAAATTGGTTTTCTAAATAATTGCACTTGACAAAGTAATAAATTATATGGATAATTTATTTTGAGAGAGTATTTTATTTTGTTATTTAATGGGTTAAATAACTTAATAAATGTTGTATAAGTCTTATAACATATGATGTTATATTTTATAAAAGTTATAAAATTATTCAAGACTTAAATTATTTTATAAAAGAAATTGATTTTTTTTAAATAAAGCTAGGCCGCCACCTCTTCCCAAGACAAAAATGGCCAATCACATTGCATGCAAATTAGAGGCTCTTGATTGGGCAAGATTGTTGGTCTAATGAGAAGGCATGCAAGTTGTCATATCTAGATGAATTCTCATTGGGTGAAGTGGGTGGCCATTTCTCTCACTTGATTTATAATAATTGTGTATGACAATTTTCAAAAGATGAACTTGATAATACTAGAAATTTCTCTCTAGTAAAATCGGCCATATGATGGTTGATCATGAGGGTTTCAAGTTAGAAAATCAAGTGCAAGAACACTAGAAAAACCTCTCTATATTTCGTCTATGTGTGGTTGATCAAGAGGGAATTTTAGTGAGTTCATAAGTGTAGAAATCCTAGCAAAACATAAGGTGTTTGTTGGAAGGCTTGGGGTATACAAGCTTGAGGTCTTCTACACTTGAAGGCAACCGTTCAAGAAGCATCATCTTCTTCGTATCCTTTACTCCTTGGAAGGTAGTATTCTAAACACTCTATGGTTCTGTTTTAATTTTTGATAGCATGCATGTTGGTATATGGATCCGGGTATTGGGTTTTACATATAAAATGGGTTTTATATTTTGTAAGTAACATGTTTTAAACATTATTTCCGCTGCGTTTTAATTTCATATGGATGAAATTGCTTTGATAAACATGTTAAAATCCCATCAATGGCATCTAGAGCCGCTTATATGAGGGCATGCTTCAATAGATTAAAAAATTCGGGTTTCGGGTTTGAATAAAACCCTATGGCCGAAAATTTTTATATGGTTATCCTTTTGTTTTTCAAGATTATTTTCTTACATGCATAAGAGAATCTTGAAAAATTATTTCATACGGATGATTTGTTTGTTTGGACAAAACTTACCTTTTTCGGTTTTTTAGTACATAGCCGAAAATGGTCATAAAAGGGAACCATTTTTTTAAGCTTCTTATAATTTATATATATATGTGGATATATATTTTGGTGCATATGACATTGCCATGATCTTGTGTTGAATGATTGTGTTGTGATTCATTTTATTATTATTTCAATGGGTTGTAATAATTATTATTTTGTTCTTACATTAGAAGATATGTAATTTATTTATTTTATTTGGTATGTAAAATAAATAGATTAGGTGTATTTTATTTTACTAGAAAAATGTATTAGAATATATTTTGTAAAAGAAGATGCACACAAAAATGCGGTTTTGGTTTGGACCATAATATTCGGTCCAAAGAACTTCATCGTTCTCAACGGGATTTTAACCCGATAACCAAAACACATTTTTTGAAGTCCAAAAGAGTTTGGAGCTGAAAATAAAATACTTTTGGAAGCTCAAAGAAGGTGGAGAAATCACAACACAAGATGGAGACTTGAAGCATTTGGATGCGGGATCAAGTGGGAGTTCATCGACACATTACTTGTGTCATTTTTCACCCTTTTAAGAAGGACCTTTTGGCACACTTGTTTCGGCTAACAAGTGTTGTCAAAATAGTTGGCTATGGTTATGCACCTATTGTTATGTATGATATGCTTGTTTGGTTGCTTATTTTGTTGTTTTAGATGATATGTCGATATGCATGACTTAACAAACTAATAATCAACAACAAGCGTAAAATTGGTTCTTACCAAAATCATTAAAATGGTTAATAAAGGATTTATTAAAAATTAATGATTTTATAACAAAATGGGTTTTATTAAAAAGAACCTTGAAAATTAGTTTGCACTAAAGTACCATTGATTTGAATGCATGCAAATATATGGTACATAATATTTTCTAAACTAGAATTTTGAAATATTAAAAACCCTTTTATAAAACAGGTCAAACACCATCCTTTTATACAACACTCGAAACACTTGGGAACTCTTATTGTGAGATAAAGGTCACCTAACCACATTTGAGAGAACTTGTATGTTCGAGGTAGGTTTACCATGTTTGTGGGATAAAGGTCACCTAACCACTTATGTGTATAAACTCACACGTGTGTGTAAGTTAGACGACTTGATTTGGAAACCATGAACTTAGGGTCACCGAAGCATGGGGAACAAAAGGTGTTGATGGGATTAAACATGCCAACTAAACATAAAGATGTTTAACCGATCCCATATGGCTAGAAGTTGCAAAGGGTTGCAATTGTCAAACGTTGACTACCTTGTTAATTTAAATAGAGGGATAAAGGTCACCTAATCAATATTTAAATGTAACGTTGGATTCTATATTTTAATTATTAATTGTCTATGAGACACAACAGGGTATTTTGAGTTATGTTCCATTTTAGCATGTTTAAATCCGTGAATAAGTTACTTATTCTAAATGTCCGTAGTCGATCATACTTGTGGGAAAAAATATGAATGTAAGACTATTATGAACTTGGATTGGTGGATGTTCATTAGGTATGAATATAGAGCAAGGTGTTGCTGCCAAAGTTCATAGATATTTGTGGGATACAAATATTGGACCGACTTGCTCTCAAATCTTACTGCATGGAATCATTAGTGATTGATCATAAGTAATTTTGAGTAAAGGAGAATATCATAGTATCCTCTGACCTGAGATACATATTGGGTCTTGAAATTCACCAAGTATTATACCTTGACCTAGTTCTTCGCTGTTTGTAATAAGACAGTACATGAGTCTAAGCTCAGGTGTGGTACAAGGTGATTGTGAGAGACGTATGTAGTCAAGAAGGGATTTGTTCCTCTTATTCGTTGAGAGTAAGATGTCTAAGGCCTGCTAAAGTTAAATCAACAGAGAGTGATCACTCTATGCCTCTGGATTTAACATGCCATCTGTAACGAAAGGATAAATGATAAATTCACCTAAAATCATTTCAAGTAAGGGACTTCAAGGGGATGATGTTATTGAATGGGACATATAGTCATACGTATTAGGGGTAGTAAACTGTAGTTAGGTGGTCTTTACTACTTGCATCAATCTTCTATGTATCTTGTGCAAGTGGGAGATTGTTGGATTCTGTATGCCCAAGACACATATTAAATTGATGTGGCCAGTATGTTATGATCCAAGTCGAGTTATACCCAAATACAAGCTAGACAAACACTTATAATATTTATTTGTGATATGATCAAACAAATAAATATTAACACTTAGAATATTTAGAAATTGATTTTCTAAATAATTGCACTTGACAAACTAATAAATTATATGGATAATTTATTTTGAGAGAGTATTTTATTTTGTTATTTAATGGGTTAAATAACGTAATAAATGTTGTATAAGTCTTATAACATATGATGTTATATTTTATAAAAGTTATAAAATTATTCAAGACTTAAATTATTTTATAAAAGAAATTGATTTTTTTTTAAATAAAGCTAGGCCGCCCCCTCTTCCGAAGACAAAAATGGCCAATCACATTGCATGCAAATTAGAGGCTCTTGATTGGGCAAGATTGTTGGTCCAATGAGAAGGCATGCAAGTTGTCATATCTAGATGAATTCTCATTGGGTGAAGTGGGTGGCCATTTCTCTCACTTGATTTATAATAAATGTGTATGACAATTTTCAAAAGATGAACTTGAAAATACTAGAGATTTCTCTCTAGTAAAATCGGCCATATGATGGTTGATCATGAGGGTTTCAAGTTAGAAAATCAAGTGCAAGAACACTAGAAAAACCTCTCTATATTTCGGAGTGACATGACCAGGATCGAGCCACCAATCATATTGAACAACATAATTAAGTAAGTAAAACCAACCACAATACAATTGGTGACCATAAGACAGTAACCAGTTTTAAGTTAACAGGGGAAGCATAAAACATAAGTTCCATAGTTCATAAGGTTAAAGTCCAAAACGTAGTTTAATAAGTTCATAAGGATTTAAATATTTAGTACGGAACATAACAGTCCGTATCCCACAACGACCACCTCCTCGTGCAAGCTCCATAATCATCTAGCGACCTGTAAGGCATGTAACAACGAGTCAACAACAAAGTTGAGTGAGTTCACGGTTGGTTGATTAGTTTTAAGTTGTTTCTGAAAACGTGGTTTGACTTTCGTTGGCTTATTTGCTGTAGGGGTTACCCCGTAGTTGAAAGTATGTTTAACCAGTTCCTTTTATTACCTAAACCATATCCAGGATTAGTGGGGACTTCCCATGTGAACCACTAGACGGTATGATCTCGACTACTACGAACAATAGTTGTGCCCTACATCAGTGTCTATCATCACTGACAGTTTGCCATAGTCCATTAGTACACGCCCGTTCAGACGACACGGTGTGAGGTTTGTTAAACCTAATAGTGCTATTAACTAATGACCCGCTCACCATCGGCCTCGGCGATTAAGTCGATATATAATGAGGGACTTAATGATAGAGTTTTGTCTAGTAAGTTTTAAGGGTGTTGTCCTACCCAAGGAGGACGAACGTACGTATTCTACCCAAGGAGAATACGCAGAATTTATTATTGGCATCCTACCTATGGAGGATGGCCGTACATATCCTACCCAAGGAGGATATGTAGATCCCGTTTTAATTTCTTTAACCCATTCCCAACCACCGGGAATCCCATGCCTTAGAAAGTGTGTGAACTCACCTCGGTTGCTCAGTTTGACTCTCAAAATAGCTAACAGTCAAGGTCGGTCAATCACGTCCTAATATGATTACCAGTTAGTCATTTAGTGGTTTTCAAATAGAGCACAAAGTTCCTACACGTATCTATCACATAACATGCATTCACTTTAACGGTTTATGCGCATATAAGTTTCCCATCTATTCCCGTTCATAAGTAAACATACGACATTGCACATAATACTTTTATTGACATATAACATGTTAGATTATTCTCAGATAACCTACCCGACATTTAGACACGCAAATCACTACTTATGTCGTTTCAGCTTTAATCTTCAAAACTAGGTTGTTTTCGGGGATTTAAATAAAATAGTTAACTTATTCCAAAAATTCCCAACTTTTTACAGAAGGTCTTAAACCATCCAGATATTATTGTGTAAAAATATCGGGATCCAATTCATCACCAATATTTTATAAAAATTCATTTTCTGGACTGCAATCAGATTCATCACTTTCTGACTGCATTCCACGAAATAATTAATTAAAAATACACCGTAAGTCCGATTTATGAAATTCCAGTGGGAGAATTACAAATACATCAGTGGTCATCTACTGTACAAATTTCATGTGCTGATTCAACATAGAACTCAAGTTATGACTAAATACATATCGCCCATTTACTGCAGTAAAAACTCAGCTTTAGTTGCTGTTACAAAAAGGGTCTTTAAAAATAGTAAACGACGTCCAAAAATTATGATTCTAGTGCCATTAGAACCGTATTTCATAATACATAAATATAGACTTCAGAAAATACATTTTCTGCTTTATTAAGGTCCGGTTACAGCCAACTGAAGTTGGCTGTAATCACTAAACAGCCATCATGTTTCAGCTTTTAACATTCTAAAGTGTGTTCGATTGATTCCGTTAACATGTTTAGCGATCACTAACGACATTTAACATTAACAAGTAATCAGCAACATCTCAAAACAACTTCATACTAACATTATGACATCGTGTTTCGTCTTTAATAAAGCTTTATGTTCATCTTCTTGGTTCTTGTTACTTTAGTGTTTAACATAAGCATTTTACTACAACTTTTAACCATGATACAAGATGAACAAGGGTGTAACAAAGAACTTACTACTAGCACAAGTCTAGGGTAGAATCTAGTGAAAATATGATGAGAAAAGATGATGGAAAAAGCAAGAACAAGGCTCCTTTGAAGCTCCACAAGATGCAAGCTCCTATAACCCTTCTTCTACACTTAATGAGACTTGAAGAATGGAAGATGGTGGTGGTTTAGTGGTGGTGATGGTGGCGGATGTTGGAGGAGCCGAGAGGGGAGAGAGAGGTAAGTGAGGAAGTGTGTGATCTAGTGCAAGATATGTAGTGATGTGTAGGATCTTCTCAAAATCTCCAATCATACTTATAAAGATGCATCCTATATCTTGTTCATCATAGCAAGCAACAATCACTTTAAAATATGGGCAAGATATTATAGAAGATATGTTGGTGATTGTGTGGGTCCAATTAGGGACCGAATTCGGTAATAGGGGGGGTTTAGTGTAACATTTTCAACTAAGTTGTAAGAGATAGTTAAAATCCAAGTAACAAGATCATATATATTAGTTTGTTGATTTTTAGTGGGTGTTATGTTATACGGGGACCATAACTAGCCAAGAAATAATACACAATGTATTTGACAAATATTTAGTGTCCCGGGTAATGTCTGGTTGTTTGGTTAAATACCGTTTCGTTAAAGTGTTTAATTATTCCGCAAGGTGTTTTTATATATATTTTTGTAACACAATTAATTCCTAAGACATAGGAAAATATTCAGGACCATTTAGTAAATTTTCTGAATACTACTAGTATGTTAACACGCACATGTAAGTATAACACAATAATCAGAGAGCAGTTAAATGATTCAGCACAATCATCAAGCACTTTAATTATCATTAATAAATTGTACGGATACATGGAATTACGAGGGTTGTCACATTCTCCCCCTGTTAAGAAAATTTCGTCCCGAAATTTAGTGCGTAGTTACTGAGGAAGTTAGTTAAGTTGCGGTGTTTACGGGTTTTTCCTGGGGTGTCACATCATCCCCCCGTTGATTTGGAATTTCGTCCCGAAATTCTGCAGTAGCTTCAGCCTCAGTAGTGGTTGCATTTTTCTTAAACAGTTGAGGGTACTTGAGTTTCATTTGATCTTCTCGTTCCCAGGTATATTATGGGCCATGACGGGAATTCCAACGAACTCGGACAAGGGGTATCCTGGTACGCTTGAGAATCTTAACGTCTCGGTCTGTGATTTCAACTGGTTCCTCGACGAATCGCAACTGGTCGTCGATTGTGAGCTCCTTTAAGGGAACTATGAGGGTCTCATCTGACAGAAACTTCTTCAGATTCGACACATGGAAAACATTGTGAACTCCGCTGAGTTCTTCAGGTAGATTCAACTTGTAAGCGACTTTGCCAATTTTCTCAATGATTTCGAATGGTCCGATATATCGCGGGTTGAGTTTGCCTCGCTTGCCAAAATGAACTACACCCTTCCAAGGTGAGACTTTGAGAGGCACCCGGTCCCCAACCTGGAACTCGAGTGGCTTTCTTCGCTTATCAGCATAGCTTTTCTGACGGTATCGAGCTGCCGCCATTCGTTGTCGTATCTGAGCAATTCTCTCGGTTGTATCCACTACAAGTTCTGGGCCAGTGATTTGGCTGTCACCAACTTTTGCCCAACAGAGAGGTGATCGGCACTTCCGTCCGTATAATGCCTCAAACGGAGCGGCCTGGATGCTGGTGTGGTAGCTGTTGTTATACGAAAACTCCACTAGCGGGAGGTGCTTTTCCCAGCCATTACCAAAGTCGATTACACATGCCCTAAGCATGTCTTCAAGGGTCTGGATGGTACGTTCAGATTGCCCATCCGTCTGTGGATGATATACAGTGCTCATATCTAATCGAGAGCCAAAGGACCTGTGCATAGCTTGTCACAATTCGGACGTAAAACGTGAGTCACGATCAGAAATGATGGAGGTTGGCACCCCATGCCTTGATACCACTTCCTTTAGGTAGATGTCTGCTAGAGTAGAAAACTTATCGGTTTCCTTGATAGCCAGAAAATGTGCAGACTTAGTCAATCGATCCACTATCACCCAAATAGTGTCATTTCCGCATTGAGATCTAGGCAGGCCAGTAACGAAATCCATGGAAATTTGCTCCCATTTCCATGTCGGGATCTCTGGTTGTTGGAGTAGGCCTGATGGTTTCTGGTACTCGGTCTTGACCCTAGCACAAGTCAGGCATTTACTGACATAGGTTGCTATGTGGGCTTTCATGCTAGGCCACCAGTATGTAGTCTTTAGGTCGTGGTACATCTTATCCAAACCAGGATGTACAGAATAACGAGACTTATGTGCTTCATCCATCACAAGTTCGCGTAGGTCTCCATACAGTGGAACCCAGATGCGTCCGTTTACATAGTAGGCGCCATTTTCCTTTTGTTCTAGCCGTTGTCTCGATCCTCGTAAGGATTCAGCCCTGATGTTCTCTGCTTTCAATGCTTCGACCTGAGCATCACGGATTTGAGTAGGAAGACTAGATTGGATGGTAAGTTGTAACGCTCGCACACGTTTAGGTATGGTATCCTTTCGACTAAGGGTGTCAACCACCACATTGGCTTTCCCGGATGGTACTTGATAGCGCATTCATAATCGTTCAAGAGCTTGACCATCGACATTGTCGCATGTTTAACTCCTTTTGCTTGAAGATATGCTCGAGACTCCTGTGATCGGTGTAAATGGTGCACTTGGTACCATACAGGTAATATCTCCATATCTTAAGTGCGAAAATAACTGCTCCCAATTCCAGGTCGTGCGTAGTGTAGTTCCTTTCGTGAACCTTAAGTTGGCGTGATGCGTAGGCAATGACCTTGTCACGTTGCATCAACACGCAACCAAGTCCTTGGATGGAAGCGTCGCAATAAACCACAAAATCATCTGGGCCTTCATGCAATGAGAGGATAGGCACGCTACAAAGTCTATCCTTTAAGTGCTGAAAAGCAGATTCCTGTGCATCACCCCAATGATAGTTGACACCCTTCTGAGTTAGCGAGGTGAGAGGTTGCGCAATCTTAGAGAAATCCTTGATAAACCTTCTGTAATATCCTGCCAAACCCAAGAATTGGCGGATTTTTGTGGGTGTACAGGGTGCAGGCCAGTTCTTGATCGAGTCAACCTTGGATGGATCCACATGAATCCCATCCTTGTTTACCACATGGCCTAGAAAGTGGACTTCACGTAGCCAGAAGTCACATTTCGAAAATTTAGCGTACAGTTGCTCTGCTCGAAGAAGTTCCAGCATAAGTCGTAGATGCTGCTCGTGTTCCTCCTGACTCTTAGAATAGATCAGGATGTCGTCGATGAGCACGATGATGAACTTATCCAGGTAAAGTTTGCATACTCGGTTCATGAGATCCATGAAGACCGCTGGTGCATTCGTCAATCCGAAAGGTATAACCAGAAACTCGTAATGCCCATAACGAGTTCTAAATGCTGTTTTGGAGACGTCCTCATCCCGGACTCAGTTGATGGTAGCCTGACCTCAAGTCAATCTTGGAGTAATAGCTCGACCCTTGCAACTGGTCGAACAAGTCGTCAATACGTGGAAGAGGATAACGATTCTTCACGGTCACCTTGTTAAGTTCGCGGTAGTCAATACACATTCTGAAAGTACCGTCTTTCTTCTTCACAAACAAGACTGGAGCTCCCCAGGGCGAAGAGCTAGGACGTCTGAAACCCTTTTCCAAGAGTTCTTGTAATTGCGTGGACAGTTCTTCAAGTTCTGACGGAGCTAGTCGATAGGGTGCACGAGCTATTGGTGCTGCTCCAGGAGCTAGCTAGATTTGAAACTTGACTTGTCGATGAGGCGGAAGACCAGGTAATTCCTCAGGAAAGTCGCGCACAATAGGAATGTCTTCAATTCTCTTCTCTTCCGTCGATGTGTCAGTAACGAGTGCTAGAATGGCAGTGTGGCCCTTCCGTTAACACTTCTGTGCCTTAAGGAAAGAGATAATGCTTACGACAGCACCACTCTTGTCGCCATGAATCACGAGTGGTTCTTCACCAGAATGAGGGATGCGGAAAATCTTCTCATTGCAAAGAATTTCTGCTTGATGATGAGATAACCAATCCATCCCAATAACAACGTCGAAACTATCCAGAACAATAGGAATAACATCGATAGAGAAGGTCTGACCATCCAAGATGAGGTTACAACCCTTAACTATGTGTGTGGCCTCGAGACTTTTACCGTTTGCTAGCTCTACCGTGTGTTTGGTGTTCAAAAGTGTTGGGGTGCGCTTAAGCATTTGACTAACTTTTAAGGACACATAACTAGTATCGGCACCCAAATCGAATAAAACAGTAACAGAGAAATCATCCAGAAGAAACTTACCCATCACAACGTTGGGATCGTTCCTTGCATCACCCTGACCCAACATGAAGACACGTCCCCTGGCACCATTGCCGTTATTGTTACCCCCGTTGTTGCCTCCATTGTTGTTCCCGTTTCCTTGGTTGTTGTTGTTCTGATGCTGGTTCAGCTGAGGACAGTTTCTCTTAAAGTGGCCTTCAGCACCGCACTGAAAGCATCCTTTATTGCCCTGCTGTTGCTGCTGCTGGTGGTTCTGTGGAGCTTGTTGTTGTTGTTGGCGATTCTGATTTGCTGATCATGCGCTCCTGCAATCCTTTGCTTCATGACCAAACTTGTTACACCTCAGGCAACGACCCTTGTTGCACTGCCCGCTATGATGCTTATGGCACCGGTTGAACTTGGGGTGGTTCCCTCGGTATCCACCCGGTCCTTGATTAGCAGAAGATTGCTGACCAGGACTCTGGCAGTCATCAGTCTTTCGCTGCTGTGACTGAACTGATGTAGAACCCTTACTGGAATTCCCATCCCATTTTCGCTTGTTATCATTGGGAGTGTCAGTAGTAGTAGCACTAATACGCTTGGGCAGTTTGTTCTGTTCAACTGCTTGATCGGTGCGACGATGGGCCAACTTAATGATTTGCTGAATGGTACCCAGGTTAGCTGAAGTCACGTGACTCTGAATCTCTGGTACAAGACCCTTGAGGTACAGCTTAATACGATTTATGGGAGGGTCTACCATAGTAGGACACAAGATGGCCAGCTCGTTTGACCTCTTCGTATACGCCTCAATCTCAGACCCTGTCATCTTCAGGTTGAAAAATTCCTCCTCTAGCTTGTGGATGTCGTCACAACTACAGTGCTCTTCTTTAATCAGCTCTTTGAAACCGTTCCATGGGGTGGCATTAGCAACCGCCAGCCCTAGTAGTTGAACCTGTGCTTTCCACCAGGTTAACGCAGCACCTTCGAGGGTTCCAGTAGCGTATTTCACCCTACGATCTTCAGGGCATTCACACATCTCAAAAACAGACTCCAGCTTCTCGAACCAGTGAAGAAGACCTACAGCTCCTTCTGTGCCGCTGAAAGTACTAGGTCGGCAATCCATGAATGTTTTGAACGTACATACGGGAGGTTGAGCATGCTGACCTCCTGCAGGGACAGCTGCGAGTGCCTCGACCACTCGTTCGTTGATTAGAGCCGTTAGTTGGGCTTGAGTTAGGTTCAGTCATCCACTCATGATCTTCACATCGAAGGAAACACAAGTAAGAAGTGGTGTCGTGAAAGTGCGTAAGTGTGGAGTGACAGAAGAGAGCAAACACACAGGGTTTCAAGCAATAGTTGTTACTCTAACTAAGTATACCATGATCAAATGCGCTACTTAAACTAGCAGGTAGGCAAAACAAACATAAACCATATTACCTATAGTGTTGAGTCTTGCATGTGGAGCGAAGCGTCGTTGTGGATCGTTGAGCACTGTACAGGTTATAGTCTGGTTTTATCAAAAAGCTTTTCCCCTTTTTAAAACCAAGTTCGCTATAACCAATGGCTCTGATACCAATCTGTCACACCCCCAAAATCCACCATGCGGAGCGTCATCTCTTGGAGGCGTGACATGGCCAGGATCGAGCCACCAATCATATTGAACAACATAATTAAGTAAGTAAAACCAACCACAATACAATTAGTGACCATAAGACAGTAACCAGTTTTAAGTTAACGGCGGAAGCATAAAACATAAGTTCCATAGTTCATAAGTTTAAAGTCCAAAACGTAGTTTAGTAAGTTCATAAGGATTTAAATATTTAGTACGGAACATAACAGTCCGTATCCCACAACGACCACCTCCTCGTGCAAGCTCCATAATCATCTAGCGACCTGTAAGGCATGTAACAACGAGTCAACAACAAAGTTGAGTGAGTTCACGGTTGGTTGATTAGTTTTAAGTTGTTTCTGAAAACGTGGTTTGACTTTCGTTGGCTTATTTGTCGTGGGGGTTACCCCGTAGTTGAAAGTATGTTTAACCAGTTCCTTTTATTACCCAAACCATATCCAGGATTAGTGGGGACTTCCCCATGTGAACCACTAGACGGTATGATATCGACTACTACGAACAATAGTTGTGCCCTACATCAGTGTCTATCATCACTGACAGTTTGCCATAGTCCATTAGTACACGCCCGTTCGGACGACACAGTGTGAGGTTTGTTAAACCTAATAGCGCTATTAACTAATGACCCGCTCGCCATCGGCCTCGGCGATTAAGTCGATATATAATGAGGGACTTAATGATAGAGTTTTGTCTAGTAAGTTTTAAGGGTGTTGTCCTACCCAAGGAGGACTAACGTACGTATTCTACCCAAGGAGAATACGCAGAATTTATTATTGGCATCCTAACTATGGAGGATGGCCGTACATATCATACCCAAGGAGGATATGTAGATCCCGTTTTAATTTCTTTAACCCATTCCCAACCACCGGGAATCCCATGCCTTAGAAAGTGTGTGAACTCACCTCAGTTGCTCGGTTTGACTCTCAAAATAGCTAACAGTCAAGGTCGGTCAATCACGTCCTAATATGATTACCAGTTAGTCATTTAGTGGTTTTCAAATAGAGCACAAAGTTCCTACACGTATCTATCACATAACATGCATTCACTTTAACGGTTTATGCCCATATAAGTTTCCCATCTATTCCCGTTCATAAGTAAACATACGAAATTGAACATAACACTTTTATTGACATATAACATGTTAGATTATTCTCAGATAACCTACCCGACATTTAGACACGCAAATCACTACTTATGTCGTTTCAGCTTTAATCTTCAAAACTGAGCTGTTTTCGGGGATTTAAATAAAATAGTTAACTTATTCCAAAAATGCTCAACTTTTTACAAAAGGTCTTAAACGATCAAGATATTATTGTGTAAAAATCTCGGGATCCAATTCATCACCAATATTTTATAAAAATTCATTTTCCGGACTGCAATCAGATTCATCACTTTCTGACTGCAGTCCACGAAATAATTCATTAAAATTTCATCGTAAGTCCGATTTACGAAATTCCAGTGGGAAAATTACAAATGCATCAGTGGTCATCTACTGTAAAAATTTCATGGGCTGATTCAACACAGAACTCAAGTTTTGACTAAAAACATATCGCCCATTTACTGCAGTAAAAACTCAGCTTTAGTTGCTGTTACAAAAAGGGTCTTTAAAAATAGTAAACGAAGTCCAAAAATTATGATTCCAGTGCCATTAGAACCGTATTTCATAATACATAAATCTAGACTTTAGAAAATATATTTTCTGATTTATTAAGGTCCGGTTACAGCCAACTGAAGTTGGCTGTAATCACTAAACAGCCATCCTGATTCAGCTTTTAACATTCTAAAGTGTGTTCGATTGATTCCGTTAACATGTTTAGCGATCACTAACGACATTTAACATTAACAAGTAATCAGCAACATCTCAAAACAACTTCATACTAACATTATGACATCATGTTTCGTCTTTAATAAAGCTTTATGTTCATCTTCTTGGTTCTTGTTACTTTAGTGTTTAACATAAGCATTTTACTACAACTTTTAACCATGATACAAGATGAACAAGGGTGTAACAAAGAACTTACTACTAGCACAAGGCTAGGGTAGAATCTAGTGAAAAAATGATGAGAAAAGATGATGGAAAAACAAGAACAAGGCTCCTTTGAAGCTCCACAAGATGCAAGCTCCTATAACCCTTCTTCTACACTTGAATGAGACTTGAAGAATGGAAGATGGTGGTGGTTTAGTGGTCGTGATGGTGGCGGATGTTTGAGGAGCTGAGAGGGGAGAGAGAAGTAAGTGAGGAAGTGTGTGATCTAGTGCAAGATATGTAGTGATGTGTAGGATCTTCTCAAAATCTCCAATCATACTTATAAAGATGCATCTTATATCTTGTTCATCATAGCAAGCAACATTCACTTTAAAATATGGGCAAGATATTATAGAAGATATGTTGGTGATTGTGTAGGTCCACTTAGGGACCGAATTCGGTAATAGGGGGGATTTTAGTGTAACATTTGTTTTGGTCAAAAATCAAGCAATGATAATGCAACAAAACTTTATGTTGTGAGGTATGATGCTTGAATCAATGAACAACACTAAGAATCACTCAGAAATGAAATGAATAAGTGACACAAAGATTTATACGAGGAAAAAGACATTGATCAATGAATGATCTCCGGCATAAAAAACCTCGGGTGATGGAAACTACCGATCACCAACTCAAATTAAACATGAAATGTATTACAACTTCGGATGATAGCGAGCTAATTACAAGGATCACTATAGTGTATTGTGTAAAAAAGTGTGTAATCGCCAAGTGAATTATCGAGAGCTGGTGAGAGCAGTTGCAAGAGTGTGTGTGTAGCCAAAAATAGCCAAGTGTTTTCTATTTAGCTCGCTACCCCTTTTAAAAATGGAAAATATCTAAACTAACAAACATTCCGCATTTGGTGCAAGTCCCCCACGACCTTCATAACGTCCATTTTTGCCATGCACGTGCGGAATAAATATGGAATATGCTCCAGGAATATCGCCAAGACCAAGTCCAAGCTCGTGTTCCTGCAAAACATCATCATATTCAAAGTAGACAATCGTTAGTATAAGGATCCTTAAGATGATCCATGATCCTAATCCTGCAACACTTCTGAGGATCACTAATTCAAACAGAAGTGAGGATCACTAAACCCAACAGTAATTGAGGATAACTGATCATTGGAAAATCCTCCCCTAACAACATTTTCAACTAAGTTGTAAGAGATAGTTAAAATCCAAGTAACAAGATCATATATATTAGTTTGTTGATTTTTAGTGGGTGTTATGGTATACGGGGACCATAACTAGCCAAGAAATAATAACACAATGTATTTGACAAATATTTGTGTCCCGCGTAATGTCCGGTTGTTCGGTTAAATACCGTTTCATTAAAGTGTTTAATTATTCCGCAAGGTGTCTTTTATATATATTTTTGTAACACAATTAATTCATAACACATAGGAAAATATTCAGGACCATTTAGTAAATTTTCTGTATACTACTAGTATGTTAACACGCACATGTAAGTATAACACAGTAATCAGAGAGCAGTTAAATGATTCAGCACAGTCATCAAGTACTTTAATTATCATTAATAAATTGTACGGATACATGGAATTACGAGGGTTGTCACATTGTCTATCTATTTTTCCTTATATTTTATTTTTGCTTTTCAGTTTGTCTTTTATAGTTTTAAAAACCTTTTCTTCAAAGTTTAGTTCGATTAGACGTTGACGATAAGCCGATATTAAAAGCTCATGTGTCCTTGGACGACCTCGGTATCTTGCCATCACTATACTACGTTCGCGATGGGTGCACTTGCCCTAGCGTGTGTGTAGAGTGATAGTGGAATATCGTGTTTTATAAATTTAAGACTTGAATCGGCGAGTAAAATGAGCTAAAAATATAACTAAAAATACACTCAAGATTCAGCGAAAGAAAGATGCTGCTTCACTGATCTACAAATAGACAGAATCAGCCATTGTTTTCCGGCAAACACCGATTTCAAACCATTTGATCCCACCGTTCTAAGTGATTATATTTCTGAAACATGGGTAGCTTTCCCGGTCACACCATTCACAATAGGATACTCATATCCTTTCCCTGATTTCACCCAATCCTTCTTTTCTGTCACCGGCATCTCCTACATTCAAGCGATGCCTATGATCTGGAGGGTCTTATATACCCTTGAAAAGATCATTGAACATGAAGGCATTGATCTGGGGATGTCGGAGTTTGCAGAGATGTATGACCTCGTGAGCCATGGATCCCACCGATATCTACTCAAACATAAACCTGGTGAAGAACACCCCATCTTCAAAGCCACTAAGAATGATACCAACTGGAAACGGCAATTCTTCTTTGTCAGAAGGGATTCTATCTCTGATGGAAAGGATCTGCCAAGGAAGTGGAGCACCCATGGTAGGATAGAGGATCCTGAGAAGGATCACCAGATGACCTTGTTTTTGTTTAAGGATCACTAACGTCCTTTTGTTTCTATCTTGCAGCTATTACTGTCGCACACCTTATCACAACACCTGCAACAAAGGAAAGGCTTGCCGCTTTTCGGAGACTTGATCCTGCAAGAAGATCATTTAAAACAAACACCCAGGATTCTCAGGAAGTATCCTCAGGTTCTGTCACTATGTCGAGTAAGTATCCTGTTTTTTTGTATAGTTAAATGTTTAAATAAATAGTTAAATATGTTAGGCCCTAAAGTGTGAGACTGACGCATCAAATTAATACAACGAGCCATGGTTACGAACTGGGCTTTACTGGGTTAGTTTATATTAGGTTTTGGACCTTTATAGGTCATTTGGGCCAAGCTTTAGGCCATGTGGGCCAAGCAGGCCCAAGGGAAGCCCATGTAGGGAAGTGGGCTTGTCCATGTATATAAACAAGTTTTCAACTTGTTTTAGGTTTTGAACTTCATTGTTACAATTCCTAGAGAGAGCTAGAGAGGGAGGCGACTTGGTTGTGTCATCTTGTACCAGACGTTTTGCTAATTCATAGTAATAGAACGTGTGCAAGTTTGATAGTAATTCCGGTTTGTTCTTTGTTCTTCGCATATTCTGATTTTCGGGTTTATTCTTGAATCTCACCAAGTTTGGATTCCGCACAAACTTGGTGATTGTTTGATATCATTGAAAGATCCGTTTCACGGGACTTACAAGTGGTATCAGAGCCAAAGAACCTGTTTCTAGGCTCGGTTTTGATATCAAAGATTCAAGATTTTGAAATTTTTGTTAAAAAATCATCAAGAACATTCATTGTGTTCTTCGCGTTCTTCGTTGTGCTCATCAGTTTTTGTTAAAATTCTGCTATACTTTGGTGTTTTGATCCTTCAAAATTGTGTTAAAAAGATTAAATTGTATTCTTTAAAAACTTAACAGATTTGATTATATCATTTAGTTTTAAAAGAAATACAATAAATCCTTTTTTTAAGGAAAGTTGGTGGGTAAAGTTGAAATCTCAAAATCATTTTTCAAAATTGTTCAAACGTGCATAATTTTTTTTTCGTAATTTCGAGATTTATTTTCCCATCTTTTTGGACTTAACCATTTTTCTCGGTCTCTTAAAGTACACCGGTCACATTCTTCCTCCGCACAACCACGGTGTCGCCTTCGTTTCGCCATCTGTGTAATCAACCATTCCTTCATCGTTCATCATAACTTCCGACAATCAACCAGTGGTCTCGGCTCATCCTGTTTGGTTTCGACTCGCAACCTCGATTACGAGTCGCAACCACCGTTTCGACTCCGCCGTTCCGACTCGCAACCTCCATCAACAATTCAGTCTCGAGTGAATTAGTCGCAATCACGGTCTCGACTCTTCACGTTTCACAGTCTCGAGTCGCAACCACGGTTCCGAGTCGCAACAAGAGATCTCGGTTCATCACGTTCTATTCTCGAGTCACGGTTACGAGTCGCAACAAGAGATCTCGGTTCATCACGTTCTATTCTCGAGTCACGGTTACGAGTCGCAACAAAAGGTCTCGACTTGTATGTTTTTGAGTCGCAACCGGCTTCACAGTCTCGAGTAGCAACCAAGATTCCGGATCGCAACAACGGTTTCGACTCATCACATCTTGAGTCATCACATCTTTAGTCGCAACCACGAGTCATCACATCTTGAGTCGCAACCACGAGTACAGGAGGTTTCAAGTCATCACTATTACAACCATCTTCACCGGAACCTGCAACTTTAGTTAAACTTCTCCGGTCATCATAGTCATCACATCCCATCATTCATCTCCGTTCTTCTTCACTGTTGTCTCCGTACATCACCGATCATCAATCCGTTGTTCGAAACAGAGCATACAACTCCATCTTCTGTCGCAACCATTGATTTCGAGTCGTCTCCATCGATCATCATCTCCAACCACTCGACACCATTATCATCTGGGTCATCTTTATATCTCCGATACATACTCTCCATCACCACCATTTTTTCCGACGATCTCCGATCACCACCTTCGTCTTCATCATCGTGGTTCACACCTTCATCGTTATTAAGTTCATCACTTCTAGTTCATCTGTTCACAACCACTTCGTTCAAACCTCTACCACAGAACAACGACCATCTTTCAACCACCATACACCATAATCGGACTCCACCAAACACCGTTCATCTTCTCCGACGACCGCCTCCGACTGCCTTCGTGTACCGTTGTTCAACCTGCTGTCCTCCTCCGACAACCACCACCTCCGGTCACCCCTACCTCACCATTGGCGGCAAAAGTTAAGAATTTAGGGTTTTGGTTTTGGTTGTGATCGAAGAAGACGTACAGACATTTAAAAGTGGTTTAGATTTTAATATATAATAATATTTTTTTTATAATAATTACATAATCATTAAGTCATCATTACTTTATCATTAGGTTTCATAATATTAATAATAATATTAAAATCATTTAGCAATCATTACCTAATCATAATAATAATAATAATAGTTTGTTATATTATTTAATTAATTAATTAAAAAAAAGGGGTTTATTTTATAAAAAAAAAATAAAAAATAAAAAAAGAAAAAAAAGGGTTTTGTTTGTGATAAGGTTTGACAGGTTTTGAGGTGCGGTTCAGAAAGCGGGTTCATTTGCGTGCAAAGGGTTTGAGTTAGCGAGTACACAGGTTCTCGCTTTGAGCTTGTGTTGAGGAAATAGTTAAAAACGTACATTTTTGGGGATCACATCTTAAAAAATGTCTTCTAAGAGAGAGGTGCTTGAGCAGGAACTCCAAGGATTCAGATACTCATATGGTGAATCTATAGAAGCACTTACAGGTCGGTTTGCTGAACTGATCTCTAAAATGGAGAAGGCAGAGATGGTGGTGTCTACTCACATGAGCAATAGAAAGCTTCTGCATGCTATAAAAGAGATTCCAGATCAGGCAAACTGTAGTTGGTTTACCAATGTTAATCAGATAATAGTGACAACCGATTGTTACAGAATGAAGCCGGATGAGCTGATCTCAATCATCAAATCATATGACAATGCTGGCAAACAGTCTACTCAAGGCAACACATCTGCTGCAGTTTGCTCATCCACACAAAATTCAGCATTTATGTTTAATAAACCCCTGGCTCAAGAAATTACTCGTGATCGTGAAGAGATACTTTCTGTCTTTTGCACTCCTGAGTGTAGAGAAAGAAATGAGGCATATCGGTTACACAACGCTGAGTTGATTCAAGACTACAACGACATAAAAAATAAAAATTTTACTTTATCAAAGAATGAAAAGCTTTATAAAGATAAAATTGAAGCTCAGCGAAAAGACATCATCAAACTTAAGGATGATGTAAGTGTAAAAACAGCCCATTTCTTGGAGGCACAGGAGAAGGTATGCATTTTGATCAAAGAACTGGAAGATATCAGAGAAAGATATCAAATTAACGAACTTAACATTAAAAAGTATGATTCTTCCAGCAAATTGGTCAAAAACTTGTGTGATCAACAGCTCGCATACAAGGAAAATAAAGGGCGTGGTTTGGGTTTCAATCAAGTTCCTCCTCCATATAATGACAACTACACATATTTACCCATGACTGAGGAGGAATTGATGAATGAGGACAAGATGGCTTACGGTCCTAAAACTGATAAGTCATCAATCAACAGCAGACCTTTTGATAAACGAGCGAGTCCTTCGGTAAATTTTGTTTCAAAGGGTACTTTTGATCCTAATGCTTCGTCTTCCCCTACAGATGAAGTAGTTGAAGTAAAAGTTGAAAATGTAGTTGGGGATGAACAAGCATCAGAGTCTGGTTCTTATGAAAATTTAATAAATGAACTTAATCAAGACTCCATTTTGTCATGTGATATTTTTAACTCGGTTTTTCGCTCTGTGATTAATTTCAGGCCTGACGGTTTGGGCGAAAACGTTGATGCTTGTGAAACAAAGACTGAAACGACAAATGAAATGAATGAGCCAGTTGAACCATCTGATTCCAAATGTGAATCATCTGAAGCAACTGATTCTGAGAAATTGGAATCAGTTGATTCTAGTGGATTCAGCTCAAAGGCGTCATGTGCAGAACCGTTTTGTGCTGAAAATTTGTCTAATGTTTCAGCGGAAGTTTTTGCTGAAGTTTCTGGTGTTTCATCTGATAAACCGGAAGTCTCGGATCCTGTCAAAGCTGATGACATGAAGGATGAAAAGAAGATTGACGTGGACAAGGCTCCAAGTGTGCAAGCTAAACAGTCTGAACCTTCTGTTAGTGATGAAAAGGTTCAGATCAAGCAACAAGAGCCGAAGCGAGCAGGTAAAGGACGCGGAAATAAGAAGCCTAAACATCACAGACGATCAGGCTCTCCACAGTCCTCAACGGGCAGCAATAGTTCTCAAAAGACCCGTGACGTGAAAAATGCTTTCGTCAAGCCAGTCATTAATGGCAAATGTGAGAAATATGCATTTGACTGTGCTAACAAAGCTTTCGGAAAGACTGGTGAGATTTCTGAACAAGACTTACAGTCTAAACAAAACAAGAAGAATCAAAAGAAATCTCCACCACAGAAGGCCCCAGCAAACGACAAGTATAGACATCCAAATTCATCCTCGTTTGCAAGAAATGTGCAAGGAAAACAAGCACAAAAAGGACCAGTTCATCCTTCAGGGCCTGCAAGAGCTACACAAGATGATCAGAATGCCTTCTACATGAAGAGACAAACATGCTTCAATTGCGGCATTGCTGGTCACATTGCTCGGAACTGCACAAATCATCCCCATGAACCGTATTATGCTCAAAATCAGAGGGTTACCTCTAAGGATAACTACCATTCTAAGCCAATGAAGGTTTCATCACCTAAGGCAATGAAGAATGTGAATCCCAAGGTTAAACCTTCTGATGGGGATTGGAATGCTGCTAAAAACAAACGCAGGGCTGATCAAGAACTAAAATGTTTTTCTAAAACTAACAAGCCTGAATCAGTTAAAGTTGCTCAACCGAAGGCAACAAACACGTTTGTTAAACCGAAACAGATTTGGAAACCCAAATCCAAAGCAGCAATGTCTCCAATCCTTGAAATTAAAGGGGACTTGTGTTTGAAAGAAGTGTTTTATTTTGATGCTTCAGGTAAACCCAGGACCACGATGGCCTGGGTACCAATGTCTTACTAATCTCCTTATTTTTCAGGAACAACCATGGAGGAGCTGTTGACAATCTCTGGAATGTTGATAGCGGTTGTTCCAGAGATAAAAACGGGTAACATTTCACTGTTGCAAAAAAAAGTTCAAATTTTTTTTACAGATGATATGTTTCCTTTGGAGGAGATAACAGAAGTAAGATAAGATCAGCAAAAGGTACAATTTAAATTCCGTACTTTGATTTGAATTTGATTAGTCTTCAATCTAATGACGGAACGGTTAAGCAAAAATATTTTTCTCTCTTTTTCTTAGTTTATACTTTGTATATAAAGTGTTCTTTCTCTAGTAAATGGTAAATTTGCGCAAAAATACAAGATTTATGCACAAATTTAGGGGGGGAGAGGAACATATAGATAGATATACAGTTTAGGAGGAGAAAAATCAGAAAATACAAAATGAGTTTGCTGTAAATATGTATTGTTTTAGGGGGAGAAAATGAGAAAAATACAAAAACATTTGAAAAATGAAAAAGCCAAAAAGAAAAATTGCATGATATGGGAAGTGAAATAAATGTTCGTGTTAAAGGGTTTTGACTAACACATGTAAGGTGCCATAGCTGAAAAGACTAGGATCTACTGCGATATGTCGATAGGCTTGACGCTCAAAATGATAAAAGATACTAAGTGATATAAACATAACGAACTGTGTACCATGTGGGTAACATACCAACGGCGTATGATTTTATGGTCTTAAATCTTGCGTTGATAGATAGCCAACATCTGAGGTTTCGGGTCTTTATATTGTTGAATCATCCGGGGATATCTTGGTTGTTCTTCTGTTCAGAACTAAAATTGTACATGAACCCAGGAAAGAAAGTCACTTGGAATTAGCTCATTTCTATTTGAATGTCTGTATGTTGTCCCGATACACACAATTTTGATCTGATTCTGAAATCTTCTCTGAAAAAAGTCGTGTACCTCCTCTGCTGCATCCAGATATATGCTGACCTGGAGGTGCTAGGCAACGACAGCTTCTGCTGCATCCAGATACATGCTGACCTAGCTGTACGTTGTCGCGCTATAGATCTAATACACCCGAAAGAGGCCCTCAAGTGCCCAAAAGAAACCCAAGAAACCTATATCAAACTGAGAAAAACTCATTTGATCTGTATATTATACCATCTCTGCATAAGATCTATTCTGTTCTCTTCTCAACCTATTCCCAGTTAAGATTTCAGAAATCTGGATTGGACTTGTGAAATATGTGGTAGGGAAGATACTTGCATGATAGAGTGTGCTGTTTATATTTCCAGGATTTGATTAGTATTTATTTGGGTGTTCATTATTAAGAAATCAAAACATGATAAAACAGATTATATGCAGACCTAGACACAGTCAGGATATCTTAAAGGATGACATCAGTATACTCACCTGCTACGATGAATCGTTGTGCTTACCTTGATCGCAGGGGTATGCCTTGGAATGGGACACACGGGTATAATAGTATAATATTACCTAAAGCATATCACGAAGTTGAAAAATTGAAAGTTGAGCGTTAAAGTTTAAGTGGACAAACATATTGGCAATCGCATAGACCAGTTTGATTAGGCTCGTACTGAAAAGTGTTCCTTAGTCTGCCTGAGAACGAATTTTGATCCCATTGCAATTGTAATTGTATATTATGGTAGTTGTTTATATTTTGAGTTTTTATTTGTTTTTAGTTCTTAAAAAATTCAAAAATACAAAAATAGTGTCTTGTTTTTCTATAAAATAAAAAAAAAACAAAAATAGAGTGCTTATTTTGTTTTTCTTAAAATTAAAAATGTAACCGTTCTTGAAGATTTGACTGATCATCAAAAGTTGAAAGAATTTAAATTGTGAAATCCGAGTACAAGTACTTGGATGTATCTAGTGTTCATATGGTACTCTCCCTGTTGCATAAGAAATGTTTGCTTATGAGTTTGTGAGCATGTGCAGAACTTGATTTCAATCAAGAACAGGGGTTGATGAAGACTGAGATGCTGTTAGTTGCTGAAGAAGCCTGAAGCAGCACAACAACAAGATGTACCTGAGTCAGAAGAACCGGATACGAAACGACGTCTGACAATGAAAGTGCATTTGAAGAAGTACCATGAACCTGCTTGAAAGAAAAAAAACTGAAGAAGAAAAGAGCTGTTGAGAATCCTCCTCTCACATTCTTTCTAACAAAGATGTTTCAAGCAAAGCTGATGGAGATCCTGATATGAAGCTAACCACAAGAGCTAAAGGAAAGAGACCCAGTGCTGAGAGTTCAGAAGTCAAGAACTTCCACAACATCTGCTGCATAGCGACGATCATAGACTACGTTGAAGACGTTGCTGAATTCATGATATGAAGACAATTTGATGGCATCAGTCTAGGGGGAGATTGTTAGGCCCTAAAGTGTGAGACTGACGCATCAAATTAATACAACGAGCCATGGTTACGAACTGGGCTTTACTGGGTTAGTTTATATTAGGTTTTGGACCTTTATAGGTCATTTGGGCCAAGCTTTAGGCCATGTGGGCCAAGCAGGCCCAAGGGAAGCCCATGTAGGGAAGTGGGCTTGTCCATGTATATAAACAAGTTTTCAACTTGTTTTAGGTTTTGAACTTCATTGTTACAATTCCTAGAGAGAGCTAGAGAGGGAGGTGACTTGGTTGTGTCATCTTGTACCAGACGTTTTGCTAATTCATAGTAATAGAACGTGTGCAAGTTTGATAGTAATTCCGGTTTGTTCTTTGTTCTTCGCATATTCTGATTTTCGGGTTTATTCTTGAATCTCACCAAGTTTGGATTCCGCACAAACTTGGTGATTGTTTGATATCATTGAAAGATCCGTTTCACGGGACTTACAAAATAGAAATAGGATAAGGATACTTATCTGTTTTGGGTGTGTAGGCGCTGGAAAACCTTCAAGATCTGCCTCCAAATTCAGTGTCACTGATCTTGACACTGTCCGATCCTCAAAGAAAAAGTCTGCTGCTAGCCCCTCCGTCATAATTCCCAAGGCAACCACTTCAAAGGGAAGAGGTGGAAAGAAAAGGAAGACATCTGAAGCTGACAACCTAGAAGGCTTGCCTCTGATCCGTCATCAGTTCCTCGAGTACTTTGCTGATGTAAGGATCACTGACTTAGCTTAGTTATCCTATCCACTTGAGGATCATGTGATCCTAACTTTATATTGTCTTCTTTGCAGAAATTTGCCGAAATCGAGGACTATGTTGGGAATGTTGAAGAGCTTGAGGAGAAATACTCTGACCTCCAAAAAGTGGCGGTGCTCAAGGATCACAAGATTGCTTCCCTCGAAAAGGATCTCAATGATGCCAAAACTCAGATGGTTGCAGCTCAGATCAATGCCGACTATGAGAAGCACGAGATCACGGAGGATGCTAAAGTCTCCGCTGCCATTGCCATGTACAAGACCAAGTCGCAGATGGCCCAACAAGCTCAGGATCTTGCCTTTGACAGGAGCAACTGGGACATGGAGGGCTGGAAGGCTAGGCTGGTTGAGTTGGAGGATGAAGAAGAGGCTGAAGAGGTTCTGGCAATCGAGGCTGGTGGCAGTGGCAAGGATCTTGTGAAGGATACTGGAGCTGGAGGAGATGGTGATGCAGCGAAGGTGTAGACTGCATGAACGGGCGATGAAGGACATTTCTAGACGTAGCCGGAGCCCATTTTTTTTTAGAATTTGGTAGTTTATTTTGGTTATGGTGTTTTTGCTGAACAATGATGGGTTGTAATAACTTTAGACAATAGTTTCTAGGGTGAAGGATCATGGATCCTTGAACAATAGGCAGGATAATGGGTGGTGGATGGGTCCTCTGTTTGGGGGATGAAGCCACTCGTTATCCTTCCGTGTTTTATTTCCTGCACTACCAAGACCCGTAAACAATGGACACCCTTTGCCAACCCATGTGGACGGGCCACGTTTTGCCGGTAGAAACGTGGGTTGGCAATTTTGACAACCTTAAAGGGTTTAATCTTTTGTGAATAAAATAACTTTAACTTTTTGGCTATCTCCCGTGTTACTATCTTTGTTAGTACTTTACTTTTCAATTATTATGATGTTCATTTTGTTTAAATTTAACAAATAAAGAAATATTTAATAAATATCCTCAAAAAGTTTAGGATATGATCAAGGATCACATATCCTATAGTCGACAAGTTCTGAAAAGTAACATATTTTAAGGATCATAAATTCAGTTGTCAAAGGATAAGGGTTACTCAAATGAATAATGAATAAAATCAAAATAGTTAAGGATCATACCTGAGAATCCAAGTTAGGGTCCTATCCTTTAACACTTATAATCAGGATAACCCAAAAGACAAACCTTAGTAGAAAGTAAGGATCAAGGATCCTTGGTCGTTTATCTCCAAAAACCTGAAATAGGATACAACTTGGGACTAAGCCAATATAAGATAAGAGTTAGTAACCGGGGACAAGCCCAACAATTCTGGGGACAAGCCCAATATACTGGGGACAAGCCCAAAGGATAACTGGGGACAAGCCCAAAGGATAACTGGGGACAAGCCCAAAGGATCGTGTGTAAACTGGAGTATGGCCCTCACTAACGACTATCCAAACTTAGTAACATGAAAATGCCAAAACCTTAGCTAACGTGAAAACGTTAGAAACCTTAGGAACGGATGTATGGTATGTCTACCATTATACATAGGATCCTGAATATAGCCAGTACGATGAAATTGTCAGCCCCTAAAGCGAGTACTGGTCCCATTGCCATGAACTATACCAGGATCACCGTGCGCTACTGGCGAAACTGGGGACAGGCCCAAACTGGGGACTAGCCCAAATAACTAGGGTCATGCCCAAATAATTGGGGTCAAGCCCAAATAACTGGGGTCAAGCCCAAATAACAGGATACTTCTGTGGATACTCAGTCCTTAGTTAAGGATACCTGAACCTTCAAAACTCAGAATCATGTAAAAGGAGGATAAAGGATGCAGGATCCTTACCCTTATATGAGATAATTAAAGAATGAAATAGTTAGAGATCATAATATTACCAGAAAGAGGATCACCTGTCTTATAAGGATCCTTCAAGGATACTTGTCATGTTAGGATCATGGATCCTTGTCACATGAAATATTTCTTCAAATGGACAGCATTTCAAGCTCTTGGTAGCAAATCACCTTCCATTGTTAGCAATCGATATGCCCCCTTTCCTGCCTCAGCTTCAATCAAATAGGGGCCTTCCCATTTTGGTGACAACTTTCCATCAGCAGGATTGGTAGTATTCTGAAATGCTTTCCTTAATAACATATCACCAACTTGGAATTTCCTGATCCTGACATTTTTGTTGTAGGCTCCAGCCATCCTTTGTTGATAACTAGCCATCCTTATCCTTGCTAAATCCCTGATTTCTTCTATAGTATCCAAGTCTTGAACCAAGTTTTTAGCATTTTCTTCAAGATCACGAATGCTTGTTCTTGCAGTTGGAACCACCATCTCTGTAGGGATCACTGATTCTGCCCCAAACACCAAAGAAAATGGAGTTTGGCCAGTAGCATTCTTGGGAGTTGTCCTATCAGCCCAAAGCACATAAGGTAGTTCTTCTGCCCATTTTCCTTTCTTGGATCCAAGCTTCTTCTTCAAATTGTTGATGATGATCTTGTTGGATGATTCTGCCTGACCATTAGCTTGTGGGTGGACTGGTGTTGATGTTATCATCTTAATCCCCCAGCTGTCACAAAAGCTGGTGGTTCTATTCCCAATAAATTGGGATCCATTATCACAAACAATTTCAGAAGGGATACCAAATCTAGTAATAATGTTTCTTTTAATAAAGGATATAACTTCCTTTTCTCTGACTTGAGCAAAGGCTTCAGCCTCTATCCACTTAGAGAAGTAATTAGTCATAGCAAGCATGAATACTCTTCCACCAGGTGCCTTAGGAAGCTTTCCAACTATATCCATTCCCCATCTCATCAATGGCCAGGAAGAGGATATAGGATGCAAGAGCTCTGCTGGTTGGTGAAGGATATTACTATGCCTCTGACAAGGATTACACTTCTTGGCATACTCCACAGCATCCTTCTTCATAGTGGGCCAATAGTATCCTATCCTCAGGATCCTTGAGAATAATGCCCTGCCCCTAGTGTGGTTTCCACAATCTCCTTCATGGAAATCCTTTAGGACTTCTTGGATTTCAGGATCCTCAATTCATCTTAGATATGGTCCTGCAAGAGATCGTTTATACAACATATTATTTAATATTGTAAATTGAGATACCTTAATTTTGAAAGCCCTTGGGTTTTCTCCTGTAGGAATCTTTCCATGTTGTATGTATCTCATGATTGGGAGGATCCATGATCCTGAATGAGGTTGAGTATCACCACTAGGGATGATTGCAGAATCTTCTCCTATCTCCATAGTTATATGATCCTCGATAGCAGGGGTCAGGATATGGATAATAGGGATCCTTATATCCTCCGGGATCTTCAAGGATGATCCTAGATTTGCTAATGCATCAGCTTCTGCATTCTCTTCCCTTGGTACCTGTGTCAAACTAAAGGATACAAAAGAGAGTGCCAATTCTTTGACTATCTCTAAATATTTGATTAGCTTCTCACCTTCAACAGCATAGGATCCATTAAAGTTATTAGTGATTAATAATGAATCTACGTGTACCTCAAGATACCTTATCCTCATATGCTTAGCAATTTGCAAACCAGCTATCAAGGCTTCATATTCAGCCTCATTGTTGGTAGTTTGAAATTCACAAGCTATGGAGTGGGGTATTATGTCCCCCTGTGGCGATTTTAGTAGTATTCCAAGCCCTGTTCCTTTGACATTAGAGGCACCATCAGTGAAGAGTATCCAAGGATCCTTAGTTTCTTCAAGTTGTTGGACTTCTAATTCAGCCTCCTTTTGCAAATCACTACTAAAATCTGCCACAAAGTCAGCTAAGGCTTGGGATTTGATGGCAGTCCTTGGTTTATATCTTATATCATATGCACTCAACTTCACTGCCCACTTAGCCATCCTTCCTGACATTTCAGGTTTCTGAGAACATTCTTAATTGGAAAATTAGTCTTAACAATAATGACATGAGTCTCAAAATAATGTCTTAATTTAGTAGATGCCATAATTAATGCAAGGATAAGTTTTTCTAAGTGTGAATACCTGGATTCAGCATCAAGTAAACTCTTACTTACATAATAAACAGGATGTTGTATACCTTGGTGATTCTTAACAAGGACCGCACTTACTGCTTTTGAGGATACTACTAAGTATAAGGATAATACATCCCCCATTTCTGGTTTCATCAAGGCAGGGGCTGAGGATAGGTAATCCTTAAGAGCTTTGAGGGCACTTTCATGCTTCTCAGTCCATTCAAATTTCTTGTTCTTCCTCATGATGTCATAGAATTCCTTGCACTTTTCTGAGGATTTGGATATGAACCTGTTCAAGGCTGCGATCCTGCCTGTCAACCTTTGCACATCCTTAGCATTGGCAGGAGATTTGATATTCACAATAGCCTTGATTTGCTCTTGACTTGCTTCAATGCCCCTCTTTGTCACCATATAGCCTAAGAATTTACCTGCCTTAACACCAAAATGACACTTGGAAGGATTAAGTTTCATATTAAATTTATCAAGGATATTGAATGCTTCCTCCAAGTCTTTAAGGTGATCCTCAGCATTCTTGGACTTAACTACCATGTCATCAATATAAACTTCCATAGTGTGTCCAATTTGTTCCTTGAACATCATATTGACAAGCCTTTGGTAAGTAGCACCTGCATTCCTTAGTCCAAATGGCATAGCAATATAACAATATATACCAGTTGGGGTCATAAAGGCTGTATCCTCTTGATCAGATGGTTCCATCTGAATTTGTTGAAATCCAGATGAAGCATCCATAAAAGTCAACAACTCATGATCCGCGGTAGTATCCACCATGGAGTCAATGTGGGGTAATGGGAAAGGATCCTTGGGACATGCCTTGTTTAAATCAGTAAAATCGACACAAACCCTCCACTTTCCATTTTTCTTTTGAACAACAACCACATTGGCTAACCATCTTGGATACTTAACCTCTCTTATCATACCTGCCCGAAGTAGTTTATCTACCTCTTCCTGGATAATAGCATTCCTCTCAGGTGCGAACTTCCTCCTCTTTTGATGATTTGGTTTGAATGACCTATCAATGCCAAGTTTATGAGTAATTATATCTTTAGATATACCTGTCATATCCTCATGTTTCCAGGCAAAGGTAGTTTTCCTTCTTTTAAGGAAGGATACTAGCTCATGTTCAATTTCACTAAGGATCCCTGACCCTATGAAGATCCTAGATTCAGGATCATCAGGATCCATGAGGATTTCTTTTACATCCTGCTCTCTGTACTGAGCTACATGCTCTTCTGGATCCGTTGAACCATCATACAACTTCATAGATGGTATCTGGAACCTTTTAGGTATCTCAGCATCACATAAGGGTGGTGCAAAATGAGATATCCTATGGCTACCATCTGCAATTTCAGGAATGGGTTTAACCATTCCTGGTACACTGGATATCATATCCTTAAGCTTCTGTAGCTCCCTAGCCATAGCCTGATTGATACCTGTATCCTGCATAGAGCCATGGTTAGTGTTATATGAATTATTAAAAGTGTTACCTCCCGGAGGATTCATGTTTTGAATTGCGGATGTGAATCCATATTGACGAGACTCTGGCATGATTGAAGGACCAGAGGAAGCAATGGTCTGCATTGGTATGAAGTCTCCTTGATGAACGTCCGAGCTCTGAGGCTGCATACTTCTCTAGAATCCTTGATCCTGAAAGACATTGGATCCTTGAGGCTGAGAGGATCCTTGAACCTGAAAGGATCCTGGGACAATAGAGAATCCTTGGACCTGGGAGGATCCTTGGACCTGGGAGGATCCTTGGACCTGGGAGGATCCTTGGACCTGGGAGGATCCTTGGACCTGGGAGGATCCTTGGACCTGGGAGGATCCTTGGACCTGGGTGGATCCTTGGACCGTGTGCATTCCCAAACATCCTCCTGAGCTGAAGGATCCTTGATGCTGAATAGAGGATCCCGATGGCTGAAAATAGGATCCCTGAGGCTGGTAGTGAGAGCCAAATGCCTGACTCATTGTTGTTGTTCCATGACGTCTTCCTGGTAATTCACCCAAGTGTTGCACATCCGGAGCTGCTGAATACTGGGAAGTTATGACTGGAGTGTCGAAGTTCAGCGACCTTGGTATCAGAGGGGAGTGATCCTCCACTGATTTCTTCTGTTTCTTGATCTCAGCGATCTCCCGGAGGATCCTTTTGTTGGTTTTGTCCTGCTCTTGTGCGTGATTCCTCATCTGCAAAATCAGAGCGTAAAGATCATTAGTAGTAGGATTAGTTGAAACAGAAGAAGTTGGTGGTTTTTGGAAAATGGGGGTTTGTTTCTTCGCAGCATTCTCAGCATTCTTCTGGGATCCAGAAGGTGGTGGAGGCAAAGGAGGAACGCCTTGTGAAGAACTGAATGACGGCATTAAGCTTGAAGTGTTCTTCGCTGAGGAAGCCATCTGCCTGGTTGTTATGAACCGAAATGACCACAAAGGTATGAATCTTCTTGGGAATGAAGCACCAATCGCCCCACGGTGGGCGCCAAACTGTTTTGGTCAAAAATCAAGCAATGATAATGCAACCAAACTTTCTGTTGTGAGGTATGATGCTTGAATCAATGAACAACACTAAGGATCACTCAGAAATGAAATGAATAAGTGACACAAAGATTTATACGAGGAAAAAGCCCTTGATCAATGAATGATCTCCGGCATAAAAAACCTCGGGTGATGGAAACTACCGATCACCAACTCAAATTAAACAAGAAATGTATTACAACTTCGGATGATAGCGAGCTAATTACAAGGATCACTATAGTGTATTGTGTAAAAAAGTGTGTAATCGCCAAGTGAATTATCGAGAGCTGGTGAGAGCAGTTGCAAGAGTGTGTGTGTAGCCAAAAGTAGCCAAGTGTTTTCTATTTAGCTCGCTACCCCTTTTAAAAATGGAAAATATCTAAACTAACAAACATTCTGCATTTAGTGCAAGTCCCCCATGACCTCCATAACGTCCATTTCTGCCATGCACGTGCGGAATAAATATGGAATATGCTCCAGGAATATCGCCAAGACCAAGTCCAAGCTCGTGTTCCTACAAAACATCATCATATTCAAACTAGACAATCGTTAGTATAAGGATCCTTAAGATGATCCATGATCCTAATCCTGCAACACTTCTGAGGATCACTAATTCAAACAGAAGTGAGGATCACTAAACCCAACAGTAATTGAGGATCACTGATCATTGGAAAATCCTCCCCTAACAACATTTTCAACGAAGTTGTAAGAGATAGTTAAAATCCAAGTAACAAGATCATATATATTAGTTTGTTGATTTTTAGTGGGTGTTATGGTATACGGGGACCATAACTAGCCAAGAAATAATAACACAATGTATTTGACAAATATTTGTGTCCCGGGTAATGTCCGGTTGTTCGGTTAAATACCCTTTCGTTAAAGTGTTTAATTATTCCGCAAGGTGTCTTTTATATATATTTTTGTAACACAATTAATTCATAACACATAGGAAAATATTCAGGACCATTTAGTAAATTTTTTGTATACTACTAGTATGTTAACACGCACATGTAAGTATAACACAGTAATCAGAGAGCAGTTAAATGATTCAGCATAGTCATCAAGCACTTTAATTATCATTAATAAATTGTACGGATACATGGAATTACGAGGGTTGTCACATTGTCTATCTATTTTTCCTTATATTTTATTTTTGCTTTTCGGTTTATCTTTTATAGTTTTAAAAACCTTTTCTTCAAAGTTTGGTTCGATTAGACGTTGACGATAAGCCGATATTAAAAGCTCATGTGTCCTTGGATGACCTCGGTATCTTGCCATCACTATACTACGTTCGCGATGGGTGCACTTGCCCTAGCGTGTGTGTAGAGTGATAGTGGAATACCGTGTTTTATAAATTTAAGACTTGAATCGGCGAGTATAATGAGCTAAAAATATAACTAAAAATACACTCAAGTTTTTGGCGCCGTTGCCGAGGACACGAGCATTTTAAGAAAGCTTAAAATTGACGGCCTGATCATTTTCTATCTTTTCTTTTTATTTTTCCTCTTTTTCCCATAAAAATTCTACTTTCTGCCGGATTAACAAGTGGCCGTGTTAAACCTGCAGTATCTGGGAGAAGCTGTTTTCTTGTTACTGGAACATAGACACGGGGCCGTGTTACAGGAGCACGTGGCCGTGTTGAACTTCCAGTATCTGGGAACTTGTTGGTGCATGTTTGTGACAACAGCTTAGATTTGGTCTTTGGATATCTTGTAATTAGATAAACGATAAACAGTTAGCGGGTTTAGCTTTGTATTAGTGAGATAATAGAGTTTGGGCTAAACAAAACCCACATTGGGTGATGGGGGACGATTTGGGCCTAGCCCATGTAGCAAACCCAGCCTAATGTTGCAACCTTGTGTTATATAAACAAGGTTAGACTTTAGGGTTGAGGTTAATCAGCCAAAACAGAATTTGAGAGGCATTGAAATTCGTGAGAGCTTATACTGCTTGGACGAATTTGAGTGTGGTTAGGGTTTTGATTGATTGTAATTCTTTGTGATTGATAATCAATAGAAACCCAGTTTGAAAGTGAATTGCTGTTTTTGTTTTCTACTTGTTTCTGTGATATTCTGATCAAGAGAATTCCGCACTCTTGATTGGATTGACAATTATGTGAAGATCCATACACATCAAGGGGACCTACAATTGGTATCAGAGCATTAGGCTCTTGAAGGCTCGGTTCAGAATTGTTCTTGGAGAAGCAGGGAGATTTTCGATTTTTTTGAAACCTGAAAAATTAGGGTTTCAAAATTTTTGGCTGGTTTGATAAATATTTTCGAAATTGTTGGTTGTTTTTGATCTTCTGTTTTGTTTGATTGATGTTTTGCAGGTTTTAGGGTTTTCAGGAGAATTTTTAGGTGATTGTTTTGAAGAATTTTGGCTAAGAAACTTGAAGATTCGAAGGTTGTTCTTCGTGTTCTTCATTAAGTTCATAAGAATTTCCTAAAAAGCTTGCTGATTTGCTGTTTTGATTTTGCAGATTGTGTTGGAGAATCTTCAGAATATAAAATAGATCGAGTTTCCAAAGTTACTGGGCGATTTTAACAGATTCGCAGACTGATCAGCGAATTTGAGTGTTGATATCTCGGTGAACGGCGAAGTTAAATCCAAAGGCGACTTTGGTAACCGTATAATTGTCCTCAGTGAAATTATTACGGTTTTCGGCGACTTTACAGGTCGTCGTAATCGCGAAATTGACCGGCGAAGTTAACAGCGAATTTAACCAGCAAAATTAACTTTTCAGCAAACCTTGATTGATCAGCGAAATTTAGCAGCGAATTTAAGCAAAACTGTTGAGCAGCGAACTTGACCTACTTTTCCAGCGAAATTAACTAATAACCAGCGAAATTAAGAGAGGAATTAAGGGGTGGAATTTTTGTTGGCAAGCGTCGATAAAATTTCAGCGTTTTGCAAATAGGAATTGATTCGTAGCCCGTTAGACAGAACCGTTTGGACCGTTGAATTCCTTGGATTTTTAGGGTAAAAAAAAATCCCGATTTCGGTTTTCGACATTATATATCATTGGATTTGTCTTTTCGAGACGATTCTAAAGGTGTAATTTGGTAACCACTGTTTTCGGAGATCTTTTGTACGGTTTTAACAGTCTGTTACGTTAAAATGTCAAACATGGTGAATTTGAAAGCACCTAAGATGATGAAGGTGGAGAATTATCTTACATGGAAGGACAACTTCAAATCCTTCATTGAATCTCAGGATGCACGCATGTGGATCTGTATAGAAGATGGATACACAAACACAACACACGATTTTGAGGGCAGACCACGTCGAACAGACTATGTTAACATGCAAGAGGATGATAAAAGGAAGTATGAAGCTGAAAAGAAAGCATTGGCTGTAATTAAAATGTCCTTACCTGATAGCATCAAGCATACCTTCAACAAGTACACTAATTCAAAGGATATGTGGGATGCATTACAAAAGCAATATCAGGGAAATGAGAGTGCCACTCAGGCATTCATGGCAGAGATAGTGCCAGTTGATGAGGCTGAAACTAGTGTGAGTGATGCTGAATCTGAAGTGAAAAATGCTGAAGCTCAAGTGGAGAATGCTGAAGCAAAAGTGGATGCTGAAGTAGGGAAAGAGAGTGAAGCTGAACAGGTTGTTGCTGATGAAACCTAAGAAGTTCATGAGGAAAAGGTACAATCTAATTCTGTGTGTTTAAGATGTCGTGAACTACAGGGTGAGATTGACAGGTTGAGAACACAAAACCAAAGTCTGGTAAGCGAGATGTCAAACGTAAAAGAGTCAAACTTTTTTACTAAAAGAAATGAATCTACATACTTGAAGAAGATAAGAGGTTATGAAGCTGAAATTGAAGCTTTAACTTGCAAATTGAATGAAAAACTTCAAGTCATAGACTTAGCTCATGACTATATGGCTGAGAAAACAAAAGAGATTTCTGAAAAATGCAATGAGTTGTCAGATGCACAACTTAAAATTGTTGAACTTGAAAAGAAATTGAGTCAATTCAGAGATTCGTCTTTTGTAATGAAACACATGATGGGTGGGTTAAAGAAGAGTAATGACAAGACCAGTGTGGGCTTCCAGGGCTTTAATGAAGTTCCACCTCCTCTTAGTCATGACTATTCATTCCTGCCTAGTGAAGATGAGCTAGCAAACTTTATGGCATCTGCACCTAGTAGTTTCGCATCCACATCAAGTCAAGGTGATGGATCTGAGAGTGATGAGGCTAAGAATAACAATAACAGGGAACCTTTTAAAAAGAAAAATTCACCTCCTAAGAATAAAAATCAAGCTTTTGTTAAAAAGATTAATTTTGTTCAAGGTGGTGATATGAAAAATGAAACTAATGTTATTGAAAATGAATCAAATGTAGAGTTTGCTAAAAATAAAAACAAAGAAAAATCTGAATCCAAGCAAACTAAACAAGGTTCATCTAAGGGATCATCACCATCTGATAAGGGATCTACCTCAGAGACTCCAGCTAAGAAGTCTTTGAAAAGGAGATCGTGCTTCAAATGTCACACCAAGGGACATGTAGCAAGTTGCTGTCCTAACAAAAAGAGTGAAGCACAACTTAGTGAAAAACAGAGAGGGAAATTACCAGAAAAGAATGGTGATAGTGAGGGGAAAGGATCAAATTCTCCAAAGAAATCTGCTCCTAAGCAACCAGAAAATGTTGCTGTTGGTGTAGATAAGGCTGAAAAAGGAACTCCACAAGTTCCTCGTTTTCAAATAAATCAACCAAGATTTCAGCCGAGATCTCCACCAGGCAGATTTGAGAGACCTAGAAGCAGTTCACCAAGAATGAACAATTATAATGCTAATAATTTCAGAAGTCAAGGTCAATATCAAAATCGATACCAAAATAATGGTGGTCGAACTTTTTATAACAATGGCTTTAGAAATTACAACAATAATGCTTCTTGGAATCAAAATTCAAGATATCAAAATAAAAATTTTCAAAGGTCAAATAGTCCAAATACATATAGGAACCCTCAGGACCAGATACCTTATGGAAATCAAAATCAAATTCCATCAACAGGTCTGAGATCCAAGACTCCAGTTAGGAGTAATGGATATTGGATGGATGTTCAAGTGGTTGGTGAATTTGGACGACCCAAGACCATTAAGGCTTGGGTCCCCCAATCTAACTAATTTCTTAGTTGGTGTGTGCAGGAGCTGCTAAGGAGGATTATCAACTTATGTTGATAATGACTGCTCTAGGCATATGAAGGGGGATGTGAGATTGTTGATATATTTATATTGATTGATTTAAATTGAAGTTCAAAGTGTTGAGTCGACACACTAGATAACCTGGCAGATCTTTATACTAAAGCTTTTGACAGGGCTCGCTTTGAACATTTAGTCGAACTCAACGGGATGAGGAATCCTGAATAACTGGTTTTTCATAAGAATTTTTGTAAATATTTTACTGCTTTTCTTAAAAATCAAAAATACAAAAACATTGAAAAATCAAAAACATAAAAAAAATAGAAAATTAAAAATGAGTTATCACTGTGTGAAAAAGAAGAAATGATAGTGCATCGGCAAGTTAGACTGTCACACTGAAACTAAAATTAAATTGCTTAAGTGTGATAGCAGCTTCATCATATGATGTACCAGTAGGCAAAAGCATGAAATAATCAACTTACCAAAGTGATATAAACATAAATGCACTGTGTATGAGTGGGGAACACATCAGTGGTGTATGGTTTAATGACCTTAAATCTTGTGTTGATAGATTGCCAAAATCTGAAATTTTGGGTCTTTATACTGTTATTTCATCTGGGGATATCTTGGCTGTCCTTCTGTTCAGAACTAAAATTGTACATGACCCCAGGAAAGAAAGTCACTTGGAATTAGCACATTTCTATTTGAATGTCTGTATGTTGTCCCGATACACACAATTTTGATCTGATTCTGAAATCTTCTCTGAAAAAAGTCGTGTACCTCCTCTGCTGCATCCAGATATATGCTGACCTGGTGGTGCTAGGCAACGACAGCTTCTGCTGCATCCAAATACATGCTGACCTAGCTGTACGTTGTCGCACTATAGATCTAATACACCCGAAAGAGGCCCTCAAGTGCCCAAATGAAACCCAAGAAACCTATATCAAACTGAGAAAAACTCATTTGATCTGTATATTATACCATCTCGGCTAAAGATCTATTCTGTTCTCTTCTCAACCTATTCCCAGTTAAGATTTCAGAAATCTGGATTGGACTTGTGAATTATGTGGTAGGGAAGATACTTGCATGATAGAGTGTGTTGTTTATATTTCTAGGATTTGATTAGTATTTATTTGGGTGTTCATAGTTAAGCAATCAAAACATGATAAAACAGATTATATGCAGACCTAGGCTCTGTCGGGATATCTTAAAGGATGACATCAGTATACTCACCTACTACGATGAATCTTTGTGCATACCTTGATCGCGGGGGTATATCCTGCAGTGGGACACACCAGTATATCAGAAATAAAATTACCTTAGCGTATCATACGGTAATGGTACTTGAAATGTTCATGCATTTTGTTTAAGTGGACAAACATACTGGTAATCGTCTTGGACTGCTTTTCACGAAAAATTAAATAAAGAATTATCTAATAGTGTGAAACAGTTTGATTTTGCTGATATGATCTTCTTACCAGTGATTCTCACAAAAATAGAGTGTTTATTGTTTTTGTTATTTACTTGCTTTCAGAAAATATAAAAAATCCAAAAATAGTGTCTTTTTCTGTTTAAAATTCTTAACGTACGGAAAACTGTTATTCTTGGAGGAATTGTTACTGATAAGGGGAGACGGTGTTAGAAAGGGAGTTCAAAATTTTAAATCATGCGGGTTATAGGGTGTGTGATTAAAAGTTTTGCGTGTTGGTGATAAATTGAAAATGCTTAATCTGTGATACAGTTTAACTATCTCTTGAAAAATAATAATTTATTTAACTTTGTTGAAAAATTCTTATGGTTTCTTGAGATGTTTGTTTTATAGTATACAGATTGAAGTGGTATGTTGCTGAGTGTGTTGCTGAGAAGTTGAGAGTTTGATTGGATGCATGGTAGAACCTCCTTTCTACATTGCAGACAAGATTGAAGAGTTTGAAGATTGTTATTCAAATGTTGAACTGGAGTTTACTCAAACGCTAAAGTTTTTGAAGATTTGGTGATTGGATGCATCAGCTTAGGGGGAGTCTGTTGCTGACAGAGCTATTGAAGCTGAAGCTATCCAAAGACCAAAGACAGTGCAAGAATCCATGAAGATTGCAAGAAGACTGAAGACAAAGTTATTTTATGAAGCTATTGTCAAGGGGGAGTTTGTTGGTGCATGTTTGTGACAACAGCTTAGATTTGGTCTTTGGATATCTTGTAATTAGATAAACGATAAACAGTTAGCGGGTTTAGCTTTGTATTAGTGAGATAATAGAGTTTGGGCTAAACAAAACCCACATTGGGTGATGGGGGACGACTTGGGCCTAGCCCATGTAGCAAACCCAGCCTAATGTTGCAACCTTGTGTTATATAAACAAGGTTAGACTTTAGGGTTGAGGTTAATCAGCCAAAACAGAATTTGAGAGGCATTGAAATTCGTGAGAGCTTATACTGCTTGGACGAATTTGAGTGTGGTTAGGGTTTTGATTGATTGTAATTCTTTGTGATTGATAATCAATAGAAACCCAGTTTGAAAGTGAATTGCTGTTTCTGTTTTCTACTTGTTTCTGTGATATTCTGATCAAGAGGATTCCGCACTCTTGATTGGATTGACAATTCTGTGAAGATCCATACACATCAAGGGGACCTACAGAACTTGAAAAAAGAAATTTTCCTGGACAGCACGGGCCATGCCAGCCACAGCATGGGGCCGTGTTAACCTTCTGATCAGGCTTTCTTTTTGTTTTTGTTCGTAGAAAATCACACAATTCTGTATAATTTGCAGGAAATACAGTTTGGTGCATGACCTCTACCTCCGACAAAGACATAAAAGTACCGCTTGATGAACCCGAGCGCTTTTTGAGAAAAAAAGACTTAAAGCTAAAAATCAACAAAAAGCCTCAACCAAAAACCCCCCTATGGCGGATCAACGCACTCTCATGGATTACCTACGGCCTACGGTCGGCAATCTTGGATCCGCTATTAATCCTCCTAATGTCGATGCTAATAACTTTGAGCTTCGACCACACCTCATCCAAATGCTCCAAAATTCCGCCACTTTCCATGGGCTAGCCGATAAAGATCCCCATTTACATATTACCAATTTTTGGAAATATGTGACACCTTGGATCAACGGAGCCTCTAGTGATGCCGTTCGGTTCCGTATGTTCCCTTTTCCCTCAAAGACCGAGCGAAATCTTGGTTAAACACCCTCCCAAGTGGGTCCGCACACACTTGGGATGAACTTGCCCAAAAATTTCTCGACAAGTATATCCCTCCCGCTAAAACCACCAAACTCATGAGCGAGATTAACACCTACTCTCAAGAAGATGGGGAATCATTGTACGAGACATAGGAAAGGTTCAAGGAGCTATTAAGGAAATGCCCACATCACAGTCTTGAACGATGGTAACAAGTGTCCACCTTCTACAACGGACTCTTGCCACACACAAGGAAAATCCTTGATTCAGGCTTCAGGGGACTCCTTGGGAACCGACGACCCGAGGAAATTTATAATCGAATTGAAGAACATGCTCAAAACAGTTTTCAATGGCGCACTCCTAGGGGCTCAAAATCTATAGCCCCGGGCGGCCACAAAGTGGATGAATCCACCTCTTTGCAAGCCAAAATTGAAGCCTTAACTCATAAAATAAGGAAACTTGAATTGAACAAAACGGCTTCGGTTATGGCTTGCGAAGGGTGCGGCGGCCCCCACGAAAACTAGAGTTGTATGAAAGACTTAGAAAATCAAACGGAAGTGGTAAATTACCTAAACAACCGGCCACAACCACTGGGAGTTCAAAGTAACACTTTTACTCCCGAGTGGCTAATCATCCCAACTTTAGTTGGAGGGAATCGGGGGGTAATAACCAACAAAATCAAAATCAATGATCTAACTTTCAACAACAACCACGAAATGAGCAACAAGGTTTTCAACCACAACAAAAAGGAGGAAGAGAAAGGCTTGAGGATATCATCACTCGCCTCTTCTCCAAATCTGACAAAAGATACTCGGAAAGGTTCTTACAAACCGAAGCAGAATTTCGAAACCAAAGGGCTAGTGTTCAAAATATAGAAAAATAATTAAGCCAACTAGCCTAAAACTTCGCCGGGAGACTGCAGGGAGCCTTACCAAGTAACACTGAAACAAATCCAAAAGCCCAAGTAAATGTAATCAACTTAAGAAGCCGGAAGGTAGGACCCAAGATTGAACCAACACCGCAACAACCCGATCCAATCCACACTAAAACACCCACCTCCAATAACCAAGAAAATACGAAACCCCAAAATACCGACACAACCAAACCACCCCCGGTCCCTTACCCCGGTCGTTTACTTCGGCAATAGACCGACGAGCAATTCACTAAGCTTGTGAGCTTGCTTAAACAACTTCACATCAATCTTCCTTTTGTGGAAGTCCTCACTCAGATGTCAAAATATTGCAAGTTCATGAGAGACTTCCTCACTCACAAAAGAAAGATTGAAACCATTCAATAAGTCACCGTTAGTGAAAAATGCTAGACGGCACTCCTCAACAAGCTACCCCAAAAGAAGATTGATCCCGGAAGCTTCACCATTCCTTGCTCTATTGGTGGATCATCAATAAGCAATGCACTAGCCGACTTGGGGGCTAGCATTAATTTAATGTCAGCCTCTATGTTCAGCCGACTAGGATTAGGTAAGCCACATCCTACAAAGATGAGCATACAACTTGCGGATAGGTCACTAAAGTACCTTAAGGTGTCATAGAGAACTTATTGGTAAAGGTGGGAGAATTTGTTTTTCCGGCCGATTTTGTTATCCTAGACATGGAAGAAGACACCGAAATTCCACTCCTACTAGGACGACCCTTCCTTGCCTCCACATGAGCTATGGTGGACATGAGTGATGGAAAACTAACATTGAGGGTTGGTGAAAAAGAGATCAAGTTTGAAGTGGGGCAACAAGCGGAGGATGATACGGTCAAATACCTCAACGCGATTGACTCAAGCCTAGACGACACATTACAACGATACAACTTGAAATGTGAGTCATCCCGCACGGGTAACATTTGACCGGCTTTGGGTCTAGCCAAGGACCCTTATAAACGTGGCGCACCATGGAGGCATTCCATGGACTATCCATTAGCTTAGTAGTTTAATCTTAGTCTAATCTTTAGTTTAATGTTTTCTTTTAAGTATTAGCTTTGTAGGAATAAGGCACGCACAACAGAGGATGATGGATGATGAAAAAATGGAACCCATGCACATAAATCAGAGGCCTCCCGACTCAAAAACTGCAAAACAGTGGATGTAGCACTGGGCCGTGCTCACCCAACACGCCCCCGTGCCCAACTTACTGATGTCAAAAAACTTCTGCCCAGAAGGTGGAATGGGCCGTGCTCACCCAGCACGCCCCCATGGCCACCCCACTGTAATTATTCTGTTTAAAGTTTGTTACTGGCACTTTGGACACGGGGCCGTGTCCCCATAGCACGCCCTCATGCTGCAAGTGCTAGTAACCAAATTTTTTTTTTGCTATTTTCACACTTTTTACACATTTTATCTTAATAAATTCAATTTGGGACACATTGAGGGCAATGTGTAATTTAAGTGTGGGGGAGTGACAAAAACCTTGAATCGTTTGTCCTAAATCAAGCCTTACACAAAACTCGCCTTGGAACCGCTAATCACCCCAAACTTTTTCAATTTTTTTTATTATTTTCTTTTACTTATCTTGGTGTAGTTGGGTAAAATAAGTTTTAAAAAGTATGTTTTTACGAATTTACAACTGATAACGTCGTGATAAAAAGAACCAATTTAAGAAAATTACGAAAACGGGCATGACAAATCTTGGTAAAATTTGATTATACATACATTTTTACACCACAACCCTTTTTCCCACAAAAAAGTGAGTTTTGAGCCATTACCAAGCATATGAATATACATCAATACTAATTACTCAATTTTCGTTTCTTGTGTGAATAGCTCGTTTGGTTCTCACGAATCTAGAACTTGACAATGCGATATGTTCCAAGTCCTTACCGAAAAAAATCCAAGTAAGTAAATGATGGAGGCATTAGGATCAACCCATTTTTCAAATCAAAACCTTTATTTTTCTTTGCTTTACCCAAAAACTTCCCCCTAGTTAAAACCTTTGAACCTTAAAAACCTTATCATTTCCAAACCCACAAAAACCAACCTTTTCATTTTTCATCTTTCATTTCTGTAAACCTATCTGTTATGAAATTACGATTATGGCTCAGTTTCAACTTTGGAAACCAAAAAAAAATCAGAAAAATTTGCCAAAGTATTTTTTTTTTGCTAAGCCACAAAGCAATAGAAAAACCGATACTTTACGTTTTTTCGCCATTTCAATAAAACATACCAAACCCGAACCACCACCTACCCTTTAAATCCCTCTTGATATTTACAAGGATTTAACGTCAAAAGAAGGAGGTTTGATTAATTGTCAAGCCTATGGTAGGAGTAAGTTCCAAAACCGGGCACGAGCATTTTCACTTAATACATCATCGGCCGAGTGTTGAGTGACCACTTGTGAGGTGTGTAAATTTGTATATAACTAAATGGAATTTTATAAAGGCATGTTATGCCCAAAGTAAATTTTTTTCTTAACTTGTGTTTTAAATAAATCATGACGAATAAGATTGTGAATAAAATAAAAACAAAATAAATTTAGAACTTGGATTCCTGACACTCTAAAGATGAGACCAAAACCTTCTCTTCTACCTATTATGTTTGGGTGTGTAAGCCACGTAATAGAGTTTTTCTTGAGGACAAGCAAAGATTCAAGTGTGGGGGTATTTGATGTGCTTAAAATACAAAATATAAATTATATCAAATACGACGTAAAATCAACCCTTTTTCAGTACTAATGTTAGAAAAAGCTTGTTTTTCTGTTCCTTTTTAATTTATAGAGTCAAAAGAGCTTAAATGTGCAAAAGGAGCAAAAAGACAACAAAAACCAACATTAATACAAAGAAGGAGGAATTGACGCAAGTCGCCAAGCCCCAATTAACATCCAAACCACAAGAATTGCAAGATCAGAAGACCTGACACGGGGCCGTGTCCACCAAACACGGGCCGTGTCCGAGACTGGATGCTGTGCAGAAGAAAAGACAACAGCAAAGGACAAAACTGACAGCCAACACGGGGCCATGCTAAGCCAACACGGGGCATGGTCAATTCAAAGATTTTCAGAATCTGCGATAGTACAGCAAGTACATTGGCCACGGGCCGTGCCGTTGACACACGGGGTCGTGTTAGTACAAGATCTGATAAGCAGTTAATGAGGAAGAGAGAGAGAGATGACCACGGGGCCGTGCCAGGCGGGCACGGGCCATGGTGAAGCCCCTGATTTCAGCTTTAAATAGATGTGCTTGGTTCCATTCCAAACCATTCCTTGGCAAACCACTTCTCTCTCTCACTTGCCACCACTCCACCACATCTACAACACCATTATCCACCACCATCATCCATTTTCCATCATTTAGAGTGTGTATAGTAGTCTCGGGATCCAAGATCGATAGTAAGAGTCTTTGTCAAACAAAGGTTATGCTTGGTTAAACTCTTACATCACTTGGTGAAGACAAATCATTTATGTGTTTCTTTTATGATTTCCAATCTTTGGCAACTTTTTAATTGGGTATATATTAATGACTTTAATAACTAGTTTTTTATATTGAAGGCAAATTTATCTAATCATTCTTCATATATTGTTGATTCACATATTCGTGTCTTTACAGTCTGTATAAAGCGCGTTAATTTCCTAAAGGGGGTTAGAAGGTTGGTTGGGTAAATTTTATGTCTCGTTTAGTGTATAGATCCTGCGAGAACCTGGTTCAACCTTGGTATCTTGCCATCACTATACTACATCCCCGATGGGTGCACTTGCCCTAGTGTGTTTGTAGAGTGATAGTGGAATATCGTGTTTTATAAATTTAAAACTTGAATCGGCGAGTAAAAAGAGCTAAAAATATAACAAAAAATACACTCACACCGACACATGTCATTAGTAGTCCCGAATTGTCGTGCGTGTATGTAACCAATTGTTTATACGAAAATAATACACGTCGTAAACTTGTATAAAGCATTTGTATGGTTTACGAGTAGTCGTCATGTATGTAGATAGACATATGTAAACGTAAATATATATATATGTGTATATAAACGTCGTGTAGCCGAAATAATAATCCCGTGTCTCGTGGGTAATTATCAAAATAATTATATAGGTGTACGCTTGTTATAATTGACTCTCATTTGTTCGTTACCGGAACAGTTCGGATAATATTATATCTTAAGATCGTACGGTGACGCGTCATATTTCGTTTAGACGCTTAAATTAAATATAAATAATTATACTTATTTTATAATGTTTTCGAAGCGTAGACGTTGGAAATATATATAACTAATTATATTTATTTTACATAATCATGGAATAATAGGCGTTTGAATTAAATATAAGTAATTATATTTATACGATATAAGGTTTCGAGTTCCGTTATCTTGTAAACCGCATTTGTCGAAACCTTATAAACTCGTTTTTTGAAATGTATAAATCATCCAAAATAAATATACATTTATATTTATTTGTACAAAATTTCATTTGAGTCCCGATACATTTTCGTTGGTGTTAAGATTATATATGTATATATACATAGAGTGGGAGTTTGCTAGAAAGCCTAAGTTTCCTACAAAGTGTAGGAAGCAATAGGGAGGTCACATGTGGCATGGAGGGTTTTTAATAAAAAGGGCATTTGTGTAATTTGAATATTAGTTTAATTATGGATTATATTATTAGGATAACTAACTAACCAGAATATTATGGAAAGTAAATATCTCATTTAATTCAAATCGACAGTTTTAATTTAAATCATACAATCCATACAACATATTCACAGGGAATTCGTAAATCTGGTCTTTCCCAACATCTTTTACTGATAAAAATCATGGCGTCAAATGGTATGGTTAATTACGGTGATGGTAGTGTTTATATGATATTGCATAAACTTGATTTTTTGTTTGATTTGTTGTAGCGATTGTATGATGTATGTAACAATGATTTTTGCTGGAGGATTTCTTGATTTCTTGACATTGTGTTTTACCAGCAAACAGACTAATACCATTGAGTATTAAACTTGATTTTTTGTTTGATTTGCTTGAAGAATTCTTGACATTTTGTTTTACCAGCAAACAGACTAATACCATTGAGTATTAAACTTGATTTTTTGTTTGATTTGCTGGAGGATTTCTTGACATTGTGTTTTACCAGCAAACAGACTATTACCATTGAGTATTAACTTGATTTTTTGTTTGATTTTCTGGAGGATTTTTTGACATTGTGTTTTACCAGCAAACAGACTAATACCATTGTGTTTTAATAGTTTATCATTGGATTAGTTAGAGGATTTTTGTCGTTGTGTTTTAGACATTCACACTGTAACATGTGTTTTTCTTGTTCGAATACATTTAACATTGAATTGAATTTATGGTTTTTGTTTTAAATATGTATCTCGTGTAGTGTATTGTTATGGCATGTGTTTTATGTTACTGTGTGTTCGTAGATTTTTCCCTCATCCGTGTATTGCTAAGTTTTGTTTAACATTTGTGTTTATATCATTTATGTGTTTTGACATGTTCATGTGTATTGTTATGGGCTGATTTATAGTCACATCTATTTCGATGTGTTTTAAACATGTATCATGTGTAGTGTATTGTTATGGCAGGTGTATTTTTTTTCATTAGTTATGGTGTGTTTTACAGTCACATTACGTTCAATGTGTGTTTTAATCATTTTTGCTAGTCAGTAATGAAGTAATGAATGTGGTGTTTTTTTTGTTTTTAGTTTGTGTTTTTTATAGATGGCCCCACATACCAACCACGGGGTGTAGAACATGTTTCTCCTAATTCAGGTAAAAAGACATACACTCCAAACTCATCATCTTCAATGACCCTAGTTGTTGGCATGTTATTTGACACAGTAGATGCATACAACTTCTATAAAACATATACACTTGCCGGTGGTTGGACTAAGAAATATGCCCCAAATTCAACATCGTACTTGTGGAAAATACAATCTGATATTAAAGGATGCACGCAGTTCAAAGAAGACTGATGGTGCATTGACGATGGATTAAGACAATGGTCATGGGTCAGCGGACGAGGATGATGTGTTTTATTTTTCGATTTGTTGGAGGATTTTTTTCAGGATTAAAGTGTTTTATTTTTTCTATGTTAACTACTGCCCAAATGTTCATCTATTTCATGTTAGCCTTTTTATGCAGTGTAGAATGTGTTTTACGCAGACATACATAAATGTATCTATTTCATTTTAGAATTTTACGCAAATGTGTTTTATTCTTCATGTTCCCTTCTATTCATTTTCATGCAGTATAGAATGTGTTTTACATAGACATAAATAAATAAGTTTGTAACTGTTCAAATTGATAACACGTCAACCATCTACGAATAATGTTCAAACATAACCAAACATAAAAAAAACTATCCAAAACACCTTTAAATCTAAAACCCACATTGAAGGCGTTCATGAAACACCTATTTGGAGTCCAACCTTGCAAGGATAGCTTCAAATGTAGCTGCATCTAGCCTCTTCTTTTTGTCTTCAATTAACTTCTTATACCTTGCAAAATCAGCCTCCACAAACGGTCTTACCTTATTTTTATCACGGAGTAAGATCTTCACGATATATTTATGGTTAAGATCATCAAGCTCTTCGTGATATTTGTATGTTACTTTCACCGACATCATTACATTCTTTCGACAAACCACATTCCCAAGTTTTCACACTCGTGCCTTTGTACGTTTCCATATGGCACTTCAAGAATACGCCACAACCAATGACATTATGTTTTGTATGCCAAGGCATCTCCAATCTTATCGGCACTGTCCGTTTGATCATTTTCCGCGGCTGGATGATTAGCATACTCCAAATACGTTGACAAGGCATCCCTCTTCATTCAACAATGAAGTAAATATCAATACATGCTGGCCTAATGTGTTTTATTCTTCATGTGTAGATTTTTTTTGTTTCTTATGCAGGGGTAGAATGTGTTTTACCCATATATACTACCCATAGTTGTTTTATACTTCATGTTACCCAACTGTGTTCACCCAGTGTGTTTTACCATGTAAACAATGTTTCACCCACCATACATGCTGACCAAACAAGAAGTCTACATACAGTTTTAGCCAACTGTGTTTTACACTAATATGTATTCAATCCATAGTTTTTGTACATCAATATACATCACAGTTGGCACTAATCTACATTTTTAGCCTAATGTGTTATATTCTGAGGTATTACAAAGATTTTTTTCTGTGTCATGTGCAACTGAATATGAACAATTGTGTTTTAGTGTGAAATAATCTATATAATAAAGAGCGTTGTCACATACCACATACTACCCCAAGCTGAAAACTATGTTACAACACATATTAAAACTAAGGAACTTATCATACGGTAACACAATTTGAACCTGTCAACCTTACATCTGAAACAAGCATCATGAGTATATTTAACCCTTGCCTAAGCAATAACAGCAGATATAACACACTGTATAAAACACAGTGAAACTCAGCAATACATTCAAGCAAGTTATAAAACACACTGTTATGAATCATAGTCCGATGAAAAAAAAAAACTAGCCCTAAGACAACATTCCATAAATCAATAATGTAAAAGAGAACGTCCTTTTAACTAAGATCTATTATCAAACACACAATTCATATTTCCATATAACACATTGGTATCAACAGCCAGTAATACATTCAAGCAAGTTATAAAACACCCTGTTATGAATCATAGTCCGATGAAAAAAAAACTAGCCCTAAGACAACATTCCATAAATCAATAATGTAAAAGAGAACGTCCTTTTAACTAAAATCTATTGTCAAACACACAATTCATATTTCCATATAACACACTGGTATCAACAGCTAGCTATGATCGATTACAATCAACACAATTTTGAAACCCTAGTTTTGAAAAATACATAAAAAACACACCTTTGGTCGACGACGACTGATTGGAACGTTTTTTGGAACACATCGGAATATTAATCTTCTTCGTTGTTTCAATCCTCTTGAATCGCTTGCCTACAATCAAAATTACCAGAAAAAAACACGCAGATGATAAAAGTTCAAGTTCTAGAACATAATCAACAAGTTAAATAGCAACTAACGCTTGTATTTTATTTTGAATTTGTTATCTTAATCCATGAAACTAGCGAATTTTGGTATGGATTAGGGTTTTTGGAATTGGGTGTTTTAGAGAGAGGGAAAATCACGTGAATGTAGGACATGGGTTAATGTTTGACAGTTTGTTAATTGATTTATAACACGTTGAATGACCAAAATACCCCCGGTCTATTAAATCAGTTAATTATTATCACACACATATTACCAAAATGCCACTAAGATGATCTCAACCATTAAACACACCCATCGAATGGCCCAGATCGCTTCCTAGACTTTCTAGGAAAAACACACTTTCCGCAGGATCCCCACTCTATATACATATATATATATATGTATATATATATATATATACATGGGGGATGGTTCAAATGAAAACCACTTTTATTGTGAAAACTCGAAAACTAACTAAAAAAAGCCTAACAAACACACCAAAATTCTTTTTTTCAATTTTTTTATAAAAATCAAAGGTTTTTATATATAAAAAAAACTTTTTTCAAAGATTTTTTTTTTTGTAGTACACATGTGTAATAATACACATGTGTAGTACACATACACAACACATGTGTATTATTACACATGTGCACTACAAAAAAAAAGTTTGAAAACTTTTTTTTATATAAAAAACCTTCGAAAATTGGTATGCAAAAAAAAATAAAAAATTGGTATGTTTTTGGCTTTTTTAATTAGTTTTCGAGTTTTCACAATAACTAGTGGTTTTCATTTGAAACTTCCCCTATATATAAATATATATATATACATATATATATATATACATCTTAAGGCCATGTGTAGTCATAACCCCCCTTTGTGGCGCCACGTGTGCGGGTGGGCGTTATGGGGCGTTATGCATTTAAGCCCGTAGTCATAAAGCCCCCACCTAATCATTACCTATTTAATAATTTTCAATTTTATTAATTAATATAAAAAAGATTGCTTGTTTGTGATTGGTGGAAACTTTAAAAGGCACCATGCATAGCGGCGCTATGGATATCGCGCCCACCAATTTTTTTGCCTCATAACCCCCCCCCCCCCTGTAATGGTGTTCGGGGGGGTTATGGGGGGTTATGTTGGCACATGGCGCCCCACTACGCATTACCTAATGAAAATCGGGCATAGTTTCCTCTGTTTTTGGAACGATCCCGACAATATAAGTTGTCGATAGATTTTCAAAACACAACAAACAATGTAACAACAATATATATAACTTTCCGTCGTGTTCAAAACATCAATTTTTATCGGATACGAGCCTAATATATGTATTGATATATATATATATATATATATATATATATATATATATATATATATATTATGTCCCGATACGTCGGTTTGTTTTTAACTAATATATACACGATTTATATATGAAATCCTTTGCACGAGTACGAGTAATTTTTATTATGACGTTTTTACTAATCGGTTCGGTTTAGAGCTCGGTTTCACGTTTGAAACAATATTTATATAAACAATATATTATATTTTGCGCCGTTAAAACTTTACCAAGCCTCGTGTCAACTCGTTGACCGAGCTTAAACGTAGTAGACCGTGTTGACTGAGTTAACCAGGTTGACTTGTGTTGACTGAGTTGACCAGGTGGACTGAGTTGACTGGGTTTAACCTGAACCTAAATCTGATCGGTTGACCCGTGTTGACCCGGACTTGAACCGCGTTGACCCGTGTGTTTCTCTTGTGAACCCAAACCTAATATGTACCAAACATGAACAGAACCCGAACCCAGACCCGAAACTGACCGAGGACCGCACCCAATCATTTCTTTGTAACCCGAACCCGGCAACACAAACCCAAATGGTCCCGATCCCCGAAAACTAAACCAAGAATAACCACCACCACTACCGCCGTTGGCTGCCGCCACATGGCGGCTCACCTCACCACCTCGTCCCCGCCGACGTTATTGCTGTCGTCTCCATTCGTGTCCACCTTCACCGACTAATTGCCTCCTTCGAAGACGACTACCAATAATACCCACTCAATCACCCTTAAAAGACAAGAAGAGAAGCTTATCAAGAAGTAGATCCACCGATCTAGAGGGAGAAGATGACAATGTGAGCTTAGCGGAGAGAAGATCCTCGAACCGCGGCTGCCGGGGTTTGAACCTGCCAACACCGTTACTCAAACGGAGAAACCGATGCCGGGGATGTGTTCGGAGGGCATGATTTAGGGGGCCACCGTTGGTCCGCTGGAAAAATCCATCTTCGTCGCCGTATGCGGCGACATCACTGCCCTCTTCCGCTGCCGGCTCCACCGTGCTTTGTCGCCGTTGCCGTCGTGCTCCGCTGGGTTGCCACCGGCTGGAGTTCTAGAGAGAGAGTAGGTGGCATGTGGGAGTGAAGAGAGAGTGTGTGTGTGTGGAGAAATGGTGTGAGTGTGTGTAGGCTACCTTTTGTAGTTAGGGTTTAGGGTGTGGGTTGGGCTTTTAGGTAGGTTGGGCCTAAGGCCCGTTATCGCGTTCTAGTCGTTTGTGCGGCCCGAAAGCGCTTCCAAGGCCCGTTTTTGAACCCAAACTTCGTGGAATGTCATAAAATGTCATTTTAGGATCAAAAGTATGTAAATAGTGTCGAAAGTAGATGTTTTATGATATCGTTCATTAGTTGCGTTAAAATTGCATAAAATGCTTTGGTGGTCGTTTCTAGTCCTTTTTTCGATCCGATTTCAATTGCGAATATTAAAATTCGATTACGATGCTAAATATATCATAATATTTCAGTTTTTAAGGTAATACATGAGTCCGATGCTTCCATTTCATTGTCGGGTGTTCCTACGGTCGCGTTTTTTGTTCACGTAAGCGTTTTGTGACGCTCGAAAGAAGGAATTTCGCCAAACCAATTTATGTTTTTAGAATATAGATATAAAACTCATATGTGTCGTTGTTGTCAGTATTTTGTTTGGTGTCAGTTCGTTATCGTTTAACGTTCGGCAGTTTTCCCGCAAATCACCATGCGCGTATTGCAAAGCCGGATAGACGTTCCTAGGCATACCAAAGGCCTAATTAAGTTAAGTTGTGTCTTAAAACAATACTTATAATTGTCTTAATGTTCGTTATAACATAATTATAACCCGTAATTTAACAGTTGTCACAGGTTGGGCCTACCCACATATCCTAAGTCAGACGCATTTTAGATCTTGTAATTAGCTTATATATAGTAATTGAAAACCAATGATCTGATTATACCTATCATCTTCCATTTTGTGCAAAACCCTTTATACAACATTTTCAATTTTTTTTTATTTTATGGATTTTGTCACACCCCGACCACGTAAAACAACGAAACGTGGCGGAAACGTCGGGGAGTGTTGTAACAGAATTAATTGTTTCACAACCATGGTAATTAAAGTTACGTTTTATTTATCAATCAAGAGAGTTACATTGTCTTAAACAAGAAACAAAGAGTACATAACATAAATTTAACTAGTTCTTGCTTTGTTTTAAGCCACTACGGCACAGGTCCACCTAAGTGTGTCTCGATCATCCTATGCAACCGCTCCTGAAAACACATGTGAAAATAGGTACGTCAGCATAAAAATGCCTGTGAGATATATAGGTTTTGTGAAAAATAGGATTCATGACTTGAGTTTAAAGAAACTGTTTAATAAAAAGTAGCCATGAATCTTGTTGAATGTTCCCCTTCATAAATCATTTGAAATGTGATAAATAAACCAAATGATATAAATGTATAAAAGAATAGTGTATGGTTAAGTGAATAACCATGTAAAATGAGTTTGTATAAGTTAAGTTAATTGTAAAACGATGTTTATGTGAAGATTGTATTGTATATGTAATATGTCTAAACTGAAATGGTTTAAATAATGCTACGATATGTAATACCATAAAAGCACTTATATATAGGAAGTATCAGCGGCGTATCCACCATGATTTTATCGTATTACACGTCGCCTCGTTACTTAAATCATTTACCCAAACAACCACCAAAATGTAATGTTTAACAATTGTAGAAATGATTATGTATGGTTAAATTTGGTTCACACTGTTCAACAGTTACAAACAGTTCACATAATCAAATGGTTATAACGGTTCACATGGTCAAATGGTTACAACGGTTCACATGGTCAAATGGTTACAACGGTTCACATAGTCAAGTGGTTACAACGGTTCACATGGTCAAATGGTTATGATGGTTCACATGGTCAAATGGTTACAACAGTTCACATGGTCAAATGGTTACAACGGTTCACATGGTCAAATGGTTACAACGGTTCACATAGTCAAGTGGTTACAACGGTTCACATGGTCAAATAGTTACAATGGTTCACATAGTCAAGTGGTTACAATGGTTCACATGGTCAAATAGTTACAAACGGTTCAAAATGTAATATAATGTGTTCATATGCTGGATGAGCATATGCAACAAATTGTAATGTAAAACAATGTACTAAGTATGCTAAGTTAACATACAAAGCAGAAAAGTGATGTAAATCAATGTGCTAGCATGCTCAGTCAATATACTAGCAGAAAACTCATGTAAATCAATGTGATGTAAATCATGTACTATAAGTGTACTAATGAACATAGCAAGTTTATGATGTGAAAACAGGAAAGCATGAAAGTAACAAGTAGGCACATGTGTTTCACCCCAAAACAGTTTGGAAAACAGTAAAAGAGGGGTCTATATACTCACTTGAGATTGCCTAGAAGTCCTTGCGTAACAACCAAACAATGCTAGAGATCACGGAAATCAAACGGTACCTAATATAGGTAACTATGTTAATAAACCGGACCTAAATCGGAGGATCGGATAGAATGAGGGTTCGTAAACCAAACGAGTATGGGAACTCGTGTAATATGGTTTAACAAACCTACATACTAAAATGAAACCTAACCTATGTGCTTACAACCCATTACGACCCGCTTAGGTAGCTTATGCTACTTTAACGCGTCGTTCGCGTGAAACGCGTTCGGAACGCCTAACCAGCCCTATGATAAGTAAAATATGCCTTAAGATGTCTAATATTGTTGCCAAATCAGTTTAGATATCAAAAGTTATGTTACATATGCTTAATATGAATTTTGGCGTAAAAAGGGCATTTTGGTCATTTACCTAAGGCATATAAACTACCTATCATACAACTAACTAAACGTCGTGACCATAAGGTATAACCTCGGAAGGTTATTCCCTATACAACTATTGTCACCTAAAGTGTTTGGTCGGATCCTAATGATGGACCAAACGGGTCGGGTTCGAAAGTATAAGCGATTGATTAGATCGCTTACCCTTACGACCCTAGACAAGCACAAAACTAAAAGTGACGAGCTAAGCATGTTAAAACATGCTTAACTAAGCTTTTAGAAAACAGGTTTGGTATCAAAACAAACGGTTTTGATACCTAAGAGTAGTTTGGTTACAAAATACGCAAGAATGCACATTTTGGCCGAAACTACGACTCGTCACTGAGCCTAGATAACGTGGTAATCAGTAGGTATAGTTACTAGGGACTATAACCATACGCTCACGTTATGAAGTTCAAACAAACTTCGCATTGACCATAAACTGGTCAATGCAGAAAGTCAAACAAAGTTTGTCTTTAACGCTAAAATGAATGAAAAGAACGAAAGAACACTTACAAAGGGTCCCATCAAGTTTGATCATCCAAGTAATCTCAGGTAGGAAGTGTATAAACACAACCACTTAGAGAAAAACTCAGAATTCAAGTGGGTTTTGCAAGTGAATAGGTTGGGTATTTATAGGATTTCTAGGACCATTAGGATCATTCCTCGAATACCGTGCTTTGATCTTGTCCCTACACTTGTTTCAACACTAAGGTAACTCAAATTGGCCCCCTTGCATCAGGAAATGACATGTGTGAATGAGTTGGGAGTGCATAACAGCTGTTAACAGTTGTTAATACAGATTAATCTGGTCTAGGAGGGCCTCGCGGCCCGCGTAAGGGTCTACCATAACTTACGCGGCCCGCCTGGGCATGTCTGATCAGCCACAAGTTTGCTGAATTGTCAGTTCCAGTCCCTGTTGGTGTTTAACGCTCATTTCGATTTGTTTAAGGCCCGTCAAGCCAACTTTAAGGCCCTAAAATGATACCTAAACATTTTGGACATGAAACATGCTCAAAAATATGCCGGATGTTGGTTCGTTTGGTCGTATGATCGCGATGTTCGCTTAATTACGACGGAATGCGCATAAGCGCGAAGAACGATACAAATTGCGCGACGAATGGATTTTTCTCATGCCAAACACTAAAATAAAATATTTTAGTGCTTACATAAATTTTTGGATGTCCGGATGTATTCAGAATGTAAGTTATGCGCGAAAATGCAAACTTGTGCACTTTTTGACGCTTTTAGTCCTTGAATGACCCAAAAGTTTATTTTAGCATACCGAACCCCTCAAAGCCTATTTCTAAGCTATGTAAAGGATATTTATGGTATTTTCAACTTATGGTTATGTTCCGGAATGTCTGTTACAGTTCAGATTGGCATACTTTCGCAGTTTGTCAAGTTTAGTCCCTGTAAGCGAATTAACTTGATTTTGCCATACCAAAGCCTTCAAAACTTATTTCTAAGTTATGTAAAGGTTATTTAATGTATGTTAAGCATATGTTGATGTTCCGGGGTGTTCGTTGCATTAAACTGGTTATATATACGCATCAGTGCGCGTATAACCTTCCAGAAAGCGATTTAAAGTTTGCAATCGAACAAGAATTTGATATGTGCAAAAGACACACATATTTATACAGATCGAAATACGATATTTCATTGGATTGGTATTTGTTTGATGGTCGCAGTGACACAGGTGTCACAGTCTCCCCTACTTTAGGAAATTTCGTCCTGAAATTTATTTGTAGGAGTCTGTCTGTGACTTTGTGTTAAATGACCATCAAAGATAAAGCATAATCTTGTCATTTTCCTCAACGGATATTCTTTAGAAGTGAAAATGAATGGATGATTCATTTTTCTCAATAGGTTCTTCATCAGAAACAGGAATGAAGGAATAATCAACGGATATTCATTTCCCTCATCGGATATTCTTCAGAAGTGGAAATGAACAAACAGAGTCATTTTCCTCAACGGGTATTCTTCAGAATTGGAAATGACGGATTTAAACAAACGGATATTCATTTCCCTCAACGGATATTCTTCAGAACGAAAAAGAGCCAACGGAGTCAATTTCAACGTTTGTTTCATCAGAGTTGGAAATGAAGGATTAAACAAACGGATATTCATTTCCTCAACGGATAATCTTTAGAAATGAAAATGAATGGATGATTCATTTTCAACGGTTGCTTCCTCATAAACGGAAATGAAGAGGATAAACAAACGGATATTCATTTCATCAACGGGTAATCTTCCGAATGAAAATGAAAAAACGGAGTCATTTTCCTCAATGGGTATTCTTCAGAATTGGAAATGAAGGATTTTAACAAATGGATATTCATTTCCCTCAACGGATATTCTTCAGAAGTGAAAAATGAATAGCTAGTTCATTTTTCCTCAACGGATGCTACATCAAAAACGAAAATGAATAGGGTTAACACTAGATACATGACATAACTTGCTGTGATTTCTGTGCACTAAATTCCATAATTATGTATGCATCCATAATTATGTAATTCCTTGCACAGTCCGCACAATTTGTTTTGTAATTGTTTAGGGGAAGAAAATCAAACCTGTGATGAGGGTGACTAGACTACCATAGGGTCCTTTTAATTAGATCAACAGATGATCTTTTTAATTAGGCCACCAAGGAGTCCTTATATCATCACATGATATTCTTAACCAGATTTTTGGATCAATCTGTTTAATTAGGCCACTCAAGGGGTCTAATTATGGAGTAGTACCTTATAATCCAAGGGACTTAACTACAACGTAGAAGTCAAATAAGGATTTAAGGTAGTACCTTCAGGTATCATACTATGAATCCCTTATACGACGATATGGAAGATTCTACGAGGATTTGGATAACAAAGTTTGGATTACACAAAAATATAAGAAAATGAACACATAAGCACATAATCATATAATTGTTTTCTTGGTTATTAATAGTTATTATCTTGTTATTGATTGTCATTGACTTGGCGTTGATTTGAACATGGGTATCCAAGGCATACCAGGAACCCAGTTGATGGACTTCAACGTCCTCAAGCATTTATCTGAAAAGATAGGATGATCTTCAAAAAAAAAATTTCGATTTTTGATTACAAGGAATCACCACATTCGAATTAAGGTATACAATAATTAAGGACTTACGGGAATATCCTTAGTTACCCCATTAAGGAGTTGGTATTCGTCCAGAGTTGTAACTTGCGCATTGTACTTCGTTTTCCTTGGAGGAAACGGTTACTTAGGATTTTCGTGGAAAACGCAAGAGATCATACAATGGAGGAAAATTTGGGGGTAGTCTGTTCTTCAAGGAATACGGTTCCTTGATTGTCGGTATCGTAGGGGATATGTTGTTTATTCATGCAACCACAATAAACATATTGCAATGTAAGTAAGAGATTTATTTATAAACAACATCAATAACTGTTTCATGGATCATGACAACAAAAGAAAATATTACATAAGGCTTGTTTATTTCTAAATGGTGTTGTCTTCCAATTGGTCAGATGCTCATCCCTGAGCTGGATTTGCATTTGCAAGCTTTGGGCAGTTTCTTCGGAAATGGCCCATTTCGCCACAGTTGAAGCAAGAACCTGGTGGAAAACGAGCTTGAGCAGGATTGTTGCCAGCTTGATTCGGTGCAGCTGTTGTTGGGCAAACCCTCGCTGTGTGACCTACAAGTCCACAAACTTGGCATGTGCGGCACTTCACACCAGCATGATGATGTAGGCTACATTGGTTGCACAAGGGTGCAGTTCCGTTGTAGGGCTTCCTAGTAGGGGGTTGAGCTGGTTGGTTGGGGACGGCTTGACCATTGTGAGCGACCACGGCGAAGTTATGAGAAGCCTTTCGCTTCTTTGACTTCTTAGGGGATCCAGTCTGTTCATCAATGGTTTTTGATTCCTCGATTGGTTTCGATTCCTCGACTGGTTTCTTGTCACCTTTTTGGAAAAGTTTACCTTTCCTGATCTTTGATTCAGTCAAGGTTGCAGATAGCTCAATGGCCTGTCTAATTGTAGTAGGGTTACTACCAGTCACAATGCCTTGTATTGAGTCAGGGAGGCCATCAATGTACTTTTCGATTGCCTTATCCAAAGGCGTGACCATGTTTGGGCATAACAGACTTAACTCCTCATAACGGTCAATGTAGGCTCGATGCTCACCGCTATTTTGCTTAAGATCATCAAATTCCCTTTCCAAAGCCCTCAGTTCATGGCGAGGACAGAACTCCTTCATCATAAGAGCCCTAAGCTCGGCCCAAGTCTGTGCCAAAGCAACCTCAGCACCACGGTCTCTCATAACTCCGTTCCACCATGTAAGAGCCCTCTTCTGAAACACACTGGAAGCAAACTCGACCTTGCGATTATCAGGACACTGAACGTGACGAAATGTACTCTCAGTGCTCTCGAACCATTGTAGGAGCCCAGTTGCTCCTTCAGAACCACTAAACTTGAGTGGCTTAGCCGAATTGAAACTCTTGAAATTTCATGGAGCATGATTATTGTTGTTGGCTTGGTTCCATTGAGCAATAAGATTTGGTAAAGCAGCAGCCATTTGCTGTGCGATGATTTCTGCCAGTTCGGCATTCGCTATTTGATTGTCGCGTCGAGGAGGCATTCTAAAAGGAGGGAAACAAGAGAGAAAACAAATGAAATGGCATTGGGTAAGAATAGGATGTTATAACTACCGACCAAAATCATGGGTGATGGTCATTTGTTTGAACCACGAAGCAAACAAACGACACACAAAGGCTGAATCAAAGCAAGTAGGTCCTCATAATGTATCGCGAAGACATGCTCGCCTATAAGTGGACACTCACCCCAAGAGTTCCCAGGTAAGAGTGACTGGTCTGATTATATGGATTTGTACGAACACTCTAGCCTTAGACAGAAAACCCAGGGTACAGGCATCCACTCTTCCAGTTTGTACGTGTTCACACTATTTAAGACCCAAAACTTTTGACGAGATTTTGAAAACTCAAAGGGGTTCAAAACCTTATAACAGAGGGTTCAAAACCTTACAACAGAGGGTTTAAAACCTAGTAATCAATCATCCAAAAACAGATGATTAATTTTCAAATCGGACTCGGAATTGATGTTCTCGTTGTGGTTGCTGCCTAAAGATAGGCAACGGTATTGTTTTATGACTAAACGCAAGTAAACTCGCGTTAAGGTCCTAGGAAGGTTATAGTCTAGGTCAAAGCATCACTAATAACCTAATTCCCTATAACCATTGGCTCTGATACCAACTTTTCTGTCACACCCCGACCACGTAAAACAACGAAACATGGCGGAAACGTCGGGGAGTGTTGTAACAGAATTAATTGTTTCACAACCATGGTAATTAAAGTTACGTTTTATTTATCAATCAAGAGAGTTACATTGTCTTAAACAAGAAACAAAGAGTACATAACATAAATTTAACTAGTTCTTGCTTTGTTTTAAGTCACTAAGGCACAGGTCCGCCTAAGTGTGTCTCGATCATCCTATACAACCGCTCCTGAAAACACATGTGAAAATAGGTACGTCAGCATAAAAATGCCTGTGAGATACATAGGTTTTGTGAAAAATAGGATTCATAACTTGAGTTTAAAGAAATTGTTTAATAAAAAGTAGCCATGAATCTTGTTGAATGTTCCCTTTCATAAATCATTTGAAATGTGATAAATAAACCAAATGATATATATATGTATAAAAGAATAGTGTATGGTTAAGTGAATAACCATGTAAAATGAGTTTGTATAAGTTAAGTTAATTGTAAAACGATTGTTTTGTGAAGATTGTATTGTATATGTAATATGTCTAAACTGAAATGGTTTAAATAACGCTACGATATGTAATACCATAAAAGCACTTATATATAGGAAGTACCAGTGGCGTATCCACCATGATTTTATCGTATTACACGTCGCCTCGTTACTTAAATCATTTACCCAAACAACCACCAAAATGTAATGTTTAACAATTGTAGAAATGATTATGTATGGTTAAATACGGTTCACACGGTTCAACAGTTAAAACGGTTCACATAATCAAATGGTTATAACGGTTCACATGGTCAAATGGTTATAACGGTTCACATGGTCAAATGGTTACAACGGTTCACATAGTCAAGTGGTTACAACGGTTCACATGGTCAAATGGTTATAACGGTTCACATGGTCAAATGGTTACAACGGTTCACATGGTCAAATGGTTACAACGGTTCACATGGTCAAATGGTTACAACGGTTCACATGGTCAAATGGTTACAACGGTTCACATGGTCAAATAGTTACAACGGTTCACATAGTCAAGTGGTTACAACGGTTCACATGGTCAAATAGTTACAAATGGTTCAAAATGTAATATAATGTGTTCATATGCTGGATGAGCATATGCAAAATGTAAAACAATGTACTAAGTATGCTAAGTTAACATACAAAGCAGAAAAGTCATGTAAATCAATGTGCTAGCATGCTCAGTCAACATACATAGCAGAAAAGTCATGTAAATCAATGTGATGTAAATCATGTACTATTAGTGTACTAATGAACATAGCAAGTTTATGATGTGAAAACAGGAAAGCATGAAAGTAACTAGTAGGAACATGTGTTTCACCCCAAAATAGTTTGGAAAACAGTAAAAAAGGAGTCTATGTACTCACTTGAGATTTCCTAGAAGTCCTTGCATAACAACCAAACAATGCTAGAGATCACGGAAATCAAACGGTACCTAATATAGGTAACTATGTTAATAAACCGTACCTAAATCGGAGGATCGGATAGAATGAGGGTTCGTAAACCAAACGAGTATGGGAACTCGTGTAATATGGTTTAACAAAGCCTACATGCTAAAATGAAACCTAACCTATGTGCTTACAACCCATTACGACCCGTTTAGGTAGCTTATGCTACTTTAACGCGTCGTTCCCGTGAAACGTGTTCGGAACGCCTAACCAGCCCTATGATAAGTAAAATATGCCGTCACATGTCTAATATTGTTGCCAAATCAGTTTAGATATCAAAAGTTATGTTACATATGCTTAATATGAATTTTGGCGTAAAAAGGGCATTTTGGTCATTTACCTAAGGCATATAAACTACCTATCATACAACTAACTAAACGTCGTGACCATAAGGTATAACCTCGGAAGGTTATTCCCTATACAACTATGGTCACCTAAAGTGTTTGGTCGGATCCTAATGATCGACCAAACGGGTCGGGTTCGAAAGTATAAGCGATTGATTAGATCGCTTACCCTTATCCCCCTCGACAAGCACAAAACTAAAAGTGACGAGCTAAGCATGTTAAAACATGCTTAACTAAGTTTTTAGAAAACAGGTTTGGTATCAAAACAAACGGTTTTGATACCTAAGAGTAGTTTGGTTACAAAATACGCAAGAATGCGCATTTTGGCCGAAACTACGACTCGTCACTGAGCCTAGATAACGTGGTAATCAGTAGGTATAGTTACTAGGGACTATAACCATCGTGATTATGCTCACGTTATGAAGTTCAAACGAACTTCGCATTGACCATAAACTGGTCAATGCAGAAAGTCAAACAAAGTTTGACTTTAACGCTAAAACGAATGAAAAGAACGAAAGAACACTTACAAAGGGTCCCCGCAAGTTTGATCTTCCAAGTAATCTCAGGTAGGAAGTGTATAAACACAACCACTTCGAGAAAAACTCAGAATTCAAGTGGGTTTTGCAAGTGAATGGGTTGGGTATTTATAGGATTTCTAGGACCGTTAGGATCGTTCCTCGAATACTGTGCTTTGATCTTGTCCCTACACTTGTTTCAACACTAAGGTAACTCAAATTGCCCCCCTTGCATCAGGAAATGACATGTGTGAATGAGTTGGGAGTGCATAACAGCTGTTAACAGTTGTTAATACAGATTAATCTGGTCTGGGAGGGCCTCGCGGCCCGCGTAAGGGTCTACCATAACTTACGCGGCCCGCCTGGGCATGTCTGATCAGCCACAAGTTTGCTGAATTGTCAGTTCCAGTCCCTGTTGGTGTTTAACGCTCATTTCGATATGTTTAAGGCCCGTCAAGCCAACTTTAAGGCCCTAAAACGATGCCTAAACATTTTGGACATGAAACATGCTCAAAAATATGCCGGATGTTGGTTCGTTTGGTCGTATGATCTCGATGTTCGCTTAATTACGACGGAATGCGCATAAGCGCGAAGAACGATACAAATTGCTCGATGAATGGGTTTTTCTCATGCCAAACACTAAAATAAAATATTTTAGTGCTTACATAAATTTTTGGATGTCCGGATGTATTCAGAATGTAAGTTATGCGCGAAAATGCAAACTTGTGCACTTTTTGATGCTTTTAGTCCCTGAATGACCCAAAAGTTTATTTTAGCATACCGAACCCCTCAAAGCCTATTTCTAAGCTATGTAAAGGATATTTATGGTATTTTCAACTTATGGTTATGTTGCGAAATGTCTGTTACAGTTCAGATTGGCATACTTTCACAGTTTGTCAAGTTTAGTCCCTGTAAGCGAGTTAACTTGATTTTGCCATACCAAAGCCTTCAAAACTTATTTCTAAGTTATGTAAAGGTTATTTAAGGTATGTTAAGAATATATTAATGTTCCGGAGTGTTCGTTGCATTAAACTGGTTATATTTACGCATCAGTACGCGTATAACCTTCCAGAAAGCGATTTAAAGTTTGCAATCGAACAAGAATTTGATATGTGCAAAAGACACACATATTTATACAGATCCCAAGTATGAAATACGATATTTCATTGGCTTGGTATTTGTTTGATGGTCGCAGTGACACAGGTGTCACATATTTTTTTGGTTTTTTATTTCTTGATTTTTTTTTAATTTTTTTAGTGACCCGGATATCACACTGACCATGACACAACTAGACGCTAGTTTGCCCTCCCCACACTTAAATTCTATATTGTCCTCAATGGAGCGAGAAACTACCTACTGAAAAAAACTAAAAAAAATACAACAATAACATAAAATGGAACATACTCCCCTGGTTTAAATTGGTAGAATCCTCATAAGTCGTGTTCCATAATGACCGTATAACATGTCATTTGCGGCCGGGTTTAGCAAAGACTCGGTTCGCTCTCTACAAGTAGTGTTTAGATCATCCCCGTGTCCAAATGGAGATTGAGTATGGACACTTCTGATTGAATTCTGAACGGCGTATGATAAGCTCTATCCATGTTTCGAAGAATTCACATGTACAAACTCAAACAGGATACCCAAGCGTAATACGAAATAAACAAAAAATAAAATAAAATAGAAAAAAAAGTTTTTGGATTTTTGTTTTGATTTTGATTTTGATTTTTTTATTTTTTTAGAAAGAAAAAAACAGGACACCCAAGCGTAATTCCACGACAATAGCACCATTTTGATGACTATTGTAAGGGTCATGTAAAAACCTAATTAAACTAAGTAGATAACGTAAGTAGGGTATCGTATCCACGGGGAATATGTAGTCAGTGTAGAAGTCTTTAACTAGGAACTAAAATTATCTAATTGGGGGTTTGATTAATTGACTTCAAAGACATAAAAACTGATTAAGAAAGTTGTTTTCAAGATGAGAAAAAGTAACCTCCACCCGAATCTCGATTACCCTTTTTAGCATAATATCCCATTTACCGATTCATAACACCACATAGACATGGCCTTGGAATTAATGATTTTGATTAATTATAAGGGATAGTTTTTAAGACTCACTATAACAACCTAATAACCCGTTTGATTATACCAATTACCCACCAATTTACCAACCCGCTAACGATGCAAGAAAATCGCTAATACGCTTGATAAACGACAAACAATTCAAATATAATAAATGTTTCACAAAATCAACACCAGTGGTCAAAATTTACCAGTTAATAAGAATCAGAAAACAAAGTCTAGTGCAAAACAAAGCAATTGTTTATCCGGGCGGGAGCCACAAGATTTTCATTTGCGTATGGTCATCGTGTACATGTAAGTCCCGAATAACCGGATCAAACAATGATATCACACAATCACCAAGGATGGGCAGAATCCAAACTTGGTGAGATTCAAGAAAACCGAAAACCAAGAAACACGAAGAACAAAACCGAGATCACTTTAACACCTTGTACACGATTCTATTACTTTGATAAGCAAAACCGTCTAGTACAAGATGAACAAAACCACATCGCCCCCCTCTTTGATTCTCTAGAACTTCTGTAACATGGAGGTCTCTTTCTAGAAATAATATAAAACTAGTTTATGTCCCCTAGGTAAGCCCACTTCCGTACATGGGCTCCCCATGGGCCCGCCTAGCCCACATGGCCTTAGGCATGGCCCAAATGACCTATACAAGGTCCAAACCTAATATAAACTAATATGTTAAAGCCCAATTCGCAACCATAGCCCATTGCGTATATTTGATGCATTAGGCCCACACTTCTAGGGCATAACAATATCCCCTAGACTGATCCATCAAATTGTCTTCATATCATGAATTCAACAATGTCTTAAACGGAGTCCACAGCTGTCGCTATGTTGTAGGTGTTGTGGAAGTTCTTGACTTCTAAGCTCTCAGCACCAGGTCTCTTTCTTCTTCTCTTGTAGTTAGCTTCATATCAGGATCATGATTATCATCTACTTGAACATCTTATTGAAAAGAATGCGAGAGGAGGATTCTCAATAGCTCTTTTCTTCTTCAATCTTTCTCTTTCAAGCAGGTTCACATGTACTATTTCAAAGGTACTATCATTGTCAGACGATGACTCGTATCTAGTTCTTTTGACTCAGGTACATCTGGTTGTTGAGATGCTTCATGCTATGCCAGCAACTAACAACATCTCATTCTTCATCAACCCCTGTTTATTGATTGAAATCAAGTTCTACACATGCTCAGAAATTCATAAGAAAACATTTCTAGAGTAAAGTACCATATAACAGGGTAATAGGAGTAGTCTTGTGATCTATGGGGATCGTCATATGGTTGTTAGTGTTTCGCTGTTACGGTTGTGGATCGAAGGAACAAGAGGTTGGTGTTGCTCAGGCGAAGTATTAAGAGAAAAATAAAGAATCCGACAATAACCAAAGAATTCCAACAATTATTCTGGTCATCGGCGGCAGCTCCAGTAGCGGTCGATGGCAACAATGATGAACGCGTGGACATATTATTCGCCTAAATCCGAGTATGTTTGGGTCGACGGCATCGGTAGATGACGTCGATAATTTTTAGATGTCAGGCATGTCGAGATGATCGCGTGAATAGGTAGAACGTATGAAACGGATGTCGTATGGTCAAGTTATGGGTGAAACAAGATTCTACTCACATTTTGTGTCCGTAGTTCAGAGTAAAATAGACGCACCAAGGACTTCACTTACGTAAAGGTATGTCTCCGTAGAACTTATATTCATAGTTGGGGATTATTTTGGGATGTGAGAAAAATGTAGAGGACGGTTTTTGAAAACATTTTTGGTAACGTTAAATCATGGGTATCGTACGTGAAAGGTCACGTTGGTTGTACGGTTTGGAACGGTTTTAAGCCGTGCTTGCAACCTTTTGATTTGGAGTAAATAAGTTGGGTGTTGTGATTGATTCGGTGGTTCGGGAACGACCGGTTCCTCCCCACTAGCGTGTCATGGTTTCAAATTAGAGTTTGGGGAATTCATTCTCACCTAAGGTATATCATGTTTACACATTTAGTTCACACATAAGTCATGATGTTGTAAATAAATAATGCACGTGTAGATATCAAGTAATACAATTACCATGTATGTGTCTAAGTATGACAAACCTTGCAATCTGGAGTGTGGTGTTGTTGTGGTTTCCAAGAGAGAACGGTTATAGTCTGGTTTTCATAAAAAAAGTATTTTATATCTTAAACCTAGTTCACTATAACCAATGGATCTGATACCAATCTGTCACACCCTCAAATTCCACATGTGGGGTTCTACTGCGAGGCGTGCGACTGACCAGGATCCAGCCACTAATCATGTTGAACCAATATTTAAGTTGTAAAATCATCACAATCAACACGATTAGTGATCAGTGTTTAAAAGTCTGAAATACTGTGACAACCGGTAATTTCTGGGTTTTAATTACAGAAATAACAAACATTTATATGATAATAAATAGTGTTTAAGACGTAAATTAACTTCATTAGGCCTTTTGGATTGCCTAGAAACGTCTATCCGACTTTACAGTGCGCGAATGTTGATTTGCGAGAAGACTGCTGAACGATAAGTGGTAACGAACTGACACCAGACAAAATACTGACGCCGCCGAAAAATATGAGCTATACATATATAACTTATACGTAAGAAGGTGGTTTTGAGAAAATAACATGCTTTCGAACGTTACAGAACACCTACGCGAACGAAAAAAAAGCGATAGTAAGGACACACCGACAACGAAACGGGAGCATCGAACGCTTTAAAGATCTTAAAAACTGAAATATTATGATATATTTAACTTCGTAATCGAATTTTAATATCCGCAGTCGAAATCGGATCGAAAAACGGATTAGAAACGACAAAAGAAGCATTTTACGCGATTTTAACGCAACCGACGAACGAACGCGACAAACGCCAAATACCGACACCATTTTCCATACTTTTGATCTTAAAATGATATTTTATGACATCTTATAAAGTTCGGGTGAGAAAACGGGCTTTAGAAACGTGATCGGGCCGCTCAAAAACATAAGAACTGGGCTAGTGGGCCTTGGGGCCAAACCCACAAACCCTTCTCTCTCTAACTCTAAATCCTGCCAACTCTCTCTCTCTCTCTCTAGACTAATCGGCCGGTCAAGAATCCAGCGACGACAATGTTCCGGAGACGATCTCCGATGGCGGAGAACGGTGGTTCTGACGGCGGCGACGCCTTTAGCGACGACGGCGATAAAGTTTTCCGGCGAATTCAACGGCGGAGCAACGACGTACCCCCCCACCAAATCAGACCTCCTGAATCCATTTCCGGCCTCCGTTTTTTGTTTTGAGCAACGTGGGTGGAAGTAACTACCCCCAGCAGCCGCGGTTTTCAGGTAAGCTGTTGGATCTGAGTTTGGTTTTGATTGTGTTTTTCGTTTGAATTAAAATGAAGATGGATGAGTTGTGCAGTGGAATTAAGATGGAAACAAACTTTGCAGAGAATCAAACGAGAGTATTGCTTTGATCAAACATTTTTTACAAAGAACCGAAAGATTGAATTTATTTCAATTACGATTACAATGCAATGTTGAATACAAACTCCCCCTCAGCCAGAGCTCAGTGTTTGTTCGTGCAGAGAAGACGATTTTGCAAAGAGCTAATAGAACAGTACAGAGCACTGTTCTATTTATAGGCACTAGCAAACCACTGAGCATCTAAGCTGACGTCACCATGAAAGTGACATCTAACCTCCTAACAAACTCTAACCTCTGATCAATAAAAACACTACTATGCTAACTACTGCTATTACATTTCATTACATAAATGACATCTAATAACTGCTGCTGCATCCTTCCACTGATGTGAACCCAGCAGTACTTGTCCGGATCAGCAGTGCTTGACTCAAGGCAGTAGTTTGAACATCAGAGCTTTAGTCTTTCATCAGGCCTTTACTAGATCAGCAGTTTGTCGGTTAGCAGTTTGCATGATCAGTAGATAGGAGGTCAGCAGATGTTGAAACCACTTTCAAGGGGAGAGTCTTGTATGTAACATCTGCTTATTCTGGATCCACTGTTCTGACCCAGTTTTGGCTTTAATTATCTGTTCCTTTGATAGGGTTCAATCCCAACAATCTCCCCCTGGAACAGATAATGCCGAAACCCTTCATTATTATGGAACTTTATTACCTCATCAACAGTTCCCTTATCTGACCTTTAAGTTGTAGCTCAAAGTCTAGGGCAACTGTGTCATCCTCATCCCTACCAAGTGGAAGATCAAGGAGATCCTGCATATCTTCAAGACTCAGGCCAAGAGCTTGTTCCCTTGTTATTTTCTTCACTTCTCCACCAGACCTGAACATAGTCAATACATGGGTCTGTTTGTCAGTTTCCCACTTTAGTACTTTTGAGCCTGGTGGGTTTCTTGGGAGATTTTTATTGGAAGAGGTATTTGGTGATGCAAGCCTATTCATGACTGGCTGAGCAGTACTTGCAGATTGATCCAATCCAAGAGTTTCTACAATCATTTTCTTGATGCCTTCTTTTACAAGAGAATCTCCTTCTATGAGCTCTTAAATGGTTTCAGCACCCGACTGTTTGTGTGGCCTTCTTTTATAGATGGTTGCACCAGTTGGAGCAGTGGCTCTCCTGATTTGCAGCTATGATGGTTTTTTTGAAACCTCTACTTCAGGATAGTCAAGTTTTTGTGGAACTGATGGATCTTTCTTTCTTAGCTCTTCCAACCTTTTGTAGGTGGCCCTGACTGTATCTTCTTTCCATCTTGTCACTTGATGTTTAGATCCATAATCAGTAGCAACTAGTTCCTCTTTCATTCTCTTTAGCTCAAGTGATTTTTCAGGCACATTCTTCTTGTACTTTGACCATTCTGGAGGAGTGTGTTTGACCTTATTCTTTGTCATTTCTTGAATCCTGGCTGCTTCTTGCTCGAGCTCAGGATGGTCCACTCCTTGTACATGTGCTTATCTCCCTTATATTTCTTTGTTGCCATGATGCTTTCAATGTAGTCTTTTTTTTTAAGTTTCATCTGCTCTCTCTGAGATTTGTTGACATACATTTTTTGCAAATTGCTCTAGGGATCTGACTTGTGTGAGCAAGTTTTGATAATTCTGCTATATTTCTCTATCAGATTTCCCTTGAGTATTTCTTTTTTAGATATCCTCTGCTTGCTTAGCCTTGATTTTCAAGTATTCTTCAATATTGTTAGGCCTGGGATATCCTTTAACTAATGGCAATCTCCTTTTAGCAGGGTCATCCTCATAATAAAAGGACTTGATTTCTTCTCTGACTGCTATGAGCTCAAGAGGAAATTGAACACCTGCAGGAGCTAAGGGCTGTTGTCATTAAAGCAGATGTTGTAACATCTGTTGTCTTCTGCTTTTTGGCAGGAGGCGATGGTGGTGAGGTTTTTTTTGGTGGTGATGGTGGTGGTGGTAAGGCAGTGGTTGTGGTGTGTGTTGAAGTGATAACAGATGTTGAAACCTCTGAAGTACCAGCAGTAGTTGATACAGCAGGAGTTACAACAGCTGTTTGGGTGGAGGTTTGATGCAGTAGGCTTTTGGATGATGGTTTAGGAGTATGCTTTGTGAGTCTGGATGGTGTGGACTTGGGTTTCTTCACTTTTCTAGTGAGATTTCTTTTTAGCTCAGAATTTTGAACATCCTTTAGCCCAGAACAACCCTGCGCATTCAGCTCCATGTAAGCTCTTTTCTCCTCATTCCACCTTGAAATATCCTTTGCCGCTCTATCCCTTTTTACACTTGCTACTCCTTCATCAAGTGCTTCTTGGGTAGCATCAACCTTTTTGCTACCATCCGGCAAAGGAATTTTTCTGGTCATAGCATCCTTTTCTGGTTCGATGTAAAGAGCATCATCTATCCCCTTCCTTATCCACTCCTGAATTTTCTCCCCCTTTTTGGTATTATCTAGGGGAAGTTTATCAATAAAGAGAACAGTAGGAGGAGCAGTGCCAGTGGTGTTCAATAGATGGGCCTTGAGAGCCTTGATGTCTGCTTGTGTGTTCTTGAACCTAGACTCCAGGATGTTTCTCAGCTTTTGTACATGAATTTCATGTTGCTGATCAGCCATTTTCTTTTGTTGTTGGAGAAAAGGTTGAAATAGATTCCAGAGCTCATTTGTAGCAGATGCTTGTGATGGAGCAGGTGCTTGAGGTGGAACAGCAGTGGATTGGATCTTTTGTACTGTCAACAACTGTTGTTGCATGTCTTTGATAGCTGCAACATCTGTATCCAGTTTATCAACTCGTTCCGTCAAATCCAGATATTTTAAAACATCACCCATTTTAATGGGATCATCTGATTTCCCACTAATAGTGGTTTTATCAGTGGTTGAGGTAGGGAGTGTACTCCAAACATTAACCACTGATGCCCCTTTTTCTTGGTACTGGGGTCTTCTTCCTTCAACACTTGACAACCTTTTGATGTTGCCAGTGGTTAAAACAAATCCACTGGTGGTTGGCAGAGGTGCTATGGAAGGAATTGCCTCCAAGGAAGTCTTATTGATGTAACCACTGTCCAAATGTAAACCAATGGGTTCAACATTTGTAGTGGCTGCTTCACTTGGATTACCACCAAGAGTTACTTGTAACTCAAGGGGTGTAACCTCCTCAGGTTGTGTTGGTGGGTTAGCAAAGATTGATACATCAGACCCAGTCATTTGTTGAGGCATATTCTCATTGATAGGTGATTGAGAAGGACTGGTTAGTGCCTAGTTCAAATCAATTGCATCCAACAGAAGTTTAGTTGGTGGGGGAAATGTGGATGTGATGTTTGGTGTAGAAAGAGAATTTGCCCCGGGCATTGGGCTGTGGATGATGGAAGCGAGTGATTCCAGAGCATCATAGTGTGGAGTCCCTATGTGTACAACCTGTTCTTTTTTAGAAGAAGCATGAGGAGTTTCGGTTATGGGTTGAGATATTTGTACCAACTGCTGTGAGGAAGAAGCAGCAGTGGTTTCTTGTGACTTTTGTTTTGTCACAGGCAGTTGCTCTAGTATCTCATCCTCCAGAGTTGCCTTTTTGATAGGTTTTGGGGGTTTTTGAGTTTTATTTTTCTGTGGCTTTTTGGTGATTTTAGGTGTGGGTTTCAAAGCAGTTGTTTTGCTACTTTGATCACCTTGAGCAGTGGGCTCAGCAGCAGATACCTGAGGAGCAGTGGTAGCTGCTAAATTCTGCTCAGGCACCTCTGCTTGTGTTTTGCAAGGTGTTGACATTCTTGTAAAAGTTTCAGCAGTTAAGCTGTGCATTTGTAAAGAGTCACCTTGGTTTATTTCAGAAATATCATTCTTACTAAATTTCTTTTCAAAATAATAACTTAGAAATCGTGAAAACAGTAAGAATGATTTTGTTTCAACATTTTTAACCAGATCATTAAAAATTTCCCGGGAATAATTAAAATTTTCTTCTTGAAGAATAGCATATCCTAGATTTTGAATTTTTAATGGTATTTCATTAAAAGCAATGGTTTTGTTGGAAACACACATTAGAAGGGTATGAAATAAAAACCTTGTTGCAGAAGGGAAGTAACCTTTTTCTAAGGTGTCCTTTTTCACCTCTGCATTATACCCTCTTTCCAGAAAATCATTTTTTAACTCGTTTTTGGGAAAAGTAATTTTACCTTCCTGATCATTGAGTTGAAAGACCTCTGAGGTGGATTGTGTTGTAATCTTGACGGCTTTACCCTTTAGAGAAGAGTTGATGGCTATTACTATGTCTCCTTGTTTTTCAAGGGTTGTATTCTTCCAAAACTCTCTTTGGGTTGTCAAGTAAATTGGTGCATCCGCTGTTAACAAAGTTTTGTACTTTGATGCGGAGATGGTATCAATGATGGAGTTGAAGATATTTGTGGTGCCGGGTTTTGTGAGAAGACCCAGAAGATTGTGAGATGGTTTGTGTGGAATTTCAGTGGGTTTTGCCTTTTGAGAGGCTTGTTTTGATGTTGATTTGGAAGTGGGTTTTGCAGATGACTTCGATTTTTCATTTCTGAGATGATGATCGAAGAAAGTTGTGAAGGAATTTGAAGAAAAACTGCTTTGAGAAGAGAATTTTTGAGAATTCAATTCGACAGTAAAACCCTGTTTTAGTGTGAAGTGGGGGTTTTATGGGGAAAAAGTGAATGCTGACATGGCAGCGGTTACAAAAGGTCTGACCACTATGTACTGCCCACATGCCAACCCCTGGTGAAATGAAGGACAATACTTTTATGAAAGATACTGATGAAGGCAGTGGTTACAACGGTAAAATGGAAGAAGTGGATGATTTTCACTATCAGTGGATAGCATATCAGTGGATAAGACACTGCTTTTGAACAACAGAGTTTATCAAGGAAATGAGAGGACAGGGGATGGCTTTCAGCAGTGGACAGACATTGTGAAGTAGAGCAGACTTTTGAACAAGCAGTGGATATGGCAGACTTTTAGGATTTTAATGAAAACTTCATTTTTAACTATGTTTAAGGATGGATTTTTGATTTTCTGAAAACATTTTAATGCTTTTAATCATAGAGAAACAAGATGTTGCTTGTTACTCCATGTTTAGCATGTCAATTCTAGAGACCAAGCTTTCAAAGGTGGCAGTATCTAATGCTTTTGTGAGCACATCTGCCAGCTGGTCTTTAGTTGGAACATGATGCAGAGAAATCAAACCTTTTTCATAGTAATCCCTCACAAAGTGATGTCTGATGTTGATGTGTTTGGTGGTTGAATGTGAGACTGGATTTTTGATGATATTTTCTACTGCCTGGCTATCCAACATGAGTGGTGTCTTTAAGGCAGTGATACCAAAATCCAGCAACTAATTTTGAAGCTACAGGAGTTGGGCTGTACAGCTCGCAGCAGCAATGTATTCAGCTTCAGTAGTGGATGTTGAAATAGTTGCTTGCTTTTTGCTTTGCCAAGAAACCAAGCAATCGCCTAGAAACTGGCACCCTCCTGAAGTGGACTTCCTTGTGGTGTGACGTCCAGCAAAGTCACTGTCTGAAAAACCTGAAAGCTTGATATTCCCATTAGCTGGATACCAGATACCAAGTGTGGGAGCTGTTGGTGCACTACATCTGTTGATTCCGTCTAGGTGTCTAGGATCAGGTCTTACGTCGTATTGTATAGCATAGGGTACGTTTTACGAGAAAACAGGAGTATGTATAGGTGTTATATGTCTGGTCCGCTCATAGGGACATAGGGATGTTGGTCCGCTTATGTGACAGTGTGGATCGCTTATGTGTACATGTCTGGTCCGCTCATATGGACATGTGTCACAAGAGCGAACCAAACAGCCTATAAATAGGTGTCTTTAGGACGGATCTCATAAGGTGTATGTGAAATTCCACGCCGAAGCTCTGCCGGTGTGAAGATCGAGCTGTAAAACGTTTCATATCAATAAAACAAGCAGTTAGGAGAAAGAACAAGCTATATCTACTTGCATTTCTTATTATTCCGCATCTGAAACGCAAGAGATAACCTCTGAACGACTCGTTCGGGTCAGCAAACGATCCTACAAGTGGTATCAGAGCTTGGGAGGAGGTTTTCTGCAGATTGTAGCTGTTTTTCATCATTTCTTCTCACTTCTACACTTTCTTTTAGTGATTCGGGAAGATTTCACGGTCGGAATTCGCTCAAATTTTTACAGCTTGTGCGCAATAGTATCGAGATAAATCCTGGAAAGTTTGAAGCCAAAATTCGAAGTTTTAACAAGTCAAAACATGTTCGATATGTGGATCGCTCGAAGTGACGTCATCATGAACCGCTCTTAGATCACGTTCTGGATCGCTCATTCGTACATATTTGGTTCTGGTTCGCTCCAAATTAGTAATCTTGGACCGCTCGAACGAACAATTTCTGGACCGCTCCAAAGACATCTCTGGATCGCTCATTTAAGCAGTCTCTGGTCCGCTCGAACGAACATTGTTGCTGGACCGCTCCAAAGGATATTTCTGGTTCGCTTCAAGAACAAAGCATCATTCTGGTCCGTTCCAAAGAATCATTCTGGTTCGCTTCAAAGAACAAATTCTAGTTCGCTTATTTGGATCTTTCTGGTTCGCTTATTTGTTCAAGAGTTGGTTAGTTCTTTTGTCATTTGCCTTGAAATACGTGTTAAGTTAGTATGGATTCCGAGTTCTACAACGCATTTGCCTCATCGACTACTCCAGCCGCAATTGCTCAAGCAATGAATTTAGAAAACGAGACGGGAACGACTCAAAAGCCCCCTAAATTGATGAACATTGAGGAGTATTATGGATGGAAGGATCGGTTTGAAAACTGGGTTCAGGCAAATCATCTCAGATCGTGGGAATGCATATTGAAGAAGTACACATTGCCTCGAACAGATTTGCAAGTCATCAAAGAAATATCCGAGTTCACTGATCAAGAACGAGCAATGTATAGAGCTGAGAAAATGGTGATTAGTTTGCTGCAGCAGGCGATAAAAGAAGATATATTCATCTTGTTACAGCACGACAAAACTGCTAAGTCAATTTGGGATTCACTAAAGGTCAAGTTCGAGGGAAGCGAAAACATGATCAAAAGCAAGAAAGCGTTACTAAAGAAAGAATTTGATTTGTTTAGTAGTTTGCCAGGAGAGGATACTAAAAAGCTAATCGAGAGATACTATCATTTGGTGCGATCTTTATCTATGTTGGGTGTTGAAAAAGGTCGTGAGGAGTGGGTGGATAAATTGGCGGACGCGTTACCTCAAAAGGAGTGGGGAACGTATTTGATGATCTTGAAGAATACTGGTGTGTATGATGGGTTGACAATCTCACAGTTTATAGAGAAAATTGAGAGTCAGGATCTTGAACAGCAGAAGATTGCGAGGATGAATAGTCCGAGTGGTCAACAGGATGTGAAGATGTACTACAAGGGTAGTATTCCAGCCACTGAGTCTGAAAGAAGTCCGAAGATTCAAACTGCTTTCAGTGCTGGTGATTCATCTGAGAAAGCTGATCAGGGTTCGAACAAGAATAGCAGTGGGTTTTCATCGTTTCCGAGTGTGAATCCGAAAGAGACTAACACGAGTTTTCAGTCTCAGAGTACAAAAACAGGAAATGGATACGTGATTCAATGCAACATAGCTCTCAATCTTCCAGAAGGTCAAAGCTTCTCTGAAGACACTGCTAAAGACCATATGGCACTTCTGGGTTCAGTACTGTTATCCTATGAAGGTCTTGTTGCTGGTCGGATCGGCAATCCTATGCTTACCAAAGAGGATTACGATCAGATAGACGCCGAAGAGATGGAACTTATGGATATCAAATGGTGTCTCGCAAGTGTTCTTCGACGAGCTGAGAAATTCAAAACCATAACTGGGAGAAATGACTTTCTAGATGCTCATGTATCAACTTTAGGTTTTGATAAATCTAAAGTTACTTGTTTTCGATGCAGGGAGAAAGGTCATTTCAAACGGGAGTGCAAAGGAAGAGAAGCTAGCGGAGCACAGAATCCATTAGGGAAAGATGATTACTACCGCAAAGCTATCTATCAACAAGTCGGTCAATTCCAAGAACCACAGACAGCTCACGGGAGAGAGATTAAAGATCCCAAAAGAGCATGTTTGGTAGATTTCAGCTGGAGTGATTACATATCATCTGAAGGTAAAGCAGCACGCATTATTGATCAAGATGATGAGAAACTACCAGAAGGTTTTAGTTGGGATATGTTTGTGGATGAAAAGGGAGAGTTCAAAGCGTTCATTGCCAAGATCGTCCGAGAGCCAGATTTGTTTGCTACTTGGATGAGATCTATCGGGGAGAATGTGAAAAGTGAAGATGAAAAGTCTGTGTCAACCGATGAAGGGTCAGATAGTACTGATAAACTTTCAGAGAGATCCGGAGAAATTTCGGAAGGTTTAGATGAAAGTTTACAGAGTTCAGATGAAGATGTACAGAATGAGTTTGTTTCAGAAAAGGCAGTTGTTTTTGATAAAACACTGTCTGATTCTGGTGTATCAGATGCTGATTCTGAAAAATCTGTACAGTTTGATCAGTCACCAGTTGATAGTAGCAGTGATGATGAGGAAGAAAAACATATAAATGTTGCAAAATCTCATCTTTCTCCTGAAAGTTTTCATTTCTATTTTGCAGATCGCATGGAGAAACTGAAGGAGAAACGAGCTGCTAAAGAACAACTACAAAAGAAATCTGAAGATGTTGTTCAGAAAGAGAACATTAAAAGTGTTGCTGAGAAGACTACTAAAGAAGAGAAGGTGATTGAAGTAGAGAAAGTGATCGAAGTTGAAAAGATCATAGAAGTTGTAAAGCCTTGTGAGAAGTGTTTGGAAGCATGCAAGGGTTGTGCAGCAAAAGATGACATAATTGCTGAGTATGAGAAGAAGAAGGAGCAGTTACTGTTCAATCTTAACTATGTGAAAGAATCTTGTGATGTCTTGAACAAAACAGTAACTGGTCTCCAAAAGACAAACTCAGAACGAGAACAAGCACTAACGATGATGAATGCTGTGATGATGACAAAGCAAAAAGCTATCAACTTTTACATCGAAGAGAGTGCTAAATGGAAGCAAGAGTTGGAGACAGAGAAGATTGAGAATGAGAGAATTAGACGTTTATTACAAAGTTATTCTAGTTCTGATTATCTCATTGATCGTATTTACCCAACTATTGCAGGTATGGAAGCTTTTCAAGACGAGAAGCCGAAGGAAAAGAAAGATAGTGGTAAGAAACCGACTGTTAGATATAACAAGTGTCCGCCTCCAATTTGGGAAGGGTACTCTCCTAGAAAACCAAATGAGGAGCAACTTGAAAAAGCAGTCAATATAAAGCTAAAAACCGACACAACTGACGTTTTACCAGATAACATTGATGTCACGTTTACTTCGTCCGATACTGATCATGAGTCTGAGTTAATCAAAAAGGTGGTCGATCAGGTGTTGGATACTGAGGAGGAGTCTGAGTCAAAGTCTGAGTCTGGAGGGTCAAATTCGTCAGTCAACAGTCAAAAGTCATCGGTTAAACGGTCTTATAGTAAAGAATTTTTGTTATCAAAAGCAAATTTGGATGATGAAACATTTGAAGTTGCATACACTTTAAATGATTCGGACAAATTATACTCTGACAAAGAGTTTCCAATAAGAAGTGTTCGTTTTGACATGATCAAAAAGATTTTCAAAATGACAGAAATTAATATTTCTGAAATAAAAGATTTAAATCTTGCTGAAAAACCTAAAAAGTACACTTCAAGAGTTCAACAACGTCTAAACAAGAAAAAGGGTTACAATTCTGGTTCTGGTTTTCAAAAGAAATCAAACCAAAATCGTAGCTACAAAAAGAAAGGTCTTGGATTTATTCCACCAGAAAATCATAAAAATTTGAAAAATACTAAAACAAAAACAGAATTTGTGTCAGGTGGACTTGCAGAAGAGGAACAGAAGAAACCATTCTGGAGACAGTCAAATCAAGAGTTTCTTGCTAAAAAAAAGAAGAATGGAGCTGATATATGTTACCAAAGAGAGACTCGAATCTGTTACAGATGCAATGAAGTCGGTCACATTGCATGGAATTGTACAAAGAATGTCACAACAAAACAGGGAGTTTCTAAGAAATTGAAAGAAAAGGTTGTTGATGTTGAACCACCAATCGAAAAATTTAATTTTTTTGAAAACTCAACTTATGAAATTGGTGAGTGTTCCAAAAAGAATTTTTATAAAAAGAAAGAGAATGATAACCAAGTGTGGGTTGTTAAGAAAGTTGATGAGAACGTCAGAGATGAATCTGGTTCCACAAAGCCAGAAGAGCCACAGGTTGAGGTGAAAATTTTAGTGAATGATGATGAGTTTCCATCACTGAAATTTGAAGAAGTTAAACAGAAAGTTGGTAAGGTTGATATCTCGAATCAGTTTTATAAAGAGAATAATAAGTTTGATGTCGAGAAAACATTTAATGGAAGTGTAAAGAAAATTTTTGGGAAAATGTTGAATGGGAAAGCTAAGGGGGTTAAAGATTTTTATGCAACTAAAAAGGCAACTTACAACCCTACTGCGCAAGAACTTAAAGCCATCAAGTCTGAGAAGACTTGGATGGAAGTCTGTTTCCCTTGAGGTCTTAGGACTTTGCCGGAGATCCCAAGTTTGTAATCGTGGATCAGGAATCGGCATCCTTCTTGTTATTTTAGATTTTGTGAAAGATTTTTAAATATGTTTAGTTTTTACAGGTTAAGTGTGACTTGCCGGAGCTTCCAGGTTGGTAAGTGCGAAGCAGGAATCGGCATCCTGATTGCTAAAATGGTGATGTAGACGTAACATTCCTACAGTTGGTATAGGTTTATACTTACAAGTGGTGTTGTTTGTGATTCTACAAGTGGTAAAATCAAGGACATTAAGTTGTACTTGCATTTTCCTACAAGTGGTTGATGACAAGATGATGAACCACATCCCCGTTCTTAAAATGATAAGACCTACAAATGGTTTTTATCAACACAAATTCATTTTCCGGAAAAAACATTTTGATTAAAACAAACTTAAGTGTTTTGAAATCTAAATGAGAAAATGGTTTGTGATAGGGGGAGTACTGATTGTTTATGCCGAGTGAATGGAGATTTGATGAGATTCAGTGTCAGTTGTCAAGTTTCTGTACAGTTTGTATGTTTCAATTGTGTCAAGAGTCTTAGTTTTCAAATTTCCTTTGATATGTGTTTGCATTTTAGGGGGAGTAAGAATTTTTTAGAAAATCCAAAAACATTTGAAAATTTGAAAAAGCCAAAAACATGATAAAATTCAAAATGAGTTTTTGTGTCAGAAAAGAGGAAATGATAGTACATCAGTAGACGGTCACAGTATGCTAAAGAATTGTAATGTTTAAATAGTGTTAAACGGTCTCACTGATGATATGCCAATAGGTTTTTACACATTTAGTAAACCTTTTCGGGATATAAACTAAATTTCAAACTTGCTTATTTTGTGGGGAACACTACTTGGATATATAGGTAACCCCTGAAATCTCGTTTGAAAGGTCCCTTATTCTGAGATACTAGGTCTTTATGCTCAGTGATATCTGGGGTATTATCCCGGGACTTCTGATTTTGCGGAAGCAATGGCCTAGTCCCCGGAGAATACTTTCCGCATGCTTGAAATATAGCGCAGCCCTCAGCAAATTGATGAAACAATAAAATTGATAATCATTGCTGTTGTAATTCAAAAGATCCTCTAAAGGGGACCCACCGAAAGTCGAAGCCGTCATCTCTCTGCGTATCGAAAGATCGACCTGAGCTCTCACGGCCCTCGCAAATTAACCCTTTACAGATATCATCTGTGGTATACTCACCTGTAAGACTGAATATTGGGATCTGGATACGGGAGTATATTCAAGAGGTGGGACACATGAATGAGTTTAAGTTCTTAAAACACTTAACTCATATCCTGAATTAGTTGAAATTTGTGTGAAAATTTAAGTGGATCAGTATATTGGCAATCTAAGTGAATTGTTTAATTCTTAATGTGTAACTAAGCTCAACGATACTCGTGACTTGTCAAAATCTGATATGATCCTCTTACACAAAACTCACAAAAATAGTGTCTGAAAATATTTCGTTATTGCATTTCTTTACATTCAAAAATACAAAAAGTTTTTTTGGTGTGTTTTAGCATAAATTTTTGAAAAAGTCAAAAAGATTTTCGACAACTGATGTTGGAAAACTGATTTTCAAAATTCCAAGTGCTAAACATGATGAGCAGTATTTGAGGGGGAGTGTTTGTGTAAATCTAACTGTTTTCATTAAATCTAACCTTCTTCAAGTGGTTCATCATAGATATTTGAGAGAGAGCCTGAGATGTTGCAATTATATGTTTGTTTTAGTGATTATGAGAGTCATGTGTTGGTGCACAGGTATTTGATATGTGATAAAATTAGAAAATTTATGTCTGGGTTAAGATTGTGCAGGTAGCCAGGTTTCGATATTCTGAAAATCTCTGTTGGAAGAGAGCCAACTTTCGATCCTAGAAATGAATTCTGAAAGCATGTGGATATCAGACAACGATCCTGAAGATGTTACTGAAGAACAAAAGAATGCCAGTAAATCGAGAAGGGGAGTCTGAAGATTGAAAGAAGAAAAAGCCCAGAGACTGATCTAGATTGAAGATGTGAAGATACGGTTTTGCAGTCAGGGTGTATTGGCGACTCCATCAACATCTGAGGGGGAGTCTGTTGGTGCACTACATCTGTTGATTCCGTCTAGGTGTCTAGGATCAGGTCTTACGTCGTATTGTATAGCATAGGGTACGTTTTACGAGAAAACAGGAGTATGTATAGGTGTTATATGTCTGGTCCGCTCATAGGGACATAGGGATGTTGGTCCGCTTATGTGACAGTGTGGATCGCTTATGTGTACATGTCTGGTCCGCTCATATGGACATGTGTCACAAGAGCGAACCAAACAGCCTATAAATAGGTGTCTTTAGGACGGATCTCATAAGGTGTATGTGAAATTCCACGCGAAGCTCTGCCGGTGTGAAGATCGAGCTATAAAACGTTTCATATCAATAAAACAAGCAGTTAGGAGAAAGAACAAGCTATATCTACTTGCATTTCTTATTATTCCGCATCTGAAACGCAAGAGACAACCTCTGAACGACTCGTTCGGGTCAGCAAACGATCCTACAGGAGCACCTTTTATGTATCTGAAGATCCTTTTTACAGCAATGAGATTTGATTTTCTAGGAGCTGATTGACTTCTTGCACAGACACATGTTGCAAACATGATGTCTGGTCTAGATGCAATTAGGTACAATAAAGACCCAATCATGCTTCTATAAAGTGTTTGGTCAATCAGCTCATCCTTTTCATCAGACATGACAAGCTTATTTGTTGCCATGGGTGTGCTGCATGGTTTACAATCATTCATATCAAATTTGTTTAAAAGTTCTTTAGCATATTTGATTTGATGAATGAAAGTTCCATTTTGAATTTGCTGAACTTGGAGACCAAGAAAGCATTGCAGCTCACCCATTGCACTCATTTCAAACTCAGCTGTCATGAGTTCCCTAAACTCTTCACACATTTTGTTACATGTGCTTCCAAAAATAATGTCATCCACATAAATTTGGACAATCATTAAATTATTCGCTCTCCATTTCAGAAACAATGTTTTATCAATGGTACCTCTTTTGAAACCATTTGAGAGTAGGAAGTTGGAAAGAGTTTCATACCAGGCTCTAGGTGCTTGTTTCAGGCCATACAAGGCTTTGTTTAGCCTGTAGACATGATCTAGATAAAATGGATCCTCAAAACCTGGAGGTTGACACACATACACCTCTTCTTGAATTGTACCATAGAGGAAAGCACTTTTGATATCCATTTGGAACACCTTCATGTTGTGGTTGACAGCAAAGTCCAGGAACAGTCTTATAGCTTCCAATCTTGCTACAGGGGCAAATGTTTCATCATAATCAATCCCCTCTTCCTGTCTGTAACCTTGAACCACAAGCCTGGCTTTATTCTTGACAACAATGCCCCTTTCATCAGTTTTGGTTTTAAAGACCCACTTTGTGCCGATGGGACTAACATCTTTTGGCAGTCGTACAAGCTCCCATACTTGTTGTCTTTTGAACTGTTGGAGCTCCTCTTGCATGGCTTCTACCCAGCTGTTGTCTTTCAGTGCCTCTTGGTACTTGACTGGCTGATGGAGTGATAGAAAACCAGCAAAAAGACAAATGTTTTGGGTTTGGCTTCTTGTGAGCACCCCTTCATTGATGTTGCCAATGATTTGATCACGTGGATGAGATCTCAAGTAGATTAAATCTCCTTGGTATGGAATGATGGCATTTGTTGGTGAAGGCTGCAAATGTGTATCATCTGAGCTAACCACTGCTGGTGATTTTGATGACCCAACAGTGGCTTCAAAAGGTGGTGGAATAGGAGGTAATGGTGAGGACACATGCTGACTTTTATCCACTATTTGGGGACTTTTGTCAGCAGTGTTTGTTGATGTGGAAGCAGTGGTTGATGGGCTACTTTGGTCAAGAACTGTTGAGGTAGCAGTGGTTGAGCTTTGACAGCTATTTTGAACATTTGCTGCTCTTCCCATTGAGACAGACTTTTGTTGAGGAATGATGATCTCATACCCATAGTCTGATGGTGAATCATCTGATGGACCTGCACTGTTAGTCTTGACAGCAGTATTTTCAAAAGTGAATTTATCAAGATCAAACAGATCTGCAGGATTTGTTGGGATTTTCATTGATGAAAGTTCATTGAACTTTACATTCAAGGTCTCCTCCACTGCATTGGTCCGTGTATTAAACACTTTGTAGGCCTTGGCAGTGGTTGAGTATCCCAGAAGATAACCACAGTCAATTTTGGCTGCAAACTTCGAAATGGAATCTTTTAAGTTCAAAATAAAGCATGGGCAGCCAAATACCTTGAAGTATGAGATCAGTGGTTTGATTTTATACAGAATTTCATAGGCAGTCTTTTTGTGCCTGGGATTTATTAAAACTCTGTTTTGGACATAGCAAGCAGTGTTTACTGCCTCTGCCCAAAAAGTTAATGGCAAACCTGAATCACCAAGCATGGTTCTGGCCGCCTCAATCAAAGTTCTGTTCTTCCTTTCAACTACCCCATTTTGCTCTGGTGTTCTAGGGATGTTGTACTGCCTTACAATCCCTTTCTTCACACAGAAGGCATCCAACTCCTTATTTTTGAATTCTGTGCCATTGTCACTCCTGAAGACTTTTACTGGAAGGTCAAATTGTTTTTCAACCTGTGTCACAAAGTCTTGCAAAATGCTTGCAGTCTCATCTTTTGAGTGTAAAAAGAAAGTCCATGTAAACCTAGAAAAGTCATCAATAATAACTAAACAATATCACTTCTTTTTGAGACTCATGACTTGAACTGGGCCAAACAAATCCACGTGCAGCATTTGCAAACACTGGGTTGTTTTGGACTCTTCAATGGACTTAAAAGAGCTTTTATGTTGTTTTCCTTTTAAACAGGAAACACAATGCTCAGGACATGAAAACAATTTTTGTGGTAGGCCTCTTACCAAACCATTTTTTGAAATTTCAGTGATTGTTTTAAGATTTGTGTGCCCCAGTCTTCTGTGCCAAAGTTCTGTCTCTTTGTTAGAGGCAGCTGAGAACAGACAGGCATCAGCTCTGGGACACTCTTTTGACATATCAACAACATAAACATTGCCACTTCTTTGGGCAACAGGTTTTATTTGACCAGTTTTTATTATTGCTTCAATCTTTTTGACCATTTCTGGTCCAACAATCCTACAACACTCCTTTGTGAAGAATGACCCATACCCCTTGTCACTCATTTGTGAAACACTCAGGAGGTTGAATTTCAGACTGTCTATCAGATTGACATTTTCAAATTTTACATTGCCAGACTGTACTGTACCAGACCCCAGAACTTTCCCTTTACTGTTATTCCCAAAGGATATATCACCCCCTGCATGAATTTTGAAATCTTTGAGTAGGGCTTTACATCCAGTCATGTGCCTGGAGCTTCCACTATCAACATACCAGAGGCTATCTAAGCAGGCAGAAGCTCCTTTGGCAGCAGCCATCATTGCACAATCACATTGATGATTTTCTTCATCATCAGCTCTTACTTCTTTCTCACATGCTTTCTTATCTTCCTCATCTTCTTTATCCTCTTCGGACAATGGATCTGTCAGTGGTTCAATCAGGGTTCCTGAACTTTCTCCCAGCAGTAGTTCACCAGCCACAGCAGTAACCACTGCTTCAGTCACCTCATCCACTGTTTCAACACTTAGCTGTTCACCTTCAGTTTCAATCCCCTCTGGTATTGACTCTAATGCCATCAAACAAAATTCATCATTAGAAGGTTCATTAAAGGCATAGAGTGCAAAATTCTCATCACCAAGCTCATCAGGCATACTGCTCCAGTCAACAAAGCCTTGAGTGAAGAAGCTTTGCTGATCTGGTTGTACTGCTGCTGGAGCAGCTGTTTGAGGTGCAACAGTTTGCACTTGTGCCTGAGGGACAGGGGTTTGAACGTACTGAATTTGTGGAACAGTGAGTTGGACAAAATGCACAGGCACATGGGCAGCAGCATAGTGAGCAGTGTTAACATGAGCTGAAGGGGTATATTGGGTATAGTGCACAGTGCTTTGATTTTGTGGTCTAGGGTTTGAGCTGGGATGAGTGATTATAGGACCAGTAGTTTGATTCCTGCATTCCCTAGCAAAATGACCTAGCCTATTGCACTTGTAACACTTGATTTTTGATTTATCCAACCCCACCCTTAAATTCCCATGTAACCCTGGGAATTTTCTCCCTATTCTTTTGTAGAATTTGCTTGTTCTTACACTAAGCAAAGCCAACTGATGCAAAATGTCCATCTCTTCTAAGTCAGTGGGATCAAAATGTTGCAAATCATTGAGATCAAAGCACAAATTATCTGACATCTGGTTTTCACAGTTTGCAGTAAAAGCATAATTTGCAGAGTGAGGATCAGGGTTGTTAAAATTTCCACCAGCAGTTATATCAATGAAGTGATCATAACCCTGATCCTTACCACTGCTACCAGATTCTTCCTGATCAAAAAGAGCTGTGCTACCGAATGAATAATCATCAGCAACTTTTCTAGACTCTCGCAACTTCTTTTTCTGGTTCAACTCCCTTTCATAGGTCAGGAGTCTACCATGAAGTTGGGTCAGGGTCAGATCTTTGAACTCAGCAGAGTTTCTAGTGACAAAAGCTATGGTGTCCCATTTTTCTGGTAGTGACCTAAGGAACCTGCTATTTTGAGTTGAATTTGGAAAAGTTACTTTAACAAGCCTTAGTTCACTAATGAGACAACTGAATCACTCAAATTGCTGAGTCAGTGATTCACCCTTGATGTGACAAAATGTTTCATACTGCTGATTCAGAATTTCCCTATTATTCTCAATGACTTCTTCTGTCCCCCCAAATTGTTCCTTCAACGCATCCCATAGCTCTTTGGCACTGTTACAGTGTAACAGTCCATCATAGATCTGATTAGGTAATGCGGATGCTATGAGGCTAAATGCTTTGGCATCGAGTTCGAACTTTTGAAAATCAGTTTCAGTATAGTTTTCAGTTGTTTTAGGAACGAACTTCTTTGTGTCCTCAGCAATTGGCACCATAGGAACATGGGGACCAAAAACAGCAGACCTCCAACATCCAGTGTTATGTTGAGCAAGGATGTGACCCATCCTTCTCTCCCAGATGTTGTATTCATTACGTTTAAGCATGGGTGGTTTAAAAAGTGAGCCAATGTTATTCTTATCATCTTGTGATTGTGACGTCATCCTGGTTGTTTTACAGACACTGATTAATCAACTTTGATGGTGATTAAACATTGCTCTGTTTTTCAACACAAACGAACAAACTATCAGTATCAACTTTTATGAGCAGAACTATTTACGTCAAAATGATTGTTAAATCAGATTTGATTGTCCTAGCTCTGATACCAATTGTTGGATCTGAGTTTGGTTTTTATTGTATTTTTCGTTTGAATTAAAATGAAGATGGATGAGTTGTGCAGCGGAATTAAGATGGAAACAAACTTTTCATACAATCAAATGAGAGTATTGCTTTGATCAAAATTTTTTTACAAAGAACCGAAAGATTGAATTTATTTCAATTACGATTACAATGCAATGTTGAATACAAACTCCCCCTCAGCCAGAGCTCAGTGTTTGTTCGTGCAAAGAAGACGATTTTGCAAAGAGCTAATAGAACAGTACAGAGCACTGTTCTATTTATAGGCACTAGCAAACCACTGAGCATCTAAGCTGACATCACCATGAAAGTGACATCTAACCTCCTAACAAACTCTAACCTCTAATCAATACAAACACTGCTATGCTAACTACTGCTATTACATTTCATTACATAAAAGACATCTAATAACTGCTGCTGCATCCTTCCACTGATGTGAACCCAGCAGTACTTGTCCGGGTCAGCAGTGCTTGACTCAAGGTAGTAGTTTAAACATAAGAGCTTTAGTCTTTCATCAAGCCTTTACTAGATCAACAGTTTGTAGGTCAGCAGTTTGCATGATTAGTAGATAGGAGGTCAGCAGATGTTGAAACCACTTTCAAGGGGAGAGTCTTGTATGTAACATCTGTTTATTCTGGATCCACTGTTCTGACCCAGTTTTGGCTTTAATTATCTGTTCCTTTGATAGGGTTCAATCCCAACATAAGCCTTTAGAACACCCACTTTCTTTTAGATCTTTCTAGATCCGAGTGTTCATCGGCCGTAGACGTAAGTTTTTAGGTGGACTTTGGTGGTGGTTGATGATGTGTGGGGGAGGTGGACTGGGGCCTGCCGGCGGCAGTGGCGGTGGTGGTGGTTGTTATTTTTGGGTGCAATTTTGGGTTCGTATGGTTTTGGATGTTCCGGGTCAAGTTCGGGTTAGTTTTGGTGCACCGGGTGTTCGGGTCAAACCTGGTCAACTGTAGTCAACACAAGTCAAACCTGGTCAACTGTAGTCAATACAAGTCAAATCTGGTCAAGGTTGGTCAACTGGAGTAAAAGGCAGTCAACGAAGTTTGATTTGGTTCATGTTTGGGTTTGGTTTGAACCCGGTCAGCTACGGTCAAACCCGTTCGACGAGGTCAACTCGGGTCAAACCCGGTCAACTCGGCCAACGTGAGTCAACCGGTCAACTACTGGTCAACGCAAGGCCCGGTAACACCATAACGACGCGAATTTTATTATGTTTTTTATATATTTTTTGTTTTACGTGAACCGAGCTCAAACCGATACGAGTAGTGAATTGTTTACATTTTTTTCACACTTGACGAAAAATATATAATGAGATTGAATTATTGTTGCGTTTTGAAAATATATCGACACTCTGATTGTCGGCATTGTCCAAAAACAGAGGAAACTCTGCCCGTTTTTCGTAAAAATCAGAAATACAAAACGTATTATATTCGAAAAACGAAACCTTTTAGGGTTCTAGTATTTATATAAAATAAATATAAATATATATTTATTATTGAAAACTCTTTATAACTCACAAAAACAAATTTATAATGTTCCGACAAAAGCGGTTTACAAGATAACGGAAAGCGGAAACTTATCCATATAAATATAATTTCTTACGTTTAATCCAAACGACTATTATTCGATGATTATTTAAAATAAATATAATAATTAGTTATATTTATTTACAATGTCTACAACTCGAAGATTTTAGAAACTAAATAAAAGTATTCATATTTATTTCAAGTGTCCAAACGTAGTTCGACGCGATGCCATACGATCTTCATATATACTATTAACCGAGTTATTTTCATAACAAACAACGAAGTCGTTTTCCTAACAAGCGTATCATTGTATAATCATTTTGATAACAAGCGTTCCATTGTATCAACATTTTGGCGTTTATGGCGTTATTCACATCGTATGCCAATGGAACCCAGGGGGCAGGAAATCTATTTAAATGGCGTTTTCCAAGGCGTTTAAACAAGTTGACCTATTGATCTGTTATTTTTTATAAACATTTTGGCGTTTTACTATTGTTAAATTATATTTCAACCACAGGAAAAAAAATACAAGGGAAGGAAATAAATTACAAATCCTAATCGGATCTTTTTTCCCAATCTTCAGTGTCATCAGCCTCTCTCTTCTTTAATAGTACAAGAACTGTCATCAAATATATGGCGTTTTATGTAAAACTTAACAAACCCATGGGTTTGATTTTTTTGCCTGCTCGTCTGTTGAACTGTGTTTTTGTGTGGATATTTCGGGACATAGATATATGGCGTGTGAGTGGGGTTTTCGCTTTTTCTTTATCTGGATCTTCATCTTTATAGTGAACCCACTCTTCAGTGTCATTGACCTCTTATCCTCATCCAAACCCTCTTCAAGATCAAAAAATACAAAATGCCATATGACTGACATCAGTATCTTTTTCCTGAAATTTTGTACATCTTATGCAGCAAAATCTTTTCTGGGGTACTTCCCTCTTATAACAATTCATTCAGTTTATTTTTTGGCATTTTACAGTGGGTGGTATTCAGTAGTATTTTGGCGTTTGTTTTTTTTGGTTTGGTCAAATGGAAGTTGCTGAGATGTATCATTTTATAGGATGTCTTTTTGGCACCTAAATTAGGCGGTGCGTTATTATAATAAAGTATTTTTGTCTTTTCAGTTACTATTTTGTAATTAATGTTTTTGATAAGCTTTGATAAGCTTTAGATTCTTCAGTATTTAATGATTTTGTATTTTCGGTTTCTAGTTCGATTTTGAAGTTTGCTTTTTATTTTTTTTTTCTTATTTTTATTTTTTTATTTGGGTTTTTTATAATAATTTTTCAAAGTAATTTTATTATAGTTTGGCAGTTTTTTAGTGGCGTTTAACTGGATGATATCGTTTTAAACAAGCATTTTGGCTGTTTTGGTGTTTTTATTATATATGGCATTTTTATTATATAACAATTAACTAAAAAGGAAAATAAAAAAAAAGAATACATAAACAATTGATCTTCCAAATCTTCTCTGTCTGCAGTCTCTTTCTTTTCTCTTTTTTGAATCATGTTAACTGGCTGGTTCGACTTTCGTATGATTCATTTTGTTTTTTTGTTTTTCAAATAGTTTTTGTGTTGCTGTTTGGAAGTACACAGTCTGACATCAGCATCTTTTTCTTGAATATTTGTCCATCTCAATCAGCAAAATGTTAATGAGTTTATATCCTTCAGCCAACAATCTTGAATTTTTTTCAATCATCGATATTTGATTTTTTAACTTTTTGGCGTTTTACCTATAAAAAGAACGCCAAGGAATAAGATCACCTTAAACCTCAAATTTTGATCATGCTAAAATCAATAATGTTTTGCTGTATGAGTTGGACTACATTGTTAATCCTCGGTTAAGAAAGATAACTGACAATGTTGTCCACCCCATACAGCTAAACTTTATTGACAACAAACCTCAATAATGTTTTTGTATGTTTTGGCGTTATAAATTTGATGGAAGTTTAGGATAAGTCAATGAGATTTTACTAAATGAAATGGACTATATCCTCACTTTAGGATTTTATCTATTTCATTTAGCAAAATCTTACTGACAACCAAACTGAATTTCAAAAAAAAAAAAAAACCTTTTTGGGGTTGAAGATATTTGATGTTTGGGTTTTTTGGCGTTTCTAAGGAGAATGGATTATATGAAATATGGCGTTTGGGTTTTTGTGTGTGTTTTTAACTAAAGGTCTGAGATGTATATATAGGATTTTTTTGGCGGTTTTTTAAGGCGGGATTTTACTATAATTAAGTTTGGCGTTTTATATTTAATGGCGTTTTACTTAGAATAGTCTGTGATTTTTGTTTTTGGCGTTTTATTTTATGATTTGGCGTTTTATGTGGAGTAGTCAAAAGACCTTTATACCCTTAATGAAGCGCGTCCACGTAATAAAATTGATGTTATTTACGAAAACGCCACCGCGCCAATCTAGTCCATAGATTGTTTTGATCGGACGATCGTTAATCGTTCTCACACTTTTGATCGTTTTCTCTAAGCGAGAACCGCGAGAACCAATGTGAACACAACCAAAAATGCCTAAAAATAGCTAAAAATCACACAAAAATTTTTTTTTTTTAATATTTTTTATTTAAAAATCGCTACTTTTCAAAGCCAAAAAAAAATTTAAAAAAAAAAATTTTTTTTGGCCACTAAAAGTAGCGATTTGAGCATAAAAAATATTAAAAAAAATTTAGATTTTTTAGATTTTTTTAGATTTTTTTTAGATTTTTTTAGGTTTTTTGGGGGTTTAGTTTTTAGCATTTTAGCTTGGGGGGGTTAGGTTTTTGTGGGGTGGGGGAGGGGGATTTAGGTTTTTTTTTTTGGGGGGGGGGGGGGGTTAGGGGTTTTTTTAGGTTTTTTGGGGGTTTTAGTTTTTAGCATTTAGCTTGGGGGGGGGGGGGGTGGGGGTTAGGTTTTTTTAGCTATTTTAGGTTGTGTTCACATTGGTTCTCGCGGTTCTCGCAATAAATGGAGTTCTCGCATAAGCCCCTCCCTATATATATATATATATATGTCTACATATTACGAAACACTACGACGAGTCATATATTATACGTCAACGTATATAACAACTATTCGGGAAATGCGTGAAAACATTATACGAGTTTACAAAGTATTATTTTCAATATACGTTACATACGCGTACTACCTTTCGAGACGACTAATACGGTTTCATATATATATATATATATATATCCTTAATCTCTCAGAAACTGAGTTGTTTTCAAGAATTAGTATTATCCCGTCTATAAATGAAATCAAATTAGTTATTTCAAATCAAGATAATAATGCCTTCATAGAATCGTATGGTTAACGATTCGGTAGAGCTCGGTGACACGTAGTTAGCTACTTTGCTAGTAGAAACTTATAAGTTTATTCCCTGATAGAAATGTCATACATTGCGTGCTAGCGAGTTCACGTTCTTGGAACAACATTACCGAATCACATTAAACTAGATTTTCACAAGGATATTGAGGTGAGTTCATAACCCCCACTTTTTATGGTTTTACATTTTTATAAATGTTTTCGGGGGTGGAAAGACATGCAAGTTTTGCAAAAGTAAACAATATTTCGATGAACAAAGACTTACATTTCTCAACCATGTTGCAAATGGATTTCAAGGAACTTAAATGGTTTACGAAAGGTTTAAGCTAAACAAACCGGTTTTACAAAACACACGCGTATTTTCGAAACGCGCAAGATTTTCATGACTAGTGACGGGATTGTCCTAGTTACAACAATGGAGCTGGGTTGGTCTGCATACGAACTATGAGACAACCCAGTGAATTCATGTCCCCCTTTTCTTTTAAACCTTTTCAGTTTTATAACTCTCGGGGGGAAATACATGTTAACTATGGTATGGTTAAACTATGGAATGAAATATCGGATCATGTGAAAATAGGCGCAAAACTTAGGCACTGTTAATCCTGTTAAGGACCAAGGAACAAAATGGGTAGATCTATCGGGTATGGGTGAGCCCCACTCACGGGTCCTTGTGAGACCACTTAGAGTGCTTTTGTGTCCCAGTTGAGGGTAATCGGCACATAAAATCGTCTACCGGGTTGAGTGTCTCCTATGTTTACACACATATTAATGTCCTAGCAACACATTAATGATCATTAAATTCATTGACGCTTTACATACCAGCTTTCGATACTCAAACTTTCAAATGTCTTTAGGATTCATTTGATGCAAAACTTACAAACACATGAATTTACAAACTTTGGTGAGGTTTCCAACTTATATACAAGTAAGGGGACGGGTTGGTCCTGCTTACAGACTCAAATGGGCTAGGCCCATTCTCACAGGTGCAAGGCACAAAGACTCTTTTGGGCTAGGCCCACCTATGCTCGTGTGAGACACGAAAACTCAAGGACTGGATTCTACTACATACAAAGTTTTATAAACACAAAGTTTTCAATTGCATTGCCGAGAAAAATGGTTTTATTACATTTTATCAACATTATTTAAACCGGTTACCAAAAAGATTTATTTTAAATCTTTTTTAAACAAACTATGAACTCGCCAACTTTATGTTGATTTTTCGCATGTTCTTTCTTAGGTTGCATAAACAAATTATGGAATGGTTGGAATAGGAGAACCCATGGGGATTCAAGTACTTAGTAGGCGTTCACTTTCTAGAAGTCTTAGCATTTTACACTTCTGCTGTGCAATGAAGATACCGGTCAGATCACACCAACTCTGATTTTAGCGGGTGTGACAAATACAGTTTAAGTTAGCAACGTTCGTCCATAGCTGTACCTAACAACCTGCAAAACATGTAGTAGGGTGTCAACATAAAATTGGCGAGTTCACGGCTTTTCAGTGTTGTTTTCAAAAACATAGGTTGTTAAATTACTCAGTTTATAAAACATGTCATGGGGAGCTACCCCTTCTTTAAGCTACTAAACTATGTGGTACTGAAACTTTGATTGTTTAAGTTGTTTGTGCCCCAGGTCAATGTCTATCATCATTGACGAGTTGCCGAGGCATAAAAGTTCACGCCCGTCCTCCCAGACACGGTGTGAGGTTTGTCAAACCTAATAGCGTTATCAACTAATATCCCGTTCTCCAGGCCCCGGCGATTAATCGGTATAATGTGTAGGAACTTTTAGATAGAGTTCGTTTAGTCCTCTAAAGACATGCAGTATAACTAGCATTTAACAGTATTCCAAACCAGGAATACTAAGCAATCCCAAACCAGGGAAAGTGAAGTTAACAGTATTCTAAACCAGGAATACTAGGCAATCCCAAACTAGGGAAAGTGAGGTTCCCAACCACTGGGAGTACATGCTTTTAGTAAAAGTGTGAACTCACCTTAGATTAGCTCGGCAGATTAAGTTATGCGAGCTAGTATGGTCAACGACGTCCTATTATGGTTACCAAGAACATTAGTGGTCGTTTATGTAATTCACGTAAATCTTACACGCATCTAACAATTAACATGCATACAAGTTGTCACAACTATGTTACTGAGTAGTTGTTAAGCACATGTTCGTAATATACACTACGACGCGCAATACACCATTTATACAATCATTATGCATGTATGAGTACTAAAATAGCAGATTCGACACTTTATAAACTTACAAGCATGCATAACTTAACTAGCTGAAAATAGGCTGATTTGGGGCGCCCGTTTACCACACGTACGAGGTTGAAAAAATTACGATCTTTTTATGTGACGTGCCCCTCGGAGGGGTTGGTCTTGTGTTAAATATGTAGAGTCTAAATCCTTACTAAAAATTTATAAAAAAAAAATCATTTACTAAGCTGCAATCAGATTCGTCACTTTCTGACTGGAGCTCAAGGAAATATTCATTTAAAAATCCTCGTTTATCCGATTAATGTAACTCCAGTTGGAGATTTTTATGACCTCCTGAAGCTACCTACAGTAAAAATTTGAGATCATAAATCAATTCCTAAATTGATTTATGTCATTCGTAATGGGCTGCAAATTCTGCCAGAAAACACTGCTTGAACCTTCGATACGGAAAAATTTAAAAAACATTCAATTTTAGTTTAAAAAATCCAATTCTAGTGGGGTTTGAAAGATATTTCCTAGAAGCACATAATAGGTTCAGAACGTTTTTGTTAAGTTTGAACCCCGTCACAGCTTATTAAAGTCGGCTGTAACTTTCTGGACAGAACTTGTTTTGTTACCCGACTTCCACAAACGATTTCTAGCAAACAAAAAGACCCATATGCATCATATACAACAGGTAATCATTATAAATCAGGTTATACATCATTATTCATCATCTAATTCATCAAATATCAACAAAACTAACAAGGTTCAACCCAAAACCATACAAGACTCAAACCCTATAAATCATACAACCCGCAAACGTTCATAATACCGAACACACATACATCCTAGCAACCCTAGACCATAAGTAAATATCAAAATCATCACAGATATACACATACCCAACCATGTTAACCTGATTTAACATCCGAAAAACATGTATAAACTTCTAGAACTACAAACGAGTAACAAGATGTGATACCTAGTGATTGAAAGGGGATCTGATTAGCCTAGAACCGAAAGCTTGAAGCTTTGAAGTTCCTAATTTATATCGACAGTAGGGGAGGGAACAGAGGTCGCAGGTTAGTAGAATTAGGGTTGAGGAGTTATAAAAAGAACTTGCAGTATACGTATTGTTTAGTAGGGATATCATAAGGGGAGTGTGGGCTGGTTATTGGGTCGTAATTACCTAAAAGGGTAGGGTAATTGGGTGGCGGTTTAGGTTTGTTTATTGGGCCGCAAACAAAGGGTTAAACAACTTGGGCCTCAGGTTGAGCCGTAATTGAGCCGCAAAAGTGTGGGTGCAAAAGTGTGGGTTCGGGCATCGAAACATATAGTTGTTAGTTTAATTTTTTTATTTAAAAAGTTAAATTAAACTAATCGTGTGACGTGAGAAAGTAAAACAAAGCAAAATGTAATTTAAAAAATCATGAAACTAAACGGTGCTAACCTTGGAGGTACGGGTTGTCACATCAATTTAAAAATCACGAATGTTAACGGTGCTAACCTTGGAAGTATGGGTTGTCATATGAAGGTTGACTTTCAGAATTCTTCAACATCTGTTTCATCAAGCTTTTCATGTCTTCCATTGAGGATTCCAAAGATGTCATTCTTTCCGTCAATTCCTTGTATCTTAATTCATCACCTAACTTAATAGGATCATCTGAATTCCTACTAGAGGTAGTTGGATTTGGTTCCATAACAGGAGAAGACTCCAAATTATCAGAACCAAATGCCCATTTTTCTTGGTACTGGGGACTTACAACTGAAATAGAGGTTACAATTATATCCTCAACAGGTGTTGCCTTCAAGGAAGTCTTATAGATTAAACCACTATCCAACTGAAAATTGTTGTTTCACCAGTTGTAGTGGCTGCTTCACTTGAACTACCACCAAGAGTTACATGTAACTCAAGGGGTGTAGCCTCCTCAACTGTTTGTGTGCTAGCAAATTGTTTTTTCTCAGACTCAGTCACTTGTGGAAGTTTGCTCTCTTTAGTTGTTGATTGAGAGGAACTGATTTGTGGCTGAGTTGTATCAATTGCATCAAACAGAGGTATGAATGTTGGTGGAATTGGAGTGGAGGGTTGTGGAGTTGAAAGAGAGACAAGCCTGGGAGAGGGGCTTAGAAACAGACTTTCAATTGAAATGTATGCCACTTGATTTAGTGTCCCTGTGCTTACAACTTGATCTATTTGTGAGGATTCAAGAGGAGTTTGGATGGGTGGAGATCTTTCCATTTGTTTTGAGGAAGTAACAACACTGGTTTCTAGTGGCTTTTGTGTTGCCACAAGGTTATCCCTTGGGATCTCATCTTCTAGAGGTGCCTTTTTATTTTGCTTCTTTTTGGTGGGCTTTTTAGATGTGGGGGGTTTCTTTTCGGATTTTTGTGGTGTGGGTTTCACAACACCAGTTGTTGTGTCATGATCACCAGGAGCAGTGGGCTCAACAACAGAGGTTTGAGCAACAAATGTGGACGCATCTAAGATAGGCTCATTCCCCTTTGCTTGTGTTTTAGAAACTTTTGACTCTTTCTCTTGCATTCTTGTAAAAGTTTTATTTGGAAGACTTTTCATTTATAAAGCTTCAACTTGTTGAAAATCTTTTTTAGACACTTGTTTTTTAAGGTAAAAGCTTAAAAGTCTGGGATACATTAGAAAATCATTATTTAATTTCTTTTTAACAGCATTCACATTTGCCACCAAGTCCAAGAACCATGTCTGGGATAGATTATAATCTGAATTTGTCAAAATCGCATATCCTAAGTATTGAACTTTTTGTGGAATCTCATTGAATGAGGTGGTCTTAGCTGAGACATATATAAGTAGGGTATGGAAAAAATTTCATTTCAACAGGAAAATTAGGTTTAAAAATTGTAACTCCTATCAGTTGACCCTCATACCCTCTTTCTATGAACTCTGTGTGAAGGTGTTGTTTTTCAAAAGAATTATTACCTGCCTGGTCGTTCAAAGCAAATACTATGGATATGGAAGATGGGGATATCTGAACAATGGTTTCTCCGATCTTTGACGTTATACCAAAGAGATTTTTATTTTGAGATTAGATTTCAGCATTAGCCCCGAATTGTCAGAGGGTATCCACGTATATTGGTGCATCGGCAGTTAGTATGGTTTTGTATTTTGATGATGTCAAAACATCAATTATTGAGTGGAAAACTTGATTTTTTTGGTTTTCTCGAAATAAGGGAGGTAGTTATGAGGATTTTTTATTTGCAGAGCCATGATCCGAGATGGGAGGTGAGGAGTTTTGAAGATGGTAGTGGAAGCCGCTTCTTATGAATTTTGAATTCAAGTTTGCAGTGTAAGCTCTGTTTGGATGAAAGGGGTATTTATAAAGTGAAAAGGTGAAAACTGAGGTGGCAGCGTCTGTTTGAAAAATCTGATGGCTAACATCTGTCCATGTTGTAACCTCTGTTTGTGGTAATAGATGACAGTTGTTAGATAACCACTGTTAGAAAGCAACAGAGGTTGGGAACAACGGATATGAACAGTGGCTGAGTTTAGTCTATTAGAGGATAGACATCAGAGGTTAGGACAAACAGTGGTATTCTTAACAGAGGTTATGAACAGTGGTGAATGAGAAAAGAGGTTACCTTTCAGCACGGGATAAATTTTAGCGAAACAGAGGTTTTAGAAATAGTGGTTTGGAACAGACTTTAAGGATTTTTGAAAATTTTTTAAATCAAGGATATTTTTAAGGATGGATTTTTGTTTTTCTGAAAACATTTTAATGCTTTTTATTCATGGAAAACAAAATTTTGCATTTAATCCATGTTTAACGTACCAATCCTAGAGATCAAGCTTTCAAAGGTGGATGCGTCTAAAGCTTTTGTCAACACATCTGCCAGCTAATCCTTAGTTGGAACATGATGCAGAGAAATCAAACCTTTTTCATAGCTATCCCTCACAAAGTGATGTCTGATGTCAATTTGCTTGGTTGTTCAATGAGAAACTGGATTTTTAATGATGTTTTTAGCTGCTTGACTATCCAACATGAGAGGAGTCTTTAAAGCAATCACACCGAAATCCAGCAATTGATTTTGAAGCCACAAGAGTTGGGTTGTACAGCTTGCAGCATTCAACCTCTGCTATTGATGTTGAAACCGCTACTTGGTTTTTGCTTTGCCAAGAAACCAAGCAATTGCCTAGAAACTGGCATCCTCCTGAAGTGGACTTCCTTGTAGTTTGATAACCAGCAAAGTCAATGTCTGAGTAACCTGAAAGCTCAATATTCCCATTAGCAGGGGGCCAGATACCAAGTGTGGGAGCACCTTTTATGTATCTGAATATCCTTTCCACAGCTATAAGGTTGGACTTTCTAGGTGCTGACTTGGATCTTGCACAGACACATGTTGCAAACATGATGTCTGGCCTTGATGTAGTTAGGTACAATAATGACCCAATCATGCTTCTGTAAAGTGTTTGATCAACCAAGTCATCTTTATCATCAACAGTGACCAGTTTTGTGGTGGCCATGGGTGTACTACATGGTTTACAGTCATTCATAACAAATTTTGTTAACAGTTCTTTGACATATTTACTTTGATGAATGTATGTACCATTTTGCAATTGCTTAACTTGGAGACCAAGAAAGCATTGAAGTTCACCCATGGTACTCATCTCAAACTCTGCTGTCATGAGTTCCATAAACTCTTCACACATGGAATTGCATGTGGATCCAAAAATGATGTCATCCACATAAATCTGGACAATCATCAAATCCTTTCCTCTCCTTTTTGAAAACAATGTTTTATCAGTTTTACCTCTTATGAAGCCTATGGATAAGAGAAACTGGATAGAGTTTCATACCAGGCCCTTGGTGCTTGTTTCAAGCCACACAAAGCTTTATTAAGCTTGTAGACATGATTTGGATAAAAGGCATCTTCAAAACCAGGGGGCTGGGATACATATACCACTCCCTGGATCTTACCATAAAGGAATGCACATTTGATATCCATATGATACACCTTGATGTTGTGGTTGACAGCAAAGGCTAAAAACAATCTGATGGCTTCCAATCTTGCTATAGGAGCAAATGTTTCATCATAATCAATGCCTTCTTTGTTCTTGACAACAATGCCCCTTTCATCTGTTTTGTTCTCGAAGACCCATTTTGTTCCAATTGGACATACATCCTTAGGAAATGGTACAAGTTCTCATACTTGTTGTCTCTTGAACTGTTGGAGCTGTTCCTGCATGGCCTCTACCCAACTATTGTCTTTCAGTGCCTCTTGGTACTTGATAGGTTGTGTGAGTGATAGAAAACCAGCAAAAAGATAAATGTTTTGGGATTGACTTCTTGTGAGTACTCCTTCATTGATGTTGCCAATAACTTGGTCTGGTGGATGATTTTTATGGTAGATTAGATCTCACTTGTCCCCATGATGGCATTTAGAGGTGAAGGCTGCAGATGTGAATCATATGAGCTAACATCTGTTGGCAATTTTGAAGAGTCAACAAATGTTTGGAATGGAGATGGAGGTATGGGTGGAATAGGTGTAAAAATGGGCTGACTTTTGTCCACAGAAGATGGACTTTTGTCAGTAGTTGATTAACTGGATGAGGCGGTAGATGTTTGAGGATCAACAATTGTTGATGCAGCAGTGACAGAGTTTTAACAGCTGTTTTGAACATCTGTTTCTCTAGTGGTGGAAGTGACTTTATATTGTAGGTTCGCAATATCAAATCCATAATCTTGATCGGAAGACTATGGTGTACCTGCATTGTTAGTCTTGACAGACACATCTTCAAATGTAAATTTATCTAAATCAAACAATTCAGCAGGATTTGCTGCGATTTTTAGAGAAGAAAGTTCATTGAACTTTATATTCAAAGTCTCTTCTACACACCTAGTCTTTGTGTTAAACACTTTGTAGGCTTTGGCAGTAGTTGAGTATCCCAGAAAATAACCACAATCTACTTTGGCTGCAAATTTTGAAATTGAATATTATAAGTTTAAAATGAAACATGGGCAACCAAAGATTTTGAAATAAGATATTAGTGGTTTCATTTTGAATAGAGTTTCATAAATAGTATTTTGATGTTTGGGTTGATTAAAACTTTGTTTTGCACATAGCAGGCAGTGTTTACAGAATCTTACCAAAAAGACAATGGTAAACCTGAATCTGCAAGCATTGTTCTGGCAGTGTCAATTAAGGTCCTATTCTTTCTTTCAACCACCCCATTTTGTTCTGGTGTTCTTGGGATGCTGTATTGCCTTACAATCCCTTTTGACACACAGAAGTCATCCAACTCCTTATTTTTAAACTCTGTTCCATTGTCACTCCTGAAGATTTTTACTAGCAGATCAAATTCCTTTTCAACTTTTCTTACAAAGTATGGAAAAATACCTGCAGTCTCATCTTTGGAATGCAAAAAGTAAGTCTATGTAAACCTTGAAAATCATCAATTATGACAAGACAATACCTTTTCTTTTTATGACTCATGATTTTAACATGGCCAAACAAGTCCATGTGTAACAATTGTAAACACTGATGATTTTTGGCCTCATCAATGGATTTGAATGAACTTTTATGTTGTTTACCTTTTAGACAGGAAACACAATGTTCATCACATGTGAATTGTTTTGGTGGACGGCCTCTTACAAGACCTTGTTTTGAGAGTGTGGTGATAGTTTTGAGATTTGTATGACCAAGTCTTCTATGCCATAGTTATGTATCTTTGGTAGAGGCAACTGAGAACAGACAAGCATTAGACATTGGATTATCTTTCAACATATCTACCACATACACATTGCCACTCCTGTGAGCAACAAGCTATGTTTTGCTCCCGGCTATGATTTCTTCAACCTTTTTCACCACATCTGGCCCAACAATCTTATAAGTTTTCTTAGTGAAGAATGAACCATAGCCTTTGTCACTCATTTGTGACACACTAAGAAGGATAAATTTTAGATTGTCGATAAGACTGACATGTTCAAACTATTTCCCTGCTTGGATTGTCCTTGATCCTAACACCTTTCCTTTTGAGTTGTTACCAAAGGATATATCACCCCCTCCATGTGCTAGAAAATCTTTGAGAAGGGCTCTACATCCTGTCATGTGCCTGGAGCCTTCACTATCTACATACCATAAACTAGTGAAGCAAGTACAAGCTCCCTGAGCATTAGTAACAGATTAGTTTTGGTGAGTGTCCAAAGCCAAAATGGCTTTGGATGGGGTCATAGACATTCCAGCCTCAAGTCCAAGAGAATGGCTAGAGTTTTGAGCAGATTTTTGAAACATCTACTATGGACAATTTGCTGTCAAGTGGTTATAACCATGAGGATGCTTGTTCACTCTTGGTTTTGAAGGTCTTTTGTAGACCATACAACCATGTGGTACTCTTTGATAAAGTGGTTGGCCATATCCTCTTGGAAATTTGTTTGCTGGTGGTGCATCTGTTACCTGAACCTCTCTAGGAGCAGAGGTTGCATTAAGCTGTTTGGTAACAGACGTTTGGACGGGAATGAAGGTCTGTTTAGACTTTCCTTTTTCAGTACTAGCTCATGGACTCTCAAGTTTTTTTTATATATAGTCAATTTTTTTGACATCAAAATTTTTGAGATAAATACACTCTTGAGTTTTGTGATTTTTTCTCCCACAGATAGTGCAATGAGGAGCAGCAACAATCACATTGGTCTTGTTTATGTCATATGCTTTTAAGAGAAAACATTTTTTAGTAACATGGGTTTTCTTTTCGCAAAAATCACAAAACAAGTTTGATATCTTCTCTTTCTTCTTCCCTTTTTCAACCTTTTTGTGAACAGATGTTGTAACATCTGCTGGAAGGTCTTTTAAGGGAATGATTTTTTGCTTTAGGTGCTTTCACACCCTCAATGGTTGAGAAGTCCATTGGCTTAAAGTTCTCAGGAATGTCACATTCATCTTACCATGTTGGTTTGAATTGGTATTTTTCAATTTCCTCAAAAGTTGAGGATCCTTCAGGTCTTTTCAAAACAATTTTCTTTCCATTTGGTTCTGTGACTTTAATTTCTTGACCAGCCATGTTGGTAGGAATGATTTCAACCAACCAGAATCATTTACAACAATGTTTTGAGAAACTTGGTCATTTTTGCGAAAGCCTATGCCAAATTTTACATTACTTTTGATCTGTTTTTCTAACATCAACTCATAACCTTTGCAGGAGTCTACCCATTTTTCACATGCGATCTAGGTAGATTCAAGTTCCTTTTTACAACTATTTTTCTATCATTGTTTGGAGTTGATCCTTGGTTATGCTTGATTCATGTTTGAGACTGCTGATTTCACCTTTTTTTCAAACAATTTTGATTTTATCTCTTTAACAAGTTTTTCAAACTGAATTTCATCATCTAAGATCTTATTCCTAAGGTTTTCATTCACCTCTTTAATATTTGTAAAAGCAATGACACATTTGTCAGAACACAAGTCTTTAAGGACTTGAGGTGATACCTTGGCAGCAACCATCATGGCACAATCACACTTTCCTTCACAAACACTAGACTCCCATGGGTCTGTCTGAGGATTCACCATTTCTTCACTAACCTTTTCTTCTGAAATATTTGTTTCAACATTAACACAAACCACATCAGAATTGGACACCACTTCCTAAGACTCAACCCCTTCCAATATTGTCTTTAGTGCCATAAAACAAAAATCATCATTTTTTTTTCAAAATTGGCAACTAGGGAAAAATTTTCATCTGTAAGTTCATCAGGTAAGCTGCTCCAATCAACAAAGCTTTGTGTGAAAACGCTCTGTTGACTGTTTTCTGCCTGAGAAGATGTTTGTGTAGCTTGTGGTGTTGGTTGCACTTGAACCTGAGGGACTGAGTTTTGAACATCCTGTATCTGAGAAACGGTGGTTTGGACATACTATATATACTAGAACAGTGGTTGCAGGGTGTGCAAAGTGAGCAGTGCTTTGCATGTGTGGAGCAGAGGTATATTGGGTATAATGGATAGCGTTTTGAGTGTTTTGAGGTCTAGGACTTGGATGTGTGACAATAGGACCACTTGTTTAGCTCCTACACTCTCTTGCAAAATGGCCTAACCTATTACACTTGTAACACTTGATTTTAGATTTATCCAACCCAACTTTAAACCCCCCATACAACCTTGGAAATTTTCTGCCAGTTCTTTTGTAAAATTTGCTAGTTTTAACACTTAACAAAGCAAGTTGGTGCAAGATGTCCATTTCTTGCAAATCAATGGGGTCAACGTGTTGAAGATCATTTAACTCAAAAGATAAGTTGGCAGAAACTTGGTTTTCCCCATTTACTGCAAAAGCATAATTGGGCGAGTAAGAGTCAGAGTTAAATCCTCCACCAGAAGTTATGTTAATAAAATGATAATAACCCTGATCCTTACATCCACCAAAGGTTTCCTCTTAACCGAAAAGTGTTGTACTACCAAAGGCATAGTCATCAGCAACTTTTCCTGACTCTTGAAGCTTCCTTTTCTAGTTAAGCTCTCTCTCATAAGTTAGGAGCCTCCCATGAAGCTGAGTCAAACTCATCTCTTTGAAACCGACAAAGTTTCTTGTTACGAAAGCAATAGTGTCCCATTTATCTGGTAATGATCTTAGAAATCGGCTATTCAAGGTTGAATTAGGAAAATCAACATTTACCAGTTTTAGTTCACTTATTAGACAACTAAACCTCTCGAATTGTTGAGATAATGATTCTCCTTTAACGTGACAGAATGTTTCATACTGTTGGTTTAGAACTTATCGGTTGCTTTCGATAACTTCCTTTGTGCTACCAAACTGCTCTTTCAAAGCATCCCACAACTCCTAGCACTATTGTAATGCAACAAGCCAACATAGATATCATTCGGCAGAGCCATAGCAACAATACTAAATGCTTTGGCATCTAGCTTGATTTTCTGAAAATCCTGCTTGGAGTAGTTTTCAAGCTTCTTTGGTACTTGAACCTTGGGGTCTTCAGCACTCAGCACCATCAGAACATGTGGTCCGAAGATAACCGATTTCCAACAACTCGTGTTCTGTTGAGCAAGTATGTGACCCATCCGACATTGCTAGATATTGTATTCTATAACAACCCTCCTAAAACACCCTAAACGTCCTAAAATATACCCCGTATATGAGAAACGGCCATAAGTAACATATATATTAATAAAAATCAAATAAAACAAATATTATTGGCCGTTCACGGGCCGCGACCAGGTTAGTTGGCCGGTTCGCGGGGCGCGACGGAGTTACACCAGGCGATCCCTCAGGCCGCCACGTGTCCACCTGCGTGTTGAAGCTACGGAGCTGATTCGCCAAGCCTAGGCCCTAGCCTAGATGGCTCGTGGACAGCGAAGGGTAAGGAGGGGGGACTCGCGGGGCGCGAGCCGCCTCTCGACCAGCCTATAAAAGGAGGCCCCTGCCTCATTATTTCGTCGCTCAATTTATTTTTCTCTCTCAAATCTCTAGTAGGCGAAAGACTCAGGTGTTATACCCCCAAAAAAGCGAAGCTTTGCCTCGTTGTAAGTATTATAGCCCCCGATCACATATTTGTTACCCTATCCGATTGATCTAGGACTTCGTAATGCTTGTCAAGGCTCTGCCTGGCTCAGTTCGTTGGAGTTCTGTCTCGTGTTGTATGGCTAATGTGATTTGGGTTATCTTACTAACACGTGTGCATTGTTTAATTTTAATAGATAATAACCAGGAGAATCATCAGGAAGCTACGGTAGTATCTATGTCTACAAACTGAGTACATTCTCTTTTTGTAAACCCTTTTTCTACCAAACTGTTTTGCCAAAACCTCAAATGTTTTAAATTATACTTAACAGTGATTGGGTTTTTGTAATCTACAATTGCTGCAAGTATTATGGGGTTTGTATACAGTACTAGATAACCTTCACAATTGGGCATGGGTATCCAATGTGTGATATGGCCATAGTCACAGATCCGTCGAGTGACAAGTACTGACCGAGTAATTGGGTAGATATAAACATTGTAATCACTCTTAATGTTGTAAAGCCATAAAATTTGTTTTGATTAAACTGGGATGCACTCGCTAGTACTTCTTGCTAATAAAATCTTTTTAAAATGCGTTTCAGGTAACTTAATGTGAAGCTATTAGAAGCCAGCTGGAGAGCACTGAAGGCTTAACGAAGTGGCTATAAAAGTTACCTGATTAAAAAGGAGATTTATGTTTTCAATAATTAGGGTTTATCCCTATAAATGTATTGTAATGGAAACTTGGGTTTTATCCCATTTAATTATTATAAAAGCTTGGTGTTTTAAACTCCGATAAATATTTCCTAACTACGGTCCTAATGTCTCATTTCCGTTGCCAAATTAATAAACACCGATACCACTGGATCTGATCTCGCGGCACCAGCTCCCGGGGTAGGGGTCGGGGGCTGCGACAAAGAGTGGTATCAGAGCTACAACCACTGGTTTAAGCCACTGAGGTGTTCTGTTAATACTTAAAGTTTTAACCAATTGTGTTAGGAAATAATTTATGTGATTATGTGTAAATATGTATATTATTGTTTTGTGTTATTTGACAATTTGTTAGTTTATAGTATGAGTGAGCAAGGTACATCCGACGCTTATCATTAATTAGCTAATTCCCCAAAAGATGAAGGAACCTCATCTCAGCCAAACCCCTCAGGATACTCTGTTGATACCAAGGAAGGAATTTTTATCTTTAAGGCACAGTCTGAGGAACCATTCCCTCCTAAAAAGAGAGGATGGTTTAGTAGAGGAGCGCATGAGAGGAGGAAAAGAATGAAGAAATTACAACAACAGAGAGCATTAGCGAAAGAAAATTGGGAAGTGAATGCACAAACCCAGGAAGCAGTTAATAGGCCACTGTGGGAAGAGGAACTTGATAGGCAGTTAGCAGATTTTCACATGTTATCCACTACAGCAGTAGACTCTAATCTGAACCAAATAGCTGAACCACCACTGTTACCCTTACTTCCTGACCAACAAATGGAGTTAGAACCCAACCAGGAGGACCAATTCCCAATCCCAGCATTCGACCCCAATGAAATCCCTAGAATCCCAACCCCAATCCCTTTAGAATATGATCCATAGTGGGATGACCACAGGTCATATCAGGAATTATATCCTCCCGAAGAACCAGTACCAGCACCATTACCAGCCCCACCAATGAGCCGAGAATATGTGCAGGAACTTCGCCAGTATGGTGAAAATTTAAGTGGATGAAGGAAATAGAATCCGTTAGATAGGAGTGAAACTCGTTTGGAAGTATGACGAGCGTGAGATGCAGTATTGGATGAACGATACCTAGTATAATATATATACATATACATATATATATATATATATATGTGTGTGTGTGTGTGTGTGTGTAATTTTGTACTTTGATAAATATGTATATATATATATAATATCAACTAAAATAGATAGACTAAAATAGATATCGATGCATAACTACTAGTTTGTTTAATTTTCAGTTGTAATTTGTAATTGATGCATATATATAGATATATAAAAAGAGTAAAGTCGTAATGTTTGACGTTTTTGATCAATCTGTTTGCGTGATTGTTTGCATTAAATTTTATTCTGTGATATTAATACCTGAGAAATGTTTATAATTCAGATGGACAACGAAGTAAATCAGGAAAACCAGAATAATGATAATAATGGAAACCAAGTGAATAAAAGTGCCATCGAATATATAGTCGCACAAGGAATCATAGATGTTATGCCTTATATTATCAAGACTATTAAAGAAGCATAAAATAATAATTCTGTAATTGGAAGTAAATGTCAACCTACTGAACCAAGTCATAGCGTGAACGAAAATCACGGACCCCTGATCCAAGCTCCAATTCCAAAAAGAAGAAGAACCATCTCTTATGGTTGTTCTTATAAAGAATTCTTGGCCTGCAAACCAATAGAATTCTCAGGCAATGAAGGAGCTATTTCAGCCTTGCGCTGGATAGAAAAGAGAGAAGCAGTTATAAAAATAAGTAAATGTACAGATGAGGATAAAATTATGTTTGCTTCTAATCTTTTTAAGAATACAGCCTTAGAATGGTGGAATACTATTCTCCAATCTAGAGAAAGTGACAGAGTTTATAATATGGAATGGACCAACTTTAAGGAGATAGTTGAAAGAAAATTTTGTCCTCCTCATGAAAAGGAACAAATTGCCAATAAGTTCCTAAATCACCAAATGATTGAAATAGACTGCAGGGAGTACACTACCATATTCTTTGAATATGCTATGATAGTACCAACCTTAGCTTCACCTGAGCCAGTGTTAATCTCCCGTTACATTTGGGGATTAATTAGTGAGATCAGACACGTAGTCAAGGCAGCTAGGACACAAACCATAGAAGAGGCAGTAGAACTGGCCAACACCCTGACTGATGAATTGGTACGTATACAAGAGGAAAACCAGAGAAAGAACCTAGCTCAAAGGCTTACCCAAGAATTTTGCTACGGTAATTCCAACCGTGGAAAATGTACAGGTTCTTCCTCTTCACCCTACTGCAAGTCTTGTAAAAAGAAGCACTCAGGAAAGTGTGTTGTGTCCTGCAACTTTTGCAAGTACCCAGGACATAAGGAAGAAGACTGTAGGAAGAAAGCTAGCAATAGGCTATGCTTCAATTATGGAGAAGCTGGTCATATCAAACCGAACTGTGCGAAACTAGCTCTAGCGACAACCAGCAAAGCTAAGGCAACTGAAGGACCCAAGAAGAATGCCAGAGCATTCGTTCTCACAGTCGAAAAAACTAAGATGATTCCGGATGTGATTGCCGGTACGTTTTTAGTTAATGATATTTTTGCCAAAGTATTATTTGACCCTGTTGCAAACCAAAGTTTTATCAATACTTCTTTCTACCAACTTCTCAACCAACCATTAACTAAACTTTAACAAGACTGTCTGGTGGAGACAGCAAATGGAGAATCCATTAAGATAAGTGAAATCCTATAGGGAGCAAGGATAGAAATTCTAAACCATAATTTTTCTACTAACCTTTACCCAATGAATCTAGCTGGATTCGATGTCGTACTAGGAATGGATTGGTTGGTAGCCAATCATGCCAGTATTTTATGTGATCAAAAGTTTGTGCAAATAAGTACACCAAAGGGTGAAAGGATCACAATTAAAGGAGACAAGCCAACTAGGTCAACAAAATTCATCTCTGTGATGAAAGCTGTAAGTTGTGCAAGGAAAGGATGAATAGTATATATGATTTCCATAATCATTAACACTAAAGGAAAAAAATTAAAAGATATTCCTGTAGTATCTAAATTCACAGATGTTTTTCCAGAAGAGTTACCTGGATTACCGCCAGATAGAGAGGTTGAATTTAGAATTCACCTAATACCAGGAACGACACCGATTGCCAAAGAACATTACCGACTAGCACCGACAGAGATGCAGTAACTGACGGAACAATTGGACGAACTACTTGACAAAGGTTTCATACAACCTAGTTCATCGCTATGGGGAGCTCCGGTCTTGTTTGTCAAGAAGAAGGATGGATCAATGCGGATGTGCATTGATTATCGAGAATTGAACAAGGTTACGATTAAAAATCGGTACCCTCTACCGAGAATCGATGACCTATTCAATCAACTTCAAGGAGCTCGATTCTTTTCTAAGATCGACTTTCTCTTAGGATATCACCAATTGAAAGTATAGGAAGAGGACATTCCTAAGACTGCTTTCAGAACAAGGTATGGTCATTATGAATTTACAGTCATGCCATTTGGTTTAACCAATGCCCCAGCCGCATTTATAGACATGATGAACAGGATATGTAAGTCATACCTGCCTGACTCAGTTCCTTGGAGTTATGTCTCGTGTTGTATGGCTAATGTGATTTGGGTTATCTTACTAACACTTGTGCATTGTTTAATTTTAATAGATAATAACCAGGAGAATCATCAAGAAGCTATAGTAATATCTAAGTCTACAAAGTGAGTACATTCTCTTTTTGTAAACCCTTTTTCTACCAAACTGTTTTGCCAAAACCTCAAATGTTTTAAATTATACTTAACAGTGATTGAGTTTTTGTAATCTACAACTGCTGCCAGTATCGGGGTTTGTATACAGTACTTGATAACCATCACAATTGGGCACGGGTATCCAATGTGTGATATGACCATAGTCATAGATCCGTCGTGTGCCAAGTACTGACCGAGTAATTGGGTAGATATAAACATTGTAATCACTCTCAATACTCTAAAGCTATAAAATCTGTTTTGATTAAACCGGGATGCACTCGCCAGTATTTCTTGCTGATAAAATCTTTTTAAAACTCATTTCAGGTAACTTAATGTGAAGCTAATAGAAGCCAGCTGGAGAGCACTGAAGGCTTAAAGAAGTGGCTATAAAAGTTACCTAATTAAAAAGGAGATTTTTGTTTTCAATAATTAGGGTTTATCCCTATAAATGTATTGTAATGGAAACTTGGGTTTTATCCCATTTAAATATTATAAAAGCTTGGTGTTTTAAACTCTGATAAATATTTCCTAACTACGGTCCTGATGTCTCATTTCCGCTGCCAAATTAATAAACACCGATACCACTGGATCTGATCTCGCGGCACCCATTCCCAAGGTAGGGGTCGGGGGCTGCGACATATTCGGATCTGAAAAGCATCAGACGTTTGTAAAGAATATCAGTGTTGTGTGGATCTTGTGAATTTTGAGACATTTTTTATTGTTTACCAATAGGTTTTTGTTTAAAATACTTTTGATCGTAAATAAACTTTTACTCTGTTTTTCAATCCAACGAACAAACGATATCAGTAGTAGGAGCTAATCTATTTATATCTGTAACACCTCGCAAAATCATGTCCAATACGATAAAGACAAGTGTCATGAACTTTAAACGTGTAATGAATTGATCTCGAGGGACTAAAGTTGACAAACGGAGAAAGTATGTATGTAGAAGGATCCAAAGTATTAACATTTGAAAATTTTGCCTTCCAACAACCCTACACGATGTTTACACTCTTAAACGAATGGACTGTGAAACGTATGAAGCCGTTCGTGAAAGAAAGTGAACGTTTACAAGACGCGAGGGTTAAATGTGTCAACATGTTAAATTACTACCTCTCAGTGACCTTTTAATGAACCAGGAGCTTTGTAACGATTAATTATACTCCCAAGAATAAGTGATGAAAATTCACGAGGTTTCAATAACGTTTGATATAAATACGTTAACTTTCGTAAATAAAGGGTTAAAAGCATCAACAAGGCAAAACTAGTGTTTTCGGTTATCGTTTAACAAAACCGGACCTAATGATGTTTGGTTATATCCTAAAGATCATCACAATATAAACATTATGGGTTAAAAGTGCCTGAAATGAAAGTTATTACGTTTTAAAAGGTCCAGGGGGTGAAACCGCCAAGTTTAAAACTTGTTTGGCTGGTCACCTTAGTGGTGGCGTCGCGGCACACCTCAACCACACAGCCGTCGCGCGATGCGATGGTTTAAACTGGACAGAATCTATGCACAGATGCAGGTTCTGCCATTTCTTTACCATTGCATGCCTTAGCTCGATTTCTATGGGCTTTTGCTGGTTTTCAAAACCATTTTGAACACCTGTAATGATCTCTGAAGAGCCCTAACACCTGTAATGATCTGGTGATGGCCTCTTGTAGTATAAATAGGGGCTTGGAGTTGTTCTTTCATTTGCACAAGTTCAAATTTCTCTTACCCTCAATTGCTAAAGCTTTCAAACACCTTCTCTGGAGCATCCTGACTTAGAAGGAAGCTCTCTTAGTGAAAATTTTCATGCGAAGGACCATTGTAAGTTTTCTTAGCCTCTGTATTTAAGTTTTCATTAGTGTAATGATCGAAAGTCAAAGATATCTTAATTGCACTTTGACTTAGTGATTAATCACTAACGGTCCAGTCATTATTTGAATTGAAAGTGGCTATGTGTTGGTAATTAAGTAGGTGTTAAACCCTTAAAAGGGCACATTCTAATTATCACGTTATTTCAGTCAATTGTCGGGTCAAACTACTTAACAGAAAAGGCAAACGAGTCAGTTTTTGCAAAATAAATCACAACTGATAATGTAGGTTCTATAAATTACATTTTTATCACTTAAACAACTTGGTAAATAATGTAAGAACATGTTTAGGCATGTTCAACCCGACAATTCTGAGTATTAGGCTCGGTTCGCAACCGAAAGTCGCAAAAGTAGACTTTTGCTTTGACTTTCAGTTCTGACCCGAATTAGCTTAGTTTAGTTATGCCTTAGGGTTCCTTTGTGACCGTATTATATGTTAGTATAACCCTCTGAGGTTATACTACATCGTCCCTCAGAAATCTGAATCATTTACATGTTTCCGTTAAATGCTTAAAAGTTGACCATTTTGCCCTTATTTTATAAAAACGAGATTTTTTGAAAATGTGAGAGGACAAAAATCTTTATTATTGATATATAAGTATGTCCTAAAAATTTGACATCCTTTTCTGGTTTCAAATAAAAGTTATGCAAGATATCGTAAAAACGAAACTTTTTATTAATTAAATGGCATTTTCAGTATAAGTCATATTTAAACCCAATTTTTAGCACCAAACTTCTTACCCACTGTTAAGATATAATATTTAGGGATTTCTGGAAATTTTTATCAAATTTTATACTGACCATAACATAGAGTTCTTGCATAGACTCGGTAATTTACGATAATGCCCTTCTCGCTAATAAAATGAGTTTTACACATCATTTACATGTCAAACCTTTTTCTACTGATTTTATATATTAAATAAAATATTTTAAGCAGTTAAGACTGATCAAAATCTCAGATTCCTTAAACATATCGAATATCGTCAAAAACCGACTTTTATGCGAATTAGGCACATAGTATGGTTTAAAACCATATCTAGCACCTAAGACTTGTTACCTACTGATTTTAAAAATAATTTTTTGTACTCTAACGGTAAGTATAAGTCTTGAACTCAGATTTCCAAATGTAACCTTAAAAGCATATGTGAAATGACCAAAATGCCCCTACGGTGCATATTTTGGCCATAAATGATTAAAAACACATATGTATGATATCTTGCTGATATAACAACATAAAATAAATATTTTTACCGAATGTTTTAGACCATATCCTCAGTTTATGTTTAAACCTCTTTTATAAACTTTAAAATGACCAAAATACCCTTACGGGGCTTAAATTGGTTTTAAATTCATTTTGGGCATAATGGAAGATATCCTACTGATATCATATCATATTTAAAGCATATTAACTTGTGGAACTTTTACATGACTCATTTGGTTACCCATTATGCATATACGCGTTCGGTATGGTTTATGTAACTAGTTTGCATAAATTAGCCAAAACGGGTCAAACCTTATCATTTTTACTTCAAAATCCAGAATGTATTTAGTTTACCCATTTTATACAACTTTTCATACTTGTTGGGTCTAAATCACATTCTAATCCGATCCTCGCTTAATCTTGCGTTTTGAACCGTAAACCTTCCTAAAAAACTAACCGGTCTAAGTTATAACTTAATAAGACCCCTTAGGAATCTAATAGGTTAATAAAACCTTCGTTCCAGATTGAGAGCCCCGGTAGAAGTACTTGCACTTGCTGACTAGAATATACGGCTGGCTATAATTTACATTTTAGCTCAGGTAAATACTTTTAACTTATTTTCCCTTATACGGGCTTGGGATACGGTAAATTATTACCGCTTGGTCGGGTGTAGAAACCTTTTAATCGAATATGTTTAAATTGTATAATCCCGTTTAATCAGTGTTGCTTGATAACAAATAACATTGGGGGTTAACGACCGTGTCCTGGATATCCTTGGCTCATTCAAAAAGCGTGAATGGCCACGACTTAAGCACGGGGTGTAGGCATACACCTGTCTGTTGCGTATGTAAAAGATATACTCACTCGTGAGGAAACTTCTTGTGAGTTTATATTTTTGGTGTGTTGATTAATCTTGTTCGGCTTTTATACTGGCCCTAAATGTTGGACAAACATGTAAATCTGATACAAGATTGTTATTAATATAATTTCCCCAAGTTATAAAATGTTTGTGCCTTGTGCATTTAAACCAATTTTTATAAATGTTTTTCAAAAGAGTCGGTTAATTGTATTTACCAGTGTAAACTGACGTATTTTTCCAAAAGTACTAAGTGACAGATACCATACGTAATTGGCTGGGAGCTCGGGGCGTTAATAAAGAATCTTGCAAGTTCTAAACGTCTAAATTCTGTTGAACAATATTTATATTTATGTTTTAAGATCCGCCTGTGGATCCATATACAACCGTTTGTATAATATTTAATTATACTTTAAATTTCGGTTTTGTAATATTATTTTCATCCAAGACTTCTGCTGTGCATTAAACTGTATACATTTGACTATGACGATATCAACTACGTCATGATACTCCCCGCCGAGCCCACCGGTAATACGTGGAAATATCGGGGTGTGGCAGGTTGGTATCAGAGCCAACATTGAGTGAATTAAAAACTAGCCTTTTGTGTTTAATCTCAATGACACAGTTTGCACATTCCTTGACTTCCGAGTCTAGGCAAATGACTTAGGATTAATCCTAATCTTAATTGTTTTCTTTTTGTTTGTTTTTTTGTTTTTTTTTTGTTTTGACAAGATCAAAAGCAAAATGCCACCAAGAGTGAGTGGCCAAGGAGGAGGAGGAAAAGCTCCAATTTTGACTAGAAACGACCATGAAGTCGGACCATCTCACCGGCGTACACCATCAGCAACACTAAGCTCTAGTCCTCACGAAGACTGGAGAACCTATTTGGAGCCGGCGAGATGCTCAGTCTCACTCAGTTCCTCACCGTCCTACCACCATTCGTTCGGGCCACATCAAGATGAGGAGCCTCATGATTCGCATCATTCTTTTATCCCGTTGCAGTGTTCGGGTTCTCACGGTTCTTTCCAGAACCCAACTCCCTATTTCCAAAGCCGGTTCAACCCGATGAACCAGATAGAAGAACCAGAGGGTCAAAACCCTTTGGGACCAGCTGATCATTATCCTGAGATGCAGGACATCGATGTGGACGATGATCCAGATCCAGAGATACCACCATTTGGGACGCCGACGCATCCCATTGAAATATCTAGCGGATCATCCTTCCATGGTTCGCCTTACAGGGGCCCAGATATTTGGGCCGAAAGATGTGCTTCATATAAGTGGGAGTACACTCCCCCTCACCGCAACTCACCACCACACCAACAGGTCCCTTCTGAGGACCCGCATTTTCAGGCGGTCATGCCACCGCCACCGCCAGAACAGCAACTGCCTCCAGAACCACCGAGGCGAAGAAGAGGTGCGTGGATTTCCGTGCATGGGGGATTCCACTTCAGCACCCCCCAACACTCCAACAACAGCAACTACCCGCCGTTGTATGAAGACCCGTAAATGGGTGGGCCTTCAAACCCAGTTTCTGAAGTCAGCTCTTCACCAGTCGAACCAGCACCACAAATGGGTTATAATAAGCCAATTCCTTCTTACCCAGGTGCAGCTGGGTACAACCCGTTCAAGCAGCAAGCTTATTCGGGTTATAATTACAACAATGCTTCTACCGTTGACCCGTACATCGAGGCCGCAAACTACAATGCTCTCTACCCTGGACCCTTTCCAGCTACGTACCCAACTGAGTACCCTGCATATGGGTATCAATACCCACCGCCTCCTCAACCTCAGCAGCAGCAGCCACCGCAGCCGCCACAAATTCAACCACCGCAGCAGCAAGAGATACTCCAAAGGTTGCACGAGGTGGAACAAAGGGTAGATGAGGAGCGTAGGAGCCGCCGCGGTCTACTAAAGGGTTTGGAAAACCTTATTAAGGGGAAGAAAAAAAGGATTATTAGAAATTCTTATTATTTGTATTGTTATTTTATTTTCAATCAAGTCCCTACGTGGACATTTTATTTATGTATTTGGTCCATGCGTGGACTTGTATTTCTTATTTTAGTCCCTGTGTGGACAAGTTATCTATTTAAAAGTCTCGTTTAGGGCAGCTATGTACTTCTTTCAATTTATGGAAGGTTTCATTTTAAAATTTTTATTTGTCATTATATGCATCTTCTATATAAAACAAATCAAATATCATTCCAATTTACAATTGATCTGCCATTAAATATAAAAGAAAATCCTAAAGGTATAACCTAGCCTATGTATCTTTAAGGCATGGCCAAGATGGTATAACCTTTTTAAGATAATAAATCCTTGTTAACACCTAGGAACGTGTTAGCACTCTTGACAGGTGTGGTTCGAGAAAATCACACCAGTCGTCCTTATATTGGATTCTTCCAATTCCTTATCTAGCCTAATGATCTAGAAATCATGGCTTACATCATCAATGTGATGATCATATAATAAACATCCTTTAGTGATGAAGTGCCTACGGGCCATATTCATTGTCCAAAAAGACAAATGACAGTTGTAGCCAATGACTCCCTGTCAAGAAAGGCAATGAACTATGTTCAAACCTTAAATGCCTCGATCCCATAAAATCATGGCTCATAAATTCAAAACTGTCCTTGTGACAAGGCCTTTTTGTGCCGTTTTATTATCCCAAATAATTTATAACAAAATTATCTAATGAAAGGTTTAAAATAAATCTGATTATCAAATTAACCAAATATGGTCTATTAATACCATGGTTAATGAATCATCAAAAATGATGATTCCAAAATAGACTTCTAAACAAAATTATTGCCAATTGTTTTATAGAAAACAAGCTTCAGCATGCCTGAATCAGACGAGATTAAAAGTCATCCCAATATGAGGAATGACAATACGAGAATGAATGTAACGGGTGCAGATTTACATGCAATGATAGATAATACTGTCACTCGAGCCATTGACAGACAGTTCAAAGAATCAAGTGGTACTCGCAGCAGGACCCAATTTGCACCTCACACAAAACCACCTTCCAAGACACATACGTCTTATAAGGACGATTCTCATCAATCGTCGAATCAGAGGAGTATTCCATCCAAACGAATTGTGCTCAATCAGGAGCCACGTGTTAAGACCTGCTCTTATAAATACTTTGTCTCTTGCAAACTGAGGGACTTTACAGGAGAAAAAGGAGCCATCGATTGTATGACATGGCTTGATGAGATGGACACTGTAGTAGACATCAGTGGTTGTGCAGAGCAGGATATTGTGAAGTTTGTTTCATAGTCATTCAAAGGAGAAGCGTTGGCATGGTGGAGATCATTGATCCAAGCCACAGGGAAGGTCCCGCTTTATAACTTGTCTTGGGATCAATTTGTTGCACTAATCAAGGAAAAATTTTGTCCTCAGCATGAGGTAGAGAAAATCGAGACAGACTTCTTGACTCTGGTCATGAAGAATTTGGATTGTCAGGTATATGTGATGAGTTTTAACACCATGTCCCGCCTGGTTCCCTATTTAGTGACCCCTGAACCTAAACGCATAGCGCGTTTTATTGGATGCCTAGCACCAGAAATTAAGGGAAATGTTAAAGCATCTAGGCCTAACACATATAGGTCCGTGGTGGACTTATCCTTATCTCTCATATTAGATGCTATCAGGAATAAGTCTGTTAAGACTTCTGACGAGGGAAAAAGGAAAAGAGAAGAGGAGAGCTCTCATCGATCTGACAAGAAGAAAAAGGGAAATTCCGATCATAAGAAAGGTTCCGAGTTCAAGAAAAACTCGAGTCAGTCTGACAACAGACCCAAATGTAGAAACTGCAGAAAGCGTCATTCTGGGAAGTGTACGATCGACCCACATGCTAAACTTTGTAGGCTTTGCAAGACCAAGGGTCACAAGACTTTAGAATGCAAGGAATTGAAGAACGCGATTTGTTACAACTGTAACGAGAAAGGGCATATCAAAACCAATTGCCCAAAACTTGCAAAGAAGCCTAAAGAGTCCAAAATGACAAACGCACGAGTCTTCCAGATGAACGCCCAAGAGGCAGTACAGAATGATAATGTTATTACAGGTACTTTCCTTATCAATGATGTATATGCTAGAGTTTTGTTTGATTCGGGTGCAGATAAGTCTTTTGTAGACAATAAATTTTGTAAACTGTTAAATCTGCCTGTTAAAACTCTAAGCATAAAATATGAATTAGAATTGGCCGATGGTACAATAGAGACTGCTTCAACAATTTTAGATGGATGTTTTATATCCATTAGGAATCACTCTTTTCCGCTGTCTTTGCTTCCATTGAATTTGGCAGGATTTGACATAGTGATAGGCATGGATTGGTTGTCTCGTAACCAAGCCCATATTGTATGTGATAAGAAGCAAGTGGTTATCAAGACTCCTTATGGTGAGCCATTAACAATTCAGGGAGATACTCAGTACGGATTGCCTAAACAAGTATCCATGCTTAAGGCATCAAAGTGTTTGAAGAAGGGTTGTGTCATTTACATGGCACAGGTGACTTTAGACGAGCCAAAGCCAAAAATTGATGATATTCTAGTTATTTCTGAATATTCAGATGTTTTCCCTGAAGAATTACCTAGTTTACCTCCAGTCAAGCAAGTGGAATTCAAGATCGATATCATTCCTTGAGCAGCACCAGTTGCAAGAGCAACGTATCGGTTGGCACCAACTGAGATGAAAGAATAGAGAACACAGTTGGATGATTTGTTGGAGAAGGGTTTTATTCGACCTATCCCATCCCCTTGGGGAGCACCGATTCTTTTTGTGAAGAAGAAAGAGGGCTCAATGCGTCTATGCGTTGATTATCGCGAGCTGAACAAAGTTACAATCAAGAACCGATATCCATTACCCAGGATCGATGATCTGTTCGATCAACTTCAACGAGCAAGTTACTTTTCAAAGATCAATTTGAGGTCAGGTTACCATCAGCCGAAGGTCAGAACCGAAGATGTGCATAAGACTGCATTCAGGACTCGTTACGGCCACTACGAGTTCTTAGTAATGCCCTTCAGGCTCACTAGTGCACCAGCAGCATTCATGGAGCTCATGAATCGCGTTTGCAAACCATATCTAGATAAGTTTGTCATTGTTTTTATTGATGACGTACTTATTTATTCGAAGAATCAAACTGATCATGAAAAGCATCTCCGATGTATTCTTGAACTTCTGCAACAAGAGAAGCTTTACGCAAAGTTCTCTAAATATGAGTTCTGGCTCCGAGAAGTCCAATTTCTTGGACATGTAGTGAGTGAGCGTGGTATCCAGGTGGATCCCGCTAAGATTGAAGCAATTATGAATTGGCAAGCACCAAAAACACCTACAGAGATTTGCAGCTTCTTGGGTCTAGCAGGACACTATAGGCGTTTCATTGAAAACTTTTCAAGGATTGCTGCACCTCTAACTTTGTTAACTCGCAAGAATGTCAAGTTTGACTAGGGTCCCAAGCAACAAGAATCTTTTGAGATCCTCAAGCAGAAATTAAGCAATGCTCCTGTGTTGACATTGCCAGAAGGGATTGAAGAGTTTTTTGTGTACTGCGATGCATCGCACACAGGTATGGGTTGTGTGCTCATGCAGAGAGGCAAGGTTATTGCCTATGCCTCACGTCAAATTAAGGTGCACGAAAAGAACAACACCACCCATGATTTGGAATTGGGTGTCGTTGTATTTGCACTGAAACTTTGGAGTCATTATCTATATGGAACCAAATGCGTGATTTATTCTGATCATAAAAGCCTTCAACATCTATTTAACCAGAAAGATCTTAACATGAAGCAGCGTCGTTGGATGGAGACATTGAATGACTATGATTGCGAAATTCGCTACCATCCAGGCAAAGCAAATGTTGTTGCTGATGCCTTGAGCAGAAAGGAAAGAATTAAACCAATAAGGATCAACGCCAAAAGCAACGAACTAAAGAACAGCTTGAATGAAAGGTTGTTAGCTGCTCAGAAGGAAGCTGTTTTGGAAACTAACTTTCCGAATGAAAAGTTAGGCGTAACTGTTGATCAATTGTCTTATGGCAAGGATGGAATCCTTAGAATAAATGGACGAATCTGGGTCCCTATCCATGGAGGACTTAGAGACGTAATCCTTTAGGAAGTTCATAGTTCGAAATATTCAGTCCATCCAGGCAGTGATAAGATGTACCAGGATCTAAAGGCAAATTATTGGTGGATAGGTTTGAAGAAATTTATTGCCACTTATGTGGCTAAATGTCTGACGTGCGCGAAGGTTAAAGCAGAGCATCAAAAGCCGTCAGGTTTACTACAACAGCCTGAACTTCCCACTTGGAAGTGGGAAATGGTAACTATGGATTTTATCACGAAGCTACCAAGGACGAAGCACGGGAATGATACGATTTGGGTTATAGTCGACAGGCTGACCAAGTCAGCTTACTTCTTGCCTATTAAAGAAACACACAGCTCCGATAGGCTAGCTCAGCTGTACGTGGATGAGATAGTATCTCTCCACGGAGTGCCGGTATCTATTATCTCCAATAGGGATAATAGATACACGTCTCACTTTTGGAAAAGCTTTCAGCAGTCTTTAGGCACTCGTTTAAACTTCAGCATTGCTTATCACCCTCAGATAGATGGCCAAAGCAAGCGTACAGTTCAAACGCTTGAGGATATTCTCAGGGCTTGTGTTATTGACTTGGGGGGAAGTTGGGATGACCATCTTCCTTTGATTGAATTTTCGTACAATAATAGTTATCATTCGAGTATCCAAGCCACTCCTTTTGAGGCCTTGTATGGGAGGAAGTGCAGAACGCCAGTTTGTTGGGCGGAGGTTGGAGAAACCCAACTGTCAGGACCTAATATAGTCCTCGAGACGACGGATAAGATTGTCCAAATCGTTGATCGTCTGAAAGCTGCCAGAGATAGGTAGAAAAGCTACGCAGATAAGAGGCGCAAACCTCTGAAATTCGAGGTAGGTGATAAAGTGCTACTCAAGGTGTCACCTTGGAAAGGGGTGATGCGTTTTGGCAAAAAGGGCAAGCTGAGCCCAAGATACATAGGACCATTCGAGATCATCAAATGTGTCAGAACTGTGGCCTACAAGCTAAATCTACCTGAAGAACTTAGTGGAATACATAATGTATTCCACATCTGCAATTTAAAGAAATGTCTAGCCGATGAATCGCTAGCAATGTCGCATAAGGATGTGCAGATTGACGAAAGCTTGAAGTTTATCGAAAAACCTTTGTCGATCGAAGATCGACAGGTTAAAAAGCTTCGAAGAAAGAGTGTGCCGATTGTGAAGGTAAAATGGGATGCCCGTAGAGGCCCAGAATACACGTGGGAGGTTGAATCCACAATGAAACAGAAATACCCTCATTTATTTCAGTAAATCTCAAGGTCGAGATTTCTTTTAAGGGGGTGAGGATGTAACACCTCGCAAAATCATGTCCAGTACGATAAAGACACGTGTCATGAACTTTAAACGTGTAACTAATTGATCTCGAGGGACTAAAGTTGACAAACGGAGAAAGTATGTGTGTAGAAGTATCTAAAGTATTAACATTTGAAAATTTTGCCTTCCAACAACCCTACACGATGTTTACACTCTTAAACGAATGGATTGTGAAACGTATGAAGCCGTTCGTGAAAGAAAGTGAAAGTTTACAAGAGGCGAGGGTTAAATGTGTCAACATGTTAAATTACTACCTCTGAGTGACCTTTTAATGAACCTGGAGCTTTGTAACGATTAATTATACTCCCAAGAATAAGTGATGATAAATTCACGAGGTTTCGATATCGTTTGATATAAATACGTTAACTTTCGTAAATAAAGGGTTAAAAGCATCAACGAGGCAAAACTAGTGTTTTCGGTTATCGTTTAACGAAATCGAACCTAATGATGTTTGGTTATATCCTAAAGATCATCAAAATATAAACATTATGGTTTAAAAGTGCCTGAAATGTAAGTTATTACGTTTTAAAAGGTCCAGGGGTTGAAACTGCCAAGTTTGAAACTTGTTTGGCTGGTCACCTTAGTGGTGGCGTCGCACCACACCTCAACCACACTGCCGTCGCGCGATGCGACGGCTTAAACTGGATAGAATCCATTCATAGGTGCAGGTTCTGCCATTTCTTCACCATTGCATGCCTTAAATCGATTTCTAAGGGCTTTTGCTGGTTTTCAAAACCATTTTGAACACCGATAATGATCTCTGAAGAGCCCTAACACCTGTAATGAACTGGTGATGTCCTCTTGTAGTATAAATAGGGGCTTAAAGTTGTTCTTTCATTTGCACAAGTTCAAATTTCTCTTACTCTCAATTGCTAAAGCTTTCAAACACCTTCTCTAGAGCATCCTGACTTAGAAGGAAGCTCTTTTAGTGAAAAATTCCGTGCTAAGGACCATTGTATGTGTTCTTACCCTATGTGGTTAAGTTTTCATTAGTGTAATGACCGAAAGTCAAAGATATCATAATTGCGCTTTGACTTTGTGATTAATCACTAACAGTTCAGTCATTATTCGAATTGAAAGTAGCTATGTGTTGGTAATTAAGTAGGTGTTAAACCCTTAAAAGGGCACCTTCTAATTATCAGGTTATCTCAGTCAATTGTCGGGTCAAACTACTTAACAGAAAAGGCAAACGAGTCAGTTTTTGAAAAATAAATCACAACTGATAATGTAGGTGCTATAAATTATATTTTTATCACTTAAACAACTTGTTAAATAATGTAAGAACATGTTTAGGCATGTTCAACCCGACAATTCTGAGTATTAGGCTCGGTTCGCAATCGAAAATCGTAAAAGTAGACTTTTGCTTTGACTTTCATTTCTGACCCAAATTAGCTTAGTTTAGTTATGCCTTAGGGTTCCTTTGTGACCATATTAAATGTTAGTATAACCCTCTGAGGTTATACTTTATGGTCCCTCAGAAATCTGAATCATTTACATGTTTCCGTTAAATGCTTAAAAGTTGACCATTTTGCCCTTATGTTATAAAAGCGAGATTTTTTGAAAATGTGAGAGGACAAAAATCTTTATTACTGATATATAAGTATGTCCTAAAAATTTGACATCCGTTTCTGGTCTCAAATAAAAGTTATGCAAGATATCGTAAAAACGAAACTTTTTATTAATTAAACGGCATTTTCAGTATCTATACTATATAATAAAATAAGCCATATTTAAACCCAATTTTTAGCACAAAAATTCCTACCCACTGTTAAGATATAATATTTAGGGATTTTTGGAGATTTTTATCAAATTTTATACTGACCATAACATAGAGTTCTTGCATAGACTCGGTAATTGACGATAATGCTCTTTTCGCTAATAAAATGAGTTTTACACATCATTTCCGTGTCAAACCTTTTTCTACTGATTTTATATATTAAATAAAATATTTTAAGCAGTTAAGACTGATCAAAATCTCAGATTTCCTTAAACATATCGAATATCGTCAAAAACCGACTTTTATGCGAATTAGGCACATAGTATGGTTTAAAACCATATCTAGCACCTAAGACTTGTTACCTACTGATTTTAAAAATAAATTTTTATACTCTAACAGTAAGTATAAGTCTTGAACTCAGATTTCCAAATTTAACCTTAAAAGCATATGTGAAATGACCAAAATGCCCCTACGGTGCATAGTTTTGCCATAAATGATTAAAAACACAAATGTATGATATCTTGCTGATATAACAACATAAAATAAATATTTTTACCATATGTTTTAGACCAGAGCCTCAGTTTATGTTTAAACCTCTTTTATAAACTTTAAAATGACCAAAATACCCTTACGGGGCTTAAATTGGTTTTAAATTTGTTTTGGGCATAATGGAAGATATCCTACTGATATCATATCATATTTAAAGCATATTAACTTGTGAAACTTGTACATGACTCATTTCGTTACCCGTTATGCTTATACGCGTTCGTTACGGTTTATGTAACTAGTTTGCATAAATTAGTCGAAACGGGTCAAACCTTATCATTTTTACTTCAAAATCCAGAATGTATTTAGTTTACCCATTTTATACAACTCTTCATACTTGTTGGGTCTAAATCACATTCTAATCCGGTCCTCGCTTAATCTTGCGTTTTGAACCGTAAACCTTCCTTAAAAACTATCCGGTCTAAGTTATAACTTAATAAGACCCGTTAGGAATCTAATATGTTAATAAAACCTTCGTTCCAGATTGAGAGCCCCGGTAGAAGTACTTGCACTTGCTGACTAGAATATACGGCTGACTATAATTTACATTTTAGCTCAGGTAAATACTTTTAACTTATTTTCCCTTATACGGGCTTGGGATACGGTAAATTATTACCGTTTGGTCGGGTGTAGAAACCTTTTAATCGAATATGTTTAAATTGTATAATCCCGTTTAATCAGTGTTGCTTGATAACTAATAACATTGGGGGTTAACGATCGTGTCCTGGATATCCTTGGCTCATTCAAAAAGCGTGAATGGCCACGACTTAAGCACGGGGTGTAGGCATACACCTATCTGTTGCGTATGTAAAAGATATACTCACTCGTGAGGAAACTTCTTGTGAGTTTATATTTGTGGTGTGTCGATTAATCTTGTTCGGCTTTTATACCGGCCCTAAATGTTGGACAACCATGTAAATCTGATACAAGATTGTTATTAATATAATTGTCCCAAGTTATAAAATGTTTGTGCCTTGTGCATTTAAACCAATTTTTATAAATGTTTTTCAAAAGAGTCGGTTAATTGTATCTACCAGTGTAAACTGACGTATTTTTCCAAAAAGACTAAGTGACAGGTATCGTACGTAATTGGCTGGGAGCTCGGGGCGTTAATAAGGAATCTTGCAAGTTCTAAACGTTAAAAGTCTGTTGAACAATATTTATATTTCTGTTTTAAGATCCGCCTGTGGATCCATATACAACCGTTTGTATAATATTTAATTATACTTTAAATTTCGGTTTTGTAATATTATTTTCATCCAAGACTTCCGTTGTGCATTAAACTGTATACATTTGACCATGACGATATCAACTACGTCACGATACTCCCCGCCGGGCCCACCGGTAATACGTGGAAATATCGGGGTGTGACAATATCAAACTGTTTGTTTTAATCGAATTTGATTGACCAAGCTCTGATACCAATTGTTAGGATCTGAGTTTGATTGTTGTGATAGTTTAGATGAAAATAATGAAAGAAGATAAAACAGAGATGAAATATGCAGCGGAATAATTAACTTTTCAATCCCAACAATGAAGATATTGCTTTCCTCAACACGCTTTTATAAATTCGTAATCACAAGTTTACGTATGCATGAAGAATACAACTCCCCCTCAGCATTATTACTCCTTCTTTGTTCGTACAAAAATGTCAAGGTGAAAGTGATGAATAAAACAATACAGGAATTGTTCTATTTATATTACAAACGAAACATCTGAAGCATCTAAGCTGATGTCACCTAGACAATGACATCTAACTGCCTAACAAACTCCTAACATCTGCTAGAGCCTAAGCATTGTTACATTAATAATACAAGTAAACTCTATTGATCATCATCTGTTAAAGATCCTCTGTTGAACTTTATCATCTGTTGATCCACAACAGACCTTAGCTTCATCAGACTTTAATCTTCTCAGCATAGGATGTAGTTTTGTAATTATGTAATGTGTTGGTGTGGCCGCCTCGTTTTGTTTTGTGGGTTTTTTAGGTTTTGTAATGAAGTGTACATTTCAAAAAAAGAACGCTCTCTTACTTTTTACCTAAATGAACCAAAATGATAAAGAGCACTCTGAAAATTACCAATTAAACCAAAATTCCATAATGGTAAAAAAATGGAACGTTGCATCCTTGATCAAGCTTGGGTTCCTATCCCAAAATTACATCAAAAATTGTTTTCGGCAGTGTGCTATCCCATCCAGATGAACCCGATTACCATCTTAATGGGTGCCCCGTACACCCTAACCAAAATGTAATATTATCGTTTCAAATAATAATTTATTTTTTATATATAATGTATTGAAGCAGTTTTGAAGATTTGATACATTTATGTTAGTTTAACAGAACTTCTCATATTTTTTAATAATTATGAAAACGTTAATATGCCAAAGTTATATTAAAAATATTTTGTATAAAATAAAGAAATAAGTTACTTTTTACCAGGGGTATATAGATGAACCAAACATTCAGCAAGCGGCAGCAGGAAGTATGTTTATGTTCATTAGTTTAATTAATGAATGAACATAAACAAGAAATTCCGTTGGGTTAATTAAATGAACGAACATGAACAGATGTCGTGTTCGTTCATTTGCGTTCGTAAACATTCGGTAATGTGTTATTTTTTAGCATTTATTTTTTTATCTAAAATTTTTATATTCTTTAATTCTTATTTATCTCATTACCCAAACAAATAAAATAGAAACCATTTCTCCACCTTGTTTATGCACTATTCCACTTTCCTTCTCATTATTCACATAAAAAAAATACTATCGGCCTTCATTCAACAATTAGGGCTTCAAGGTTTAGCGCAGCTCACTCTCACCATCCACCTCTAGCCACCGCCGTCTTTGCCGATTTTATATGTATTCGTGAACCTTTCATGAACACGTTCCTTTCCTTAACAAATGAACACGAACATAAAATCTCGTTCGGCAGGTGTTAATGAACCCTTCGTGAACGCATTATATCCTTAACGAACGGACACGAACATGGGCTACAACCCTACTTTTTACACTATTAATTAATCATTTATAAAACCATTCCCGTTTTAATACTATTTCACCAGCAGATATATCTTAGCAGATATATCTTTGACAAAATTATATCATTTATTAAAGGCTTAATCTATTTTGACACCCAAGTGTCTATTTGGACACTTAACCTCCCTTATACGACTTGTATAGACTTATACAGGTTGCATAGGGTTATCTTTAAATAACATAGGCTGCCACTGTGAGTCTGTGTCTGACGGCTAGCTATATATGACCCGTATAGATCTATACGAGTTGTATACAACCCATATGATTTTTTTTGTTCAAATATGGCAAATGTAGGTGTTTAATTGTTTTTTTAAATATTAATTTTATATGTTTTGTATCTTATCGTATCGTGTCATCTCATGTTGTGTTGTATCGTATTGTGTGGTATCGTAAAGTGTCTCATTGTTACGTATCGTATATTTTTTCAATATTAATTCTAAACATTTCATACGTATTGCATTGTATTATTACGTGCCATATTTTATCATTATGTTTCGTATTGTGTCGTGCCGTACCGTGTCATGTTGTGTCGTGTCGTATTATACATTATACATAACCAACCAACCATTCCAAACATTGTAAATAAATATCACAGATATAAATAAGCTAAAACTGTAAATTTAACTAGACAATAAGTTTGTTCATACATAACAAAATCCAAATACATCAAAATGTGAAAAATACAAAAAACGACAAAAAAGCTATCCTAAACCAGTAGATCCTAACTTGAGCATGACGGCTGCAGATCTTGGCCCCCGCCGGTGGACGCTATCATCCAGATACACTCGGTGCACTGGTATCTGACGGGCCTGGCGACCAGCAAAACCCGCCGCATCGATATCCCCCGAATAATTCGTATCGAAAGCTCCTCAGTATGGGCATGGTGGCGGTTTATTAGGCGTTGTAATCGCTGCTCCATCCCACGTAACCCCACCGCGATAGCTAGAGGCAAATTAATGTAAACATGCTGGGGTACCGAGGCACCCCCTATGGCTACGGCGGCAATGTCGGTGGCGGTGGTAGAAGATGAACGTCGACCGGAGGGTCATCCTGAGCGTCATGCTTATCGACGGGCTCGGCCCCTTCTACAACTTGAGGTACGACCATCGGCAACTACCCTGGGTCAAAAATCTCGCAATCGTGGTCAAGAAAGTGAAGGCCAATCCTTAGATAGTCGTACGTGATGCACAGCCGATCAGCGACTTTCGACATAATCTCGTAGGAAGGATCAGGTCGGCCAAAAGGTAACTGGCGTCTGGATGGAGGCCCAAGTGGTGGGCAATCATGGTGATGTAAGCCGCACCGTATAACGCCTACCACTCATGCCGATGATGCGTTGACATGAACCACTCGACGAGACAATAGTGTAGCGGTGCACAGTACTCTATACAATAAAGTATACAGATAAAAAAGGTCCCCCGGTTGCACCACTCACGACTCATCTCGCGTGGTGTAATAAACGTACTGATAAGTCTATACAAATATCGGTACAAGGGGTTTGTAATAGCGGTGACCCTGCCTTTGGTATTGCCAAAGGCTAAGTGCCAATCACTCCCCAGAAACTGATGAGAGTGGATCGCGACGCGATTGTATTGAGTCAATGTAAAGTGGGGTCGTTTTCTCTAACTCATAATATAAGCCGGAGATCCAAGCAAAACTACGCAAAGACATCCGGAAGGTCTGGTTTACCAAACAAAAACTAACCTCGATCTACGGGTGGTCCGGGTCATCCAACTCCTCTCGCAAAATGTCGGCTAGTACGCCATCTCGAACAACCACTCCCACGGGGTATCGTATCTGATGATATCCCAGGCTTTCTCTGCGTCCTGAACCTCCTCCAACGCCGACTAATTGATCGTCGCATGGGCAACGATCATCCGATGCAGCTTCTAACAACGTGGAAAAACATAACTATCCGGCTCAAACACTAAATACGGGTGCTTGGGCACTAAATACGGGTGCTTGGGCAACTAGTCAATAGTAGGGACACCGCGCCCACGACAAAGACCACGACTATACCCCTGACCCAGACCCCTTCCACACCCCGAAGCAGGATCTAGAACATCCATAATCAAACTGTAATACTTAAAAAAATATATAACATTTAATAAACTTTTTTAAATTTCAAACCAAAATTAAAATATATTTTTATTAATTAATTATATTTAACAATAAACTTTTTTATTATAATTAATTATTTTTTTATTTAATAATTTTAAATATATATTAACAAATTTATTATATATCTTATTTAAATATATAACATTTATTATTTTAACAAAAAATAGTATATATTTTAACAAATTAATTATAATTAATAAACATCTTAATTTATAAAAATTAAAAAAAATTGGGTCGTATAAGCATCATATAGCCCCAATACGATGCGTATACATCCATCATCATCATCAAAATTCTAGTTTTCTGAATTGATACAATGCATGTAGACTTATATGCATCGTATCGACTCAACAATTTTTGAAAACGAAATTCAAATATTTTCAAACCCAAATCTAAAACACATAATTTAACGGACGAAATCTAAAACAAAAATACATATTCATGATCGGGAGAAAAATAACTAATCTTTATCGTGAAAAAAAAAACTCGAAATGGGAGCATTGATTGAACTCGAATCACACCATATGTGTGTGTTTAGTGTGTGTGTTGTTTCCGTTCATATGAGGATAAGTCTGATGCGTATCAGCCTTATACAACTCCCTATACGACTCATATAGAGCTACACGAGTCATAGAGGGTTTGTATTAGGCTGATACGCATCATTTAAAGTAAACCCAATTTTTGTTTAAATTAGGTTTTTGCTATACGTGACGTATACATGTCAAATTTTGACGTATTTTTTTATGATGTGTATTGTCTATACGTGTTATATCGGTGTCGTTGGTTACGTATGGTATCGTATCGTATGATTATGTGTCATTCTGTATTGAATCCAACTATATCATTACGTGTCGCATGGTATTGTATAATTATGTATCGTTTTGTGTTTAATCCAATTGTATCATTACGTGTTGTATTGTATCATTATACGTTCAACATACATTTAAAATTTCAAATTAACCTGCCCGTTTAAAAGATAAGCATGCACGACACAAAAGGTCTGGTTTGTCGACGTCATACTCACAACTTGCACAAATGGAAACATGTTGGTTTTGAAAGCCATGTTAATATCAGCACATGCGGGAATGGCTGCCACATTTCGAAGGAAAAACAAGAACAAAGAAAATATCCTCTTTGACATTTGTGGAGGAATCCTGCAGAGTGTATTAGGTGAAATGTTCTCTCGACAGGAAATTGTTCCAGTTTCTACATGGCAGACGTTTGTTGATTAAACTTTCCGACATTTATCTTCTTGCGAGCGTTGTGTATGTCTTTTGGAACAGACTTGTTATCGGGGTTATGTTCGCTTAGGGTTTTCCAGATTTTCCGCGCCTCCATGTCTTGCGCTGACAGCTGCTCCACCAATTTGAACTTACTCTTAGAGAGTCTCCTAGCATACGCATAACCCTCTATATGTTGAGTAGGGTCGTGGTTATGTTCCGGGTTCCTCACCTCTATCCTCCGAGCATGATTTGCGTTATGTCGTAAAACCCTATCAACAAAAAACGACAGCCACATTTTTTACTAGTTTTCCTAAGTGTGTCTGTACTTGTATATTGTTCGATACGACTGTAATGAATCCATGTCCTCACGTCCTTATCATCCCGTTTCTTCGGCCTTCTTGTAACAATGACGTAATCGTTATCAAGTCCCTTTTTACCCATTCGTGCACCTCATCGTGGGACATAAAAATCCTAAACAACGCCACAGTTAATCTTATATTAATCGAAAAAGACAATAATGAAGAATTGTCATACCTGCTTAGTTTCGTACGAAACTTGTGGGTAAGGGGGTTGCTTGTCAATTAATGACTCCTGGGTGTAAGAAGGTTCACCACCGTATTTGTTGTTGTCGTAGTTTTGTTGTCCGCACAAAGCTTCACACCCGTATGGTAACCCGGATGCCCGTGATTATATTCACCGTTAGGGACAACAACTGAAACATGTTAATGGTTAAATGGTGACGGTAATCTAACACCTAATTCGAATAACTATATAAATGCTTACCTTGTTTAAGTTTGGCAATAACAGTTCCTTGGAATAAGAACAAACGACGTACACGACCTCCTTCACGTGATTATCATTCGCTTTCCCTTCTTAAGAATCAAGAATGGCAAACCCCTCCTAAAATAACGGTGTGGTAAGTATTTCATAAATAACACAATAAAACAAGTGAATAAATAGTATACCAAACTGCTCTCTAGAAGACACGTGCTTGTGTTGGATGCTGATTCGCCAAAAAATAGTTGTTGTCCCACCAAGACATCACTAAGATGCTCGTGCCGCAATTGGAGAAGGAAGATTAAATATGAGATGGAGTAATCTTTTGAAAAAAATTGACCGATGAATGAACATTTTTCCTTCGTTTATAAAGGCAGAATGCATGGCAAAATCAATCATTCACTATACCACTATACGACTTGTTAGCTCTATACGAGTCATAAAGGACTGACGTAAGCATCACATCCATTAGCTTTGTGTCACTGAAGACATCGTACCATATATGAGTCGTAGAGGTCTATACGACTCGTATAAGGTTTGCATGTGATACCTTTAGTAGACCTTGTCGGAAGTTGGAATTTGTAATTACCCTATACGATTCGTTTAAATCTATATATGTCATATAGGGCTGTAAACGAACCGAACATTCAGCGAACAGTTCGTGAACCGTTCGGCGGGAAGTTCGTTTATGTTCGTTCGTTTAATAAACAAACGAACATGAACAAGAGATTTCGTTCGATTAGTTAAATGAACGAACATGAACAGAGGTCTCGTTCGTTCGATTGTGTTCGTGAACGTTCGGTAAGGTGTCCGTGAACGTGTTCGTGAACATTCGTTGATTTGCGTTCGTTTATGTTCGTATGTTTGTGTTTTAATTGAAGATCTTTGTACTTTCTTATATTTTATTTGTACTTTTTATATTATTAAACTTTTATTTATTTTATTTCCCTAACAATTAAACTAGGAAACCCACTTTCACATTGTTTATGCATCATTTCCCTTTCATTTCTCATTAGTTACATCCACGAATACAATGGACCTCCGTTCCACAGTAAGGGATTGAAGTTCGAGTGCTACTCTCTTGGCCATCTATCTTTATCGTACGTCGAGTTCACCAAATTTGTTTGTGTTCGTTTGTGTTCTTGAACCGCTCGCGAACACACTGATTTCCTTAATGAACGAACACGAACATAAAATCTCGTTCGGTAAGTGTTCATGAACGTTCGTGAACACATTTATTTCCTTAACGAACGAACACGAACAAGGCCTTGTTCGTGTTCGTTCGGTTCGTTTACAGCATATGTATATAGGGTCTCAAAATAAGAGTTTAAGGTGTCCCAATATAGAACGTTATTAAATAGTTATATGAAACTTGGTTTATTTTGATTATGCTTTAATTTTAATCTTGAAATAAAATAATATGTAACTTTGAGAGATTATTAATTAATCAACTTTTATAATAATTTTAATTAACTCTATACATTATTTAACAAAAAGATAGACTTAACACTTGACTTTATGAATGACCAAAAAAATAAGTACTTGTTATAAAAATAGTATTAAAAACTGATTTTCATGATTATAGTGTATAATTATTGCTTTCATTTTTATTTCATTATAATTAGGGTGTTGTGCGACTTTTTTTAATTAGGGTTCCAGTTATCCTGGCCGGGTTATTCTGGGGTTTCTGTTATAGGAATCCTATCCGTAACCTGACCCAAATAAGATTCGGTTTTATTTGTGTCAGGTAATCGATATACGAGTTTCTGAATTCAAGTTGCAATCATAGTTTACAAATTAACTTAACATGATAATTATTAAATTAAAAAAAAACAAGATGTCAAATAAAAACACTCTTAATATTATATTCCGTTCAAACCAATGCATTAAACCCATATATTAACCTAAAACACATCAATTAAAATAAAGACAGACCCAAACCTTATCAATGATCGTATAAAACTAAAAAGAAAACGTAATGGGGTTGTTGTCCATTGATAAAAGCAAAGACTTTAAACACCTGGATTTGAGAGGTGAATGTCTCAAGTTCCAGTCTAACAGACAACAAAGACTAAGAAAGTTGCTATTAAAAAAAACGTATCAACTGAACAGAACCTTTTTGGTCGCTCAAAAAACCAATGAGACGACGAAATAAAACATCTTGTTCACAACAAAAAAAAAAACAAAAAACAAAACACATGATAGGGGATCTAGACTTTATGTTGATTATGTATAAATATAATTGATTTTTATGTAGATTAAAAAACACACCCGTACTTAGAATAATACATTTTAATATATTTTTACTTTCAGAAATGATTTTTATGTAGATTTAAAAACACACCCCTACTAAGAAAAATACATTTTAATACTTTAACTTCTATTATTTACTTTCAAGGTGAGTTTGTATTTACAATGTTAGTTTGCCCCTTTTATTTTATTTCAATATACGATACGATTTGTATTGAGTAATAATGCTTCATTTGTTTTTGTTCATTCTCGTCTCAGTAAGCTATACAGTTATAAATCTCATTTATTCATTGTTTCAAGCAACAAAACCTCTTAATTTATGCAAGGATTGTTTCTTTCTTCTCGTTTTTGTATTTTTCCCCTAATTGTCTGTGGTTTTTAGGTTTAGATCAGCTAATAGGTATGCACTAGCAATGAAATGGTGGTTACCTTTTCAGTGTCATGAATGTCTCACAAGCTATATGCCAACCATATGGGATGACAGATGTGAAAACACAACGCTGCACTAGAAGTAAGCCAAGCGAATGGGATGTTTTTGACTTTGATAAGCATGTGGACTCAAAGATGCTTTAAACTGAACTTACTTTATGTTCACGTCAAATATAATATATATGAGATGGCTGGCAATTTGGAGACAATATTACAGATTACTTAAAAGGGTCTACAATGTCATTACCGTACTGTCCGTAATTATAGGCTCATGATTCCATTATTCCCAGGTATGCCGTATTTGGTTATTATGGCTCATTCTATTTACACCCCCTCCCTCCTGATTATACCCACCCTGTGAGAGGAAAAATGCCGGTCCCACGCGGGCCCCACCTGTAAGTATGTGAGAGGAGATGGGGTGTAAAAAGTAAGTAGGGGGGTGTAGAAAGTAGCACTCGTTGTTATAAGGCGTTTTTGAATGGCTCAAACTATCCACACACGATATATGTCTATTTGCACACCCTTTACCTCGTATATGCCTATACGAGGCGTATAGGGTTATATCAAACTCTGTGTCTGACTCATGTCAATTCTGCTTTGACTGCTCCTATATGCCTCGTATAGGCTTATACAGGGCGTATAAGACCCCCCGTATAGGTCTCGTATATGACTCATGCCCCATATATGCCACGTATAGGCCTATATGGGGCGTATATATATATTTTTTAACAAACATTTTATACAATATTAATCGTTTTAGCAAACTTTTATACAAAAATAAGTTTTCTATTTTAAATAAATAAAAATAACAAGTACATGATATGATACAACATCTGTATAGGCCTATACGAGAATTAAACCACACCTATAGCCCTATGCAAGACTTATACTACACGTAGAGGTCTATACGAGTTATTATAATTAATATGAGATTTTTATAATTAATATTAGAGTTATTATAATTAATATGAGTTTTTTTATAACTAATATTAGTGTTATTGATATTAATATGAGTTTTTTATAATTAATATTAGTGTTATGGATATTAAAAAGAGAAAACAAAAAAATTTAAAATATATGGCGTATATAGGGCTAGACTGGGCATATAGTATGGTCCAAAAGACAATTATAGCCCTGTTTTGTCCCTAGTCTAGGCCTAACTCAGGGCTAAAATGGTAATTTGCATTATATACATACGCCACATACAGGCCTATACTAGGCATATAAGAGAGGCAAAAAGACCAATTTACCCTCAGTCTAGGCCTAACTCAGGGGTAAAATAGTCTTTTTCGTCTATACGTCTCATATAGGCCTATACGAGGCATACACGGGGCATATAAGACAAAATATGACATAATCAGAGATTCTCTTGGAAATTGAAAAATGTTATACGCGACGTATAGACCTATACGAGGCATATATGAGGGTGTGTAAATAGGGACTAAGGTGTGTGAATATGTAGACCCTTTTGAATTCTTTTGGGAAGCATGCAATTCAATTTAGAGAGCTCCCGGGGTTCAAATACTGACATGATTTGATTAGGGATGTCATTTTTGACATATTCAGGCGCGCTGGTATTTCTGATAAGAAATAGATACCCGTTAATTTCTTAACTGACCCGTTGGAAAGGTGATCCACCCTTCGACCAGCCGACATTCTGGTCTTTGGATGGGTAGGAGGAAAACATGCCTTTGCGGATCTAACAGAGGTTTCCCCGCTTGTGGGCTTAGGAGGTAGTGATTTCACGGTGGATCATTCTGCTTTAAAGGTTGTTTCGGGTAAAGTGACCAAACACGAAAAAGCGTGCCTTGACAACCAGCACGTATTTATCCCATTTGCTTTTGATACTTTTGGTTTTCTAGCGCCAGAGGCTGTGGACCTACTTAGTCGAGTTCAAAGGGTCATATATAGTAATGTTATTACCCTAAGATTTATGGACGTAGTTTTTAAAAAACTTAATTTTGCTATTCAAAAATGGGTAGCGGCGCAGCTTGTTAGCCGTTTACTAACTATCTCGATGTAAATTCATACCACATTTAATTATTTAATCATTTAAATGAAAAAAAAATCGATGTTTACCAATTAGATGTGTTAGAATATTAAGACCATCCGTAGTGGGGCGTGATTTTTAAAAAAAAATTGAAAAAAAAACGCCCCAAAACGCCCCTCCCCCCACTACACCGGGCGTTATTGGGCGTTATAATTCAAAAAGTTGGAAGCCGGCGTTTTAAATAAAACGCTAAAGTGGAATTGGAAGCCGGCGTTTTATTTGAATGGGGTTTGACTTAGGAGTGCATTTGGCCAATGGGAGTTGAGGCTGGTTTGCTTTTTCAAAGGAGGAGTGGTCCCATGTTTGACTATCCAATTAGCAACAAGTTTGGTTTTTTTTTTTTTTTTTTTATTGATTGGAATGGGCATTATTGGCATAATGCCCCACTACGCCACTTTTGCTATAATGCCCCATTGCTGACTAGGACGCCACGTGTCGGATAATGTCCCATGGTGGGGGCATTATAACCCACTACCACTACACATGGTCTAACTTCTTTTTACCCATTCCCTCTTAAATATATGGATTTGGGTTCCCAAATTGTTCATTAACTGCCATATAACAGAAGGTAGATTCCTTTTTGGGTAAAGGTAGGATATACCTTACTAATCAAGGGATTCCAAATTTATACCTAAAGCTAACAAAAAAGTGTTTGAAAGACGCCTCGAATCGAAGGTACTTCATTGTTACTTGATTAGTTGTTCAGGCTCATGCATGCATTTCATTTGCCTATAAGTATGCAGGCAATGAGTCCCAATAAGCACCAATTCAATACACATAAACAATTGAGTATACCTTTACTGCTACAAATTAATTCTAAATTTTGAGAGTATATTCAAGTCTGGGCTGTAATGGCTCGGTCAATCGTTTGTCATGTTACATTGTTTGTGGTGGTGATATTGTTGGCAGTTGGTGAGGCGGCAACCCCACCGGGAATTGCTAACAACCCAAGCCAAGCAACTTGTAAAGACCCGTCGTACAAACAATGTTACAACTTGGTGCATGTTTGTCCTAAGTTTTGTGATAATGGGTGTACCGTTCACTGTCAGTCATGCAAACCTATTTGTACTGGCTCCACTACACCATCACCGCCTGAATTAGAACCCCCACCATCTTCACCTCCCGCCACTACTCCACCATCTCCAACCACTCCCACACCATCAACACATGCTTACTCACCGCCTCCTTACTCACCACCTCCCACCACTCCTTCACCACCAACTCCGTCATCCCCACCTCCCACCACTCCGTCACCTCCAACACCGTCATCACCACCTACCACCACCCCTTCTCCACCAACTCCGTCATCACCACCTCCAATCGTCCCTTCACCTCCAACACCGTCATCACCACCTCCTACCACCCCTTCACCTCCAATAGACTCAACACCACCAACGCCATCCTCACCACCTCCTACCACCCCTTCACCTCCAACAGACTCAACACCACCAACCCCAACCCCAACCCCATCCTCACCACCCCCCACCACCCCTTCACCACCAACAGATTCAACACCACCAACCCCAACCCCATCCTCACCACCTCCTACCACCCCTTCACCTCCAACAGATTCCACACCACCAACTCCTTCCTCACCACCTCCTACCACCCCTTCTCCACCAACAGAGTCCACTCCTCCAACACCGTCCTCGCCATCTCCCAACACCCCTTCACCACTGACACCGTCCCCATCAACTCCTCCATCACCGCCTACCCCCGCACCTTCTCCATCACCTCCTACTTGGTTCCCTACTCCACCACCTCAACCAAACAAAGCCAAGTGCAAAAACAACAACTATCCCCAATGTTATGCCACTGAGCATGTTTGCCCTGCTTCTTGTCCTAATCAATGTACCGTTGATTGTGTTACATGCAAGCCAGTTTGTAGTACGTTCTTCACAACTCTATTTTCTTCAGTTTATTATAAACTATAATATATCTTTTTTTTTTTCATGTATATTAACCACCTTGAATTTTAATAATAATTCAGTTACATTTGAGTCAAAATTATATACGCATAGCCACCTAAATATGTATCTAAATTTGCAGCTTGCGACATGCCTGGAGCAGTTTGCCAGGATCCTCGTTTCATTGGTGCTGATGGCATCACTTTCTATTTCCATGGAAAGAAGGATAAAGATTTTTGCCTTGTTGCCGATAACAATCTCCACATTAATGGCCACTTCATTGGCAAGCGAAACAAAAACATGGGCCGGGATTTTACCTGGGTTCAATCCATTGGGGTTCTTTTTGACAACCACAAACTACAAATCAGTGCTCAAAAAACCTCCAACTGGAATGACGAAAATGATCGTATCTCCATCACATTTGATGGGGAAACTATCCTTCTACCTAAAACTGAAGGTTCCAAATGGCAGTCTTCCTCAACTTCAATCACTCGGATTCAAGATACCAACAACATCGTTGTTGAAGTTGAAAACCTGTTCAAGATCACTGCTAAAGTGGTTCCAATAACAACAGAAGAATCTAGGATCCATAACTATGGTATAACCGACGATGACTGCTTTGCGCATCTTGATCTCAAGTTCAAGTTCTTTTCATTAAGTGATGAAGTGGATGGGGTGTTGGGACAGACTTACAGGAGTGACTATGTGAGCAAGGTGAAAATGGGTGTGTTAATGCCTGTGATGGGTGGGGATAACAAGTTTGTGAGTGCAAATTCGTTTGCGACTGATTGTTCTGTCGCCAAGTTTAAGGGCAGAAGCCATGAAAACAGTTCCTCTTTGAACTTGGAATTGCCAAGCCTGATGTGTCAAAGTGGTTTGAGCGGAAGAGGGGTCGTGTGCAAGAGATAGATTTTTCTTCTTCATGTTACTCGTATTCTTCGTATAATTACCAAGTGTAATAAAGGTGTGTAAGAGAATAAGGAACATAGCTTCCAAGATATTGACCGGATAAAATGACTTTTATCTCAATTTTAAAACATTAATAATTTGGGGTGTGCAATTAAACTAGCAAACTAATGTGTATAAAACAAGAACCACAGGCTCATATTTATCTGTTTGAGTCTTGTGTTTAATTGAGTTAAGAAACAGGTTATCAAATTTGTTTGAATGAACTTCATGTATTAAACAGTGCTAACTATGTGACAATTATGTATTGATTTCATCTACCATTCTACCAAACAGAGGTTTAGTTTATCATACATGTTTAATTTATCTACCAAACAGAGGTTTTGTGTACCCTTGGAATTTATTGACTACTTCAACCTAAAACGAGATTTACGTAAGCAATGAAACTTATTTATTGGAATATTCAATTTGGTGTTTGGTGTGATAGGAGAGTTTCTCTAAACTCCTTTGATATCCAAATTATGATTAAGAATATTTCTTATCCCTCAAACATATATAACAGAACTTACGTTAGTGTATTCAATTATTGGACCTTTCATTTCATTAGACCGTGCGGTATGGGGGGCTTGGGTTGGGGCATTTGTTGACACGTGGAATGGGAGTACCTCCACCACCAAAACCCACGCCCATTGGGTATGGTGGGGCTTGGGTTGGGGGCTTGGGTTGGGGGCATGAATTTGGTTTGGCCATTGAGAGCCTGCCATGTCAGTTACTAGCCCGCCCCACGCCCGGCTTCAAACCCACGCCAATGGGGCCACGCCCCAACCCAAGCCCCCGGGGTGGTGGCTTGGGCGTTTTCAGCCAACCCACGCCCCAACCCAAGCCCCATACCCAATGGTCTTAATAATAAGTAGTGATAATTTCCCAGCGCTTCGCGGCGGGAGTTCAATCGGTATCTGTTCGGTTCGTTACGCTATCAACACTTGCTATAGTCAATGTTGTAGAAAGCGCTAGGCGCTAGTCGGGCGGTGAGGTACCGCCTATGGATTAATCGTGATTAATAGGGATTAATCGGATTGGACTTTTTAAGTATAATTTTACAAATTTTTATATATATATAGATAACTTTATACTTTTTATTAATAAATTTACAAGTTTAGGAGATAACTTTATACTTTTTATTAATAAATTTAAAAGTTAGGAACCATATGTAAACTACTGAAAGATAAAGGGGGTTAAATGTTAAAATACCTAAAATTAAATGTTAAAACAGGTTTATAAGTAATATTTGGGTTGTAAAACAATGGGCCAGATTCAAAAATGGGTCAATTTTTGTGTTTAATGGGCTATAAAACATGGACCGATTAGTCCGATTTTGGCCGCCTGGGACCGATTTTGACCGCCTAAGACCGATTTTGACCATATCCGCCTAATTGGACCGACTAGCTAAAAATTAGTCAGTAACTCACCACCTAGCGCCTAGGCGCCGATTAATCGGCCGCCTAGGCCGATTTCTGCAACATTGGCTATAGTAATCGAAAGAAAAAACCTTATATCGATCGAAAACAATAAAAAGAAATATTGGTATCGATGTTTTTCAGCTGATATCGGTTTAGTTGGCTTGCGTTCTATGCTTATTTTTTTAACATTGCCATATAAACTTTACTGAAAACGGCTATTGTTAGGGGAGGATTTTCTAATAATTAGGTTCACGTATCCTCAAGTGCTGCCAGGATCATGGATCCTCAATTCTGTTTGAATTAAGGATCCTCAGCAGGTGTTGCAGGAGCAGGATTCTGGATCCTTATTATTATCCATATGCTAACAATTGTCTGCCTTGTACGTAAGCTTGTTTTGCAGGAGCAAAGGCATGGACCAAGTCTTAACGAAATTCCTGGAGCATATTCCCTAAAGATTCCGCACGTGCTTGGCTTTTGTGGACGTTGTGGAGATCGTGGGGAGCTTGCATAATTATCGGATAGTTTGTTAACTTAGTTATTTCTAATTTAAAATGGGAATAACAAGCTTGGTAGAAACACTTAGCTAATTTTAGCAAACACACACACTCTCGTAACAACACTCGAACAGCTCTCAGCAATCTACTTGGCGATTTCATACTTTTTTGCACATTGCACACTAGAGATCCTTGTAACAAGCTTGTTATCATCCCGAGTTGTAAACTTCTTTTGTTTAATCTTAGTTGGTGATCGGTAGTTTCCATCACCCAAGGTTTTTTATGCCGGAGATCAACTCTTGATCAAGGGTTTTTTCCTCGTATAAATCTTTGTGTCACTTGTTCATTACATTTCTGAGTGATCCTTAATATTGTTCATTGATTCAAGCATCACACCTCACTATAAAATATTTGGTTGCATTATCTTTGCTTGATTTTTGACCAAAACAGTTTGGCGCCCACCGTGGGGCAATTGGTGCTTCGTTCTCAAGAAATTCTTGTTTTTGTGATCATTTCGGTTCATTACAACCAAGCAGATGGCTTCTTCATCAAAGAACACATCAAGCTCTATGCCGTCAATGAGTTCTTCACAGGGCGTTCCTCCTTTGCCTCCACCACCTTCTGGATCCCAGAAGATCGCTGAAAATGCTGTGAAGAGACAAAGCCCCATTTTTTCAAAACCACCAACTTCTTCTGTTTCTTCTAACCCTACTACTAGTGATCTTTTTAATTTGATTTTGCAGATGAAGGATCGCATACAAGAGCAGGACAAAACCAATGAAAGGATCCTCCGGGAGATTGGTGATATCAAGAAACAGAAGAAATCAGCGGAGGATCACTCCCCTCTGATACCAAGGTCACTGAATTTTGACACTCCAGTTGTAACTACCCTACAATCGGCAGTTCCAGACATCCAGTATCAAAGTGGTCCATTAGAAAGGCGTTATGGAACAACAACTATGAGTCAGGCTTTTGGTTCTCACTTCCAGCCTCAAGGATCCTGTTTTCAGTCTTCAGGACCTTCCTTCCAGCATCAGGGATCCTTCGTCAGCTCAGGAGGACATTTGGGAATGCACACAGTCCAAGGATCCTCCATGGTTCAAGGATCCTCTCAGGTCCAAGGATCCTCCATGATTCCAGGATCCTCTCAGGTTCAAGGATCCTCCTTTCGGGTTCAAGGATCCTCTCAGCATCAAGGATCCAACATCTTTCAGGATCAAGGATTCTCAAGAAGTATGCGGCCTCTAAGTTCGGATGTTCATCAAGGAGACTTCATACCAATACAGACCATTGCTTCCTCTGGTCCTTCAATTATACCAGAATCCCGTCAATAAGGATTCACATCTGCAATTCCAAACTTGAATCCCATGGGAGGTAATACTTTTAATAATTCTTATAACACTAACCATGGCTCTATGCAGGATACAGGTATCAACCAGGCTATGGTAGGGAATTACAGAAGTTGAAGGATATGATCTCCAGCGTTCCAGGAGTGGTTAAGCCCATTCCTTAAATTGCAGATGGTAGCCACAGGATATCTCATTTTGCATCACCTATTTGTGATGCTGAGATACCCAAAAGATTCCAGATACCAACTATGAAGCTATATGATGGCTCAACGGATCCAGAGGAGCATGTAGCTCAATACAGAGAAATGATGGAGATCAATCCAATTCCTGAGAGGTTAAAAGAAGCATGTCTATGCAAGGGTTTTGGATCCACACTCACAGGATCAGCTCTTAAATGGCTGCTAAGTCTTCCCCCTTACTCTATTACTTCATTTGCTAATCTAGTTAACCTGTTTAATAGTCAATTCTCTTGTAGTAGAAAATTTGAACGATTAACTAGTGACCTATATAAGGTAACACAAGGTCAAAATGAATCACTTAGGGATTACATCACTAAGTTTAGTAAAGAATCCTTAGATATCCCTAACCTGGATATAGCTACGGCTGTAGAAGCCTTTAAAATGGGTTTGGTTAGGGATTCATTGTTCTATGATGATCTTGTTATGACCCCATGCAGGAATCTTGATGAAGTAAGAACCAGGGCCCTTAGGTTCATCCGTCTAGAAGATGACAAAAGGATCCAAGAGAGATTGACAGGATCCTCAAAACAAGAAAATAAAGGATCCTACTTCAAGAATAACAAGTTCAAATCCTACAACAAGTCTGACAACCAGAATGTGCATGCAGTAGAGCAAGAAGAGGATGATGAGGATTATCCTCCAATTTCCGAATACTGTTTTTCTGTTGATAACAATGAGCTAATTCTTGCAATGCAGAATCTAGGTGAGAAAGCTAGGTGGCCAAGAAAAAGTGATAAGCCAGCTGCTACAAAAGACAAATCCAAATGGTGTGCATATCACGAGGATTTCGGGCATCTCACTGAAGAGTGTATTGCACTTAGAAAAGAAATTGGTTACTTGTTAAGCAAGGGGCACTTGAAGGAGCTTTTGGGACGAAAGAAGTCAAGGACCCAGGATCCTGAAAGGATCCCAGAAAAGGCTCCTGCTCCTCCAGCAGATGCACAAGTTATAAACTTTATATCCGGTGGATCAGACATTTGTGGTACATCCTTTTCGGCAGCCAAAAGACATGCCAAGGAAACCATGATGGATAATGGAGACAGACCCATCCGGACCTCCACTATCACACAGGATAAAATTATAACTTTTGATGAGGATGATCGTGTTGATGTGCAGGATCCTCGTCATGATAGCCATGGATACATAACATGAAGGCAGTCCCATCTACTTATCATCAATGTGTAAAGCTTCCTAGTCCGTGGGGAGTGGTGAAAATTGAGAGTGATCAACAAGAAGCTAAGAATTGTTACAGGTCATCAATGAAGCCAGCCTCAAGACCAAGGGAGCAATAGCAACTAAAGTATCCTCCAAGAGATGTCTTGGAGGCAAGAGAACAGGATGTGAAAGAAATCCTTGTGGATCCCCATGATCCTGAATCCATCGTCTTCATAGGATCAGGGATCCTCAGCAACATTGAACAGGATCTAGTATCCTTCCTTAAGAGGAGGAAAACCACCTTTGCCTGGAAGCATGAGGATATGACAGGTATATCTAAGGATATAATTACTCATAAGCTTGGCATTGACAGGTCATTCAAGCCTATACATCAAAAGAGGAGGAAGTTTGCACCTGAAAGGAATGCTATTATCCAGGAAGAGGTAGATAAACTACTTTGGGCAGGTATGATAAGAGAGGTCAAGTATCCAAGATGGTTAGCCAATGTGGTTGTTGTTCAAAAGAAAAATGGAAAGTGGAGGGTATGTGTCGATTTTACTGATTTAAACAAGGCATGTCCCAAGGATCCTTTCCCATTACCCCACATTGACTCCATGGTGGATGCTACCGCGGGTCATGAGTTGTTGACTTTTATGGATGCTTCATCTGGATTTCAACAAATTCAGATGGAACCATCTGATCAAGAGGATACAACCTTTATGACCCTAACTGGTATATATTGTTATATTGCTATGCCATTTGGACTAAGGAATGCAGGTGCCACTTATCAAAGGCTTGTCAATATGATGTTCAAGGAACAAATTGTACACACTATGGAAGTCTATATAGATGACATGGTGGTTAAGTCCAAGAAAGCTGAGGATCACCTTAGAGACCTGGAGGAAGCATTCAATATCCTTGATAATGAAACTAAATCCTTCCAAGTGTCAATTTGTTGTTAAAGCAGGTAAATTCCTAGGCTATATGGTGACAAAAAGAGGCATTGAAGCAAGTCCAGAGCAAATTAAGGCTATTGTGAATATCAAATCTCCTGCCAATGCTAAGGATGTGCAAAGATTGACAGGCAGGATCGCAGCCTTGAACAGGTTCATATCCAAATCCTCAGAAAAATGCAAGGAATTCTATGACATTTTGAGGAGGAACAAGAAATTTGAGTGGACTGAAAAGCATGAAAATGCTCTTAAAGCTCTTAAGGATTACCTATCCTCAGCCCCTGCCTTGATGAAACCAGAAAAAGGGGATATATTATCCTTGTATCTAGCGGTATCCTCTAAAGCAGTAAGTGCGGTCCTTGTTAAGGATCACGAAGGTACACAACATCCTGTCTATTATGTAAGTAAGAGTTTGCTTGATGCTGAATCCAGGTATTCACATTTAGAAAAACTTATCCTTGCATTAATTGTGACATCTACTAAATTAAGACATTATTTTGAAACTCATGCCATTATTGTTAAGACTAATTTTCTAATTAAGAATGTTCTCAGGAAACCTGAAATGTCAGCAAGGATGGCTAAGTGGGCAGTGAAGCTTAGTGCATATGATATAAGATATGAACCAAGGACTGCCATCAAATCCCAAGCCTTAGCTGACTTTGTGGCAGATTTCAGTAGTGACTTGCAAAGGGAAGCTGAATTAGAAGTCCAACAGGTTGAAGAAACTAAGGATCCTTGGGTACTCTTCACTGATGGAGCTTCTAATGTCAAAGGAACAGGACTTGGAATACTACTAAAATCGCCATAGGGGGACATAATACCCCACTCCATAGCTTGTGAGTTTCAAACTACTAGTAATGAGGCTGAATATGAAGCCTTGATAGCTGGTTTGCAAATCGCTAAGCATATGAGGATTAGGTATCTTGAGGTACATGTAGATTCGTTGTTAATCACTAATCACTTTAATGGATCCTATGTTGTTAAAGGTGAAAAGCTAATCAAATATTTAGAGATAGTCAAAGAATTGGCACTCTCTTTTGTTTCCTTTAGTTTGACACAGGTACCAAGGGAAGAGAATGCAGAGGCTGATGCATTAGCCAATCTAGGATCATCCTTGAAGATTCCAGAGGATATCAGGATCCCTATTATCCACATCCTAACCCCTGCTATCGAGGATCATGTAGCCATGGAGATAGGAGAAGATTCTGCAATCATCCCTAGTGATGATACACAATCTCATTCAGGATCATGGATCCTTCCAATCATGAGATACATACAACATGGAGGGATTTCTATAGGAGAAAACCCCAAGGCTTTCAAAATTAAGGTATCTCAATTTACAATATTGAATAACATGTTATATAAACGATCTCTTGCAGGGCCATATCTAAGGTGCATTGAGGATCCTGAAATCCAAGAAGTCCTAAAGGATTTTCACGAAGGAGATTATGGAAACCACACTGGGGGCAGGGCATTATTCTCAAGGATCATAAGGACAGGATACTATTGGCCTACTATGAAGAAGGATGCTGTGGAATATGCCAAGAAGTGTGATCCTTGACAGATACATAGTAATATCCTTCACCAACCAGCAGAGCTTTTGCATCCTATATCCTCTTCTTGGCCATTTATGAGATGGGGAATGGATATAGTTGGTAAGCTTCCTAAGGCACCTGGTGGGAAAGTATTCATGCTTGCTATGACTGATTACTTCTCCAAGTGGATAGAGGCTGAAGCCTTTGCTCAAGTCAGAGAAAAAGAAGTGATATCCTTTATCAAAAGAAATATTATTACTAGATTTGGTATCCCTTCTGAAATTGTTTGTGATAATGGATCCCAATTTATTGCGAATAGAACTACTAACTTTTGTGACAGCTGTGGGATTAAGATGATAACATCAACACCAGTCCACCCACAAGCTAATGGCCAAGCAGAATCATCCAACAAGATCATCATCAATAATTTGAAGAAGAAGCTTGGATCCAAGAAATGAAAATGGGCAGAAGAACTACCTTATGTACTTTGGGCTGATAGGACAACTCCTAAGAATGCTGCTGGCCAAACTCCATTCTCTTTGGTATTTGGAGCAGAATCAATGATCCCTACAGAGATGGTGGTTCCTACTACAAGAACAAGCATTCGTGATCCTGAAGAAAATGCTGAAAACTTGGTTCAAGACTTGGATACTATAGAAGAACTCAGGGATTTGGCAAGGATAAGGATGGCCAATTATCAACAAAGGATGGCTGGTGCCTACAACAAGAATGTCAAGATTAGGAAATTCCAAGTTGGTGATATGGTATTAAGGAAAGCATTTCAGAATACCACCAATCCTGCTGATGGGAAGTTAGCACCAAAGTGGGAAGGCCCCTATTTGATTGAAGCTGAAGCAGGAAAGGGGGCATATCGATTGCTAACAATGGAAGGTGATTTGCTACCAAGAGCTTGGAATGCTGTCCACTTGAAGAAATACTTCATGTAATAAGGATCCATGATCCTTAGCTAACAAGTATCCTGGAAGGATCCTTACAAGACAGAGGATCCTCATTTTGGTAATGATCTGATCTTAAACTATTTCATTCTTTAATTATCCTATATATAAGGATAAGGATCCTGGATCCTTTATCCTCTTTTCACTTGATTCTGAGTTTTGCAGAAGGTTTAGGTATCCTAACAAAGGATTAAGTATCCACAGAGGTATCCAGTTATTTGGGCTTGACCCTAGTTATTTGGGCTTGACCCCAGTTATTTGGGCTTGACCCCAGTTATTTGGGCATGTCCCCAGTTTCGCCAGCAGTGCACGATGATCCCGGTACAGTTCATGGAAATGGGACCAGTACTCGCTTTAGGGGCTGAAAATTTCATTGTACTGGCTGTATCCGGGATCCTACGTATAATGGTAGACGTACCATACATCCGTTCCTAAGGTTTCTAACGTTTTCACGTTAGCTAAGGTTTTGGCATTTTCATGTCACTAAGTTTGGATAGTCGCCAGTGAGGGCCATACTCCAGTTTACATAAGATCCTTTGGGTTTGTCCCCAGTTATCCTTTGGGCTTGTCCCCAGTTATCCTTTGGGCTTGTCCCTAGTTATCCTTTGGGCTTGTCCCCAGTTATCCTTTGGGCTTGTCCCCAGTATATTGGGCTTGTCCCCAGTATATTGGGCTTGTCCCCAGAATTGTTGGGCTTGTCCCCAGTTACTAACCTTTCTCTTATATTGGCTTAGTCCCAAGTTATATTCTATTTCAGGTTCTTGAGGTTAAACGACCAAGGATCCTTGATCCTTACCTTCTACTAAGGTTTGTCTTTTGGTTATCCTGATTATAAGTATTAAAGGGTTAGGATCCTAACATGGATTCTCAGGTATGATCCTTGATCATTTTTTCTTTTGTTCATTATTTATATAAGTGACCCTTATTCTTTGACAACAGAACTAATGATCCATAAGTTGCATAACTTTTCTGAGTTTATCGACTATAGGTTATTTGATCATTGATCATATCCTAAAATTTTTAAACATGATTTATTAAACTTGATAAATTCAAACAAAGTGGATAACTACAATAGAAAAATAAAGAATGCACAAGGATAACAACACGGGAAATAGCCAAAAAGTTAAAGTTTTATTTATTCACAAAAGTTAACCCTTCGAAGGTTGTCAAAATTACCGACCCCAAGCATCTACCAGCAATACGTGGCCCGTCCGCTGGGGTAGGTAAAGGGTGTCCATTGTTAATAGGTCTTTGAAGTGCAGGAAACAAAAGATGGCAGGATAACAAGTGGTTTCATCCCCCAAACAGAGGATCCCTCCACCACCTTTTATCCTACCTATTGTCCAAGGATCCTTGATCCATAATCCTAAAAACTATTGTTCAAATTACAACCCATCATTGTTTCAAAACACCATAACTAAAAAACCACTACCAAATCCTAAAAAATGGGCTCCGGCCACGTCTAGAAATATCCATCATCGCCCATTTCAGCAGCTCACACCTTGGCTGCATCACCACCAGCATCATCACCAGCCTGATCCTTCCCGCTGCCACTCGCCTCAATTGCCAAGACTTCAGTAGCCTCCTCTTCTTCGTCCTCAAGCTCAGCCAGCTTTGCCTTCCATTCCTCCTTGTCCCAAGTGATCCTGTCAAAGTCAGGATCCTCAGCCTCCTGGCCATTTGCAGCTTGATTTTGTACATGGTGATGGCAGCTGAGACTTTAGCATCCTCCAACAGGTCGTGCTTCTCATGATCAGCGTTTATCTGGGCCATGACCACCTGCTGCTTTGCCAAGTTCAGATCCTTCTCGAGGCGGGAGATGGTCTGATCCATAGCCAGGAAGATCTTTTGGAAGTCCCTCTGCTTCTGGTCAGCTTCCTCAGCATAAGCATCTAGCAGCAACTCGATCTCGGTGAATTTCTGCAAAAAGACAAGGTAAAGTTTAGGATCCTTGATCCTCAGATGGGCAGGATAATCAGTCAGGGTTAGTGATCCTTACATCGGCAAAGTATTCTTGGAACTGATGGCGGATAAGAGGCAAGCCTTCAAGATTGTCGGCTTTGGTGGCCTTCCTTTCCTTCCCTTGGAGGTGGTAGGCCTGGGGACTATGGTGCTTGGGCTAGCAGCAGTCTTCTTCTTCCCAGACCTGGGAGCAATAGCAGTAAGGTCGGTGATACTGAAGCGGGTGGCAGACCTTGAGGATTTTCCAGCACCTATCCATCCAAAACAATAGAGGTTTACAAACTATGGAGGTTTACATAGATGATATGGTGGTAAAATCCTTAAAAGCTGAGGATCACCTTAGAGACTTGGAGGAAGCATTCGATATCCTTGACAAATATAACATGAAACTTAATCCTTCAAAATGTCACTTTGGTGTTAAAGCAGGTAAATTCTTAGGATATATGGTGACAAAGAGAGGCATTGAAGCTAGCCCGGAACAAATTAAAGCAATAGTGAACATCAAATCTCCGGCAAATGCTAAGGATGTTCAAAGGCTAACAGGCAGGATAGCAGCCTTGAACAGATTTATATCTAAATCCTCCGAGAAGTGTAAAGAATTCTATGATATCCTAAGGAAGAACAAGAAATTTGAGTGGACGGAGAAGCATGAAAATGCTTTAAGAGCCCTCAAAGATTACCTATCCTCGGCCCCGGCTTTGATGAAACTAGAAAAAAGCGATGTGCTATCCTTGTATCTTGCAGTATCCTCAAAAGCAGTAAGTGCGGTCCTTGTTAAGGATCATCAAGGTACACAACATCCTGTCTATTATGTAAGTAAAAGTTTACTTGATGCCGAATCCAGGTACTCACACCTTGAAAAGCTTATTCTTGCATTAATTATGGCATCTACTAAGTTAAGACATTATTTTGAAACTCATGTTATCATTGTTAAAACTAATTTTCCAATTAAGAATGTCCTCAGGAAACCAGAAATGTCAGGAAGGATGGCTAAGTGGGCAGTGAAGCTGAGTGCATATGATATAAGATATGAGCCTAGGACAGCCATCAAATCCCAAGCATTAGCTGACTTTGTGGCTGATTTCAGTAGTGATTTACAAGAAGAAGCTGAGTTAGAAGTCCAGCAGCTAGAAGAGACCAAGGATCCTTGGATACTCTATACTGATGGATCCTCAAATGTCAAAGGCACAGGGCTTGGAATACTACTAAAATCGCCACAGGGGGACATAATACCCCACTCTATAGCTTGTGAGTTCCAAACCACTAACAATGAGGCTGAATATGAAGCCTTAATTGCTGGTTTGCAAATTGCTAAGCATATGGGAATCAGGTATCTTGAGGTACACGTAGATTCTTTGTTAATTACAAACCACTTTAATGGATCCTATGCTGTTAAAGGTGAAAAGCTAACCAAATATTTGGAGATAGTCAAAAGTTTGGCACTCTCTTTTGTTTCCTTTAGTTTGTCACAGGTACCAAGGGAAGAAAATACAGAAGCTGATGCATTGGCTAATTTAGGATCATCCTTGAAGATCCCGGAGGATATCAAGATCCCTATTATCCATATCCTGACCCCGGCTATTGAGGATCATGTGGCTATGGAAATAGGAAATGATTCTACAATAATCCCTAGTGAGGATACTCGATCCCATTCAGGATCAGGATCATGGATCTCACCAATTATGAGATACTTACAACATGGAGAGATTCCTACAGGAGAAAACCCTAGGGCTTTCAAATCTAAGGTATCTCAATTCACAATTATAAATAGTATGTTGTATAGACGATCTCTTGCAGGACCATACTTGAGATGCATTGAGGATCCTGAAATCCAAGAAGTTTTAAAAGACTTCCATGAAGGAGATTGTGGAAACCACACTGGGGGCAAGGCATTATTCTCAAGGATTTTAAGGACAGGATACTACTGGCCAACCATGAAAAGAGATGCTGTGGAATATGCTAAAAGATGTGATCCTTGTCAGAGACACAGCAATATCCTTCATCAACTAGCTGAATTATTGCATCCTATATCCTCCTCTTGGCCATTTATGAGATGGGGGATGGATATAGTTGGTAAGCTCCCTAAGGCACCTGGTGGAAAAGTATTCATGCTTGCTATGACTGATTACTTCTCCAAGTGGATAGAGGCTGAAGCTTTTGCCCAAGTCAGAGAAAAGGAAGTTATATCCTTCATTAAAAGAAATATTATAACTAGATTTGGAATTCCTTCTGAGATTATATGTGATAATGGTTCCCAATTTATTGGGGGCAGAACCACTAACTTTTGTGACAGTTGGGGGATTAAGATGATAACATCAACACCAGTCCACCCACAAGCTAATGGTCAGGCAGAATCATCCAACAAGATCATCATCAACAATTTGAAGAAGAAGCTTGAATCCAAGAAAGGGAAATGGGCAGAAGAACTACCCTATGTGCTTTGGGCTGATAGGACAACCCCCAAGAATGCTACTGGTCAAACACCATTTTCTTTGGTGTTTGGGGCAGAATCAGTGATCCCAACAGAAATGGTGGTTCCAACTGTAAGAACAAGTACCCGTGATCCTGATGAGAATGATGAGAACTTGGCTCAAGACCTGGATACTATTGAAGAAATCAGGGATATGGCTAGGATAAGGATGGCCAGTTATCAGCAAAGAATGGCCGGTGCTTACAACAAAAATGTCAGGATCAGGAGGTTTCAAGTTGGAGATATGCTATTAAGGAAAGCATTCCAAAATACCACCAATCCTGCTGATGGAAAATTGGCTCCAAAATGGGAAGGCCCTTATTTGATTGAAGCTGAAGCAGGAAAGGGGGCATATAGATTGCTAACCATGGAAGGTGATTTGCTACCAAGAGCTTGGAATGCTGTCCACTTGAAGAAATATTTCATGTGAGCAGGATCCTCATGGCATAGATGATCCTCACGATAGGGATATCCTTAAAGGATCCTCAAAGTATCGGTGATCCTTATTTAGGTAATATCCTAAACTTGAACTATTTCATTTCTTCATTTTCTCATATAAGGATAAGGATCATGTATCCTTTATCCATCTCTCACGTGAGTTTAAGTTTTGAAAGTTCAGGTATCCTTAGCATATCTGCCGAAGCAATCCGTTCCTTGGGTTTAACCCCAGTTATTTGGGCTTGACCCCAGTTCCGCCTGTAGCGCACGATGATCCTGGTATAGTTCAAGGCTTTGGGACCAGTACTCGTTTTAGGGGCTGATAATTCCATTGTACTGGCTATACCTAGGATCCTACGTATAATGGTAGACGTACCATACATCCGTTCCAAAGGTTTCTAACGTTTTCACGTTAGCTAAGGTTTCTAACGTTTTCACGTTAGCTAAGGTTTTGGCATTTTCATGTCACTAAGTTTGGATAGTCGCCAGTTAGGGCCATACTCCAGTTTACATACGATCCTTGGGCTTGTCCCCAGTTATCCTTGGGCTTGTCCCCAGTTATCCTTGGGCTTGTCCCCAGTTATCCTTGGGCTTGTTCCCAGTTGCTAACCCTTTTCTTATATTGGCTTAGTCCCAAGTTATGCTCTATTTCAGGTTCTTGAAGATAGGCAACCAGGGATCCGTGATCCTTACTTTATTCTAAGGTTTATTTTACAGTTATCCTTATTATGGTTAGGATCCTAACTTGGACCCTCAGGTATGATCCTTAACTATCTTTTATTCTATTCATTATTTATTTGAATAACCCTTAAAGTTTGACAACTAGACTTGTGATCCTTAAAACATATCGCTTTGTAAAAATTCTTTAACTAAAGGATATCTGATCATGGATCATATCCTAAACATTTTCAGTCTGGCTTGTTCAAAATTGTTTATTCAATAAGTGTGTATCAAAACAAAGGAAAATCAAATAAACATAAGGATAACAACACAAGATAAGTGACAAAAGGTTAAGATTTTATTTATTAACAAAAGACTAACCCTTAAAAGGTTGTCAAAATTACCTACCCGAGCATCTACCAGCAAAACGTGGCCCGTCCGCTAGGGTAGGTAAAGGGTGTCCATGATAATAAGTTCAAAAGTAGTGCAGGAATATAAAGGCGGCAGGATCACAATGGCTTCATCCCCAAAACAGAGGATCCCTCCACCATATGCAATCCTGCCTATTGTCCAAAGGATCATACATGATCCTTAATCCTAAAACCTATTGTTCAAATACAAACCATTAAATTGTTTTAAACATCACAACCACAAAAACTACCACCAGATTTAAAAATTGGGCTCTGGCTACGTCTAGAAATGTCCTTCATCGCCCAATCATGCAGCCTAAACCTTCGCTGCATTGTCACCTCCAGCTCCACTTGTTTCACCACCTTCACCTTTGCCTCCAGCTTCAATTGTCAGGATCTCTTCAACCTCCTCAGCCTCTTCATCGTCCAGTTCAGCCAGCCTTGCCTTCCAACCTTCAATATCCCAGGTGCTCTTGTCAAAAGCAGGATCCTGAGCTTCCAAGGCCATTTGAAGCTTGGTCTTGTACATTGTAATGGCGGCAGAGACTTTGGCATCTTCGGTCATCTCACTCTTCTCATAGTCAACATTAACCAGCACCTTGGCCATCTGCTGTTTGGTATCCCGGACTTCCTTCTGAAGATCAGCAATTGTGAGATCCTTTAACGCTGCAACCTGCTGGAGATCGGCAATCTTCCTATCCTGATCCTCAACGTGGCCCACATAGTCCTCAATCTCAGCGAATTTCTGTAAAAAGGATAAGGTCAGGATCAAGTAATAAGCAGGATATACCAGCAGGATATGTCAACAGGATATACCAGCAGGATATGTCAACAGGATATACCAGCAGGATATGTCAACAGGATATACGAGCAAAGACAGTGATCCTCACCTCATTAAAGTACTCAAGGAATTGATGACGGATCAGAGGCAGACCCTGCAGATCCCCAGCTTCAGAGGCTTTCCTCTTCTTGATTGCCTTCCCTTTGAGGGGTGCCTTGGGGACCGAAGCTGTCGGACTGGTAGGAGCTTTTCTCTTGGAGGATCTGACAGTGGTTAGATCAGCAACATTGAACTTGGAAGCGGACTTGGTGGATTTTCCAGCACCTACACAACCAAAACAAGATAAGTATCTTTTCTTAATTCATATTTCACTATTTATTTAAATTTTAAACAAGGATACTTACTTGACATTGTGACAGAGCCTGAGGATACCTCCTGTGAATCTTGGGTTGTTGTCTTGAAAGTTCTTGTCTCAGGATCAAGTTTCTTGAAAGCAAGGAGCCTCTCCTTAGCAGCAGGGGACAGTTTGAGGTGTGAGACGGTGATAGCTGCATAACAAGAAAGCAAAAATATAAGTTATCCTTACATCAAAAGAAAGTTCCTGGTGATCCTTATCAGGATCCTCCACCCTACCATGGGTAGCCCATTTTTTGGGTAGATCCTTTCCATCCTCGATGGAATCTCTCTTGATAAAAAAGAAACGTCGTTTCCAATTAGCATCATTCTTGGTGGCTTTGAAGATCGGGTGTTCCTCACCGGGTTTACGTTTAAACAAATAACGATGAGAGCCAAAGGTGGTAAGATCATACAGCTCTCCCAGCTCTGCCATTCCTAGATCTATTCCCTCCTGATCGATGATCCTTTCAAGGGTGTACAAAACCCTCCAAATCATCGGCATGGCTTGGATATAAGAGATGTCGGTTAGGGAAAAGAAAGATTGGGTGAAGGCTGGAAAAGGATATGTATAGCCTATGGTGAAAGGAGTGACGGGGAAAGCAACCCACTTATCGGAAATATGATCGCTCAGGGCATTGGGGTCAAAAGGCCTAAATTCGGTGTTCGCCGGGAAGCAGTGGCGGATCCTATCTATCTGAGCATCATTGAAGAAGCAGCGTTCTTTAATGGAGTCTTCAATGATCCCCTGGCTTTTCGGAGGACTGTTCTTTGGGTGATCCTTGGCTGGGGAATTTCGGAGCAACATCTTTGATGGAAAGAGACGAAAACAGAGCAAGAGAGGGAAGAAGATAGAGAGAGAGAATACCTGATCGTCTTCGGAATGCAGATTATAAAGGGAGTCTCTCTGAAAATTTAAATGCATTTGATCCTATCTATATCTCTATTTATAATTATGATTTTGCAGGATTGTCACTTCTGTGACGTCATGATCGCAACGGCTAGTTCGATATCAACGGCTATATATCCGTTAGTTAGTTGCGGATAAGATCAAGAAAATATAACTCGCTTATTTTACAAATTACTCCTTATATTTTGGGGGCAATTGTTAGGGGAGGATTTTCAAGCAATTAGTGATCCTTATTCGTTATCCTAATTAGTGATCCTTACTTCTGTGACAGGTGGTGATCCTCAGAAGAGCTTCAGGATCAGGATCATGGATCACTTTAAGGATCCTCGTACTGACGATTGTTTACTTATGTTTTGTACTATCTCGCAGGTATAACAAGCTTGACCAAGTCTTGGCGACATTCCTGGAGAATATTCCCAAACTATTCTGCACGTGCTTGGCCAAAAATGGACGTTATGGAGAACGTGGGGGCTTGGCACAAAAGTCGGATAGTTAGTTTGGTAGTTAAATTTCTATTTTAAAAGGGGTAACGAGCTAGTAGAAAAACACTTAGTCGTTTTGACAGCTACACACACTCATATACTCGCACACTTGAAGCTCTCGACGAACATACATTCGTTTTCACTCACATTTACACATTTCACGATAGTGATCCTTGTACCTAGCTCGTTACTATTCAAAGTTGTAAACATTTATTCGTTTATTTGAGCTTGGTGATCGGTAGTTTCCATCACCCGGGGTTTTTTGTGCCGGAGATCAACTCTTGATCAAGGGCTTTTCCCCCGTATAAATCCTTGTGTCATTTCAGCAATTTACATTGAAGTGATCCTTGTTATTGTTCTACATTGTTAGCATCATACCCCGTAACATAGAGTTTGGTTGCAATATCCTCAACAGATTTTTTGACCAAAACAGAAACACTTAGCTAATTTTAGCAAACACACACACTCTCGTAACAACACTCGAACAGCTCTCAGCAATCTACTTGGCGATTTCATACTTTTTTGCACATTGCACACTAGTGATCCTTGTAACAAGCTTTTTATCATCCCGAGTTGTAAACTTCTTTTTGTTTAATCTTAGTTGGTGATCGGTAGTTTCCATCACCCGAGGTTTTTTATGCCGGAGATCAACTCTTGATCAAGGGCTTTTTCCTCGTATAAATCTTTGTGTCACTTGTTCATTACATTTCTGAGTGATCCTTAATATTGTTCATTGATTCAAGCATCACACCTCACTACAAAAGATTTGGTTGCATTATCTTTGCTTGATTTTTGACCAAAACAGCTATCATGACGCTATCGTACCAAACCAAATCAACAAAGACTGAGTTGTTCGGTACCGTTATTTATTTTTATTTTGCTTTTGCTTTCAATAAGCTAAGATCGTATCACTACCATATCGTACCGAACTTAACAACATTAGTACATGTATGTGTTATTTTTTATTATTTTTTGTTTGATAACAAATAGCGTGCCGCTATCGTTGTGAACCGAACGGACAACATCGGTTCGGTACCGATATTTATTTTTTACTGACTTATCTTTAGATAAACTGACATCGCATCGCTTGCGTACCGTACCAAACAACATCTCTACCGATACTTGTACTTATTTTATGGTTTCGGTTTCAATTTTTTTCATTTATACAACTCTGTCTATGACGATAAATAAATATCGGTACCAGTACCTTGACAATTTGAATTGACCGATACCGTTCGAACAACATAAGTTCGGTAACGGTGTTTGTTTTTATCGTTTTGATCGATGTAAAACATATATTGGCTTGTATACCGATTGCATGAATCGTACCGATATTGTAATGAACCAAACCAATACCGAATTGATTGCTAAATAAAATAGTACTAATAAAAAATAAAAAACAAATACCTAAAAATTATTAGTTATTCTTTATTACTAAAAAATCAAACATTAATAAATAAATATTACAAAGTAAAACAAATACTTAAAATATAGTGGATTGCCTCACGCTTTGCGGTGGGTTAACTTTTGGTGGATATCGGTTCGGTTCATTATGAAACTGATACGATACGGTCACTCGATATCACAATCGAAAGAAAAAAACGAGCGTATGGGTGAATACAACTCCGCCTTCGACTAAACTTATACAGGTATGAAAAGTAGCAACCGTTGACGATTTTACCGGAACCGATGTTATTCGATCGGAATCGAATCAGTTCATCACCACACCGATAGGAACCTAAAAACGGCATAAAAAGGAATACCGGTATCGATGTTGTTCGTACGGTATTGTTCGATTCGTCACAATACGAAAAAAACAATTATACATATAACTTATTAATATTGACCAAAAATATATAACTTGATTATATTTAAGTAATGGTAATAAAATTGGTTTAATATATATTCAATATTGAACACTCATTTGAAAACTAAAATAAAAATAAAAAAATAAGAAACCACTCCTTATTAGTGAATGGTACTATTTCTGAGGAGTTAGTATTCATATAAAAAAGTATATGTAGCAATACCGGTGTTCATTTTTATGGTTTTTGGTTTCGACATTTTTTTATTTATACAATTCTGCCAAATACATGTATGGTACTGGTAGTGTAATAAACTAAACCGATACTGACCCAATGCTTGCGGTAACGTAGCGTCGAATGTTAAAGAATTAAACATAGATGTGGAATTAGTTTTTTTAAGTTAGAATCAAAGTAATTAAAAACCTATTAAAATTTAAAAATCAAATACTTAAAAAATGGAGTTATTTTAAGTTCAAATAAAATTAAATAATAATTAAAATACTATAAAAATTTAAAAAAACAAATATCTATAATTTAAGAAACAAATAATAATTAAGAAAACAAATACTTAAAAAATTACAGTTACTATTCATCTATAATAATAATAATAATAACTAGTTTTATACCTGGCCGCGTTACGGCGTGCTAAACCATATCGTTTTCGGTTTTACAATATGATCTAAGGGGGAAATTACATCAAGGAGTAGTTAGAAAAATATCGAAATATCTAAAAAATCACAACGTCAATAAAATATTGTTCAATCTAGCCGATTACACAGGTGCAGAATGAGATTTTCTCAAAGAACGCCGTATATGATATTGAATGGCCTTTTCCATTAAAACACTGGATCATACATCAAGATAGAGTAGTGGAGATTCTCGCGTCATATCCATATTTCTCAATGAATGATTGCATTATATCACAGATAAATGCCCCTCAACATCTTATCAGTGAAGAGATCCATAAGTGCAGCTACCTTTGTTCAATAAACAATTAGAAATCCACAAAGTATTTATCAGATGAAATTTAAGGAACATAAAATATATACCAGATTCCTTTATCCACAATGTTACATGTATGTGGTTGCTCTGATTTCCTCATACCATTGAAGAAGAGCTGCATTGGAGATCAATGGAAATGAATATTAGTATACACATTTGTAATAGAGGTTTTCATCTTTTTTGTCGGCTGAGATTTCAACAAAGGTGGAATCCATACACATGCTTCTAAGTTGAGTTGGCTAGGGACTAACAAAAAGATAAATGTAACCCATTTGAGCTGCTAGAGATCAAACATAAACTAAATTGATTCACTCATAATCTAAACCAGAGAACGTGAAAAAGAATGATACCTCTGAAAGAGCGGGAATTCTTTTTTTTTCTTTTGATTTTTCATAAGAAAAGAAACCTTCCATTCAAGAATCTCCTTTTCTTCATCAGTAAGTACACATAAACAAAACAAAAAAATATCATTTAACTCTTCAAATTTATAAACAATCTTTGCATCATCACACTAACGCATAAGGCAAAATGATGAATGTAATTAAACTTATTTATCTTGTGCAGTCGGAGGCATCGTTTTCTTTTTTTTCAAGATCTCTTTTCAACAATTCAGGATCCTCAAAACTCAAAGCCCCATATTTGAGTCCATCACTCCACAATACAAAAATATCAAAAACCTGTCAAAACCCATATTGTTATTGATATTAAGAAAATGCCATCAGATTGAGTCCATCACTCTATTTATGTTTAAATGGTGGTACCACTATTTAAGCGTAAAAACAGCACTCGTGGGGGGTCGTTATCAAAATCTTCCATAAAAAATTCCAAAAATTTGGAAAAAAGTAATTTTTGGTCAACACAATTCCACCATAGTCCAGACCCATTACCCAACCTTCCCATTTACCTACCTCTATATAAATCAATAACGTGGAAAAACCTACCTTTTTAGCGGCCTTCAACGGAGTACTTACAATTGATGAATGGTGTAAAAATTAAAGGTAATCTCACTACAAGAAAATAAAGCTATTGCAACTCCATTAAAACGTTGCATTAGGCCTTAAAAAGGTTGCATTACGCCTGATGCAGCCTTTTATCGGGGGCTGCATTTGAAGCAGTTGCATTAGACCTAATGCAACCTTTTTGGGAGCTAGTACAACCTTTTTTGAAAGTGTTGCATTTACTATTAAAATGCAACCTTTTTATTATGCAACCTTTATATATTCTAATGCAACTTTTTTACTTTAAAATGCAACTTTTATAATACTAAAATGCAACTTCTATTATAGTTTAGTTATAAAATGCAACATTTTCTATACTTAAATGCAACTTTTATTATAGTTTATTTAACAAAATGCAACCATTTTTAAATAAAATGCAACCTTTTTTCACTCAAATGTAACTTTGTAACCTGAATTCAATTGCTATTAATTAATATGCATTTGATCACAAATACGCCAAAACAATAATAATATAAATATCATTAATAGCGAAATAGTGTACTTTTAACATATTTGTCCAAACTAAAATAACAATATAGTCAACACAAAGTATTAATCAATTACAATAATAAAAGAATAATGAAAACAATCTAGTCATCTTGATCTCCCACTTCTAGTTGTTTCATTACCTTCCGCATAGTAGCTTTCAAGTTGTCGCTGGCCGTCAATATCTTTTCGCATAGGTTTGAGCTTGTCTTTTTTTCTTTCATGATCCTCTTCAATCTTTTTGTGCATTTCTAGTTTTTCTCAACTTCAACGTTTGCTTTGAATGATTCCATCACCCCCTCTGGAATCATGTATGATGTGTAAGCACCATCTCTACCAAAGAATCAGAGATATCCATAGTTCTCTTCATTCATTACAACCAATGAAGGATTTAACACAGCGCTGCCATCCTCTATAGCTAGGCTTGTAGTTGTTCATTTGTACATGCAATATTGTACAAAAGTAATATTAAGAAAACATTGTCAAAACCATTTTATATACCTGAAATCATGCTATGGGTGAATGTTAAAATATGCATGTCTAATTTAGTGTCAAAAAAAGAAACATGTGACATCGAAATACAAACTTACAATTTTCCTTGTCGTGTGACCATCTATATCAACATATACACGTCCTTGTATTCTTTTACGTGTATGCTTGGTTAAAGTAGGAAAATCCTTGTATAGGCAATCATTTTTTTTTCCTGAATGTATGATAACAATCTAACATAAACATCACTAAAAAATAACGGCATATGGAACAATAAAAAACATAAATTGCAGGCAAAACAATGACTTATTACCATCTATGCATGTATCCTAGCAAAACTTTTTTGACCTATTGTGTGCGATATTTTAAGACATATACATTTCCTTGACATGGCAACAATGCTCCTACACACACCATAATAATACAAGTCAACTAATCAAGTACGTAAAGAGATAACTCTAAATAAGAAACAAATACGAGTAAGAGAGATTGTCTAGAAAATTACCACCACATTTTTTTCCCAAAACGCTATGATACTGATGTCAATGGAACACATCATGAAACTTTAAGACAACATTTAAGCTTGATTTATATTACTAAAAAAAATAGTTTTATACATCTTCATTTTAAATTTATCTAAGACTGAATTCAGTTCACAAATCGGTTAACGATGAAACCTGGTTATCTATCACTTGCAGCCAATAAGTAGCTTCCTTCTAAAACCTGTACTAATAATAACCAAGATTAATATTCACATTTCATGTGTTTGTTAGCAATGTTAACATACCTTACATAATTGTGTGCATGGTTTTAAAAAACGGTTGAGGCGTACGCCTCGAGGTGAAACGCCAAAAAACGATTCTGAGGCCCTAAGGGGTTTTTGATATTTGTTTTTGATCTTTGTGCCCCCTTCTCATATTTGCCGTCCTAATGCGAACAATATACTCAAAATCCTCTTATAAATCTAAATTGTCTAAGCTTTGTCTGTATTTGGGGTAACTTTGCACTCCACACATAACAAGTAATCCAACTTGTTCCAATGTTTAGAGTCGCATATTAATTCCCACAAAAACAATAACTTCAGTCCAAAGGTGATAACAACACTACACAATCAGAAATTTAATGATCAACAAATTGAAGTAGCAACAATAACACCAATTACTATTACGCGAAATAATGCATCAGGCCGAGGCCAAAAGACAACTGTAGATCACCTAAAGAACATGACTTCTTTTCTAAGGTAAGCCCTTCTACACGCTGCACATACAAACCTGATGTAAAAGATGCCACTCTTTGGATTTTCTATGCATTTTAACTACCCGTAACTTATTCTAAGTTCCATTTATATATGGTAATCGTTTATATAAATTACATGAGTAACCAAAACTAAATTTAGCCAAAAATATGCCCTTAATCTTCCATCCCCTCTCCCCTCTGCTCTTTTCTAAATTTAATCATTGGGTTCTTTTAAAATTCATTGAAGATACTATTTTCAATTTAGTAATTACAAGTGTTTCTTCTTTTAAAACCATTTGAAATTCGTGTAACACGATATACCCCCTCAAACAGTCAAACACACATCTACCCCTAAAATTACAACCGAATTCAACAATTTAATTAAAACCCTGAATGTGATTGAAGCAAGATTGATTGATGGAAAAGAAAACGTACCTCTTCAGGGCTGAAGTGAGAACTGAAGCGAGGAGTCGCGAAAAAGGATCCGATCGAGCAGTTATGGGGGTCTCGAGCGGTCATGGTTTTAATATGTATTTTTTTATTTAGCTATGGTAAAACTATTATCTATAAATATTGAAAATATTGTTTTATATTTTTTATTTTCACATAAGTTTTGTTTGTAAACTAAGGGAAAAGATCAAATAGGAAATTTATTTTGGCTAGGAAGGATAACTTTAGAAAAAGTCTTTTTGTAACATAGTGTGTATTATTGGTTGTAAAGTTGTACTAATTAGGCAGCGAAAGTTGAAATTATCAGCGCCGGAAAAAATGTACTTGTGGTCCTGAGAGACACAAGATGGAATGATGGCAGAGCTATTATTGGAACCATGGAAGTTGATATGGGGAGAGGAACGCAGTTGGTATACATAGCACCAAATATGATGCTAAGTATACATGATTTTTATAATCATATTCAACTGGCTATCCAAACAAGATGCTATGAAGAATGGAATAATGGAGAATCAAATCTTCTAATCACAAGGGGCTTGATTGGAAGATTAACTAATACAAGTGTAACAGGCTTCAGATATAATGTTCAGAACGTTTCTGAATATTTAGCCTCAAATGGAGTCCAAGCAATTGCAAGAGAAGCATGGTCCACAGAAAGATTGCAAGGGCAAAAATGGATACTCAAACTAAGCAGAAAGCCAAAAATGGAGAAGCCTGAGAAAGTAGATACTAGAACTAGAATAGATGGTTCTATATCTATGAAATTATATGGCCATAGAGCATCTTCAGCAAATGAAGAAATCATGTGGAATATAGATGATCAGGAAGATTTCAGGGAATATGAGGAAGAGCTAGCTGCATTGTATTTTGCAGAAAGCCTAGGAAGATTCCGCCATGACCGTCAAGCTATTGAGAAAAACAGAAGTTACTATGCAGTCCGAGACTATTCAAAAATAGGGCAGACTATGCAAAAGACAAACCAAGTCATAGAATCAGAAGAGCAGGAAGAACAAAGACATCAAGACGAAGTAATTAAAAGATGAGAAGCCAAACAGAGGTACTCAAGAGAAAAGGGTTATGATACACTTGGATAACCAAGTGGAAGATACGATTACATGGGCAAATACACGCCACCAGCAGACACTGGAAAGATAGAAGACATCATCCCAACTGGATGGGGTGATAATGAGCCAACCAAGAAGACGAAGGAAGAAATAGTAGCAGTAGGCTACTCATCAAGTGAAGATGAAGAAAATAAGGATTTAATGAATTTCCTTAAAGAAAATCCTTATTTCTATTTAACAGAAGAATCAAATAAACTGAAAGAAGATGAAAAGGCAGCGTCCTATTTTAGCAACCACATGCAAGGTACAGAGCAATCTGTAGTATCCTATTTGTAAGCTAAAATGCAAGGTGCCTCTTCTTATAGTCAACAGAGCGAGCTGAAAGATGAGCCGTCTGGTTTGACTAAAGAAGTTACCCATTCAGGGTATGCAATACAGGAAGATATCGATGAACTTGAATACCCGATACTGAAAAGAAGAATGATTAGTGAATCAAGAAGAGAGGCTGGATTCTCATCTGTAACCTCAGGATACAGACCGCCACAGGAACCAGTCATGGGACCAGTAACATATCCTCTGGCTAGAGCAAGAACACAACAAGTAAGACATGATTCTATATTCAATGGAGCAAAAATTGTGACAACCCTCACTAAACCAGGTATCCGTACGACTTAATTAATAACTAATTACTGCTTAATTACTGTGCTTACTTGAAATTGTGGATAAACTGCTACTTGAATACTGATACATGTACTTACTTGCATCATACTTTACTTGCTGTCACTCCATGTTTTGCTTACAGCACCTTTGTGACAACCTTGATGCACCAAAAGCACAGTAGCACAATGAACGGATAACCTATTAAACGTGCTGTCATAACTAGCACCAGGAAGGTACTGCCTCTAAGGCCTGTAAGAGCCTGAGATAGTTGCTACACTAGTGGTGAGTGTAGGAATATAAGGGTTATAGAACTGCATCACTAGGGATGAGATTACAGTGACCGGATGTGCCTAAAACGTACTCTAGGTACAAAACTCAGCACTTTAAATAATAATTCAGCATTAAGCTACCTAATAAAGTGCCAAAACATGAGAAAAATATTACTAGACACTTTCCAAAGTGTCGGGAATAAATTGTGTCGCTAAAAATAATAATAACGACACTTTAAAGCTTTGTTAAGCACTTTAACGGATCACTATCCAACCGAACAACCGGACTTTAACCGGAACATAAAAATATTGTCATCAACACCGTTTTTCTTTTCTGAGCCAGTTAGGGTCCCCGTATACCCTAACACCCGCTACAATGCATAAAATACTAGTAAATGGTTTAATCTCCTAAATACCTAACTAATACTTATCTATTTAGTTACAATCTAACCGAATACCCCCCCCCCCTAGCGAGTTCGGTCCTCATGTGGGACACCCCTTGTCCTATATTTGAATATTATAATCCTAATGTCTAATATCATCTAGACACTAAATCCTTTGGATAATTAGAAAGACTTTGTCTATAAGAACAAGACTTAGCCCATCATACTCATTTCACCACTAAACAAATTCACACTACTCTCTCCCTCTCTTGACACTTTCGGCCGAGAACCACCCACCCCCATCCATCACTTTTCGATTCCATTCAAGACATTCCAAGATCATACAAGGGTTGAGGATCGCGTATAAGGAAGCTTGGTGCACTCGGATTGCGAAGGACCTCGCTACATTGCTTTTATCCACGCGTTTTTCGACTAGTTTCTTCCCTAACCTCGAGCTAGTAGTAAGTTGCTTGAAACACACTCTCGATCTATTTTAAAGTGGTTAAAATGAAATATGATGGTTAAAACTCATGAACTTACAAGATGATATGTTAAAAGTCTACTAAAATGATGAATATGTTGGTTAAAAGCTATGATGTTGTGTAAATCTTGTAAGACTTGTTTTGTGTAACTATTTAGTGCCGATCTATGTTGTGGTAGCTCAGATCATCATTTAACCTGGATTGGTCATGATCATGGATCATGACATAGAGCTTGTTTAAGTGTAACAAGGGTTAAGTGATGAAACGCTACCACACGAGAAACTTGAACTTGTTTAAAAACGATTTTACTTACGAGATAGTGTTTAAAACTAGTAGATCTACGGATCTACAAGCGGTATTTTCAAAGGACCAAGTGTCAAGGAAATCTTATTTTCTAAAACCATATCTTACATGAACAAGAATGATTTTTAAACACACAAGTGTATAAGCACTTGTGTAACACTAAGTTTCGACAAAGAATTTGTTTTGTCAAATTTTACAAGAAGTTGTAAAGATGGAATTTCTTTAAAAACAAAGTTTTTACGAAACCGGGTTGGTTTATATAAAGATCTACTAAAAGTAATGGGAATTACTACAAGTTTTTGAGTAAATCACAAGTTCATGTAATTTATGCGATTTATATATATTTTGACTAGTTGATGCTTTGAACATTGTTTTGATTGAGTGAGAAAATGGTTGGTTTGATTTGTAAAAGAAAATGATACGCTTGAAAGCGTGGCCACCTCCAGTTACAAAGGAAACTCTGTCGAAATTTTTCCAAAAACCTAACACTTAGAAATATTTTCACTACAAGTGTCAGAAATACATTTTTAACGTGTTTTCGAATTATAGATTTCGCCATGACTTTATTACAAGATTTCTAATTATCGGAGGTGAGATTTTCACAAAATAAAACTTGATAAATATATATTTGATATATATATATATTTTTCATAACAACACTTGTGAGATTTTTATGATTATTTTGTGAACTATACAAATATTATTATTTTTTTTGGTAAAAATAATATTACCGAATGATAACGATTCCAAAAAAAATTAATACAAATGCCTTCATAATTAATAATAAGTTACAACGGTATAATTATTACCACCCGATCTTTAAAACGTAACTTACGCATTTTAAGAAAATATTTATGAACGCGTATTCGTCAAGAATACTATTTTGGAAGTGTGTATGAAATAAAATATAATATTTTTGGGAAGAATGATTATATTTTGAAGTAAGAAATAAAATATATTAAGTGAGACTTAATAATGTATTTCGAATGTTACGAACACACATGTATTAAATCCCCCATCCTTGGGAAGGAGAATAATTACCAAGTATTTACAAAAATATAAACACGAAATAGTTGTCTAACTATTTCCCAAAAAAACTTAAACCTTAAACTAAGGCACGGCCGTCCGTCTAATAGACTTAGTACGTGTAGGTCGTCGCACAGCTGCTTGATCAGGAGATATACTTGGTAGAGACGCACCACTGTGAGTTCATGTCCCCCTTTTTCTCTTAACTGTTTTCAGTTTTCTAAACTGCGGGGGTGAAATACATGTTACTATGATTACGAACTTTTACTTACACGGTATGATTAGCTAAGGAATTTATTACCTAGATCATGTGAATGGGTAGGCTATTATCGTAAGACCATTAATCCTTGGATAAGGACCGAGAGGCATGAGTGATAGATCTATCGGGTGTTGCGAGCCCCACACATGAGCCAGTGTGTGGCTGCATGTGGTGACTATGTCGTTCCGCCGGAAGGACCGGTATGAAATTCGCGTTACAGGTTTGAGTGCTTCCTAGGCCATTTCACTTATTAATGTATTAGTTACACATTAATTGATCTCTTTTTCCTTATTGCTACATACCAGGAATTTTCATACATACAGACATTTTACAAAGGTTTTACTTACTCACTTACACATGAACTTGCTCAACATTATTGTTGATTTTTCAACTTACATGTATTTCAGGGAATTAAAGGATCTGGCGCGGTATGACACGTTTTCCCGCTGCACTAGTTTCGAGGTCATCCGAGTTTAAGGGATGTGACTTTTTCCTGGACGAGTCACAGTTCTTAAACTGTGTTTATTTCTTCTTGGTGTTGTGTCTTTTGAACACTGTTTATGTTTGTTAGGATGTGATATCCGTTAAGACAATGTTGTGGTTCTTTACTCTTCAAACTTATTTTAATGGATGATCTTGCATGGTTTTATTTTCATATAGCTTTGATATGATTAAGCTATGGTATTAAGAAGTCACACCAAATTAACCACGCTTCCGCAAAGCCAGGGTGTGACAGCTTGGTATCAGAGCTCTGATCATAGCGAACTAGGATTCTTTCTCGAGGCTAGACTATGATCACTAGGGCTCTCACAAAAACATTTTTACATTGCATACCACTTAAGTCCAGATCCAAAACGTTTTTGCAAACAAATGTTGAGCACATTTTATTTATTATTTATAGGCTCAGTTTGGGAGGCTGAGGCTCGGTCTGGGAGGCCGAGGCTCGGTCCGGGAAACCGAGGTAGTTGTCTAGTGGGACTAGGAAGAGCAGTCTGAGAGGCTGGGAGGCTAGTGGGACTAGGAAGAGCAGTCTAAGAGACTGGGAGGCTAGTGGGACTAGGAAGAGCAGTCTGGGAGGCTGGGAGGCTAGTGGGACTAGGAAGATCAGTCTGGGAGGCAGGGAGGCTAGTGGGACTAGGAGAACTATTTGATTGCGTATTGGTGACTAATATGTTTATTTGACTATGTGATTGATTATCTGTGCATATGCGTGTTTGTATTACAGACGACATAGTCTCATCAGAGCACGAGGTGTATACCTCAGATACTACCAGCACGGACAATGATGATTTCCAGCCATCTGCGCTGCCCAATGACGTGGCTGAGCCCGCTGATGGCCCTATCACTAGGAAGTTGCCGTCGCGGTGATCCCTACCCCTGTACCCCTTGTCGCTTACCCTATTGTTGATATGCCCTTGACGTAATCACTGACGACAACGTCGACTTGTTTGATGAGGACCCACTCGAGGATAACTTGGAGGGCGAGGCCCTTATTGCTGCTGGTGATCTCCTACTTCTCGCTGATGCTCCTGCGGAGGAGGCACCCATCCACTCACCGACCCCGACTCCTTTGAGTCCGTGACATCTGCACCTTCACATGCGAAGGGAATGCAGCATCATTCGCACGACACGGACCCTGATATGGCATCATCCACTGCACCTGCCCCTGCCCCTAGCCTTGAATATGGTCATGACGTTGATGACGATTCGGATCCTGTTTTCCCACCGGGCTTTGATCCTGATCATGACATTGAGTTTATTCACTTAGATCAGCTCATGAGGGACCCTGTTGACCCCATGTTTGCTGATCTCGCAAATTTTGAGATGAAGTTTGACGATCCGGAGCCTGTAGTGGCCTCAAGTCAGTAGTTGCTCCAGACCCCGTATTCGAGCATGACCCTATTCATGCTGATGTACCCGTTGTTGATCATTTGATTTATGATGTACCTATCGATGATCATCCTATTGTTGCTCCACTGTTGGAGGATGAGCATGATGTTGATGCTCATGTTGATGCCCCTCACATTGCTGATATTCCTGCTGATCCTGTTATTGCCCCTTTTTCCTGACCCTGTGCCTGTACAGTTCGATCATGCGCCTTTTGCAACCCAAGTTGATCCTCGATACGCGCACACCCGAAATGGGCGGATAGACGATGACAATGGTTACCCACCTTTCGAGTTTCCTGTGACCAGTGTTGTAAGAATCGCTAGGCGCTAGTCGGGCAGTGAGGTACCGACTAGCGATTAATCGGGATTAATAGGGATTAATCGGAATTAATCGGATTGAGATTTTTATATGTAATTTTTAGTTACATATACACATAAACATTTTTATGTGTAGTTTTTTAAAGTAAACATGTTTTAACCCCTCACTAACCTATTTTTTAAGTAATGGGAAGAAATTTATATGGTTTGGTCAAAAATTGGCTGGCATCTAGCCAAAATTTGGCAAGAATAGGACCGCCATTGACTGCCTAACTATTAGTCGGCCACTAATCGGTGAACCACCGATTAGTGATTAATCAGCGACTAATCGGGGACTAGTCGGGATTTTTACAACCATGCCTGTGACGCTCTCTTGTGGCCCTTGTTTCAGCCCCTGTTCCAGTTCCTATGGATGCACCTTTGCTACCCACACTTACCGCTGATGGCCTCCACACCGTTACATGACCCGGAGCTTGCACTCGAGCCAGCTGCTACACCATTTGGGTCAGCTTGATGTTGCGCCTGGTGAACCTACACCTTTACGTGATCACGACCCTGTTTCTTTTTGGTCTGCCATACATTGCACCCCTTATATCTACCTGCATCGGCAAATCTCCACATTTGTGAGATGTTCGTTTTTACACCCGAAACCGCTGACATTGCTCCTTTCCCCTATGAAGACCAACGTCCATTGCACCAAGATGCCTATAGCTTCCTTTCGGAATATAACCATACCTCGAGGAGGTACTTCAGGTCAGCACCCGCATAACGATTCATCTGCTACAACAGCATATTCCCAACTGCACAGGTCGCACCATTTGCTACATTCACCTCTACAACGTCGGACGAGCCATCTCGGTGATTCCTATTGTACACTGTGCTGAAGTTAGACCCTTACATTATAAACGCCACACGCGAGATGAGTTGCTCTTGTAACATCAACTACAGTTAAGGATATGAGTCACAGAATGTTGGAGCTTGAGCTGACACCACAATTGGCAACTTCAATTGCGAAACATTACATAACCGAAAACATGACTTGAGTGTCTACACCACAAGACCACTCATTGTCTGAAAAGTCTATACATAATACCGCGTTCTCCAGCCGGTCTATCACCAGCATGCTTTGATCCGACGCATGCATCAAGACTCCTCTATGCTCTTGACCTTTGTTCTTTCACCATTCCCGGGATTCCGATGTTCATTTCTAAACTATCAAGCAGCAGAGCAAATAATTACTTCAACGCATATACAAGCTCGAGGAGGGACTCACGCACGTTAACAGTATACTTTTCTTTCCTCCTCCACTTCAGTCACCAGTATAGTTGATTTCTGGATTAAGCGGATTGCATTACGCTTGGGAAAAGACGCTAATGATAAGCGGGGATTTCGGAGACTTTTAAGGATCACTTCTGACCACGTAGTTGTGATGCACTGATATACTTGTTGGACAAGGGTAGGGTGACCCTGAGTCCCTTCTGATGTGATGCATTTTGGTAAGACGCAATGATTGTGGCCGGTGGATAATGAAAGCCCGATCATCTTTAAACACGCGACAATACTTATGACTAATGACCGACAAAAAAATATCGTCGCTATGCTCTCACTAAGCACGTTGATGATCTACATATTGGTGCTCTAACTATAATACCACATGTTTACTTGCTACGTTCCTATTTGCAAGCTGTGCTATAACCGTGAGGATATGTGATTAATTGTTAAACAACAGCGTATTTACGTAAATGTAATATACCTATGAGGTCTTATTCGTTAAATAGAGACTTAGGTTCTCGTGTCCTTACTAAGACCCGACCTAACCGACTTTCTTCTCAGAAGATGTCGACTCGAGGGAACACTGATACCAACAACCCTCTGCCAACGACAGAGGCGGAATTTCAAGAACGCCTCTTGCAGTTTATCGCACAGTACGAGGCCCATCGCTCCAAACGCAACGGAGGTACCTCAGGAAATAACCCACCCAACGGCTGCACCTACAAGCAGTTCTTAGGATGCCAGCCCCTACATTTCGACGGCACTGGGGGTGCCGTAGCCTTCGTACGCTGGATTGAGAAGACGGACACTGTTTTGCGTGCGAGCAAATGCGCCCCAGAAGATCAGGTCACGTACATTTCCGGGCTGTTCCGAGATGGGGCTCTGTCATGGTGGAAACTTCAGGTTCAGACAATGGGCGAGGCCGCTGCATATGCTTTATCATGGGACGAGCTGAAAGAGCTAATGCATAAAAAGTACTGTTCGAGAACAGAAAGCCAGAAGGTAGAAACTGAGTTCTGGAACTTGAAGATGGAAGGTCCAAAAATAGCTGAGTATGTGGAGAAGTTCCAAGTTCTGTCGCGTATCGTTCCTTACATGGTAGATCCGGAGTTTAAGAGGATTGAGCGTTTCATTTGGGGATTGGCACCCCAAATCATGAGCTTGGTGACGACGTCAAATCCTGCAACGATCACTGAGGCCATCAATCTAAGTGTAGCCTTGACTGAAGAGGCAATCAGGACGAACAAATTTTCAACCTCTGAGGAGAAGAAGGAGACTCATGTAGAGTCATCTGGGGACAACAAGAGAAAGTTGGCAAATTTCAAACAGGGTACCCAGTCGAGTAGCAACAACAAGGCCAAAAAGAGAAAAGAGTACATGGGTAAGCTACCTAAATGCGATAGGTGCTGACGTCATCATACCGGGCGATGTAAAAATGGGAAGTGTGACAACTGTGGCAAAGTGGGACACAACAGGGAAACGTGTTGGCGTGAGATGAAGCGTGGAAAGAAAGGAAAGGGGAAAGATAAGGGATGTTATACCTGCGGGGATATGAGCCACTTTAGGAAAGATTTCCCAAGGGAGATTAAGCAAAATGATGGGAAAGATGTCTAACACCGGAGCCAGGGAAGCACGCCAGGAATCCAAGCATGAATATCGGTACGTCCCATACTACCCGATGTTATGCATCTGTATTGCCAAATATGTTGTAAATTTTACACTTCGCACCCCTAGAGTTCGTGAGTATAATAGGTTTAAGCAGCGAGTAAGTAGATGTTCCAGGACCCATTAGAACTAGCTTAGGGGAAGCTAGTGAAAGCCAACACAATAACTGGAATCGGCAAGATAGAACCCGGGAAGCATAAGATTACACTCGATCTACTGCCAGTGAATTGGGAGACTTCAACAAGGTAGTTTGAGGGATTGGTTGACAAATGATCAATAGGAGATCGATATCCGCACCATGATGACGAATGAAGAAACGATCTCAACTCACAAGGCAGGGTACGCCTCCTCAGATCATGAATTGCTTGAAAGCATGAAGGTTGTTATGGGAAGAATGTGTTGTTTTCTTGGCTCATGTCGGAGACAGGAGGAGCCGAAGAACCAAAGCACAGAGATCTTCCTATGATAAGGAAATATCCTGCAGTCTTCCTCGAAGACTTACCGGAATCACCTCCTCAACGATCAGTCGAGTCTCGCATCGATTTAATCCCAGGCACCACGCCTGTAGTCAATGCATCGTAACGACTTACACTTCCGGAGAGGCAAGGATTGGCAGTGCAACCCCAGCGGTTGATAAAGAAGGAAGATAACAGACCAAAACCTTTGTTTTGGATAACCTCAGTTCTGCTCGCCGAAAGAAAGGACGAATGACCTTCAAATGACCGAGAGTCGGACGAGCTAGCCAACCAGAGTCGGTGGCTCTTGCTGAGGACTAACGAACTTCTTATATAACTAACTATGAGGACCCAACAACTATTACACGACTGGTCCACAATCGAGCGTCGTTAACAGTAAATTCAAGAAGAAAGTTTACCGGTGAAAATTGTGAGACAATGACTAGTTCTTAGACGTACACAAAAACGGTGTTTCCTACACAATGTATAAACCGAATCCACACGGGATACGAAACCTGGAGGATTTGGGAAAACTTATATTTAGGACCTTCGTGAACCCAGGTCCAAACTCGTAAGGGTTTTTATTTAGGAACCCTATATGTCAACTCAATCAACCATCATTAACCGGGCACATATGCCAGTTCAGCTGACCCAAGCAAAGAGTACTTGGATTTCTTTTACTTCTGGCGAATAGCTGTTTGCATCTCTACTCCCCTTAATGGTAGTTGCATCACACAAGTTTTCTTCGCTGAGAGCGAACACACATTTGTTTCGATACTTGGTCATTTCTTCATCTTAGCAAGCACTCATTGTTTCAGTGCTCGGAAACTTTCATGACTCACATGCATCATTTGCTACGCACGTGGTTTTGTTTCGAACAAACACTTCATTGAAATTTAAATATTACCCTGCTAAACCCAGTTACTGATTCGTGATTCGAATGACCTACATTTTTGTCATTGTTGACTCTTTTGTTATCAAGTCAACACACTTATTGAAACTACCTACTTTCATGTTACATGTTTGCTATCATGTCAAGATTTCCTTGTTGATATGTACGTTTATTGTTTGGTTACGTTGAAACTAAGTTCAACTGCTTGAACTTATCCAGTTCACATGCTTAATTTGAGACGCCATATGATGCATTGAGAGCATCATATTCTAATTCTAATGCTTTGGCACAGATTCTTTTGTTTCGGGTCGTAGTAGACTTATTTGGTCTAAGACTCCACTAAATCGTTGATAGATTTCGATACCTTACAGTGATACTTTCACAGAACAGAAGCTTGCACTTTTTGACTACACACTTCGTACACGGATTTAATTGATTATTTGACAACTTACCCTAAATCCGTTTCTTCATCACAATTAAATCACTCTCAACACACGTGCGTGCTGAGTCAAAAGTACATAAATTCATTTCATATCATGATGTACCCCCCCCCCCCTAACGATTCTTTCGTTGTAAATCAAATGCCTTGCGATACTTAATACATTTCATATTCGATTGGAAACAGTGGATCTTTGATGTTCCGTATTTAACTGAAAACTCTGTAACATCGTATAAATCAAATCTTCAGATTGCCTCAGTACACTTTCATTTGATTTCAAACGCGGTGAACTTGTTCAGTCACCACTATTATTGGGAAATGCCATTACGACACCTTGTGGTGTCATCATAAACTTGTAGCTTGTGCTAATCGTGGTAACCGTTTTACACGAGACCACACATACTTCTGTTTGATTTATCATTTAAACATTTCTGATGCAACTACGAATCAAGACAATGATACACCAGATTCACTTGTAATCCATTCGGTGTATCTCCACTATTCAAAAATGTCGACACACTAAACCTTACCAGACATTTATTCAAGAGTTGACAGATCATTTTACTATTACGTTGAGTTGTTACTTTTGAGTTCATATAACGGGTGCTATGGTTTGTAAAAACCCGTTAGCACATTGTAACCAATCGTTTAAAAGAATCTTATTAGTCAAAACTCCACTTTTGTGGAACCCCTGCTAGCTGGTTACACTAGATTATACGTCAAGTACGTCTTGTACCGTTGACATCCAATGCTAGAAGCACACACCTTTCAACCCTAGGATTCGGGTTGTTATATATTCTGGGACTCAGCTAATGTGAGTAAGGTTTGTTTCGATTTAATGATTATCTACTTCGATATTATCCATATACATACGTGTGTGACTTAACCATAAGTAGTAGGGTAGTACAAATTTCGAGGATGAAATTTATTTAACGGGGGGAGAATGTGACAACCCTCACTAAACCAGGTATCCGTACGACTTAATTAATAATTAATTACTGCTTAATTACTGTGCTTACTTGAAATTGTGGATAAACTGCTACTTGAATACTGATACATGTACTTACTTGCATCATACTTTACTTGCTGTCACTCCATGTTTTGCTTACAGCACCTTTGTGACAACCTTGATGCACCAAAAGCACAGTAGCACAATGAACGGATAACCTATTAAACGTGTTGTCATAACTAGCACCAGGCAGGTACTGCCTCTAAGGCCTGTAAAAGCCTGAGATAGTTGCTTCACTAGTGGTGAGTGTAGGAATAAAAGGGTTATAGAACTGCATCACTAGGGATGAGATTACAGTGACCGGATGTGCCTAAAACGTACTCTAGGTACAAAACTCAGCACTTTAAATAATAATTCAGCATTAAGCTACCTAATAAAGTGCCAAAACATGAGAAAAATATTACTAGACACTTTCCAAAGTGTCGGGAATAAATTGTGTCGCTAAAAATAATAATAACGACACTTTAAAGCTTTGTTAAGCACTTTAACGGATCACTATCCAACCGAACAACCGGACTTTAACCGGAACATAAAAATATTGTCGTCAACACCGTTTTTCTCTTCTGAGCCAGTTAGGGTCCCCGTATACCCTAACACCCGCTACAATGCATAACATACTAGTAAATGGTTTAATCTCCTAAATACCTAACTAATACTTATCTATTTAGTTACAATCTAACCGAATACCCCCCCCCCCCTAGCGAGTTCGGTCCTCATGGGGGACACCCCTTGTCCTATATTTGAATATTATAATCCTAATGTCTAATATCATCTAGACACTAAATCCTTTGGATAATTAGAAAGACTTTGTCTATAAGAACAAGACTTAGTCCATCATACTCATTTCACCACTAAACAAATTCACACTACTCTCTCCCTCTCTTGACACTTTCGGCCGAGAACCACCCACCCCCATCCATCATTTTTTGATTCCATTCAAGACATTCCAAGATCATACAAGGGTTGAGGATCGCGTATAAGGAAGCTTGGTGCACTCGGATTGCGAAGGACCTCGCTACATTGCTTTTATCCACGCGTTTTTCGACTAGTTTCTTCCCTAGCCTCGAGCTAGTAGTAAGTTGCTTGAAACACACTCTCGATCTATTTTAAAGTGGTTAAAATGAAATATGACGGTTAAAACTCATGAACTTACAAGATGATATGTTAAAAGTCTACTAAAATGATGAATATGTTGGTTAAAAGCTATGATGTTGTGTAAATCTTGTAAGACTTGTTTTGTGTAACTATTTGGTGCCGATCTATGTTGTGGTAGCTCAGATCATCGTTTAACCTGGATTGGTCATGATCATGGATCATGACATAGAGCTTGTTTAAGTGTAACAAGGGTTAAGTGATGAAACTCTACCACACGAGAAACTTGAACTTGTGTAAAAACGATTTTACTTACGAGATAGTATTTAAAACTAGTAGATCTACGGATCTACAAGCGGTATTTTCAAAGGACCAAGTGTCAAGGAAATCTTATTTTCTAAAACCATATCTTACATGAACAAGAATGATTTTTAAACACACAAGCATATAAGCACTTGTGTAACACTAAGTTTCGACAAAGAATTTGTTTTGTCAAATTTTACAAGAAGTTGTAAAGATGGAATTTCTTTAAAAACAAAGTTTTTATGAAACCGGGTTTGTTTATATAAAGATCTACTAAAAGTAATGGGAATTACTACAAGTTTTTGAGTAAATCACAAGTTCATGTAATTTATGTAATTTATATATATTTTGACTAGTTGATGCTTTGAACATTGTTTTGATTGAGTGAGAAAATGGTTGGTTTGATTTGTAAAAGAAAATGATACGCTTGAAAGCGTGGCCACCTCCAGTTACAGAGGAAACTCTGGCGAAATTTTTCCAAAAACCTAACACTTAGAAATATTTTCACTACAAGTGTCAGAAATACATTTTTAACGTGTTTTCGAATTATAGATTTCGCCATGACTTTATTACAAGATTTCTAATTATCGGAGGTGGGATTTTCACAAAATAAAACTTGATAAATATATATTTGATATATATATATATATATATATATATATTTCATAACAACCCTTGTGAGATTTTTATGATTATTTTGTGAACTATACAAGTATTATTTTTTTTTTGGTAAAAATAATATTACCGAATGATAACGATTCCAAAAAAATTAATACAAACGCCTTCATAATTAATAATAAGTTACAACGGTATAATTATTACCACCCGATCTTTAAAACGTAACTTACGCATTTTAAGAAAATATTTATGAACGCGTATTCGTCAAGAATACTATTTTGGAAGTGTGTATGAAATAAAATATAATATTTTTGGGAAGAATGATTATATTTTGAAGTAAGAAATAAAATATATTAAGTGAGACTTAATAATGTATTTCGAATGTTACGAACACACATGTATTAAATCCCCCATCCTTGGGAAGGAGAATAATTACCAAGTATTTACAAAAATATAAACACGAAAAAGTTGTCTAACTATTTTCCAAAAAAACTTAAACCTTAAGCTAAGGCACGGCCGTCCGTCTAATAGACTTAGTACGTGTAGGTCGTCGCACAGCTGCTTGATCAGGAGATATACTTGGTAGAGACGCACCAATGTGAGTTCATGTCCCCCTTTTTCTCTTAACTGTTTTCAGTTTTCTAAACTGCGGGGGTGAAATACATGTTACTATGATTACAAACTTTTACTTACACGGTATGATTAGCTAAGGAATTTATTACCTAGATCATGTGAATGGGTAGGCTATTATCGTAAGATCATTAATCCTTGTATAAGGACCGAGAGGCATGAGTGATAGATCTATCGGGTGTTGCGAGCCCCACACATGAGCCAGCGTGTGGCTGCATGTGGTGACTATGTCGTTCCGCCGGAAGGACCGGTATGAAATTCGCGTTACAGGTTTGAGTGCTTCCTAGGCCATTTCACTTATTAATGTATTAGCAACACATTAATTGATCTCTTTTTCCTTATTGCTACATACCAGGAATTTTCATACATACAGACATTTTACAAAGGTTTTACTTACTCACTTACACATGAACTCGCTCAACATTATTGTTGATTTTTCAACTTACATGTATTTCAGGGAATTAAAGGATCTGGCGCGGTATGACACGTTTTCCCGCTGCACTAGTTTCGAGGTCATCCGAGTTTAAGGGATATGACTTTTTCCTGGACGAGTCACAGTTCTTAAACTGTGTTTATTTCTTGTTGGTGTTGTGTCTTTTGAACACTGTTTATGTTTGTTAGGATGTGATATCCGTTAAGACAATGTTGTGGTTCTTTACTCTTCAAACTTATTTTAACGGATGATCTTGCATGGTTTTATTTTCATATAGCTTTGATATGATTAAGCTATGGTATTAAGAAGTCACACCAAATTAACCACGCTTCCGCAAAGCCAGGGTGTGACAAAAATCAGAGAAAGATCAGAAGCTATGACAAATGGCTTAGGATCTAATATGTGGAATCTACCATCAGCACAGACAAATCAGGGGGCTATGTTAGTCCTACCAACAGATATTGGTGCCTATGAAGACACAATATCAAGATGGGAGTCAATTACTCTAAATTTGGTTGATGACCCAGGGAAAGTTTGGCCAAGCAATAGAGCTAAAATAAACTATATAGAGAATCTCCTTGGGGAGGATGAAAAGAAGGCATGGATTCAATGGCGAACAACGTACATAGATGAATACAACACATTGGAAGGGATAGTAGATGATACGCAAAATATATTATCTCACATTAGAAGAATATTTCTTCTACAGGACCCTTACCACGGAAATACAGAAGAACAGGATAGGGCCTACAATGAAATAGAAAGGCTCTCATGCAGAAATTTAAAAGACATATTTCTGTATCTGAATGATTTCAAGAGATTAGCAGCACAATCAGGAAGACTGTACCTGTCCCCAGAATTATCAGACAAAGTCTTCAGAAAAATGCCCCCAATCATTGGAAAAGAGCTGGAAGAAGCATGGAATGCTAAGTATCCTGGAAGTAATGTTAGCGTTATTCCAAGGATACATTTTTCATACCAATACCTCGCAGAAATCTGCAGAAAGGCAGCGGTTCAAAGGGAAATTAAAAATCTTCAGTTTTGCAGCAAAATCCAATACCAGGCTATTATGAGAAAACAAAGAAATATGGCCTAAGAAGATCAACAACCTACAAAGGAAAACCACATGCTTCCCATGTCATAATATTCAAAACAAAGCATAAAGATAGAGAAAGAAAATGTAAATGCTTCATATGTGGGGAAGACGGACATTTTGCTCGAGAGTGTAGAAGTAATAAAGGAAATATAGCAAGGGCAGCGGTCATGGAAAACCTAGACCTACCAGAAGAATGGGATGTGCTATCAGTCGACCAAGATGAACCAGAAAGTGATGCAATCTGTTCATTTTCTAAAGGAGAAGGAAAATCCAAAGATTACATATCAAATGTGTTGTCTGGAAATTTACTAGAAGAACTGGCAGGAGTATTAATTGGGGAAGAAGAACTAAGAAGAGAATGGAGGTTTAAAGTTAAACTCCAGGAGCATCAAGAAAACTGTGAACATGAAATGCTAATGAACCAAGAAACTGTTATTAGCATAAATTGTTCATACTGCAAGGAAAAGACGACATCAAGAGCTAGAAGTAATTGTCTGAAGTGCCAAATAACGGCCTGCCTGTTATGTTCAGACTACTATCTAAGCTTCAAGGTAACCCCAAAACCAAAAGAGATAATTGGTTATGATAATAGGGATAGCCTTATTAAAGAACTTCCTCTTTATAATGCTTACCTTATTAAAGAAAATGAAAGCCTTAAAGGAAGACAAATAGAAGAAGAAGAGTTGAACAAAATTCTTCAAGAAGAATTTGAACAACTTAAGCCTTTCCAAACAACTGAAGAAAGGAAGGAGGAATTGCAAAGTAGTAAAATCTTTTATGAAGATGGAATAGAGATTGTATTTGAGGAAAAGGATCTAAAGGCAAGTGGTGAACCAGAAAAGAAAACCAAAATATACAACAAATTGTATTAACATGGTTATCACCTTCAACATACCAGGAGAAAAAGAATTTAGTCTAAGAGCAATCTTAGACATAGGAGCTACCTCATGTTGTGCAAATAGTGAAGTAATACCAAAAGGAGCCCTTGAAGACAGCCCATACAGAATTAATTTCAAAGGTATTAATTCACAACAAATTGCAGAAGAAAAATTGAAGCAGGGGCAAATGACCATAGCTGGTCATTCTTTCAGAATCCCATTTACTTTCTGTTTGCCAATGAGAACTGTGCAATTTCATAAGAAGCATATACGGAGGAGTAAGAATTGAAGGAAATATGGTTACGTTCTACAAAAATGTAACCATGGTCAAAACGGAGCAAGCCACAGAAACAGCCAAATATGCCATTGAAGAACTATGCATGGATCATGAAGAATACCAAATAATCCAAGAATCTGCATACTTCAACATAGGACATGCTAGTCCTATGTTTCAAGCAAAGTTTGAAAAACTCTTAAAAAGGTTAGAAGATCAAGGGTACATTGGCGAAGAACCCCTGAGGCATTGGCAGAAGAATAAAGTAAAGTGCAGAATTGATATAATCAATCCTGATATCAAGATTCAGGATAAACCACTCAAACATGTCACGCCAGCAATGAAAGATCAATTCAAAAAGCATACTGATGCCCTGCTGAAACTCGGTGTAATTAGAAGAAGCAAAAGTCGCCATAGGACAATGGCGATAATGGTAAATTCTGGAACATCTATTGATCCAAAAACAGGAATGGAGGTCAAAGGCAAAGAAAGAATGGTGTTTAACTACCGCACATTAAATGATAACACCTACAAGGATCAATATTCGTTACCAGACAACAACACGATCATCCAAAGGGTAGGAAATGCAAAAATCTACTCTAAGTTTGATCTGAAAAGTGGTTTCCATCATGTAGCAATGGCTGAGGAATCAATTCCATGGACGGCCTTTATAACTCCTGAAGGATTGTACGAATGGCTTGTAATGCCGTTTGGTTTAAAGAACGCACCAGCCATTTTTCAGAGAAAAATGGACCACTGCTTTGAAGGCACAAAAGATTTCATAGCCGTATACAGTAGAAACTCTATAAAATAATACACTTGGGACCACCAAAATTTATTAATTAAAAGAGTTATTAATTATTCGATAAATTAATAATTATTAATTTATATATTAATTAATATTTTATTAATTTATAGTAGAATACTTAGTTTACAAACACCTTTCAAGCTTCCACTTAATTATTGTATACAATGCATGTATATCAAATGAACGGCCCAATTTGAAAGAAACCTTCAATCTCCCACCTTATTCATCCAAAAATTATTGAAGGATTACGAAATGTTGAATTATTTTTTTTGCCACCAAACACAACTTCAAAAATTCAACCTTGTGACGCGGGGATAATACGAGCTTTTAAGATGCATTATCGTCGTCGATTTTATAGAAGTCTTTTGGAGGGAGATGAAGATGTTCTGACTCACCCAGAAGAAAATATAGTTGCACAGTTGTTGACTGATGAAGAAATTATTGAAAGCGTTATTAGAATTAATAAAGATGATATCGATGAAGAAGATGATGAAAGTTCTACAATGGAGCCCCCTTCGCGAAACGAAGCTATTAAAGCGGCAATCACATTGAACAATTTCTTGTTGAGCTATGAGAAAACAACACCAGAAGTTCTTACCATGCTAAGGAAAATTAGAGACGAGATTCAAGGGGAAATTGATTTCAACAAAAAACAAAAGACAATTGAGTCATTTTTCAAGAAACCTTCATAAATCATTCATGTAATATGCTATATATAAGGAATTATTAATTTATATTTTATATATGGTCTAAAGAAATTATCAAAAATGTATTATCTTATAATTTTAGCGAAATATTAATTTAGCACCCTATCCCCGAGTCGGGACCGGCAAAAAATATTATCTTAGAGAGTTTATTAAATAATCGAGTATTAATTTATCGAGTTTCTACTGTACATAGATGATATTCTTGTATTCTCAAAAAATGAAGCTGACCATGCCAAACATCTTGAAAGAATGCTAGAAATTTGTGAAGAAAATGGTCTAGTACTAAGTGCAAATAAAATGAAGATAGCAGTAAAGGAAATTGAATTCCTTGGGGTAGTCATTGGAAATTCAACAATTAAGCTCCAACCACATATCATAAAGAAGATAGCAGAATTTAAAGATGAAGAGCTTAAAGAAAAGAAGGGACTAAGATCTTGGCTTGGGATCTTAAATTATGCTAGAAACTACATCCCAAACCTGGGAAAGTTACTAGCACCTTTGTACGAGAAAACGTCACCCCATGGTGACAAAAGAATGAAGGATTCGGATTGGAAACTGGTCAGAGAAATAAAAATGAAGGTTCAAGAACTCCCAGATATGAAGATACCCCAAGCTGACTCATATGTGATCATAGAAACAGACGGTAGCATGGAAGGATGGGGAGCAGTGTGTAAATGGAAAAAGAAAAAGAATGATGCAAAAAGAGAAGAACAAGTTTGTGCATACGCAAGTGGCAAATTCCCAGTAGTAAAATCCACCATTGATGCTGAAATTTATGCGGCAATGGAGGGTTTAAAGGCCTTTAAAATTTACTACTTGGACAAAAAGGAAATCACTCTGAGAACTGATTGCCAAGCAATAATCAGTTTTTACAATAAGTCAACTAACAGCAAACCATCAAGGGTTAGATGGTTAAACTTCACAGATTTTGTCACATGATCCGGTGTTCAGATAAACTTTGAGCATATTGATGGAAAACAAAACATCCTTGCTGATAACCTGTCTAAAATTGCTAATCTTTTACAATCGCAGGAATGGACAGGTTGCTCCAAAAATACGCAAGGTCTGAATCAGTGGAAGAATGCATACGAGGAAGTCAGGAATGGAAAACAAATGGGATACGAAACCTCTATGGAGGACCAGCAACTCAATCTGCTATTACAGGGCCTGACCTTGCAAGGATTGAAGAATATGAAGAAATTACCAGCGAAGAAATGGCGCCAATCACAAACAAACCTTGGATGCTTAATGACCCAAGAAGCAACAGGCGGCATCAATTATTCCACCAACAAAATAACAAAGCACTTGGCGAATTATCCTTCCTGGTATCCATGACAGAACTCAACCTGGCCCGATACAAAGCCTACTCAACAAGGGATAATAGCTACAATGACAACAGGCCCAACAACGAAGCCCAACTCAGAAGGCTCAAAAATGCAGTTCGTATCATCAGAGACGCAGCAAATGGGACCATACTCTAGAAGGCCGGCATGCAAAAAGAAAAGCAAGGGAATCTACTATAATAATGTATATATTAATAATTGCAGGTGTGACGAATGCAATGACGTAATTCTCATCCATGGGGAACACATTACTCTATGGGAGGGACACTTTGCTCAATCACGGCTTTAATTTGTACTACTACCTTTGTCGTATAAGGAAATAAATGGCCACTTTATTAGAAGAAGGGCCCGTGTGAAGACTTTAGAAAAAGTCTTTTTGTAACATAGTGTGTATTATTGGTTGTAACATAGTGTGTATCTTTATCAGCCAATGGGGCCCTCAGAGCACCCGGGATAATACTTTCTAGCCCTATTTAAGTCCAGCTTGTATTAGATTTTCGGACACACCAGACATCATCTGATAGTCCAATTCTCTCTTAAAATCCAGTGTGTAATCGTTTGTAATCAAGTGAGTTTGTATAAAGTTTAAAAGTTTTTCTTTGGTATTTTCAGCTGTTTGATAAACAAAAATCCTAGTTTTCAAACATACCAAGCAATAGGATTATGACATGTGGCAAATTTTAAAATAAAGTGAAAGGGTATTTTAGTCAATCCCATCCTTTCTTCTTCCTTCTTCTCCCTAGTTACTTCAAAACCCACCATTTTCAAAACCCACCATCTTCAACCTTTTCTTCACTTACTATCTCAATAATCACTACATTATAGTGCAATTTTCGTCATCAATCAATGATTCAAACACCTGATCAACGTGTTCTTCAGCTTTTTTTGAAGAAAACCCAGTTTAATTTCATTCAAAATCTTGTTTTTTCCCGTGATTTTGAAGATAATCACTCGATCCGTTCGATTCAATCGCTAATAAGTGTTTCTATCATTCAAATTTCGTCAATCGATGAGGAAATCGGCTTCGATCCATGTAAGAAATTATTTATTTTCATTTTCACAATCTGGGTTTTTCATTTAGTAATTGTGTTTTACGATCTTGGCGGGGGTCCGGGGGCGGCAGCCCCTGGTAGCAGGGTCCCGGGGGCGGCAGCCCCTGGCGGGGTCCAAGAATTTTTTTTTTCGATTAAATTGCTTTAATAAAAATGCATGAGAAAAATTAATTTTCTATAAATTTGTCTCTGGAAAACTGCATTCGTAGACAGTTTTATGCCATTGCGTTTTAGAACTGCATTCCTGGTTCAGACAATTCACATACAACTATTGTCCTGGTTCAATGCGTTTTAAAGAGAACACTTTCTTTGGTATTTTTATGCCATTGCGTTTTAAAACTAATACATTTTTATGCGTTTTCTGGTCATTGCGTTTTAGAAAAACACATTTTTGAAGTGTTTTTAGTCATTGCGTTTTAGGTAAAACACATTTTTAGGTCTTTTCAGTCCATTGCGTTTTACAGAGAACACTTTCTTTTGTATTTTTAGACCATTGCGTTTTAGAAATGAGACATTTTTAAGTGTTTTCTGGCCATTGCGTTTTATAAATAAGACATTTCTTTGTGTTTTTTGTGCATTGCGTTTTAGGTAAAACACATTTTTATGTGTTTTCAGTCCATTGCGTTTTAGAAAACAGACATTTTAAGTGTTTTCTGGCCATTGCGTTTTAGAAATAAGACATGTGTTTGTGTTTTTGGTGCATTGCGTTTTAGGTAAAACACATTTTTATGTGTTTTCAGTCCATTGCGTTTTACAAACTACACTTTCTTTTGAGTTTTTCGGCTATTGCGTTTTAGAAATAACACATTTCTTTGTGTTTTCTGGCCATTGCGTTTTACAAATAAGACATTTCTTTGTGTTTTTGGTGCATTGCGTTTTAGAAAAATGTCATTTTTTAGGTTTTGTTTTTTTCATTGCGTTTTACGCAACTGGGTTTTTTCCATTGCGTTTTACGCAACTGGGTTTTCAAATTTTTTTTCGAAAATATAGCAATAGTATACTCGTTTTAAAGATAAAAAAACACTCGTTTTTTTGGTGCAATTTTTATAAAAAAATAATGTCGTATGAAAGAGTTATTAACGTTTAAAAAATGAGGGGGAATTGGAGGAGAGAGAAACTATTGCCTTGGATTGACTAGCATGCCACTAAACAAACTCACGCGCCTCTTTTTTTCCCTTCAATTTCCATCATTTAATCTTAACCCTTGATTAACTAAATGGATGGTCAAGATCACTTCCTAGCCTTCCTAGCCAAATAAACTTCCTATTGTATCTCCACCCTGTAAACTAAATCAGTATTATGATTTGCATTTTTCAATTAAACCTAACTCGATTAAGTTTGACTATGATTATGTTGTTTGGTTATGTTTTACCCAATGTTTTAAAAACCGGTTTCTAAATCATACTGAGTTAAGCTCAGAAATGGTTTAACCAGTTCAACCGGTTTATACCAGGCTGTTGAACCGGATCAACTAACTAACCATATAAATCTATAAAATACAATTTCAACACAAAAAATAATCCAAAACTACATCATTCCAAGATAAAAAAAATATATATATTTAAAAAGTTAATCTATTATAAAAAAGATTCTGAATGAAGTTTGATCAAAGTGGATTGTAGGCGCTAGTTGTTACTAGGATGGTAAATGGTCACTTTTTTGGCCTATAAAAGATTAAAAATTCAAATTTTAACCTTGTCCCAGTACCTGTATACCGGTTTAAATCGATATAACCCAATTTACAGGCGGTACAACTTCTTTGTCGTTCCCCCAATTTACCAGTATGATTCGTGTCGGGCAAGCTTTCGGCATCCGGTGTAACCGGTTCAACAGGCCGGTTTAAACCGGTTTTTAATGCCTTGGGTTTACCATTAACCAAACGAGACCAGAGTCGTTCACGAGAACTCTAAAAAAAATTTAGGCCTGGCAACAAAAAGATTTGGGCCCAAAATTATGGTTAAGGGAAAGTGAATTAAAAAAAATAAAACATTTGTAGAGGAGCCTTGAACTTGAAACCTCTACATTATATTCAGATGGTTTTTTTTTTTCACTCCACTACCGATACTTTTTTACATAATAAATAGATTGCATATACTAAATATATAATTTAACATATATATAAAATCTTGTAAAAACTTTTCGGGCCCTTTGAAAATTTGAGTCTCGGGCGATGGCACAGGTTCGTCGGCCCAAGAGCCGGCCCTGAACGAAACCACGCTCTTGATGTACGGACACAATAGTATCAGTCTTTGTTACTTGGCAAGTCTTGTTTCTCTCTGCACACACTATTTTATGTTGGATTTGATGTAAATGTCACTTATATAAAATTGGGATGGCATTATTTGCAATATTTATAAATCAATTGCACGATCCATGCAATTTTCTAACAAAAGTTGCAAATTCCAATAATATTTGCAACCTTTCAAGAAAAAAGTTACAGTTTTAGTACTAATTGCAACATTTGAGTAAAAAGGTTGCAAATTCAATATGGTTTTGTAACTTTTTATGAAAAAAGCTACATAAGATATTCTAATGCAACCTTTATGTTCAAAGAAGTTTCATTAGAGTCAAATGCAACTCGTTTATAAAAGGTTGCTTTTATAGAGTTGCATTAGGCCTATTTTCTAATAGTGTCTACAAGAGGCGGGTTCTCTTTTACTCCACATCCACTAACACATGGGTATAAATTGCTTACCATTTTTCTCTGTTCACAATCTGCATTTATAATATTAGCATGCCAATACACTTCTTGTGGGGATAAGAGTACACCAGATACAACCGCGCTTGAAGAAACAGAAATCAATGGGAAAAAATACATGATCCACTACTAAAGTTTGCCATGCTTTTCTGATCTGAAGAAACCAGTTATTTCCCTATGAATGACTAACCAAGTTGAACATGTCTTTCAGGCCTAGGTGGGAAGTTCTTCTAATCTCCGAACCTCGTCCCTTGAGGATCCAATAAAATGATCAGCAACAAAGACGTCCTCAAGGTAACTGCAGATCATAATTTCAAAATCTTGAATTAGAACATGTAATTTTAGGCTAATACTGGCAATTTAATCCAATTATGTCACATTTAAGTATTTAGCATGTCAGGGATTAACTAAAACTGAGAATGAATATTAGTCAAATTTGGTGTATATAGAAATGATGCAAAGGGATAAAAAGATTAAAAGTTAACAAATGTTATGCAAGGGTTTTGGTACCTGCCTTGGTGTTGGTCTTGAAGGAAGCCTTGAACAATTTTTTCACACGTGGTCGTGTCTACCTAGCACGCCTTGTGTCTGTCTTCTGAAACTTTCACAGAAACCATGATACTAGCACTTTTTAAACTGGGTCATGTACAACTAGCATGCCCCTGTGTCCAGTATCTGATTTTTGATAAATTTGTTGTTTTTAACACACATTTACACATTTAATCAAAATTTAACCCATTTTGGACACATTGAGGACAATGTGTGATTTAAGTGTGAGGGGATTTGAATTGTTTGTCCTAAAACAAGTCTTACACAACACTTTACTTGGAACCGCTAAAATATCCCAAATCTTTTTCAAAATAATTCTTTTTTATTTATTTTGTCTTGTTTTTTAGTTTAAGTTAGAAAATCAAGTTCTAAATTTTTTTTATAAGTTTACAACTGATGGCGCCGTGATAAAAAGAACCATAAAATAAAAATTTATAATAAGGCATGAAAATCTTTTTAAATTTGATTGTATATATATTTTGACACTTTTTACCCTTCCCCACAAATTGTGAGTTTTGAGCCTTTACCGAGCATTCAATATTATATCTTTACAAAATGCTCACTTTTCATTTCTTGTGTAATAGCCCGTACGGTTCTTACGAATCTAGAACTTGACAAGACAATGCATTCCATGTCCTTACCGACTAATCCAAGTAAGTAAATGATTGAGGCATTAGGACTATAACCCTTTTTCATTCCAACCTTATTTTCTCTTTTTATCTCCCCAAAACAAAAATCCCTTAGTTAACCCATTTGAGCCTAAAACCTTTCGTTTCAAAACCCACAAAACAGAAATTTTGCATAAATCACCGTATAAAATATGTGACTTAGTTATCTTGTGAATACTTTATTCTAAAAAAATCTCCCTAGTTGCGTGAAATAAAATAAGCAAATTTATTGCTTATATGTCTTTATTTTATATCTATGTCACAAAAAAAATCCAAAAGAAAATTGACATTTTACGCCTTTAGCCACTTTTCAAATATAAATACCCTACCCTAGCCAAAACCTACCACTTTTAAAGTAGTCTTGATATTTACAAAGATTATGTCAAAAAGGAGGAGGTTTGATTACTTGTTAAGCATCTAGTAGGAGTAAGTTCCATACCGAAACCTAGCATTTCACTTATACATCTTCAGCTGAGTGTTGAGTGATCACTTATGAGTTGTGTGAATTTGTATATAGCTTAATGTTATTTTTTATGGCATGTTATGCGAAAAAAATATTTATTTTTCCTTAAAAAGAGTTCTAAATAAATCATGTCGAATAAAATTGTAAATAAAATAAAAACAAGAATAAAAAGAATTTTGATTCCCAACACTCTAATACAAGACCCAAAAACTTCTTCTCAACCTATTCCATTTGGGTGTGTAGGCAATATTAAAGAGTTTTGCTTGAGTACAAGCAAAAATTCAAGTATGGGGTACTTGATATGCACAAAATGCAACATATAAATTATATCAAATACGATATAAAATCAACCCTTTTATGTACTAATGTTAGGAAAAGTGCATTTCTTTGTATACTTTTGATTTTCAGAAATAAAAGAGATTATATGTACAAAAGGGACAAATTAACGGAAAAAACCAACATAGCCACAGAAGAAGAGATGTTGATACTTCATACCGACCCTCCAAGCCTCACCCCAAGACCAAAAACAACAAATTAAAAGACAAGCACGGGGTCGTGCCCCGCTCTAGATTTCTGAAGAAAAAGACAAGTAGAAGCAGACAAGAGATACGGGGTCGTGCCTTATGGACACGGGCCGTGGTCAACTACCAGATATGCAAAATCTCCAATAGTACAGCAAGTACAAGGCCATGGGGTCGTACCGTTGACACACGGGGCCGTGTGAGCATACAGACTAACACGGCTCATTAAATGAATACAGAGAAGAAGGAGATATAGGGTCATGCCCTCCGGGCACGGGGCCGTGTGAGGAGTCTGTTTCTAGCTATAAATAGGGGTGTTTAGTTCAATTGCAATCCATCCCTTGGCAACCCATTTCTCTTACACCTGCCACCACTCCACCACTATAATACCACCATCATCCACCACATTCCTCCATCATCCATCCTTAGAGTGCGGGTAGTAGTCTTGGGATCCAAGATTAATCGTAAGAGTTTTTTGTCAAACAAAGGGCATGCTTGGCTAATCTCTTACATCACTTGGTGAAGACAAGTCTTTTATGCATTACTTTTGATTTCCAAGCTTTGGTTAACTTTTTAATTGGGTATGTATTAATGACTTTAATAACTAGTTTTTTATATTGAAAGTGAACTTTATTCTATCATCTCTTCATGGTTTGTTGATTTATTCATTTGTGTCTTTACGGTCGATATAAAGTGCGTTAACACACCTAGAAGGGGGTTAGAAGGGTGGTTTGGGTAAAGTTTTTGTCTCGTTCAGTGTATAGATCATGCTAGGACTTGATTCAAGCTTATTAGGATTTCCTTTGAGGTAGATAATATCAAATCAGGGGAAGTAAGAACGGCTTGAATCCCTTATAAATAAACTACTATTAAAACTTTAAACCAGCCTTGCGGAACTGTATCCCTGCTGACTCAGACCAATATGGCCGAGGGTAGCGTTGCCTCTAATAAAGGGACATGCCACATTTTGCATTAATAACTTACTTAAATAATCTTACAATATTCTGGCCTTGCAGGACTGTATATCTGCTGATTCAGAACAATATGGCTGAGGGTAGCGTTGCCTTCAAAAGAGAGACATGCCACTATAACTAAGCTAATCTTTTAAAAACCCAAAGTGCGAAAATCATCAAAGGATACGTAAAAAATGAGTCGGAACCAAGTGATTCTATCATGCCTATTTGTTTATTTTGTTATTTTTGTTTCTTTCTTTATTACTAAACCTATTTTCTCAAAATTTGGTTAGATTAGACGTTGACGATATTCCGGTATTAAAAGCTTTTGTGTCTTTGGACGACCTCGGTATCTTACCATCACTATACTACGTCAACGATGGGTGCACTTGCCCTAACGTGTTTTAGTTAGTGATAATGTTATATCGTATTTTATAAATTTAAAGCTTTGGAGCCGAGGGTCTCTTCTGGAAGCAGGCTATCTATCCATAGGGACAGAGGCAAGGTCTGTCTACATCCCACCCTCCACAGACCCTATGAGTAGCTTTGCTATTTGTGGGATTTACTGGGTATGGTTGTTGTTGTTATTGTATAAATTTAAAGCTTGATAAACGAGTAAAAGTTCTTAAAAATATATTAAAAATTATACCCCACTCGCATCACGTCACATACACATGTGGATCTTCGACTAAAAAACCGCAATGCAAATAACCTACTAAAATCGAAAAAAGGTTATTCCATTATTTAGGTGACATCATCTAATTCAAACAAGTGTGTTTTAGCCTATTAAAGGTTTCTCTTTTTCATTACAGTCACATACCAGTTCATTAGGTAATAAAAGATGGAGAAAACTAATAAAGCATTATTTTAATATAACCATTTAGATAAACCAAGTGAGCTTGTTTGATGCCAATTTACTACCTGTTAACCCATGTAAGTGTGTGCACCCAACAAGTAAATACACAAACATACAGAATGCAAACCAAGCTCACATCAAGCCCGTATATGCAAGGTTTCAAAATTTTATCTAGTCGCCAGAACAAATTAGTGAACAATCTTAATCAAACGAAAATCGGAGTAAAAAGGGTAGGAATATTATTAAATTGATTATAATGACAACGACATAGAAAGTCTTGCGCATTTGAAATGTGATATAACACATTGCATTAATCACTTGTATGCAAATCAATCATCTACTTGTACATTTTAATCCGCACAACAATACTGATCAAGACAACTATCGAAACGTCGACAAAAATGAGTAGGTCATCACGGTACCTTTGTTTTTTTTTAAACATTATAGTTTTAAGTTATGACTGAAATACGTAAAAGAATTATAAGTTTGTTGTGGAGGGGGAAAAGTGTAACTAATTATCCATAATTTTGTTAAAATAAATTGATATAAGTGTAATAAGACAGGGGACTAAAAAATAATTACTGTTTAAAATACTAAGTTACCCTCATTTTAGGGGTGTGTTTATAAATTAAGAGGGGAAAATTATTATTTTTTGAGTATTTTAAAATACCACTCCTTCATGCGTTATAATATAGTTTAGATATCTATCATAGAGAGACACCATATTTTGATGGTGGTGAAGGGCATCATATAAGGCTCAACTACAAGTGGACTAAGCATCAATATTTTGATGTTTTTTGGGTTGCTATATTGGCATTGCCCAACCAATTACAAACTTTATCTCTCTTGTCCCTCTCACAACCCATAAAAAACATATTTTCTCTCTATCCTCTCTCTTACTTCCCTATTCACAAACTCATTTTTATATTTCACTTTTCAATACCTTCTCTTTCCCACCTCACCACTCTCTAACCTACATGTCTAATAAAAATCAGAAAAAATCTCTTAATGCTCATTTTTTCTTTTAACAGCTGGAAAAAAAAAACCATTTTATCCACGGGAAAATTACCCTTTTATTCGCTGGACAATGGGACCTTTTTTGTATCATTTTAACCTAATTAGCCGGTCCTACTCAGATTTATGATTTCTTTGTTTTGAAACAACAATGATGAACATAACACTCATAAACACTATTATAGTTTAGAACAAAAAACAATTTTCAGAAATGAAAGCCAGCTTTGCATATCGAAACTAGTTATAACTAAAGAACATGGACGACTTGTTGGACAAAGATTACCGATTGAACTCTGTTTCTACTGTGTATTTGTGGGTGTGTGAATCAAAGAAGAATATCAATATGAATTGTACAGATTGTATGAATTAGAGGAAGATAGTGATCGCTAAAATAGTGATAAAATGGATCGAATAGATCTTGGTAGTTATTACAATTACAAGAGTAACACTAACACATATATAGAGTACATTTTGACGGTTGATGGTAGTTATCGTTTGTTGATGTTGGCGCCAAATATAACCGTTTAAAAACGGTACAAGTGTCCGCCAATATACCACCAATAACCCGTCACTAATTGTAACTTAATTACATACAGTAACTCCAGAAATAATGTAACAATAATAATAAACATAATTAAGTTTAATACTTCCAACACGACTTGCTTAATGAAGATAAAACTCAGAGTCACCATCTATTAGACAGGGTTAATGGTATAGAAAGTCTGAAGAAAGGTAAGAATGAAGAGAGCACTTGCAGCAAGCAGAGCAATGAAATTCCATGGATTGTTGAAATAAGTACGCCTCAACCACGCAAGATTTCTGGACCAGTAACTATTGTAGTGGCGATTTAATTTCTTCCATTGCTTAAGGTAAAAGAAATCTCTCCAGGCAACTTCTTTGCATATGCTGTTTATCATATCTGCAGCCTCTTGGTTTGAGCCTATATGGTTAACAAGGATTTTTGATTCTACCAACTTGGCAATGTCCTCTTCGGTATCAATTAGCATATCCATGGCATAAGCATATGATGTAATACACGGACGTATGTTTTTAGAATACAGTTCATACGCAATAAGATTTTTTAAAACTAACCCAGTGAAATCATCAATATCCAATACTGGCATTATGAGACTAGGCTTACCCCAAGAGCATGAAATGCATGGCAACCTACGTGATTTCACTTCCATCATCAATGGCCAATCAGCATCTCTAAGAGGCATAAAGTTCACCCCTGCTCTGTCCAGTTCTACTACCGAGGGAAATCTTGAATTTGAAAATTCAGATGACACAGCTTTATCGTATACATAACATTCATGTAGAAGGCCGAGCATATGATGAGGGGTGGTATTAGTGCTCTTAAGTTTGTGTGTTTTAAAAGGGTTAACCTGTCTTAGAGCTTCATGGATAACACTAATAAGAGGGGTTCTTTGATCAAATTTGGAAATAGTGCACTCAAAAATATGTTGGAGAACAAGGAAGGGGATTTGGTTTTCTAGCAGCAGGAGGTCATACATTGTAAACTGGAGAAACATCTTGTTTTCAAATTGGGATGGGTCCTTTATTCTACTCCTGTACAAGAATTCAAGGATGAAACAACCATCCATAACCATCATGTTGGCAAGTTCCATGTTATTGTAGGTAATTGTCCCAGCATAGCAAGACCTGATTGTGTGTATTGAAGAAATTACCTTCCGAAAACATGCTTGCAATATTACCTCTTGTGTGAAATTTGGTATACGGTTCAATAGACTTAACATATGAGTGGCTTTTTCTCCTTCATTTGCTTGCAGCTTTTCATCTTCTCTGTGAAGAGGCCCAATAGAGACCATCCGAGGCGTGAAAGAACTTACGTTCTGATCCCTAAGGGTACTACTAGGAACCATGTAAATAGATGGTGCTGTATGTTTGGTTTGATCTTCTTTTCTTTTTGCAAAATCAAGTAGACTTTGGACGTTAATATCAACATCCATATCTTCCACCGGCTTTAATTCCTGTCCAATAATAGGAAACAAATTGATTATGCGCATCTTATAAAAAGAAAAATACGAAAGTTACTATAAACACACTGTTGGTTTAGGCCCCGCAAATCACACAACACTCACTCACAAATTGTTTGTGAAATATGCAGAAGAAAGGAAACTAGATACTTGCAAAAGAAAAGTAATGAAAAGCTTCTGTATTGTATTCGATAATGAAAGAAAGGGTATCTTATTCAACAAAACAAGTGGCCTTATATAGCCATAATATAAAGCAAATGGGAATTAAATAATACAACCTACTACACAAAAAGCAACTTTCCAAGCTTTCACATAATGAGACTTTGGTGAACTGGGACATGTGAACAGCTTGATGTAGCTATGCATGGGTGTGAAATGGGTCAAGCAATTATTTGTCATCATTCACCCCCCTAATTTTTGACCCATATAGTCGTGAACTTTCACACCCAGTAGTTGACACATCTCTTCAAATTTCAACCGTGGTAGAGCTTTAGTTAAAATGTCTGCCTTTTGCATGTTTCCATCTATATGCTCAACCGTGATCTCTTCTCTTTCAATACATTCCCGTATGAAATGAAAACGGGTGTTTATATGTTTGCTTCTCCCGTGAAACACCGGGTTCTTCATCAACGCTATTGCTGATCTATTGTCGACTCGTAGTAGCACCTTCTCTTCCTTCCATCCAGTCAAGTCACTTAACAAACCTCTAAGCCAGAGAGCTTGACATGCGGCAGCTGTAGCCGCCATAAATTCCGACTCACACGATGAGAGAGCTACCGTCTTCTGTTTTTGTGAGTTCCACGATATCAAAGATTCACCAAAGAAGAAAGCCATCCCGGTTGTACTTCTTGCATCATTCATGTCACTGCCGTGACTGCTATCACAGAACCCCACAAGTTTTGTATCACCATTGCAGCCGTATTTTAACCCGTAACTGAGAGTTCCTTTTATGTACCTTAAAATATGTTTTATGGCATGCATATGGCTCAGTTTCGGGTTTGCCATGAACCGGCTCACCGAACCAACTGCGTAAGACAAGTCGGGTCTCGTATGGATTAGGTATCGAAGACTTCCAACAATCCTCCGAAACGATTTTGCGTCAACCGATTCCTCCTCACCATCTTTAATCAAACTCAACTTTGGTTCCATGGGTATTTTAGAAGAGTTACAGTCCAACATACCTGCACTTTGAAGTATTCTTTTGGCATATGCTTCTTGTTTCAACAGTATACATTTTTCTTCTTGCTTCACTTCTATACCCAAGTAGTAGGAAAGGATTCCCAAATCGCTCATTTCAAATTCCTTCTCCATTTGCATCTTGAAAGCCATTATTTTCTTTTTGTCGGGTCCTGCTACAATCAAGTCATCAACGTAGACCCCTACAACAAGTGTTGATGCATTTGAAGAAAGCTTGTACACCGCCTATTCATGTGGGCATCTTTTAAAACCAAGACGCAACAGGCTGTTGTTCAACCGTGTATTCCAAGCTCGAGGAGCTTACCTTAGGCCATACAAGGCCTTGTCGAGTTTGTATACCAAGTCTTCCTTCCCGGGTACTACAAAACCGATTGGTTGTTCAACGTAGACTTCTTCTTTGAGGTCACCATAAAGAAATGCCGATTTGACATCTAAATGGTGTACCTCCCAACCAAGTCTAGCGGATAGAGCAAGTAAGAGCCTTATGGTTTCAAGGCGGGCTACCGGGGCAAAAACTTCATCAAAATCCACATCCGGTTGTTGTACATAACCTTTTGCGACCAACCTCGCCTTATGTTTCGTGATTTTTTCCGCTGCATCACGCTTTAATTTATACACCCACTTCAAGCCTATTGGCTTGTGCCCATTTGGCAGTTTAACCAACCTCCAGGTTTGGTTTTTTTCAATCGAGTCAATTTCCCGCTGCATTGCATCTTCCCATGGCTTCTTTCCAGTTGCTTCTCTGAAACATGAAGGTTCATCATCAACGAGTAGTAGCTCATTGACATCAACCTCAATAGGGATAGTTTGTGAGTATATATCATCAAGGTTCCGAAAGCCACGAAGAGGAGTATCGTCATGTGGAGCCGCTGACCTGGGCGTTGAAGCACCAGAAGTTGGAGCTTCAAAGGTTTCTGGGATCGCGGACTCGGCTTCAGGCTGGTTCGAGTGAACTGGGCTGGACTCGCCATTTTGAGAAGCATGATTATCACTTGTGGATGGCAAGTTTTGATCAGTTCCTACAAAGGAGTTAGTATCAATAATAAAGTTCACCCATTCTGGTCCATTTCTTGACTCCGTGCGAGCCAAGTGATCATCCCAAATTGGCTTCATGTTCTCTTCAAATCGCACATCCCGACTAACATAAAGTCGGTTTCCCACCGGGTCGTATAACCTGTACGCCTTACTTCCGGGTTCAGTTCCAAGATACACAACCCGAATACTCCGATCCTCCAACTTCTTCATGTGAACTGCTGGGTTCTTCATATGAGCCATGCACCCGAACACCCTAAGGTGGTCAAGGTTTGGTCGTTTTCTGTACCAAATCTCATACGGGGTACTGAATTTCAACGCTTTAGTTGGAAGTCGATTTAAGAGAAATATTGAATGCCTTACCGCTTCTGCCCATAGGTCTTGAGGAACATCCATGGCCTTCATAATACTTCTGGTTACTCCCAATACGGTTCGGTTTCTTCTTTCCACAACCCCGTTTTGTTGCGGAGTGTACGGAGCTGTGAACATATGTTTGATACCTTCTTCTTCACAATAGTTAGTGAATACTTTGGACATGAACTCTCCTCCGCGGTCTGACCTCACGGCTTTGATTTTGCATGAACTCTCTACCTCAACAGCTTGCTTGAATTTCTTGAAGTTACTTAGTGCTTCATCTTTGGTTTTTTGAATAAAAAACCACATGTACCTTGTAAAGTCATCAATCAGCAAGAAAATATATTTACCTCCAGCTCGAGTAGTTGGACTGATCGGCCCACACATATCAATATGTAAAAGCTCCAGTCGTTGTGTGGCACGGAACTTTGCTTCTTTTGGAAATGGTAGGCGACATTGCTTTCCGGCAAGGCAAACATCACATACACGAGTTTGGGGATTGAGTTTAGGCACCCCTCGTACCATTTGCTTCCTAGACATGTTACCCATAGCTTGGAAGTTTAAATGGCCCAAACGCGCATGCCAAAGCCAATCTTTGTTGTCCAAGACATTTAGTAAACAAGCTGGGGACCCAATTTTCAGTGAGATTTTGTACAACCTGTTCATGGACCTTGGAACCTTCATCAGTAGCTTGCCACCTTCTTCATAAAGCCAAAGGTGTTCCCTTATCATCATAATTCGGCAACCGTTCTCTGTCAATTGACCGAGACTAATGATGTTGCTACAAAGGTCCGGGATGTAATATACATCGGATAACATCCTTTGTTCCCCGTTTTTACATTCCAATATTATAGTGCCTTTACCTTTGATTTCAACCGTTGACCCGTCACCAAACCGAATCAACCCTGATATACCACTATTAATCATGGTAAAGAAATCTCGCCTCCCGGTCATATGATTGCTCGCTCCGTTGTCGAGATACCATAAATCGGGTTCTTTAGAGTCATGAGTATAGAGGCTAGGGATTACCTTATCTTCATTCAAAAGGATTTTCATGTTTTCGGCCATTAGAAGTGCAGGTTCATCTTCTACTGTTTGTGTTAAATTGGCTTCATCATCTTCGTTTCTTTCGCCCTTGCATTCAGATGCATAATGGCCTAGATTTTGACACTTGAAGCACTTAACTCGGTCCTTGTTCCTAACCGAGCCACCTGCATTTCTGTGGCTACCTCTTCCTCGGTAACTACCACGTCCTCGATATCCTCGGCCACGACCTCGACTTGCACCTCCATTACCTTGGCCACGACCCGTTTCATCAACATTTGAGGTACTCGGTTTCGTTTTCCCTACATCCGTAGAAAACAACAACCTGCCATGTGAATCACTAGGGCTAGAACGTCCCCTTAGTCGTTCTTCATAGGCTTTTAACCTTCCCACGGCCTCCTCAAACGGCATGGTCTCCAAATCTGCCGTCTGTTCAATAGAAGCAACAAGTTGAAGAAACTTATCTGGTGCTGAGTCGAACAACTTTCGAACAATTGTCACATCTTCCAAAGTACTTCCCAAAGTACTAAACTTTGATGCTATTACGGAAAGTTTCCCTGCAAATTCTTCGACCGACTCCGTTTCTTTCATACGTAACACTTCTAGTTCGCTTCGTAGGGTTTGTAACCGGGCCTTTTTTACCCGTTCTGCCCCTAAGTATCGAACACGCAACGCCTCCCAAACATCTTTTGCTTCACGCTTCTTCGCAACCTGAAGTAACACATCTTCAGGTAGCGATTGAAAGAGGAATGCTCTTGCCTGCTTGTTCTTCTTCTCATCCAGTTCTTCACCCTCTGGTATTTCGATCGCCTGCCACAAACCTTGTGCGTCCATGATGGCTTCCATCATTACTGCCCAGGAGTTGTAACTAGTTGAAGTGAGCTTTGGGCACTGAAAAGAGACACCACTGTGCTCTCGGACTTGGGTCACCGCGCCGCCTGCGCTGGTTTGAACAGCCTTTCCACCTGACATGTTCTTTAGCCTAAAGTACTGCTCTGCTTAACTTCAACTGGTTTCGACCTGAGGCTCTGATACCAAATGTTGGTTTAGGCCCCACAAATCACACAACACTCACTCACAAATTGTTTGTGAAATATGCAGAAGAAAGGAAACTAGATACTTGCAAAAGAAAAGTAATGAAAAGCTTCTGTATTGTATTCGATAATGAAAGAAAGGGTATCTTATTCAACAAAACAAGTGGCCTTATATAGCCATAATATAAAGCAAATGGGAATTAAATAATACAACCTACTACACAAAAAGCAACTTTCCAAGCTTTCACATAATGAGACTTTGGTGAACTGGGACATGTGAACAGCTTGATGTAGCTATGCATGGGTGTGAAATGGGTCAAGCAATTATTTGTCATCACACACTACACTATCAGTTTCAAATTAGCAATTAGCAATAAAAAAAATTAAATAAGTCACTAGATTAATTAACAAGTCACTAGAAGAAAATAGGCATCGGATCAGCTAACAAATGAGGATTCCATATATTTTAGCAACAATTTGAGTTTGAATTAATGTAATTTATCATATGGGTATCATTCATGGTTTGGTCACTCCTAATCGTGGTCCTGTTTTAACTCACTTTTTTGCATGCAAATGATGTTCTTATGGTAGGGGATTGGTTGGAATTATTGCGAAAAATATGGCGAGAATCATTGGAGCTTTCTTTTTGGCGACGGGGATTAAAACAAACAACAAAAGTCCACCCGTTATGGCTTAGGTGAGTCACTTGGTATCCATTCTTCATTGTAAGACAAGTACCCCGCCTTTTAATTATCTTGGGCTAGTCGTTGAGGCTAACATGAACCTATTCAGAACTGGAGTGACCATAAAAATAAATATAAACCTCATTGGGTTAGTTGGGATAAGATATTGGAGCCAAAAGAAAAGAGCGGTATGGGGCTAACTTCTTCAAAAGATTCCAATCTTAGCTCTCTTTCTAAATGGCAATGGCGTTTTAATAATGAATGGCATTGTTTTTGGATTAGGATGATTTAAGCCATCCGTGACCCAATCCTATATTTGTAGGGTTAATCTTGACGGATCAGTTTCAGGTCATGGATACGCGCTAGAAACGGGCATGAACGGGTCAGAATTTACTTTACTTTATTTGTTTAGTCAAAGTAGTGGGTTAGTGTTTACTTATTATTAGAAGATAGTGGGTCATGGTTTGATTATTTACTCCATATACAAGTATGTTGCAACTGAATAAAGTGGGTTTTGAAGCAGTAATTAAACATAACTTTGGGTGTTTTAATTTTGAGTGTTTGAAGCTTTGGAAACGTATAGCCAATCTGGATAAGGGTCTTCGTTGATGAACATTCAATTAAACCTGTTGATCAAAGGCGTTGTGGGCACAGATTGTGGACTGTCGCAAAAACACAATCAAAAACCCAGATCTGGGTTTTCAGATATGTTAAAACACCGCAGATTAATTAAAGACACAGTTTTTAATGAAAAACAATGATTTAGGTAAAAAAAATGTTTAGAGGAATGATTTAAGATGATTGGAAGTTGAAAACGGCTTTGTTTAGCCAGAGAACACGTTGGCAGGCAGCGTCGATGTAGTGGCATGCGGCGGTGGCAATGGTGTAAGCTCTGATACCGAGCTAAAACACCTTTGTGTGGGTGATTGTAATAGTTGTTGTATTGATTGTGATTTATATAATCAGTGGCGCAACTTAGTGGGAACCAAGGGGTGCAAACCCCCCCCCCCCCCCCCCCCCCCCAGTGTTTCAGTTATAATTGTAAAATTTCTGATTTTTCGTCTGAAAATTTTAAAATTATATAGTTACCCCCAATAATTTTGGCTAAATATTTATACAGTATACAAATTGGGTCCCTGACTCCACACCCATATTTCTATCTCTATTATGTAATCTTTGTGCCATTACACATCCTTAGCTTTGTGGGGGCGTCTTATGTTGAGACGATGTAGATACCTAATAGATTAGCTTTACATGTATCTCGTTGTTGTCGGCTACAGGATTTGGGTAAGTTAGGTTAGGATGTCTAAATACCCTATAAAATTGCATCGTTTTATTATTAATACAACAAAATTTACGTATCGAAATAGAACTATAATTTGATTTTAGTTACCTGCTTTGATCCTTGATACATGGTTTTGAGGAGCGACCATGCTTGTTTGGCTGAAGTAGCAGCAGCTATTCTCGAGAAAATTGATTTATCCACTGCTTGTTGGATGAATAAAAGAGCTTTGGCATCTTGCGTCTGAAAGTCTTTTTGACGAATCTTGTCATCACTTGCTTCTGCGTAGTCTGTTTGCACAATGTCCCAAAGGCCCTCAGACTTGAAGAGTGTCTTCATCTTGATGCTCCATAATTCATAAGAATCTCCCTTGAAGAAGACAGGTATTTCTTGTTTCGTTACATGTAGAGTGCTTGAGTTTGAAAGCATTTTTCAAATGGAAAGAAAAAAGTACGCCAAAGGAATCTAAACCTGTGGATACCAATGTTGTTGGTTATATGACAAAACTGAAAATATAATTGACATATAGGAAAGAAAATGATTTTGCTAATATGAAAGAAAACATAGCAACGTTGATTATTAGCTTAGAAAGGAAGGCTATAAATAGCTACGCATTACACCAACGGTTACAAAATAATGAAAAACCACTACGTTATTTAACTAGCACATCGCCATGAGAGAAAACCAAGCGTTACCTGTAGGGATGTAAATGCGGCTCATTTAACTCAGCTGGTTTCGAGCTTTTTGTAATTATAGTTATAAATCATTATATTTATATAAATAATAGGCTCGTTTAAGTCCGCAAGCTTAAACAAGGTTTGTATATTGAAGCCCATGCTTGTTTATAAACCGAACTTTAGTTTAGTTTTGAGTTTGTGCTAGTTAATTTATTAACTGAGCTTCACTTTGGACTCGAGCTCAGACTCATTTAAGCTTCACACGATTCAAGATTTTCGCGAGTCAGTCTCAAATGACGCAAGAGTGACTCGGCTTGTTTGCACCCATAGGCACTAGATCAGCTAGAAATGACTCCATTTGTTTTTGCAATGGTTAGTAGTATTGGTCGGAAAACCAATGGGGTGGTGGTCCATTGGCAAAGGTAAAGCCTTTAAACACCTTGGGAGGGAGAGGTCTTGGATTCAAGTCCCACAGACGACAGAAATAAAAAAGAAATTTGCCGTTAAAAAAAAGGAGTATAGGTCGGAAATTGTCAAGGACTACTGATTCCACAAATAAAATAACTAAGCACGTTTGTTTTGCTATGTAAGGTAGTGACCGAGTAGGTTGAATTGAAATCAAGTGTAATGAGTATTTATGTAAGCTTATGGTTAGATCACACACATCAAATTAACTAAACAAGGTAAACCCCTATTTGTGACAGGTATGATTTCAACAACAATATTTTTTCGGAAATTTGGGACTGGACTAGGTCCCCCAATTCGGGTCCGGAACCTCTCGAATTATGGTCTTTGGAGTTGCTTTTGAACAATGTCGAGCTAAATGATTCTCGGGATGAATGGGAGTGGATTGGAGGAAGAAATACCGAATTCTCGGTTGGGGCGGTCAAAGATTTTTTGAGAAGTGGGAATGATTATAGTAACAATTTTGTCTTCAATTGGTCGAAGTGGGTTCCGAAGAAGTGCAATATCATTGTTTGGGGGAGCTGAGATGGGGAGGATAGCTACGATTGATGCTCTTGCCAAAAGGAATTGTTACAACGGTGACGATAAGTGCTCTTTGTGCAACGATGGAGTGGAAACTGCTGAACATATTTTCTGCTCATGTTCGGTGGCATCAAATATATGGTATCTTATCAGTCCGTGGTGCAAGATCAGTCCGATATATGCTTTCTCTATTAGATATTTGTTGTCTATCCACAAACACTCGGGATTGGAGGAAAGTGCTAAAGAAGCTCTACAAGGTATCATTATGGTTGGATGTTGGTGCATTTGGAAGGCTAGAAACGAGAGAAGATTCAATAATATTAAGAAAGAGATTTTGGATATCTTTCACGATGTTAAAGTCTTAGGTGTCTTATTGTATCGAAATAGATATAGAAATAGAGGAATTTTATGGAATAGCTAGTGCTCTTTCAATTTCTTGTAATCGGTTTTGTTGTGTGACTGCCCTTGTTTTTGAGAGTTAGCTTGTGAATAAAAGTAACTTTTAAAAAAAAGGTAAACCCCTATTTATAGTAGAGATCAAGTACACACATCACTACTTGGAAGTGCGCGTCTCACATTCTTCCAAGCGGGTCCTTGTGAAGTAAACACTTCACCTCAACTCAGTGGCGGATCTAGGATTCCGACCAAGGGGTAACCTTCGGATCTAGGATTCCGACCAAGGGGTAACCTTATATAAATAAGCCATAACGAAATCGAAAAAACGTCAAATTTTTCCAAAATTTACACTAATTTTTCCAAATTTTTTCCGACCAAGGGGTAACCCCGGTTACCCCTACCTCTATGGTAGATCCGCCCCTGCCTCAACTTCACAAAGTAATCGCTTCGTCTTCATACGTTAAAAAACTTCACAAAGTAATCACTTCGTGAAATACGATATTGCTTTTGTTTGTAAATTACAAGTCATATTTTGAACCTTACAATCTCCCAGTTGACTTGTGATTACAAATCTGTTTTGATTTTTAATAGTCATTACAGCCATACAGGGGCCACAAGATAATTCCAATAATCATTTAGGAAACTCTATAGAAGAACATGTGAAACAAAAGAAGAATTCAAGATACATGTGAATAAAAGAAATTTACATATGCCTAAATGGCACATTTACACATGTTTAACTTTTTTTATTTGTGAACACATATAAATTTATACATTTAAATTTATTTTCTAAATTATATTCGAATAATAATAATAAGTGTGAAATTATTTTTTAATTAGAATGGTTTTTAATCAAGTTTTTCGTGGCTCTCATGATAATATATATGTTGAAAATTAAATTAATCAACAATAAATTAATATAACTTTATTAATTACCGAGTTATCAGCCAAACCAGTTTGTTCCAACTTGAGCAAACTGATTAAAGAAAGGTAGAAGGAGACTGTCCCGTTGTCGGACGAATTTAAAGAACACGTAAATTAAAAACCAACCTGGCGATTACGGAATAATAATCTTGGAACTGCACGGATGATTCCTGTCCTTAAAGGATTTTACGCGCTCGTATTGCTGTGAGCTGCAGCGTAAACTCCCAGGATTTGATGCAGAACTGATTTGGTATTCCAACAGCAATGAAAACCAGAAAACGCAGAAGCTGGAACGAAAACTCGAACACACAGGTGGGAGGAGAGAAGGCTGCGAAAATCAGTGTGTTTAACAGGTAGCAGGAAGCTTTTATTTATAGGTTTGGTTATACCAGAGAATGAGAAAAACAGGGAGTGATATATCAATCCATAACCAATTCGAATTACTGTATACATATCCTATACGAATTCGAATACTGGATACATATCCCATACGATTTCGAAAGATAATGGGATAACCCCCACAGTTTCGAACTCATCTCTATCTCCTTCTTATCTCATCTCATTCGGTTTACAGATCTGACCCACCTGAACCGAACCTTAGCTAAAAATAAAAGCTCCTCAGCTCCTAGCGACGATGCGAAGTGCAAAGTGCGCCTCAAACGCGCCTCAAATGCGACCATTCGCGAGCTCGCGGCTCGGCTCGGCTCGGCGCGCGTGTGGGCTTCACCCACTTCTCAACCCATTTAACACTATGGAGGCCCATAAGGGGTAATCCCTTATAAACCACTTAAACTTCACTCACTTCACCGATGTGGGATGGAGGAAACATACCAACTTGTATGTTCCTCTTTAATATTTCCAACAATCCCCCACCAAGTTGGAATGTTTCCTTTCACTTAGACTAATGATGTCACTAGGTGTCACGAAGATTAAACCCAGTTTATGTTGATAAACAAGAAGAGACAGATTAGATGGTGTCCTATGGAATTAAACCATTAACCTGATAGCCCCCTTCGGTTTACCCCCACACATCACCAGTTGACTTTGCGTTCTCACTGAGCGCGAATATGGCCGTGCGCTATAAATCCTTTTCATGACCCTTTAGAAGATAAACCACTAATCTTCACTCGAGGCGGCACCACCCCTAGATCATATAGGCAAAGTTTTACATCACCCACGTTGCTTGGATGCCTCCAAAACTTTGTTAAGAGCATAAGCTCACCCTTGTTCTCGGCAACGACGTACTATCATACCTCACATGGATCTATCAAATTTGATAGTACCTTCTATCGTTAAGTGACTTCGTTTTTACCCATTAAACTTGAGAAATAGGAGCACTAAGTTCAAGTTGGGTTTCCATCAATAACGATTCTATTGTGGTTTTAGACCATGTCTCTTGCGGTATTCACAACCAAATCTCTCGTCAGAGGTTTAGTAAACGGATCTGCCAAGTTTTTACCTGTCTTAACATAGACAACCTTGATGGTACCACTTTCAAGCAGTTGTCTCACATAATTGTGCCGAAGACCTATGTGTCTTGACCTCCCATTATACACTGCGTTGTATACTTTAGATAGTGTGGCCTCACTATCACAATACATGGGAATAGACGGCATTGGAACATCCCACAGACGAATGTCAATAAGTAGATCTCTAATCCACTCTGCTTCCTTGCCAGCCGCAGCTAGCGCTATGAACTCAGCTTCCATAGTTGAGTGGGCAATACACGTCTGTTTCTTGCTCGCCCAAGAAATTGCTCCTCCTGCTAGAGTGTAAATCCACCCACTTGTAGATTTTGAATCATTGGTGCGATCAATCCAGCTTGCATCAGAATAACCTTCAAGTATTCTGGAAGAAGACGTGTATGTCAGTTCTAAGTTACTGGTCCTTTTCAGGTATCCAAGTACTCTGCCCACTGCCTTCCAGTGTTCTGTCCCTGGATTAACAGTATACTGACTCAGTTTGCTTACAACAAAAGCAATGTCAGGACGAGTGCAATGCGTTGCATACATCATACTTCCAATAGCACTCGCATACTCCAGTTGAGCCACTGCTCTTCCAGAGTTCACATTAAGTTTCACACTTGGATCAAACGGAGTATTAAACTCTTTAATATTTAAGTGTTGAAACTTAGTCAGAATTTTCTCTATGTAATGAGATTGACTTAGAGAAATCTGATCTCCAGTTCTCTTCACCTTGATCCCAAGAATGATATCAACTTCTCCTAGATCTTTCATCTTAAAGTTCGAGGACAAATATTTCTTAGTTTCAGAAATACCTTCAAGATGAGTACTAATGATCAACATATCATCAACAAAAAGACAAATCACGACTGTATAATCGGGTTCGCATTTAGTATAAATACATCTATCAGCACTGTTGTGTCGAAACCCGAAAGCAGTCACAGTGGTATCAAATCTCTCATGCCACTGTTTAGGAGCTTGCTTCAAACCATACAGAGATTTAATAAGTCTACACACTTTGTTCTCTTGTCCAGGCATCACAAACCCTTCTGGTTGCTCCAAATAAATCTCCTCATTTAGATTACCCATTTAGAAATGTTGTCTTTACATCCATTTGATGAATGTACAGCCCTTTCAAAGCAGACACCGCTATTAGAGTTCTAATAGAACTTATTCTAGCCACAGGTGCATAGGTATCAAAATAGTCGATCCCTTCTCTCTGCCTATACCCTTTAGCAAATAATCTCACTTTATAGGCAGAGATGGATCCATCTGGATGATACTTCCTTTTGAAAATCCATTTGGATCCAATAGGTTTCTTTCCCTTGGGTAGATCAGCTAACTCCCAAGTTCCATTTCCCATAATGGAATCCATTTCATCATTGACTGCCTCCTTCCACAAAGGAGCATCTCTCGATGACATTGCTTCGCTGAAAGTTTTAGGATCATCATCCAAATTTACAGCGAAAATGACTTCTCTCGTCACTTTCTTTTGAGTTCCTTCAACCAGGTAAGAAAAGAAATCATCTCCATAACTTTTCTCTTTTCTAACTCTAGTACTTTTCCTTGGTTCTTCAACTATTGGTGAGGGTTGAACCCTTTTCTCTGAAGTACTAGAAGTTGTAGTGCCATTTGAGTTTTCATCATCTCTAGAAAACTTGTTCTCAAAGAATTCCACATCTCTGGATTCTACAACTATACCTGATTCGTCATCCAACAATCGGTCAAGATTTACTATGTGAAGCATATCCAATGAATACACTCTTGAAAGCTCGTTCTCCCAGTTTGAGTGTCTTTGGATCAGGTACGCGATAGTAGGCAAGACACCCCCAAACCGTCAAATGCTCTAGGTTTGGTTTTCTTCCTTTCCACAACTCATATGGACTCGTAGGTATCACACGACTAGTTGATCCTATTGTGAACAGAACATGCGGTTAACACAGCTTCCCCCCACATATTACGAGGTAGACCCGATTGTTTAACATGCAGTTAGCCATCTCTACCAAGGTTCGGTTCTTTCTCTCAGCCAAACCATTTTGTTGGGGAGTATAAGGTGCAGTTCTCTCATGTATGATGCCTTCTTCTTCGCAGAATGCATCAAAGTTTCGGTTAAAGTATTCTCCGCCTCTGTCCGAGCGAAGAATTTTAATGCGTTTCTCCTTTTGTTTTTCAACCTCAGCCTTATATATTTTAAATGCCTCAAAAGCTTCGTCTTTTGAATGCAACAAATAAACATATAAGTATCGGCTCGAGTCATCGCAGAAAGTGATAAAATATCTCTACCCCCACGAGTAAGAACTCCATTCAGTCACAAATATTTGAATGAATTAGTTCTAGTAGTGATGTATTGCGTTTATGGACACTTGGAAAAGGTTTCTTTGTGAATTTTGATTAACACATGTTTCGCATTTTTCAAAGTCTTTATCTTTTAATTTTAATAAACCTTTAGTTTGCATTTTTTTCAATATTTTTAATATTTGTATGAGCTAAACGTTTATGCCATAAAGAAATTGAACAAGCGATATAATCAGAAGACATAATTTCATTCAAATCAAAACCAATTGCATTACATTCACCAATACTAGTACTATCACTACCACCACTATCACTATCACTTTCATTCCCAAACCCATCAATCACTGAAACGCCCCCTTCATCCGAATCTTCTTCATCAATCCCATCTTCAGCTAAGTCAAGACGATACATTCCACCCGTGTTCTTTTCTTGACCCACATAGATGTCATTTAGAGAAAACTTCACACGAAGATTCTTGATAACCAGCTTGTAACCATTCCGATCGACCTTATCAGCAGAAACCAGACCCTTGGTGATACCAGGAACATGCAACACGTCCTGAAGGGTAACCACTTGACCATCTCTAAAGTTTAGTCGCACCGTGCCTTTACCATGTACTTCTACACGATGTCCATCAGCACACACCACCACTGTTCCTTGAGGAACAGAAGCATAAGTAAGAAACGAGCCACGATTCCCACAAACATGAACAGTGGCTCCAGAATCCAAGAACCATCCTCTACATGCCACAATGCGTGTATATTGAGAAAGCATGTTAACTTCACCAAGACCCACATTGGCCACTAGATTGGTGACTTTTTCAACATCAACAGCACTTGTAGAACCAACCGTAGATCCAGATTTCCTCTGAGAGCACTCTCGTGCATAATGCCCTATTTCTCCACAAACATGGCATTTACCAGACCTCTTTGGTTGATGGTTGTTAGTGTGTTGTGTCTTCTTGAATTCTTTTTTCTTTGGTGCAGTAAACTTCTTATTCTTTGATGCCCCTTTTCCCTTTTGACCAGATCCTCCAGCAACATGATTTACACTCGATCCGACTTTACCTCTTTTGTCCCTGTTGCGCGTTTCCTCCTCAATTCGAAGGTGCTTCAACAGTTCATCCAACGAGTAGTCCTCAGACTTGTGCATCATTCTCTTTGAGAAATCTTTCCAATTAGGAGGCAATTTTGCAATAATGACCCCTACTTGAAATATTTCTGGCAGCGGAATAGAAAGTGCAGTCAATTTGTTAACAAGAACTTGGAGTTCATGCACTTGCTCCAGGATTGACTTGTCATCGACCATTTGGAAGTCTAAGTACTTGGCAATAAGGTATTTGTTAGTACCTTCTTCATGAGCCTTATACTTATCTTCCAAAGCTTTCCACGATTCTCTAGCACTTTTTACCAGCGCGTACAAGTCATAGAGACGATCCGAAAGAGAATTTTTTATGTGGCCCAGGCAAAGATCTTCAGCTTCCTTACGGACAAGTCTTTGCTTTGCCAAATCTACATCTGGTAGCTCTCCTGCCTCACGAGGAGGGTCATCAGGGATTGCAGGCAAATCAGGATCAAGGATATAGTAGAGTTTCAGCACAACTAGCATGAACTTAACCTTGTCCGCCCAGCGGGTATAGTTCTGACCATCGAATCTGTCCAACTTGACAAACTCTTGATTCATGAATCTCAGATTGGCTGTTGGTAGTTCAGAGTCCATTAATTCTGTTGATTAAACACAAAAATAAAATCCTTTAAGATTGTTGAAAATTAAATTAATCAACAATAAATTAATATAACTTTATTAATTACCGAGTTATCAGCCAAACCAGTTTGTTCCAACTTGAGCAAACTGATTAAAGAAAGGTAGAAGGAGACTGTCCCGTTGTCGGACGAATTTAAAGAACACGTAAATTAAAAACCAACCTGGCGATTACGGAATAATAATCTTGGAACTGCACGGATGATTCCTGTCCTTAAAGGATTTTACGCTCTCGTATTGCTGTGAGCTGCAGCGTAAACTCCCAGGATTTAATGCAGAACTGATCTGGTATTCCAACAGCAATGAAAACCAGAAAACCCAAAAGCTGGAACGAAAACTCGAACACACAGGTGGGAGGAGAGAAGGCTGCGAAAATCAGTGTGTTTAACAGGTAGCAGGAAGCTTTTATTTATAGGTTTGGTTATACCAGAGAATGAGAAAAACAGGGAGTGATATATCAATCCATAACCAATTCGAATTACTGTATACATATCCTATACGAATTCGAATACTGGATACATATCCCATACGATTTCGAAAGATAATGGGATAACCCCCACAATTTCGAACTCATCTCTATCTCCTTCTTATCTCATCTCATTCGGTTTACAGATCTGACCCACCTGAACCGAACCTTAGCTAAAAATAAAAGCTCCTCAGCTCCTAGCGACGATGCGTATGTGCGAAGTGCAAAGTGCGCCTCAAACGCGCCCATTCGCACCTCAAATGCGACCATTCGCGAGCTCGCGGCTCGGCTCGGCGCGCGTGTGGGCTTCACCCACTTCTCAACCCATTTAACACTATGGAGGCCCATAAGGGGTAATCCCTTATAAACCACTTAAACGTCACTCACTTCACCGATGTGGGATTGAGGAAACATACCAACTTGTATGTTCCTCTTTAATATTTCCAACAATATATGTATAGGTGAATTATAGGGAGAAATCCAATTTGAGTTACAAAAACTCTGAAAACCTAATGGATGGACATCATGATGTCATGTGTTACACTTTTTCGCTGCAACATTTCTACTGGCACCTACAACATTTTCTGAAACTAACACACTTTTCGTAATAGTGGACAAAGGAAAGAGAATGTGTTACATTTTTTCAGTTGTTCACATTTTTTTGTAATTAATATGTAACACATTTTTATTATGTTTTCACAGCATGTTTTTAGATTATATGAAGTGTATTGATTTTAGAACTTTGATTTACGTAGTTTTATTTTGTGATACACCTAAAAAACATGTAACATTTTTTTACAGCGAGATTTTTATGTAACAATGCAGTTTTCACATTTTTTTTGTGTCAGATGAGAGAGGAGAAAGAAAAGTGCAACTCTTTTCACTTTTTGTCAAACTGTAACATTTATCTGAAAAAAATCTGAAAAGGTAACTTTTTTGTATTTTTTTCATATCCATCATTGATCACATGAGATGAGATGGACGATGGAGATGAAATAAAGTGAGTTTTTGATTTATCCTTTCCATATATATATATATACATATATATATATATAGGGAGGGGCTCATGCGAGAACCACCCTTATTGTGAGAACCTTGAGAACCAATGTGAACACAACCTAAAATAGCTAAAAAAACCTAAAAAAAAACCCTAAAAAAACCTAACCCCCACCCCCCCCCCCACCCAAAAACCTAAACCCCCCACCCCCCCCCCCCCCACCCAAAAAAAAAACCTAACCCCCCCCCCCCCCCCAAGCTAAAAAAAACCTAAAAAAACCTAACCCCACCCCCCCCCCCCAAAAAAAAAACCTAAACCCCCCTCCCCCACCCCCCAAAAACCTAAACCCCCCCCCCCTCACCCCCCCCCCCCCCCAAGCTAAAATGCTAAAAACTAAACCCCCCAAAAACCTAAAAAAATCTTAAAAAAATCTAAAAAAATTAAAAACAAAATCCAAAAATTTTTTTTTGATTTTTTTAATATTTTTTAGGTTAAAATCGCTACTTTTAGAAGCCAAAAAAAAAAAATTTAAAAAAAAAAAAAAAATTAAAAAAAAAAAATTTTTTTTTTTTGGTGCGAAAAGTAGCGATTTTAACCTAAAAAATATTAAAAAAATTCAAAAAAAAAATTTTTGTGTGATTTTTAGCTATTTTTAGGCATTTTTTGTGTGTTCACATTGGTTCTCGCGGTTCTCGCAATAAGAGGTGGTTCTCGCATGATCTTCTCCCTATATATATATATATATAGGGGAAAGTTCAAATGAAAACCACTAGTTATTGTGAAAACTCGAAAACTAATTAAAAAAGCCAAAAAAAAATACCAAATTTTTTTTTCCATACTAATTTTGGCCATTTTTTATATATAAAAAAAATTTTCAATTTTTTTTTTTGTAGTGCACATGTGTATGTGTACTATTACACATGTGTACTACAAAATTTTTTTTATATAAAAAACCTTCGATTGTTATAAAAAAATTGAAAAAAATATATTTTTTTGGTGTGTCTTTTAGGCTTTTTTTAGTTAGTTTTCGAGTTAAATGAGAACCAACTTGATTTGTGATAACCATGAGAACTAGGCCTTTCAAAAAGTTTTTTCACAAAAATCTTAAAAAAATCACTTGTTCAAGGAAAAAAACTAAAAAATGTCGCATGCAAAAATTTACATCGAATGTAAAAAAATAGATCGACGTAAACAAAATTTACGTCAGCTATAAATAAACTTTACATCAGCCGTAAATAAAATTTACATCGGGCGTAACTACTGAGTCCACAATTTTTTTTTTTGTTTTTACAGATGTTTTTATAACATCTTCATCTGCGTTTGTACAAAAAATGGTGGCCCAACTCGCGCGGGAACTAGGAATTCTCATTGTTCTAACAACTCGTAGTTGTTCTTAATCGAACTGAGTCCTATATATATAGGATTTAGATCAAAGGAAAACTCCTACAAGTTGTGAGAACTTAGAGAACTCGCCATTCCCGTGCGAGTCTTGCCCACATTTTTTTCAAACCCTAGATTGAGATGTTACAACGACAGGCGTAAAAAAATCGAAGTGGTGTCTTGTAGAAGGAAAAAGTTAGCTTGTTGAATTTAATGATATTTTTTATTGCTAATGGAATTGTTGTCTTTGTATACTTGTATGGTGTCTTGTTTTCAATGGTGTTTTATTTTAGTTTCATGGTGTTTCTGTACAAGAAAATGGTAGTTTATTGAATTCAATGGTATTTGCGATGTTATGGTGTCTTATATACGTTCATGTTGTTTAACTATAAGTAGTTTGCTGAATAATGGTATTTGCAATGTTATGGTGTCTTATATATGTTCATGGTGTTTTATTGTAAAACACAACGCCTTGAATCACTATATAATTAAAGTAACATAAACAAAACACCATGGACTAAAACATCCGATTGAAACGAATTTTTTTTCTCTATATAACTATAACAATATAGTACTTATATTAAAGATAAAAAAAACACTCGTTATTATGGTGTAATATTTTTTAAAAGTTACGTATAAAAATTTATTAACGTTCAAAAACGACAGAGAGAACTTGCATGTGCATTGCATGTGGGTTTTTGAATTTAAAAATGTTATATTTACCTTTATACCCTTGATATAGAAAATTAATTATTCTAATGGTAAAAACTATTTACAATTTTGTCATTATAATATCAACATTAGATTATAGATCAAATGATGTATATTTCTTCCTACACTTCTCACATAACACACTCTTTTTACAATAATCTTACATTATATATAGTGTAGGGTTATTGTAAAAAGGGTGTGTTTTGTGAGAAGTGTAGGAAGGAATCTACACCCTTTGATCTATAATCTAATAGTTGAGATTATAATAGCAAAATTGTAAATAGTGTTTAACATTAAAATAATTAATTTTCTATGTTAAGGGTATAAATGTAAATTTAATATTTTTAAATTCAAAAACAAACATGCAATGCCCATGCAAGTTCCCCACATATTTTCTAAACATCAATAACTTTTTATACCTAACTTATTTTCTTAAAAAAATACACCATAATAACGAGTATTTTTTTATCTTTAATATGAGTACCATATTGCTATATTTATATGGAGAAAAAAAAATTACGTTTAGATCTGATGTTTTAGTACATGGTGTTTTGCCAATGTTGTTTTAATTGTATAGTGATTCAAGGCATTGTTTTTTACAGTAAAACACCATGAATATATATAAGACACCATAACATTGCAAATACCATTGAATTCAGCAAACTACTTACAGTAAAACTCCATGAACGTATATAAGATACCATAACATTGCAAATACTATTGAGTTCAACAAAATAACATTTTTCTTATACATAAACACCATGAAACTAAAATCTTTATGTTACATTTTTTTGGACATGTATATTATGTAACATGAAATTTTTAACATTTTTTTAATATGTATGTTACATTCCCTTACTTTTTTAGAAAAAAATAAAAATGCTATATAGGGTTTTTACAAGTGTTTTTGAGTTTTTTCAACTCAAGTGAGTTTTCATTCTATCCTTCCTCTCTCTCTCTCTCTCTCTCTCTCTCTCTCTCTATATATATATATATATATATATATAGGAGAAATATCATTTAGGAACCACCCTTTATTGCGAGAACCACTGTGAACACAAGCAAAAATAACTAAAAAACACACAATTTTTTTAATATTTTTATGAAAAAATCGCTACTTTTCGTTATTAAGAAAAATGAAAAAGAAAAATTTTTTTGCTATTAAAAGTAGCGATTTAAATAATAAAAATTAAAAAAAAAATGTGTGTTTTTTTTATTTTTTTTAGGTTTTTTGGGAGTTTAGCTTTTTAGCATTTAGCTTTGGTGGGGGAGGGGGGTTAGGTTTTTTTTTAGGTTTTTGGGGGGTCTAGTTTTTAGTATTTAGCTTGTGGGGGGGTTAGATTTTTTTAGGATTTTGATGGTATAGGGGTTTATTTTGTTGTGTTCACATTAGTTCTCACAGTTTTCGCAATAAAGTTAGTTCTCGCATGAACCCTACCATATATATATATATATATATATATATATGGAAATGATCATTTGAAAAAAAAAAACTTAATATAAGAAGAAAAAGAAGAGAGGACATAATGATAAACAATAAATAGTTTATAACTTTTCCCATTAATTGTTTTATTTTTCATTAATTAGGCAAAATCACTTTATTATACATATTTCAAAATTTATCATACCCATGCCAAAATTTATCATGCATATATCCTACACATATTGAAATTTATTCTACACTTTATCCTACGTATATCAAAAATTTTCCTACACTTTATTTTACACGTATCGAAAATTGTTCTTTACCATATATTAAAAAAGTATACAACAGAGAGGCATGTTGCATCCATCAAATGAAGTGTATATATAAAAGAAACAGTAAGAATCAAAGAAAAAAGATAAATTACTATTTGGTCCTTATGGTTTAGTCAGTTTAAACATTTCAGTCCAAAAAAGAATCTTTTAACATATCAGACCCTGAGTTTGCATTTTATAACGGTTTTGGCCCCTAACACTAACTTTGTTACTTTTTATACAGTTAAGTGTAAGGGTAATTAGTTAATTATATACCTTAGGGGTTGTTTTTAATAATTACAAAGTTTTTTTTTAATATTTAAGAGATTATTAATGCAATTACTCAAGTTTTTTTTTTCATTTTTTCGTTATTTTAATGATTATTATTTAACAAAATATGTTTTATATATACAAACAAATATGTATTTTCATTAAGTGTTTGTTTTTTCTATCATTTTTTTAATATTTGTGCCCCCATGGTTTCTATAACTAACTATTTTGGCCTTTAAATCTAACTAAACTCATTACCTTGGTTAATTAATTGTCACATTCAACTCACATGATGGGTATATTAGTAAATTCACCTCCCATTTTAATAATTCTAATAATTAAAACATACTGAATTATATATTATATATTAAATATTATATATTATATTATATTATATTATATTATATTATATTATATTATATTATATTATATTATATTATATTATATTATATTATATTATATTATATTATATACAACTATCTCTCTCTCTCTAAAACACACACACACACTCTTTATACTCTCTCTCTAAAACACACACCAACCCTCACCCTCACCACCACCTCCCAGTCCCGCCACCGCCACCGCCACCGCCACCTGCCATTACCCACTTCCACCCCTAAACCACCATTTTCACACTACCTGCCCACTCCTGCCCACTCCTGCACAACACTTCCTTCCACCCAAGATTCGAACCCCAAAAAACACTTCACCCACTTTATTCTCAACCGCACCATTCCAAAACGATTGATCATATCTTTTATACATAATTGATCCACAGTCCTAGACCTAATACAAAATAATCACGTGTTCACGACTCACCAACATCTAAGATCTTTAAATTTCCCCAGTAAAGTCTCAAACTTTGACTGCAAAACCCTAATTTTCACTCAAAAATGGCAGCAGAACCTAAAGATCTCAAAACCCCTTTAATCTCTTCGTCGGTAATTTATTTAAACCCCATGAAAACCCTCACCCCCACAAACGAAATCCCTCGCAGTCATCGGCGCCTTTCTTCTCCTCCACAGATCTGGGCGGTGGGTGGTGGTTGGGAGTGGTGTGGTGGCAGGTGGGGCGGTGGAGAATAGTGGTGGTGTTGGCGATGTTAAGAGTTATGGTGTTGATGTTGAGAGTTGTCGTTGAGAACTGGCCGGAACTATAGCGGTGGATCATACATTAATATGAATGGAGCTATGGCGGTGGTGCTGGCGGCGGATTTGTGGATGGTGGTGGTGCCGACAGCGGATTTGTGGATGATGGTGGTGCCGACGACTGATTTATAGACAGCGGTGGGTCTGTTACATATAGAGGGGGAGAGAGAAAGAGTTTGTAGAGAGAGAGAGTAATTTACTAATATACCCATCATGTGAGTTGCATGTGACAATTAATTAACTAGGGTAATGGGTTGAGTTAGACTTAAGGGCCAAAATAGTTAGTTATAGAAACTATGTGGCACAGATGTTAAAAATTATATTTTGGGCTAATACATTAAAAGTGATATAACCACAGGGACCAAAATCGTAATTTACTCTCTCTTAAATATTAAAAAAACTTTGTAATTATAAAAAATAACCCCTATGGTATTTAATGGCTTAATTGCAAAAAAGTAACAAAGTTAGTGTTAGGGGCCAAAACCGTTATAAAATGCAACCTTAGAGTATGATATGTTAAAATATTCTTTTTTAAGCTGAAATGGTTAAACTTCCAAAACCACATGGGACAAAACAGTAATTTACTCTAAAGAAAATAAAGAGTCTTTCTCATATAATCATCTTTATAAGGGTGTTCACATCCAAACCATCAAATTATACATACATTCCACTAAAAAACAATTCCTATATTAATATATTTCCACTAAAAACAAATACTTTTTCTCTCTCCTTTTCAATTAAATAATATTATCATCACATTTTTCTCTCTTCTTCACTCACAACCACTTTCAATATATATTAAAAAAATTATACTGGGTGAACAGTGTCCCCCCAAATATACAGATGAACAGTAACATTTTCTCTCTCCTCAACTCACGACCACTTTTTATACCCTTTATAATATAAAAACTCCCCCTCACATATTTTGATGGATAGAATGTGAATGCTCTAAAGAAGTGGTTAAACACTTGAGAGTGACAAACATAAAAATTAACCAATGAGAGTGTGCCATGTCAAAGTGGTAAACTATGCTCAAAAGTGTTGGCAATGGTTAAACACTTGATGAAGTGGTAAACTATTTTTTTTTTAAAAAAAAAGTAAAATGTGTGATTGGTTGAGATTGGAATAGACCCCACCCACACTACCCTCTCTCACACTACCCTCTCTCTCTCATGATTCCCGCACCGGCAAACGGTCACCGCGTGACTAACCAAACCGATGCGGCAAAGGGGTTGGCGGCGGTGTTGCCGCACGGCAAACCACTTTGCCACTTCCCTTTGCCGCTCCACACCATATACCCTAAATCAAACAACCAAATGACATAGTAGATTCAAGCTATGGATAAATAACCAAATGACATAGTAGATTCAAGCTATGGATAAATAAGTATGATTTTACCCAAATAATCTTGATAACAAGTTCTTTCACCAACTTATCTCCAAATCTAATTATTTTGATCTAAAATTACTGCCACATCAGATTTAAGAGTCTTTTAACTCAGACGAACAGATCTATAATCAATATTAATCGACAATTAAAGAACAAAGAAGTGCTGGTTGAAATTAGAAAATAGAGTACCTACGGACTTTTATAACCACGTTGAAAATAAATTCAAAATCACAAATTCGGTTTTAACATACTCACTCATATTCAGGGTTTACAAATTAAAAATGAGGTTAAAATTACCAGATAGCAGATTCAAAATCAAGTCTGGCCAGAAGCAACAAGATTTGGATCGTCGGACTATGGTCAGAGGAAGGTGATTGGAGGTGGAGCAAGATGATTGGTCATTGACTCAGAGAAGTCGTTTACCTTTCATAATGTCAAATATAACCGTTTCTTATAATACTTTAACGGCCAACAAACTCAATCCCGAGCACTCTCGAGGCATTCACTGGACAAACAGAGTACTCCGAGAGTAACCCGAGTCCATCACCAATTCCGGGGAAAACCCGGTAACCCACCCGCCCATAGGCACGACGGTGAAATTACCGGTAAAACCCGTTTGGCTCAAGGATCCAACCTAGGTTTTCCTGAGTCTCCTATCATTGTCCACCAATGCCTCACTCTGCACCAAGTGGGAGTCGAACCTGCATCTTTCAAGAGAAATGCAAGCCCTCCACCACTTGATCTAGAGATCATTTGCCTTAGGCTGGACGGTATGGTACCGTCGCAGCTCCGTCCTCACGCGGCAACGGCCGGCACACCACGCCGCCCCCCTGCCGTCCCGCCTCTTCGTTCTTTTCTAGCCGTTTGCGACGGACCAAAATGTGGGGCCCAACTCAAAAAGTAGCCCTTATTTAAAAAAAAAAATTCGCATTTAATTTATTATTTTCCAACGGTTATAATTCAAAAATTCACCAAATTCACTTCCACTTTTATAAATACTCACCTCTTTTACACCTTTTTCACAACTTTTCACCCAATTCCCAACGGTTAAATTTATTTTTTTAAGTATATTTTTTTTAAGTTTATGTAATGGTTTTTAATATTAATGAAAAATTTTTGTTACTTTATTTGTTAAATGTTAAAAAAAGTAGAAGATTAAAAAAATAAAAAAACATAAAAGTGGTGGAGGACTATGACTAGGATCATCCTCCCATACCCTCTAGTTTTGAAGGATGGATCATCCTTGGGAGGACTATGATGTGGCGCCTACGTGACGGATCATCCTCCGTTGTAGGACCATCACCATACCCACTAGCCTTGTAATACTTTTTACTTTAATTTTTGAGGCATCTTCTATTCTCGTGTTCATAGAATTCTGTTACACAGAAATTAATATAGTGGAATATTTTTTTTGTTTTATATGTATACGGACCGTATAACATTATACGAGCCGTATACAATTGTGAACGAGCAATATAATGGTATACGATCTAATGTGTTTTTTTGTGTGATTTTACCAGGTTATTGTGTTTTTTACGCATGTATACGGACCAGACGGTATAATATTATACGACCAGTATATAATTATTATTTTTTATGAGTTTTTAATTAAACGTACTAATAAGGTTGAATAATGGCCGTATTATTTTTTATATATATCGGATAAGCAAAACATGTGCATATTATAAACAATATGATAACAATTATTATACAAACAAGATAAAATGTAAACATAAAATTAATATTTACAATGTTTTACAATTAAAATAACAAATATAAATATTTACAATGTTTCAAATGTAAAACAACAAAACAAAATATAATAAGCAGTTACGGCGGTGGTAGTGGTGGTGCAGCGCCAGCTTGTGGAGGTAGGGGCACGCCAAAATGCATAGCAATAATCGACTCGACCATCCACTGTACGTCGCTCTGTATACGGGATATGTCCACCAGTACAGCAGCTACATCCGACTCGACCTGAGCCAGTCTCTCCTCCACCCCTAGTGGAGGCATCATACATGGTCTCACGATCTGTCACTTGTACGAGCGATCAACATGTACATCCTCCACACCCAGTTGCGATCGCAACATTAACTCCCCCTGTACCCCACCTGCCCCGCCTCCCTCTCCCTCGCCTCCCCCCCCCCCCCGGTCACCCTCACCTCCCTCGCCCCTGGCCCGCCTCCCTCTACAGTGGCTGCCCTGTGTACCACTCGGTACGACCCTCATTAAGCAACCAAATCACCAGGCCCTTGTCCGGTAACACCTTGTGAGCAATCCTCATCGAGACTGTTGTGGCCCTACGTACTAGATCAGCCTGGTGTGTGATGGTCATATCCTGAGCCACTTGTGGGAACAAGCAGCGCGACCAGTGCTTCGCCAGACAGGTGACGAAGCCGCCACAGCTAATATGGCTAGAGGTACGATTAAAAGCGTACTCGGCGAAGTTTGTGGCTAACTTGTATGCCAAGTTAGCCCCCCGCCGGTAAGTAAGTTGTGCAAGAAGAACAGGTCATTTTGGGTGACCCACTCCATGCTATCGTGTCGACCCGCAATCGTCACGACGATACACCGATGTAGGTATCGGTGCAACGGGTCATAAATGCGCGACACTCGCACCTTCGGGAATCGCGAACGCGGTGTCGCGAACTCCCCGGTCCCAATAGTGCGCCACCATGGCCACAACACGTCAGAGGACGTGGTGGTCGGTGCATCCAAAAATGCCTGGGATATTGACTCCTCCTATGAGTACAGACCCGAGGCAACAACAAACTGGGGGAGCGTCAACCGGCGAGGCTCCCCGCAATGAGTAAACGACACCACGGTGGTATCCAAAAAATGTTGTAAACCCCTACCCCAGGTGTCCGTAAACGCAAGCGTACATAAAAACTCTAAAGTAATCTCCCTGTGGGGCCGCTCTCGGGCGGCCTCAAATAAACGGGCCCACGCGGAGGTAGCTGGTATGAACTCCCGGACCTGACCGATCGATCCAATCTCGGTCAAAAAAACCAATATTATTGGTCCGAGGCACATCCAGCTCCATCTCCCGTAATCTACCCAAAAACCTGTGGGCAACCGTACCTCGAGGGATTGCACAAACAAACTGCGCTGTCTCCGTAAAATCATCTACAACCTCCTCCTCTTGACCTCGTCCCCGTCCACGTCATCGACCTCAAGCTCGACGTGCTCCAGTCACTGATGACTCAGCCATATCGTCCGTAAACAATAACAATCACAGGCCGGTAAGGATTATATAATTAATGTTCACGTATTATACGAGGTGTATACGATCTGTACAAAACTCATATACGTTTCGTATACGCACATATTATACGTCTCGTATATGATCTGTATTGTTCCTCTCGTATACGATCCGTATAACAACCCGCACGTTCGTGCGTTGTTACTACTCGTTATACTCGTTACGCCTAGCACCAGAGATTCGGATCATAATGTAGCTATATCGCTTACATCGCTACTTCGCAGTATTTTCGCATATTACGCATACTTTATCGCTATAACACATCATATCGCACATACTAACACTCACGAGGACGTTGAGTGATGTCACACCCCAATATTTCCACATATTACCTGTGGGCCCGGCGGGGAGTATCGTGACGTAGTTGATATCATCATCGTCAATACACACAATATAATAGCACAGCGGAAGGTTTGGTGAATAAACTATTACAAACCATAATGTCTGAGTGTTCGAGTAAAAGAATATACAGACTGGAATGTAATAAGATCCACAGGCGGATCATAAATAAATACAAAGAAACAAAATAACAGACCAAGTTTTAAATTTATAAAACACGATATTTACTAACACTAAACACACATATGGGCAAGTGCACCCATCGTGAGCGTAATATAGTGTTGGTAAGATACCGAGGTCGTCCAAGGACACAAGAGCTTTTAATACCGGTTTATCCTCAACGTCTAATCAAATCAAAAGTTTAGAAAAATGTTTTAAACTAAGAAAATAAAAACTAACTAAAAAATGTTGAAAATAAAAATAAAAGAAAAATAGATAGACAAGATGAATCACTTGGCTCCGACTTGTGTTTAGTGTAACCTTTGATTATTTTCGCACTTTTGCACTATTTAAGAGATTATCTTAGTTATTGTAGTAGGCCCCTCTTTTGGAGGTGACGTTACCCTCAACCCAGTAGTTTGAGTCAGCAAGGATACAATCCTAAAGGGTCGGATTATTGAAAGATAATTAATTAAGTTATTAATGCAAATTATGGTAGGCCCCTCTATTGAAGGTGACGTTACCCTCGGCTAAGTAGTCTGAGTCAGCAGGGATCCACTCCTACGGGTTATAGTATTAATAGTAGCTTACATATGAGGGGATCAAAGAGTTTGGACCCCCACCATCCAATACCGTTAAGTATTGAAGGAGGTCCTACTAAATTTTACACAGGTCCTTGCAGGATCTATACACTGAACAAGGCAAGACTTTTACCAAACCGTTCCCTTAACCCCCGACCAGGTAGCCAACATACCTCCATATAGACCGTGGAGATATGAATGGTGAAAATGTTTTATTTTATATAGACAGTAAAATAATGCCAAGACACCACGGACAAACGATAAGGAAAAATCACCTTCAACATAAGAAACTAGTTATTAAAGTCATTAATACAAAACCAAGTAAAAAGTGCGAAAAAATTAAAAATAAAAAGTATTACACTAGACACTTTGTCTTCACCAAGTGATGTAAGAGACTTAGGCAAACATGGCCTTGATTGTCAAGAACTCTTACGATCAATCTTGGATCCCGAGACGACTCACACACTCTATGATGGACAATGGATGATGGTGGTGGATGATGGTGTTATGGTGGTGGTGGGTGGTGGGTGAAGTGTGAGAGAGGTGGTGTGCCAAGGGATGGTTTGAGCTTGAGCCAAGCACTCCTATTTATAGGCTGAACAGAAGCTCGGGCACGGCCCCGTGTCCAGTGGGCACGACCCCGTGTCCACATCCTTCTCTTTCTTCATTTAATGCAGCTTGTCTGTATTAGTTGACCACGCCCCCGTGTCTGCTGAGCACGACCCCGTGTGCAGAAGCATATCTGTACTATCAAGATTTTCCTGGATTCTGCGAATCTTATAGTTGACCACGGCCCCGTGTCCGCTGAGCACGGCCCCGTGGTGGGCAGTAGAAGTTTCTACCACTTTGTCTTTTCTGCTGACACTTGGGCACGCCCCCGTGCTCACTGAGCACGGGGCGTGTTCAGTCTTCTGTCTTCTTTTTTTGCTTGGGAAGATGCTGTCGTGGGGTCGGGCATGTCATGTTTGCTTCTTTTCTTGTATTTATGCTAGATTTAGCTGTCTCTTTGCTTCTTTTGTTAATTTGAGCTCATTTAATCCTGAAAATACAAAAGGAAGACAAAAGCACACTTTTTTCAACATTAGTACTAAAAAAGGGTTAGTTTTATGCCACAATTGATGTAATTTATATGTTGCATTTTGCACACATCAAATACCCCCACACTTGAATCTTTGCTTGTCCTCAAGCAAAACTCTTTATAATGTGGCTTTACACTCCCAAATGGAATGGGTAGAAGAGAAAGTTTTTGGGCTTGTCATAGAGTGTCGGGATTTCCAAGATTCTAAGTTTTATTTTTATTTATTTACAATCCTATTCGTCATGATTTATTTAAAACTTTTCATTAGATAAATTACTTATTAGGGCATAACATGCTTATTTAAAATTCTATTTATATACAAGTTCACATACCTCACGGGGATCACTCAACACTCGGCCGAAGATGTATTTTAGTGGATCACTCGAGAGCGGCATGAAACTTACTCCTACCATAGGCTTGCCAAGCAATCAATCCTCCTCCTTTTTAACTATATACCTTTGTAAACATCAAGAGGACTTTTGGGTGAAGGGTTAGGCTTGGGTTAAAGGTAGGTGGTTGGGTTAGTGATTAGTGGTTAGTAGAAAGGGCGAAAAAGCGTAACAAGCGTCGGTTTTCGAAAGACTTTTTATTTTTGCAATTTTTATTTTGATGAAGCTATTATTCAAACAAAGTTATTTTTGATGAACTTGTTTGTTTATTTCTTTTGCTTCATCATCAAATATATATAGGGAGAAGATCATGCGAGAACCACCTCTTATTGCGAGAACCGCGAGAACCAATGTGAACACAACCAAAAATGCCTAAAAATAGCTAAAAATCATACAAAATTTTTTTTTTTGATTTTTTTAATATTTTTTAGGTTAAAATCGCTACTTTTCGAAGCAAAAAAAAAAAAAAAATTTAAATTTTTTTTTTTAAAAATTTTCTTTTAATTTTTTTTTTTTTTTTTTTTTGCTTCGAAAAATAGCGATTTTAACCTAAAAAAATTTTTGGATTTTTTTAGATTTTTTTAGGTTTTTTGGGGGTTTAGTTTTTAGCATTTTAGCTTGAGGGGGGGGGGGTTTAGGTTTTTGGGGGGTGGGGGAGGGGGTTTAGGTTTTGGGGGGGGGGGGGGTGTTAGGTTTTTTTTAGGTTTTTTTTTTAGGTTTTAGTTTTTAGCATTTAGCTTGGGGGGGGGGGGGTTAGGTTTTTTTAGCTATTTTAGGTTGTGTTCACATTGGTTCTCATGGTTCTCACAATAAATGGAGTTCTCGCATGAGCCCCTCCCTATATATATATATATATATATATATATATATATATATATATAGTTTAAGTCAAACGAAAAACCGAACTTGTTACTAAAACAAAGCGTTAAAAATAAAAAGGTTTTGGTGGGTGAAAGGGTGTTTGGTTTGGGTTGAGAAATGAAAAGGTTCTCAAAGGGGTTAACTAGGGGGATTTTGGGTAGGTGGTAAAAAAAAAAGAAAAAATAATGGTGTAGAAATAAAAAGGGTTAGTCCTAATGCCTCCATCATTTACTTACTCGTGTTTAAGTTGGTAAGGACCGGGAATGTATCGTCGTGGCAAGTTCTAGAGTTGTAAGAACCAAGCGGCTATTCACACAAGAAACGAAAAATGAGCATTTAATTTAAAGATATGTATTTGTATGCTCAATAAAGGCTCAAAACTCACTTTTGTGGGAATGGGTTTTTAAGTGATCAAGTATATATAATCAAATTTTAACTAAGTTTGCCATGCCTTTTCATAATTTTCTTATGTTGGTTCTTTTTATCACGACGCTATCGGTTGTAAATTTGTAAAAATATAACCTTTTTAGAATTTTGAAATTCCCAAATTCAACCTAGACAAATAAAACAATGAAAATTTTTGAAAAAAATTGGGGTGATTAGCGGTTCCAATAGAGTTTTGTGTAAGGCTTGTTATTAGGACTTGCAAGATTCAAAGTTTTAGCATCCCCCCACACTTAAATTACACATTGTCCTCAATGTGTCCCAAAAATAAATTTTTAGGTTGATTGAATGTGTAAAAAGGTGTGAAAAAAAAATTGTGTTACTGGAAGCTGGACACGGCCCCGTGTTGTCCGGGCACGGCCCCGTGTTCAATTGCCAGTAACAAAAATTAAACAAAAGAAACAGAGGCCTGGACACGGGGGCGTGTTGGGTGAACACGGCCCGTGTCCAGTTTACCTGAACTGGGTCATTTTTGCAGACTGTGTAGCACGGGGCCATGTTGGGCGGACACGGCCCGTGCCGAACTTACTGTAATGAAGAAATTTTGTCGGATGGTCCTGTTTTCCTGCATGGGGTGCTGGTTCAAGTTTCCCTTGTTTCCTTTGTCATCTTGAGTGTGTTTTATTCATTTCAACACCATCCAAACACCAAATTAACTAAAACCATCATTTATTAAGTCATAGAGAGAATTACATAATAGTCCTAAAAATAAAGCAGAAAATAAAAGTTAAAAGTCCTAATATTAGATAGGTCAAGTGATACGTAAAATCTTCCTAAGGAGCTCTACTTCTACAATAAGAACCAAAATTCCGGAAATAGTTTTCCGGTCTAAAAGTCTTGTAGAACTCCAGGCCGAGCGGTGTCCCTTGGATGTTGTTAAAGCCATTCTTCTATCTCCCTCGGGAGAAGGGAGGCGGCTTCATGTTCCTCAACATCTTGTGGAGGGGGAGTGACACCAATCGGAACCCCTTGTAGTATGTCTCGAGGGGGCTCCGGATGTAAGGCGTACCATTTGGCTGGAATGATGACTTCCGGTACCACATTCCATGCCCTTTGGGTGATAATTGGCACCAAAGGAGGAGAGGCGAGAATGTTCAACCTCTGGTGCAAAAGGTTGACTTCCCGGAGACATCCTTCTAGTCCCACCGTGAGATGATTAATACGGTCGACCAATGCTTCTTCCACCCCCGTTATCTCATCAATGGCTTCTCTTAGAGCGTAAACATAGTTTACAAGAGAGTCCTCAACCGTTGATGATTTTCTCCGCTGCCGGTTGTTTCTGGAATGTGACGAAGAGTTTCCGCTTGTTCTGCTTGCCATTCTGAGAAAACATACCGAAAAGAGTTCAATTTTATGGGACCAGTACCTCGGACATGGCCCCGTGCTCAATGAGCACGGCCCCGTGTCCAGATATCTGCAGGATTTAGGAACAAGGAATCCTGTGGTTTTAAATTGTTTTCGTGATTTTTAAAGCATTTTTGAACAGAAACAACTTAAAACATTGTTTGTAAAACTTATTATTAACAAGATTCCATGTACATAAATCTAACAAACATCTCAACAAAGCTTGAAATTATGGAAGTTTCAAGCTTTAATGGAAGCATAAGGAAAGAAAAATTGAAGAAGATGATAGTGGACAAAAGAGGAAAGGACGAGAAGATAATTGAGAAACTTCTTTTAGAAAATACCTAGGATGGTATGTGAGAATATTCCCCAAATCTCTGTCCCTGGAATGATTCAAATGTGCAGGATTCTTGGCTGCATTTATAGAAAACGACAGTACGTTGCACACGGCCCCGTGTCGGCTGGACACGGCCCCGTGTGCAGACAGAATCCTGACACAATTTTGTCCGTATTCTGATGAAATCAGAAGGGAATCTTTTGGTGGACACGGGGGCGTGCTGACCTGGACATGGCCCCGTGTCTAGAAGCTGTCTTATGGAATTCGTCTACTTTCAAGGAACTTTTCCGGATCGGGCGGTTCCTTACTGGATGGAACAACCCGAAAGTGCCTAAGATACCTTAATTGCTCTAGATTAAAACGAGAACGCAAGAGGTTGTCGGTGAGGGTGATTCCTATGCTATATGTAGGTGGACAAGTCCAACCCTTTCCCGGGCTCTCATTAAAGAAGGTATATGCCGAGTCGCTCAGGTCTATGTATGCATCGAACGAAGTCTATGGGGAGTCCTTCACGGCACAATCGACACAGGGCCGACTATCGCTCAAGTCCTCACTAGAGTTAGAAGTATCATCGGGAACAGCGAAGTTGCTTGAATGCGATTCCAACACTTCTTCTTGGTTATCATTTTGAGATAAATTATTGAAATATATCCTAAGTTCTTTTAACCAATTAAGAATTAGATCTTCTAATTGAAATAGTTCATCAAGAAGCATTTCTCCTAGGAAATTTGGTTGGGAGCATTCGAGGGAGAGATAGGGATTATTTTTACTTTCGCCCCTCTTAAGGATACAAGGAGACGATGGGTCTATATAATGGGGCTTATAATTTAGAAAATAACATTCTAATTCCTTATGGTTACCACCACATAATTGACACCACGTACCATAAGAGTGCCGAAAGTAAAAAGTATCAGTATCACTCATATTTGTGTCAGAAATTACCAACCGTCGGGATCTTACGGTTCTGTTTTCAGTAACTGACTCTTGGGCACGGGGCGTGTTCAGTGGGCACGGCCCGGTGTTCAGCTTACTGTCTGACTTAAAACAGGATTGCCAGTTCCAATGATTGGGCACGGGGCGTGTTCAGCGGGCACGGCCCGTGCTGAGTTCTGCAGAAGCTGAAAAACTAAGAAAAATCCTAAAAAAAATAGAAAATAAGAAAAAACGATTAGGCCGTTGATTCCTAACTTTCTTAAAATCCTTGTGTCCCCGGCAACGGCGCCAAAAACTTGATGCATGTTAGGTGTATATATAGGTTTAAGTATATTTTAAGCCCTTTTACACTTTCTTTAGCCAAGTTTTAAATTTATAAAACACGATATTTACTAACACTAAACACACATATGGGCAAGTGCACCCATCGTGAGCGTAGTATAGTGTTGGTAAGATACCGAGGTCGTCCAAGGACACAAGAGCTTTTAATACCGGTTTATCCTCAACGTCTAATCAAATCAAAAGTTTAGAAAAATGTGTTAAACTAGGAAAATAAAAACTAACTAAAAAAATGCTGAAAATAAAAATAAAAGAAAAACAGATAGACAAGATGAATCACTTGGCTCCGACTCGTGTTTAGTGTAACCTTTGATTATTTCCGCACTTTTGCACTATTTAAGAGATTATCTTAGTTATTGTAGTAGGCCCCTCTTTTGGAGGTGACGTTACCCTCAACCCAGTAGTTTGAGTCAGCAAGGATACAATCCTAAAGGGTCGGATTATTGAAAGATAATTAATTAAGTTATTAATGAAAATTATGGTAGGCCCCTCTTTTGAAGGTGACGTTACCCTCGGCTAAGTAGTCTGAGTCAGCAGGGATCCACTCCTACGGGTTATAGTATTAATAGTAGCTTACATATGAGGGGATCAAAGAGTTTGGACCCCCGCCATCCAATACCGTTAAGTATTGAAGGAGGTCCTACTAAATTTGACCCAGGTCCTTGCAGGATCTATACACTGAATAAGGCAAGACTTTTACCAAACCGTTCCCTTAACCCCCGACCAGGTAGCCAACATACCTCCATATAGACCGTGGAGATATGAATGGTGAAAATCTTTTATTTTATATAGACAGTAAAATAATGCCAAGACACCACGTACAAACGATAAGGAAAAATCACCTTCAACATAAGAAACTAGTTATTAAAGTCGTTAATACAAAACCAAGTAAAAAGTGCGAAAAGATTAAAAAAAAAAAGTATTACACTAGACACTTTGTCTTCACCAAGTGATGTAAGAGACTTAGGCAAACATGGCCTTGATTGTCAAGAACTCTTACGATCAATCTTGGATCCCTAGACGACTCACACACTCTATGATGGACAATGGATGATGGTGGTGGATGATGGTGTTATGGTGGTGGTGGGTGGTGGGTGGTGGGTGAAGTGTGAGATAGGTGGTGTGCCAAGGGATGGTTTGAGCTTGAGCCAAGCACTCCTATTTATAGGCTGAACAGAAGCTCGGGCACGGCCCCGTGTCCAGTGGGTACGTCCCCGTGTCCACATCCTTCTCTTTCTTCGTTTAATGCAGCTTGTCTGTATTAGTTGACCACGCCCCCATGTCTGCTGAGCACGACCCCGTGTGCAGAAGCATATCTGTACTATCAAGATTTGCCTAGATTCTGCGAATCTTATAGTTGACCACGGCCCCGTGTCCGCTGAGCTCGGCCCCGTGGTGGGCAGTAGAAGCTTCTACCACTTTGTCTTTTCTGCTGACACTTGGGCACGCCCCCGTGCTCACTGAGCACGGGGCGTGTTCAGTGTTCTGTCTTCTTGTTTTGCTTGGGAAGATGCTGTCGTGGGGTCGGGCATGTCATGTTTGCTCCTTTTCTTGTATTTATGCTAGATTTAGCTGCCTTTTTGCTTCTTTTGTTAATTTGAGCTCATTTAATCCTGAAAATACAAAAGGAAGACAAAAGCACCATTTTTCCAACATTAGTACTAAAAAGGGTTAGTTTTATGCCACAATTGATGTAATTTATATGTTGCATTTTGCACACATCACTAGCAGTAAAATGCTAAAGCTTTTTGAAGGCACCTTCTACCAGAAGATTTTTAATCTGTATAGAAGGTTTATTAACCTATTAGGATGATAACGGGTCTTTAATTTAGTCAAGGACTTAGACCGGCTAGCTAGAAGGAAACCTTACGGTTCTAAACGCTTAATTAAGCAGAGACCAGAATAGAATGTGATTTATACCCGACAAGCTTGGATATTTGTATAATATGGGTAGACTAATCACATTCTGGAAATTGAGAATTTATTGATAAGGTTAAGCCCGTTTCGACTATTTTATGTAAACTAGTTACATAAGCCGATCTGAACGCGTAAACACGTAATGGGCAACCAAATAAATTATATACAATTCTTAATCATTATTATGCTCAAAATATGTTAACATATGTTAATACATCAGTAAGATGTTAACATATATGCCCAAAAAGTAATTTAAACCAAAATAAGTCCCATAAGGGCATTTTGGTAATTTAAATGCCCATAAAAGAGTTTAAATATTAAACTGAGTTTCAGGTCTGATCTAATCAGTAAAAATATGCATTTTTATAAGTTATAACAGTAGGGTATTTTATATATATGAAATTTATCTTATATAATCCAACTATGCACCGCAGGGGCATTTTGGTAATTTCACATAAGCTTTATAGGTCAAAATTGACTTATGGGTTTAAAAACTTTGGTTTACTGTATAATTATATAAATTATCTTAAAACATCAGTGGTTAATAAGTTTTATATGTCAAATATAGTTTTGACCCACACTAGGTGCTAAAAACGCTTAAAAGTCGGTTTTAAGGGATATTTGGGTTAACATAGGAAATCTGAGTTTTTGATCAGTTTATAAAGTTCAAAATATTTTATTTATCATATAAAATCAGTACAAAAAGATTGACATTAAAATGTTATGTAAAACTCATTTTATGCATGAAAAAGGTAAAACCGACAATTACCGAAATCAAGCTATAATTCTATGTTATGCTCAGCCTAAGAATAAATAAAAATCTTCAAAAATCCCAAAATGTTATTTTACATCCGTAGGTAAGAAGTTTGGTATCAAAAATCGGGTTTAGATAGGCTTTATGCTAATTACGTCATTTAAATAATAAAAAGCTCCTTAATTACTCTATTGAGCATAACTCCTATTCTAGACCCTAAACTGATGTCAAATTTTCGGGACATGTCTAAATATCAGTAGCAAAGGTTTTAGTCCATTCACATTGCTAAAAATCTCAGTTGTGTGCCAAAAGGGCGTTTATGGCATTTTTAAGCATAATTACGATTAAGTGCATATAATTCAAACCACTAGGCACCATGCAATATAACTACAGAAGGTTATACTACTAAGTAATGTGGTCCTAATGGAAGCTTAAAACATGGAAGAATTAAGCTTGAACGGGTCAGAACTGAAAGTCAAAGCAAAAGTCAAGCTTTTGCTACTTTCGGTTATAAACTGACCTTAGACTATTAATTGCCGCGTTAGGACTGATAAAACATGTTTTAATATTAATTACCAAATCATTAGAATGTTAAAATATAATTTAGAACCTCTGATTTATTAGTCTTAGTCATTTACAAACATTCTGCCCAGTTTGACTTTTTATCAAACTACTTTGACCCGACAATTGACTAGTCAAACGAGATAATTAGGAGGTGCCCTTTTAAGGGTTAATCACCTACCTTAATATGGTCCCATAACCACTTTCAATTTAATCAGTGGCTGGTCCATATGTAATTAAAACGAAAGTCAAACTTAATTTACAGCAAGTTTGACTTCTAAGTAATTAAGCTAAATAAAACGACTAAGCAAGTAATTAGAGGCTTACTAATGGTCATAGCTGTCTTTTCTACACTTGATAATCTTCTCCTTGTCCTAAGCAAGCTCCAGAAGTTGTAGAATAGAAAATGGTTGCAAGTGTGCATAGGAACTCAAGAACTAATGTCCTTATATACTACTTTGCATGATCATGGATCAATCACATCTGTTATGGGGCATCCTAGGATCACCCCAGGTGTCCTAGTTGATGAAATAAATCGACATATAGCTCCCTAGGTCGATACAATCTAGGCTATGGCGGTGGAACAGCCAAAACCCGCACCTGGCAGCCAAATTCTGAGTTGGGCATGCTGAGGCGGGCCGCGTAAGCCATAGAGGAGCCTTACGCGGGCCGCGTGGGCTGGTTTAACTGGCAAAACAAGTTTGTAACTTGGCAGCTTTAGTCCCTGGTTCATTTAAACCTTATATAACCTCATTTTTAACATATAAGGCCCTTGTAGTCAGATTGTTGAGGCTCAAGGATACATAAACAAACTTCGTTAGGCTCGGGTTCGTTAAATATCACTATAAAAGCAAGTTTCGTCAAGTTGACACTTATAGCCCAAAGTCTTGAAATTATACTTAACGATCTTGAAACCACGCGAAATTTATACCACTTATTCTTAAGAGTATATTTGAATAATTCGAATCCTTGGTTTCATTAAAAGGTCACTCAGAGGTCAGAATCAACATGTTGACACGTTTAACCCTTGAAATTTAATAATCTTCCGATTATTTTCTTAAACGGCTTCTTATATCCAATCAATCACTCGTTTAAGAATATATTCATCATGTATGGTCATTCAGAGGCACAAGTTTGGCATGCTGACACTTTTAGTCCCTGTGGTTTCATAGTTTCACTGTTTGTCAGCTTTAGTCCTTCAAACTAAATCTTTCACACCTTTAGAGTTTAGGACACGTGTCTTTACATAATTGGACACGTTTTTACGTGGTGTTACATCCTCACCCCCTTAAAAGAAATATTGACCCCGAGATTTATTGAAATAAGTGTGGATACTTTTCTCGCATCGTGGTTTCAACTTCCCACGTATATTCGGGACCTCTACGGGCATCCCATTTAACCTTTACTATAGGCACATGCTTTCTTCAGAGATTTTTAACCTGACGATCCTCAGTCGATATAGGTCTTTCAACGAATCTCAAGCTTTCATCAATCTGTACGTCTTTATGAGACATAACTAGAGATTCATCGGCTAGACATTTCTGAAGATTACAAATGTGGAACACATTATGAATTCCACTTAGCTCCTCAGGCAAGTTTAGCTTATAAGCTACACTGCCGACACATTCGATAATCTAGAATGGTCCAATATATCTAGGGCTTAACTTGCCCTTCTTACCAAAACGCATCACACCCTTCCAGGGTGATACATTCAGTAGAACTTTATCGCCTATCTCAAGCTTCAGAGGTTTTCGCCTCTTATCAGCATAACTTTTCTGCCTATCCCTGGCAGCTTTCAGGCGATCCCGAATCTGGACAATCTTGTCCGTCGTTTCAAGGACTATGTCAGGTCCTGATAACTGAGCTTCTCCTACTTCTGCCCAACAGACAGGCGTTCTGCTTTTCCTACCATATAATGCCTCAAAAGGCGCAGCCTGAATGCTAGTATGGTAGCTATTGTTATAGGAAAACTCGATCAATGGTAGGTGGTCATCCCAACAACCACCTAAATCAATAACACACGCACGAAGCATGTCTTCCAAAGTTTGAATTGTACGCTCACTCTGTCCATCAGTCTGAGAATGGTAAGCAGTACTAAAATTAAAACGCGTGCCCAACGATTGTTGGAAACTTTTCCAAAAATGAGAGGTGTATCTAGTATCTCTATCAGAGATAATAGACACCGGTACGCCATGAAGAGCTACAATTTTGTCTACGTACAACTGGGCTAACTTGTCGGAGCTATGGGTCTCCTTGATGGGCAAGAAATGTGCTGACTTAGTCAGTCTATCAACAATAACCCATATGGTATCATTTCCATGCCTTGTTTTAGGTAATTTGGTTATGAAATCCATGGTTACTGATGCGTGTGTGGTGGTATATAGATTTAAGTATGTTTTAAGCCCTTTTTACACGTTAGTCAAGTTTTAAATTTATAAAACACGATATTTACTAACACCAAACACACATATGGGCAAGTGTACCCATCATGAGCGTAGTATAGTGTTGGTAAGATACCGAGGTCGTCCAAGGACACAAGAGCTTTTAGTACCGGTTTATCCTCAACGTCTAATCAAATCAAAAATTTAGAAAAAGGTTTTAATCTAGAAAATAAAAACTAACTAAAATGCTGAAAATAAAATAAAAAGAAAAACAGACAGACAAGATGAATCACTTGGCTCCGACTCGTGTTTAGTGTAACCTTTGATTATTTCCGCACTTTTGCACTTTTTAAGAGATTATCTTAGTTGTTGTAGTAGGCCCCTCTTTTGAAGGTGATGTTACCCTCAACCCAGTAGTTTGAGTCACCAAGGATACAATCCTAAAGGGTCGGATTATTGAAAGATAATTAATTAAGTTATTAATGCAAATTATGGTAGGCCCCTCTTTTGAAGGCGACGTTACCCTCGGCTAAGTAGTCTGAGTCAGCAGGGATACAGTCCTAAGTAGCCGGGTTAAAGTATTAATAGTAGCTTACATATGAGGGGGTCAAAGAGTTTGGACCCCCGCCATCCAATACCATTAAGTATTGAAGGAGGTCCTACTAAATTTAACCCAGGTCCTTGCAGGATCTATACACTGAACAAGGCAAGACTTTTACCAAACCGTTCCCTTAACCCCTGAACAGGTAGCCAACATACCTCCATATAGACCGTGGAGATATTAATGGTGAAAATCTTTTATTTTATATAGACAGTAAAATAATGCCAAGACACCACGGACAAACGATAAGGAAAAATCACCTTCCACATAAGAAACTAGTTATTAAAGTCATTAATACATAACCAAGTAAAAAGTGCGAAAATATTAAAAATAAAAAGTATTACACTAGACACATTGTCTTCACCAAGTGATGTAAGAGACTTAGTCAAACATGGCCTTGATTGTCAAGAACTCTTACGATCAATCTTGGATCCCGAGACGACTCACACACTCTATGATGGACAATGGATGATGGTGGTGGATGATGGTGTTATGGTGGTGGTGGGTGGTGGGTGAAGTGTGAGAGAGGTGGTGTGCCAAGGGATGGTTGGTACTTTAGCCAAGCACTCCTATTTATAGGCTGAACAGAAGCTCGGGCACGGCCCCGTGTCCATCCTCTTCTCTGTCTTCATTAATTGCAGTTTGTCTGCATTAGTTGACCACGCCCCCGTGTCCGCTGGGCACGGCCCCGTGTGCAGAAGCATATCTGTACTATCAAGATTTGCCTGGATTCTGTGAATCTTATAGTTGACCACGGCCCCGTGTCCGCTGAGCACGGCCCCGTGGTGGGCGATGGAAGCTTCTACAGCTTTGTCTTTTCTGCTGAGACTTGGGCACGCCCCCGTGTTCACTGAGCACGGGGCATGTTCAGCCTTCTGTTTTCTTGTTTTGCTTGGGAAGATGCTGTCGTGGGGTCGGGCATGTAACGTTTGTTCCTTTTCTTGTATTTATGTTAGATTTAGCTGTCTTTTTGCTTCTTTTGTTAATTTGAGCTCATTTAATCCTGAAAATACAAAAGGAAGACAAAAGCACACTTTTTCCAACATTAGTACTAAAAAAATTAATTTTATGCCACAATTGATGTAATTTATATGTTGCATTTTGCACACATCAAATACCCCCACATTTGAATCTTTGCTTGTCCTCAATCAAAACTCTTTATAATGTGGCTTTACACTCCCAAATGGAATGAGTAGAAGAGAAGGTTTTTGGGCTTGTCATAGAGTGTCGGGATTTCCAAGATTCTTTATTAAGTTTTATTTTTTTATTTATTTACAATCCTATTCGTCATGATTTATTTAAAACTTTTCATAAGATAAATTACTTATTAGGGCATAACATGCCTCTTTAAAATTCCATTTATATGCAAGTTCACATACCTCACGGGGATCACTCAACACTCGGCCGAAAATGTATTTTAGTGAATCACTCGAGAGCGGCATGTAACTTACTTCTACGATAAGCTTGCCAAGCAATCAATCCTCCTCCTTTTTAACTATATACCTTTGTAAATATCAAGAAGACTTTTGAGTGAAGGGTTAGGCTTGGGTTAAAGGTAGGTGGTTGGGTTAGTGGTTAGTGAAAGGGCGAAAAGTGTAACAAGCGTCGGTTTTCGTAAGACTTTTGATTTTTCCAACTTTTATTTTGATGAAGCTTTTATTCAAACAAAGTTATTTTTGATAAACTAGTTTGTTTATTTCTCTTTTGTTTCATCATGAACACATTTTTTTTTGGGAAAGTCATACGAAAGACCGAGCTTGTTACTAAAACAAAAGGTTAAAAATAAAAAAAAGGGTTTTGGTGGGTGAAAGGGTGTTTGGTTGGGGTTATGAAATGAAAATGTTTAGGCTCAAAGGGGCTAACTAGGGGGATTTTGGGTAGGTGGTAAAAAAAAAAAGAAAAATAATGGTGTAGAAATAAAAAGGGTTAGTCCTAATGCCTCCATCATTTACTTACTCGGGTTTAAGTTGGTAAGGACTGGGAATGTATCGTCGTGACAAGTTCTAGAGTCGTAAGAACCAAGCGGCTATTCACACAAGAAACGAAAAATGAGCATTTAGTTTAAAGATATATATTTGTATGCTCAATAAAGGCTCAAAACTCACTTTTGTGGGAATGAGTTTTTATGTGATCAAGTATATATATTCAAATTTTAACTAAGCTTGTCATGCCGTTTCATAATTTTCTTATGTTGGTTCTTTTATCACGACGTTATCGGTTGTAAATTTATAAAAATATAACCTTTTTAGAACTTGAAATTCCCAAGTTAAGCCTAGACAAGTAAAAAAATGAATTTGTTTTTTGAAAAATATTGGGGTGATTAGCGGTTCCAATAGAGTTTTGTGTAAGACTTGTAATTAGGACTTGCAAGATTCAAGGTTTTAGCATCCCCCCACACTTAAATTACACATTGTCCTCAATGTGTCCCAAAAATAAGTTTTTAGGTTGATTGAATGTATAAAAGGGTGTGAAAAAGCAAAAAATTGTGTTACTGGGCGTCTGGACACGGCCCCGTGGTGTCCGAGCACGGCCCCGTGTTCAGGTTCCAGTAACTAAATTGAAAAAGAGAAACAGAAGCCTGGACATGGGGGCGTGTTGGGTGAACACGGCCCGTCTCCAGTTTACCTGAACTGGGCATTTTCTGCAGACTGTGCAGCACGGGGCCGTGTTGGGCGGACACGGCCCGTGCTGAACTTGCTGTAACGAAGAAAATTTTTGTCGGATGGCCCTGTTTTCCTGCATGGGGTGCTGGTTCAAGTTTCCCTTGTTTCCTTTGCCATCCCGAGTGTGTTTTATTCCTGCAAATTAAAACTAAACTAGAAAACATAAAAATTAATCTAAACTAAACTAAGGATAGTTCCGCGAAATGCCTCCGTGGTGCGCCACGTTTATAAGGGTCCTTGGATATGTTACCCAAGTGGGATGTTTTGCATCCCATGCTACACCGTCGCAGAGCATCATCCAAACTTGAGTCAATGACCTTCATGTAGTTGACCGGGTCTTCGTCTTCTACTCTTTTCCCGACTCCAAATTTTATTTCCTCGTCCCCAAACCTCGATGTTAGTGTCCCATCATTCATATCCACCACTGCTTGGGCCGTAGCTAAGAATGGCCTCCCTAGGATGTGTGGTACTTCGGTATCTTCCTCCATATCTAGTATGACAAAGTCGGCCGGAAAGACAAATTCGCCGACCTTGACCAATAGATTTTCAGCGACACCTTGTGGATATTTGACGGATCTATCGGCGAGTTGTATGCTTATTTTTGTAGGACTTGTTTTTCCTAAACCAAGTCGATTGAACATTGATGAGGGCATGAGGTGATGCTTGCCCCGAGATCGGCTAGTGCATTACGAATGGGGGATTCCCCAATCGAGCAAGGAATTGTGAAGCTTCCAGGGTCAAGCTTCTTTTGCGGGAGTTTGTTGAGTAGTAAGGCGGAGCATTCTTCGCTTAAGTTAACTAATTGCAATGATTCAATTTTCCTTTTATGAGTGAGGAAGTCTCTCATAAATTTTGAATATTTAGGCATTTGAGTAAGGACTTCGATAAATGGAATATTAACATGCAATTGTTTTAGTAAATTTTCGAACTTTACGAATTTCTCATCGGTCTTTTGACGAATTAACCAACCGGGGTATGGAACCGGAGGAGTCTTAGTAGGCTCTTGAACTGGTGGAGAAGCCTTTTCTTGTTGGGGTGCGGGTGGACTTGTGGTTTGGCTAGATTGGCTTCTTTCAATTGGTGGGAGTGGAGCCTCTTCGGGACCCACGGTACGGTTTCTCAATGTTATGAGATGTACTTGCGCCTTTGGGTTGGTTTCGGTATTACTTGGTAACGCGCCTTGTGGTCTCTCGGAGAAATTTTGAGCTATTTGATTTAATTGTTTTTCAATGTTTTGAATGCTAGCTTGTTGATTTCTAAAATTCGATTCCAATTGCTGGAATCGATCCGAGTTTTTCTTTTCGGTGCCGGAGATGAGGCGAGATACAGTATCTTCAAGCCTTTCTCGTCCACCTTGTTGTTGAGAAAGATTTTGTGGTTGTTGAAAGTTAGTTCGTTGGTTTTGTTGGTTACTACTATTGCCGGGATCTCTCCAACCAAGGTTAGGGTGGTTACGCCATCCTTGGTTGTAGATACCCGTTGGAGGACCCGACGGCCTAGGTCTATTATCAATGTAGTTTACCGTTTCCGTTTGATCATCTAATTCTTTCGTACAACTCCAATTTTCATGTGGCCCACCACATCCTTCACAAGCCATAACCGAGGCTGTTTTTGTCATTTCTAACATTTTGATTTTTGAAGAAAGGGCCTCGATTTGGGCTTGTAAAGAAGTGCTTTCGTCAACCTTATGGGCGCCCGGGGCAATAGATTTATGGCCTCGGGGAGTGTGCCATTGAAAATTGGTTTGAGCAATTTCCTCAATTTGATTATATATTTCATTTGGGCGACGATTACCTAAAAGTCCCCCGGAGCTAGAATCAAGTATTTGTCTTGTGTGTGGCAATAACCCATTGTAGAAAGTGGATACTTGTTGCCATACCGCAAGACCGTGATGAGGACACTTTCTTAGTAGCTCCTTGAACCTTTCCCAAGTTTCATACAAGGATTCCCCATCCTCTTGTGAATATGTATTAATTTCAGTCATTAGTTTAGCCGTTTTAGCAGGAGGGAAATACTTATATAGAAACTTTTGGGTTAGTTCATCCCAGGTGTTTACCGAGCCAACTGGGAGGGTGTTAAGCCAAGCCTTTGCTCGGTCTTTTAGTGAAAAAGGAAACATCCGAAGGCGGATGGCGTCGTTTGATGCTCCATTGATCCGAAAGGTATCACATATTTCTAAGAAATTAGTAAATATGTAGATGGGGATCCTCGTCCGCAAGCCCATGGAAGGTTGCGGAGTTTTGAAGCGTTTGTTTCAAATGCGTGGCTGAAGTTCGAAGTTATTGGCTTCGACATTCGGTGCATTGATAGCGGCGCCGAGATTACCCACAGTGGGTCGTAGGTAATCCATAAGGGTACGTTGGTCCGCCATTGGAAGTGGGTCCACCGAAGCTTTCTCTTGATTTTTAGCTTTAAGTCTTTTTTTGAGAAAGCGTTCGGGTTCTTCTAGAGGTTCTTTTATGTCTCTACTAGAACTGGAGCTCATACACTACATAGGAAGTTTAAATGTGGCGCCCGGGTTCCAAGTCCTGCAATAAAAACAGAAAAGAACGTTGGCCAGAAGGTTCACCACGGCCCCGTGCTCAGGTGAACACGACCCGTGGTCAGAGATACAGTGATTGTTTTCCGGATCCCTGTTACTAGGGAGTTGGACACGGCCCCGTGTTGCACCGACACGGCCCCGTGCTCAGCTCTCTGTAACTCGGAAAATAAAAACTGCCACTAACAACGCTGGGTACGGCCCGTGTCCGACCAGGCATGGCCCGTGCTGAGCTCTGCAGAAACTGAAAAAACTAAGGAAAATCCCAAAAAAAAAGAAAAATAAGAAAAAATGATTAGGCCGTTGATTCTTAACTTTCTTAAAATCCTTGTGTCCCCGGCAACGGCGCCAAAAACTTGATGAGTGTGTGGTAGTATATAGATTTAAGTATGTTTTAAGCCCTTTTTACACGTTATTCAAGTTTTAAATTTATAAAACACGATATTTACTAACACCAAACACATATATGGGCATGTGCACCCATCGTGAGCGTAGTATAGTGTTGGTAAGATACCGAGGTCGTCCAAGGACACAAGAGCTTTTAGTACCGGTTTATCCTCAATGTCTAATCAAATAAAAAATTTAGAAAAAGGATTTAATCTAGAAAATAAAAACTAACTAAAATGCTGAAAATAAAATAAAAAGAAAAACAGATAGACAAGATGAATCACTTGGCTCCGACTCGTGTTTAGTGTAACCTTTGATTATTTCCGCACGTTTGCACTTTTTAAGAGATTATCTTAGTTATTGTAGTAGCCCCTCTTTTGAAGGTGACGTTACCCTCAACCCAGTAGTTTGAGTCAGCAAGGATACAATCCTAAAGGGTCGGATTATTGAAAGATAATTAATTAAGTTATTAATGCAAATTATGGTAGGCCCCTCTTTTGAAGGCGACGTTACCCTCGGCTAAGTAGTTTGAGTCAGCAGGGATACAGTCCTAAGTAGCCGGGTTAAAGTATTAATAGTAGCTTACATATGAGGGGGTCAAAGAGTTTGGACCCCCGCCATCCAATACCATTAAGTATTGAAGGAGGTCCTACTAAATTTGACACAGGTCCTTGCAAGATCTATACACTGAACAAGGCAAGACTTTTACCAAACCGTTCCCTTAACCCCCGACCAGGTAGCCAACATACCTCCATATAGACTGTGGAGATATGAATGGTGAAAATCTTTTATTTTATATAGACAGTAAAATAATGCCATGACACCACGGATAAACGATAAGGAAAAATCACCTTCAACATAAGAAACTAGTTATTAAAGTCATTAATACATAACCAAGTAAAAAGTGCGAAAAGATTAAAAATAAAAAGTATTACACTAGACACTTTGTCTTCACCAAGTGATGTAAGAGACTTAGGCAAACATGGCCTTGATTGTCAAGAACTCTTACGATCAATCTTGGATCCCGAGACGACTCACACACTCTATGATGGACAATGGATGATGGTGGTGGATGATGGTGTTATGGTGGTGGTGGGTGGTGGGTGAAGTGTGAGAGAGGTGGTGTGCTAAGGGATGATTTGCGCTTTAGCCAAGCACTCCTATTTATAGGCTGAACAGAAGCTCGGGCACGGCCCCGTGTCCATTGGGCATAGCCCCGTGTCCATCCTCTTCTCTGTCTTCATTAATTGCAGTTTGTCTGCATTAGTTGACCACGCCCTCGTGTCCGCTAGGCACGGCCCCGTGTGCAGAAGCATATCTGTACTATCAAGATTTGCCTGGATTCTGCGAATCTTATAGTTGACCACTGCCCTGTGTCCGCTGAGCACGGCCCCGTGGTGGGCGATGGAAGCTTCTACAGCTTTGTCTTTTCTGCTGGGACTTGGGCTCGCCCCCGTGTTCACTGAGCACGGGGCGTGTCCAGCCTTCTGTTTTCTTGTTTTGCTTGGGAAGATGCTGTCGTGGGGTCGGGCATGTCACGTTTGTTCCTTTTCTTGTATTTATGTTAGATTTAGCTGTCTTTTTGCTTCTTTTGTTAATTTGAGCTTATTTAATCCTGAAAATACAAAAGGAAGACAAAAGCACACTTTTTCCAACATTAGTACTAAAAAAGGGTTAGTTTTATGCCTCAATTGATGTAATTTATATGTTGCATTTTGCACACATCAGTTACCATCTCCCACTTCCATGTAGGGAGTTCTGGTTGTTGAAGTAGACCTGAAGGCTTTTGATGTTCAGCTTTAATCTGAGCACAAGTCAGGCACTTAGCTACATGTGTGGCAATAGATTTCTTCAAACCTATCCACCAATAATTCGCCTTTAAATCCTGATACATCTTGTCACCTCCAGGGTGAACTGAGTATTTAGAGTTGTGAGCTTCCTGGAGGATTACATCTCGAAGTCCTCCATGAATAGGAACCCAAATTCTCCCATTCATTCTGATTCCATCCTTCCCAGGTGCTAACTGCTCAGCAGTTACACCCAACTTTTCATTTGTAAGATTAACTTCCAAAACAACATCTTTTTGTGCAGCTAATAGTCTTTCATTCAGACTATTCTTCAACTCAAAGCTCTTGGCATTGATCCTGATTGGTTTAACTCTTTCCTTTCGGCTTAGAGCATCAGCGACTACGTTCGCTTTACCTGGATGGTAGCGTATCTCGCAATTATAGTCATTTAGAGTTTCCATCCAATGGCGTTGTCTCATATTGAGCTCTTTTTGATTGAACAAATGTTGGAGACTTTTGTGATCCGAGTAGATCACACATTTAGTTCCATATAAATAATGTCTCCACAACTTAAGTGCGAATACAACGGCACCCAATTCCAAATCATGGGTGGTGTAATTCTTTTCATGCACCTTCAGTTGTCTTGATGCATAGGCAATCACCTTGCCATGCTGCATAAGTACACACCCTATGCCAGTGTGTGAAGCATCACAATATACGACAAACTCTTCAATCCATTCGGGTAAGGTTAACACTGGAGCATTGCTCAACTTTTGCTTAAGAATTGATGTAGCGCGTGCAGGCCCAAGTGTGGAGTAGCGGGCTATTTTGTATTTGGAGGCCCAAGATCGTGTAACAAAAGGGGCTTCACTAAAATGGCTCTAACTTGGGCTACGGGGGTCCGTTTTGGGCGTGCGACCAGGCAAAACGAACGTGAGAACGATCTCCATCTTGCTGCAAATGGCCTATGGCGGTTTGGGTCATCGTCCGGGCCAAAAAACGCTTATTTCTATTAGTTATTTACATTTTTATGTTTTTTGAAGTATTTTGGGCATTTTGTTTTAAATTCTGCAGACGTTGGTACATCAACCTTTGTAAATTATGAGGCAAAAATTTGGACCGCAAGCACTTCTTCATCTTGGCCCATGTCACAATCCTTGACTTTCCGAGCCTGTTTCGTGTTAACTTCAATTCCTGCCACCACGCAGAGGCCCTACCACGTAACCTAGTAGCGATTAAGGCCACCCGCTTATTTTCAGGCACCTCCTTGTACTCATACACTTCCTCCACGGTAGCCAACCAATCGAGGAACCCCCCCCCCCCGGATTCAAACTAGACCCATCAAATTCTGGAATATCAATCCTTATCCCAGAATCCCAACGCCTGTTACCCCCTCCACGTTCACCCCTTGGTCGCCCTTCCTGTTCGTCTTCGGAAGTCAAACCATCACCGAATGGGTTACTGAAATCAGAACCAAACCTGTCATTGGGTCCTTGCCTCCTAGGATTGATCAAGTCGGCCATCCGGTCAGTCAACTGATCGACCACCTGATCCAACCGTTGATCCACTCTCGCCATGAGTCGCTGCTCCAACTCTCGTTCATACACTTCATCGAGAGGCCTGTTGTTGTTTCTCCTCGGAGGCATTTTGAGCTAGGAATTCGGCTCTGATACCAACTGACGTAGCGCATGATACAGAAATGAAGATCAAACACGTTGATTCAAAGAATACCCGTGTGTTCTTCCCCAACCCCAAGATTCCACCCAAAAGGCACGGAATTTGAAGTGAAAAATCAATTATGTCAAAATTCAAGTCTGATCATTCATATTACTAGAGGGACATAGAAATAGAAACCGAAATTCGAAATGGGCCTCAAAAAGACAACGGGCCAAACACAAGCCCAAAAACAAAATGCCCAAAATACTTCAAAAACATAAAAATGTAAATAACTAATAGAAATAAGCGTTTTTTGGCCCGGACGATGACCCAAACCACCTGGTCGCATGCCCAAAGCGGCATTTGCAGCAAGATGGAGCTCGTTCTCACGTTCGTTTCGCCTGGTCGCACGCCCAAAACGGACCCCCGTAGCCCAAGTTAGAGCCATTTTAGTGAAGCCCCTTTTGTTACACGATCTTGGGCCTCCAAATACAAAATAGCCCGCTCCTCCACACTTAGGCCTGCATCAAGAATCTCAAAAGATTCTTGTTGCTTGGGACCCCAATCAAATTTCACATTTTTGCGGGTCAGAGAAGTTAATGGTGCAGCTATCCTCGAGAAGTTCTCAATGAATCTTCTATAATATCCAGCTAAACCCAGAAAGCTGCGTATCTCTGTAGGTGTCTTTGGTGCTTCCCAATTCATAATGGCTTCTATTTTGGCGGGATCCACTTGGATACCTTGCTCACTGACAACATGTCCAAGAAATTGGACTTCGGGAAGCCAGAACTCGCATTTGGAGAATTTAGCATACAACTTCTCCTGTTGAAGCAATCCTAAGATACATCGAAGGTGCTTCTCATGATCAACTTGGCTACGAGAGTAGATAAGTATGTCATCTATAAAGACAATGACAAACTTATCTAAATATGGCTTGCAAACTCTATTCATGAGGTCCATGAATGCTGCTGGCGCATTAGTGAGCCCAAATGGCATCACTAAAAACTCAAAATGTCCATACCTCGTTCTGAATGCTGTCTTAGGCACATCTTTAGTTCTTACTTTAAGTTGATGATACCCAAATCTCAAATCAATCTTTGAGAAATAGCTCGCCCCCTGGAGCTGATCAAATAAATCATCGATCCTGGGTAAAGGATAACGATTCTTGATCGTTACCTTATTCAATTCACGATAATCAATGCACAAGCGCATTGATCCGTCCTTCTTTTTCACAAACAGTATTGGAGCTCCCTAAGGCGAAGAGCTGGGTTGAATGACACCTTTATCCAGTAAGTCCTCCAATTGAGTTCTGAGCTCTTTCATTTCTGTAGGCGCTAGACGATAAGGAGCTCGTACTATAGGTGCTGATCCTGGGAGAATGTCTATCCTGAACTCTACTTGCCTCTCAGGAGGTAATCCAGGTAATTCATCAGGAAAAACATCAGGATATTTAGAGATAATTCGAATATCTTCAATTTTAGGCTTCGGATCATTCACAGACACTTGTGCCATGTAAATGACACATCCACTCTTCAAACACTGCGATACTTTGAGAATAGACACGTTGCTAGGCAATCCATATTGTGTATCTCCTTGAATAGTGACAGATTCACCGGAAGGGGTTTTGATAATAACTAGCTTTTTGTCGCAGGCAATTTGGGCTTGCTAATGCGACAACCAATCCATGCCTAAAACTATATCAAACCCAGCCAGTTTCATTGGAAAGAGGGACAACGGAATAGAATGATTCTTAATGGATATAGAGCATCCATCAAGAAGAGTTGAAGCTGTTTCTAAGGTACCATCGGCAAGTTCTACCTTATATTTTATGTCTAGATTCTTAATAGGCAGATTCAATAACTTACAGAACTTATGGTCTACAAAAGACTTATCAGCACCGGAATCAAATAAGACTCTAGCATAATTATTATTGATGAGGAAGGTACCTGTTATGACGTTATCGTCGTTCACTGCTTCCCTCGCGTTCATCTGGAAAACTCTCGCGTTGTTCTTCTTTGCCTCCTCAGGCTTCTTTGTATTCTTGGGGCAATTGGTTTTAATGTGCCCCATTTCATTGCAGCCGTAGCAGGTTGCATCCTTTATATTTCGGCACTCAACAGACTTGTGCCCTTTCTTTTTATAGATCCCACATGGTTTGGCCTGTGGGTCTTGGTTGCATTTCCCAAAATGCCTTTTGTTGCAAGTCTTACACCTGGGCTTGTCATTCGACAGCCCCTTTTTAGAACCAAAGTTCCCTTTTCCTTTCTTGTTTGATTACGGAGACTTGTCTTCCTCTCTTTTCCTTTTCCCTTCATCGGTACTTTTCTTCGCCCTACTCCTCACAACATCCAAAGTGAGGGACAAAGATAGATCCACCGCAGATCTATAAGTGGTTGGCTTAGAGGCCTTAACATTCCCTTTTACTTCAGGAGCCAAACCACCGATGAAACGCGCAATGCGTTTGGGTTCAGGAGTGACTAAATACGGTACCAACCTTGACATTGAATTGAAGCTAGTCACGTAGGATCTACAATCCAGATCCTTCATAACTAAGGTGAGGAAATCAGTCTCTATCCGCTCGACTTCATGCTGAGGGCAATAGGTTTCCTTAACCAAATCAACAAACTTGTTCCATGACAGATTGTACAAAGGAACCTTCCCGGTGGCTTGCACTAATGCTTTCCACCAAGTGAGGGCATCTCCCTTAAAGGATTGAGACACAAACTTTACTATATCCTCCTTAGCACATCCGCTGATGTCTATCACAGTCTCCATCTTGTCCAACCATTTCATACAATCAATCGCTCCCTTTTTCCCGTAAAATCTCTTGGTTTACAGGAGACAAAGTACTTGTAGGTACATCCCTTGGTGTACCTGGGAGTCGGTTCAAGGATAATCTGCCTCTTGGGCTCACTGCCCTGATTAGATGAGTGCTGAGACTCACTTTTCCTATGAGTATTAGGTTGAGAATGGGATTGTGAATGACTTCTGGACCGAACATTGCTCGGTTCCTTAAATATCTTATCTAGTGCTTGGGCAACTGTAGTATCGATCATTGCTTGCAGTTCAGCATTTGTAAGATTTACTCTTGCTTCATTATTGTTTTCTCCTCGAGAGTGGCTATTTACCTCATCAGATCCCACCATTTTCGAGTACTATATCAAACAATGATGATATTTAAATTATATAGTATTTCATCGCACTGATGATTAAATGGTCATGGTATTATTAAACCATATAGACCATTTTAATAAATTAATCAAATCAATAGAATAAAATATTCTCTTATATCTATTAGACAGGGAAAATTATAATTCACAACTGTCAATGTCCTAAAAGATATTTTATTTAACATTAGGCTCGTCTCGAAGGACATTTAGATAACCAGAAAGCTTGTCTCAGAGACAATTAAAATTTATAATCATTGATCTCTTGGATCAGTGACCTTGTAAGGGCCAAACAAAGTTCATCACCTTTTTGACAAGAAGTTTATAAGTATTACTATCATTGTCATTATTACACCTTTGCTTGTAAGCATACATCTCTAATGGATGTTGTGGTGTATACATGATATTGATGTTTATTAGCCATGATTCATGTTGATCATATAGGCTAAAAATAGTGGCTTGGAAAAGTCCAAGTACATAAGGAAGATTGTGTGGTTTCTCGTACCGCACAATTCAGGATTGTTAACATGTTTTCAGATGTTAACAGAGAGTTATTATCTTAAAAAGGTTGTACCATCATAGCGATTTAGTATTTTGGTTAGGTTATACCTCTAAGAATTTCTTTGGCAGATCAATAAAATTGAAATAATAAAATTCGATGATGTAATAAAATACATATTAAAAATCGAAAATAACTTCATTAAACCATGAAACGAGTACAACACTGCCCTAAACGGGACTTAAAACAACATGAACTGCCCACGCAGGGGCTACGGAAACAAAAAGTAAGTCCACGCAGGGACTTGGTACATAAAAACAAAATAATGTCCTCGCAGGGACTTATTGAAAGACAATACAACATGAAACAACAATTTCCTACTTCTTCTTTGTCACACCCCGACCGCGTAAAACAACAAATCGTGGCGGAAACGTCGGGGAGTGTTGTAACAGAATTATTGTTCCACAACCATGGTAATTAAAATTACATTTTATTCAACAACCAAAGGTGGAATACATTGTTTCAAAACAAGAACCAAAGAGCATACGACATAATTAAACTAAGTCTATCATTATTTTAAGTCTCTATGGCACAAGTCTGCCCTAATGTCATGATCATCATCCTAAGCGACAGCTCCTGAAAACACATGTGAAAATAGGTACGTCAGCATAAAAATGCCTGTGAGATACATAGGTTTTATGAAAATGGGATTCATGACTTGGGTTTAAAGAAATGTTAAATAAAAATTCAGTCATGAACCTTGTTAATTGTTTTGTTTTATAAATCATTTGAAAAGCGATAGCAAAATCAGATGATATGTATATATAAAAGAATAGTGTATGGTTAAAAGAATAACCAAGTAAAAAGAGTTTGAATAAACCAAGTTATTTGTAAAACAATGTCTAAGTGAAAATGTGTTGTAAATGTAATATGTCTAAACTGAAGTGGTTTAAATGACGCTACGATATGTAATATCATGCAAGCACTTATATATAGGAAGTACCCGCGGCGTATCCACCATGCTTGTATCATAATACACATGCCTCGTTATTTAAGTCACTCAAGCCAACCAACAATGTAAAATATCCATGTTTAATCCAATAGTCAAATGTCATTGTATAACCCAAGTTAAATATGAATCATGAAATGTGTAAACAAAAGTTATGTATGGTAAGTAAAATGAGACTACTTAAACCACAAGTAATAATGTACAAAACAAATTATTTTGAATATATCAAAAAGTTATGTTTTGCAAAGTAAATGCATGTTTTATTGATACAAACATTTATGTGGTAAGTTAACGCATACATTCAAGCCTTGAGACAGACGGATAACCCTAAGTCAAGGTTATCAAAAGAAATGCTTTCGGATTCAGTCATTCCTTACACCCAAACAAACCTAGGATGTCAGGAACGGGATTTGTCAAGTCCTATGGTGCCATTACTTACTACCGAGCGGCGTAGCTAATGTTAATGAATGTATTTAAGTCCCGTTTGTACAAACCAAATGTTATACCAAATGTAAACATGTTATATGACAACAATGTACTAATTATGCTAAGTTAACATACAAAGCAGAAAAGTCATGTAAATCAATGTACTAAGTATGCCAAGTAAACATATATAGCAAAATAATGTAATGTAAATCAATGTGCTAGCATGCTAAGTTAACATACATAGCAAAATAATGTAATGAAATCATGTACTATAAGTGTACTAATGAACATAGCAACTATATGAAGTGAAAACAGGAAAGCACGAAAATAACAAGTAGGCACATGTGTTTCACCCCAAAACGTTTGAGAAAAAAAACAGTAAAAGAGGGGTCTATGTACTCACCTTTGGGTGCGTTTTTATATGTTAACACAATCCCACAATTTGTTTATTCGTCCTAAATTAAATAATATTGATTAAATAATCAAAACTCACAAAAAATACATGAGTTTCTCCGATACTTGGAATTTTCACATAACTTTGAGATTACTCGAAAAGTTATTATTTTTTTATTATTTTGGTGTATTTGTATATATGTACTCGAGCGTAACACACCTAATCTTGTCAACACTAACACATGATCATACACATATTGTAAAACACATAACACATTGTAACACATAAAATAACCCATGATCAACCCATTCTAGTGTATGTCGAAAAACACTTATTTTTGCGATTCGGTAACATTTTTGGGCGTCGGAAGTCACGTATGACTAACCAATCACCAAGTAAACTTAATATAAGTTAAAATACTTATTTTTATATCAAAAATATCAGTTTGGTTACTGATCTAAAACAGTTTTGTAAAAATCCTCCGAAAAGGCGATTTTCGACCGTTTTACCGCATAGTTTTGCATCAAACGTTACCCGAACCATCCGAAATCGAAACGACTTGAAATTTTGACACAACCCATGTTATTTACTGAACAAAATAATGGTTATACTCATGATAGTGCAGGTCTTAAATAAAGCACATAAATCATGCAAATTTCACATAATTTACCACTTGTTAAGCTATATGTACAACATGCAAAGCTATCAAACCTATGTCAAAGTTTCATGCCATTATAATACATAAAATAAGGTAACCTGATCTAAAACATTTTTGTCATACAACCCTTTTTACCATTTTTTTGAGCTTTACATCAACATGTATCTTCATGTACAAGTGCCTAAAGCATACTTATCATAACATCATCATTTTATGTTAATCTAAATGCATCAAATATGTGATATATTCAGATGTATTTGCTGATGTAATTTATATTTAACATATCATACATAAATCACCAAATACTTGCATTTTTACCACCATTCTAGAACATGTAACAACATAAACAAGTACTTAACAAGATAACAAACTTCAAAACTCATATACACACATACATATGTACGGTTACACACACACACATATATATATACATCACTATTTTTACTTGTATCAAGACCCTTTTTCATTTTAGATTTCAAGTTTAGTGAAAAGCCCAAGATTCAAGAGAAACTTCAAATCATCAAGAACAACCAAGAATCAAAGTATGATTTAAATATTAGTGTTATACCTTCAAGATTCAAGTGGGTTGTGGGATGAGATTTTGATTATAGGAAGCTTGAAACACTTGAAAACACCTTGGAAACACCTTTGATTCTTCACAATCACTTGAAATATGCTTGCAAATGGACTTGATTCACAAGAACAAAGTATGAAAAGGATGAAGATGGGAGGAGAGAGAGAGGGGACGGTTTTGGGGTAGGAGAGAAGGTGATGAAGTGTGATCTTGGATTGTGATCTTATGAAAAATCTAAGAATATATTGAAGATATTTTGAGATCTCATGAGATAGCATGCAAGACAAGTGTTCAAGATGGAAGAGAAGTGGCAAGATGGTTGATGTGAGGCCGCCACCTCCCCTTCCACTCTCCCTCATGCATTATTTTTATTATTCTATAAAAATATACTCGCCAAAATATTACTGAAATAAATTTCAGCTGCCAAGACTGGCTGCGTTGTTTGCGTTTTGCAGTAGAAGCACTGTGTTGCGTAGAAACACGCGGTACGCGCTTAAACTTGAAAAATAACGTTTTTAGGCGTTTTAATTTATTTTTCAACGCGAACCTGATTAAAATAGAATTTTAATCATAACATAATATTTTTGGGATTTAAATATTATCCGGGCGGTCACCAACGTTAGTTTCGCAGTTTTGTCGTAAATAGTTCTTTAGTTCAAATAAACATGTTTTTGCAATACCGAATCCTTCGAAACTTATTTCTAAGTTATGTAAAGGATATTTAGGGTATGTTTGGCTTACGTCACAGTTCCGGAGTGTACGTTGCGTTAAACTGATTGCGTTTATGCGCCAGTTTTGCATATAACCCTCCAGAAGGTGATTTAAAGCTTGAAATCGGAATCGAATCTAATTGTAAAGTCATCAAACACAATAACACACATAATAACACCAAAGCACATTGTTTTATTGATAATCCACATTGTTTTACATTATACGGTGATTACAGAACACAGTTGTCACATTCTTGCCCTTAAGAAGGTTCATAAGACCTTTGACAAAACCATTGTGCTTCATTTTAGTTTCATGGGCTTCATGTTCAACCCGGTCTAACCTCTGTAAAATTTCCTGAGTTTGTTCCTGATGGTGAGGAGGACGTTGCTGGTATGGTGGGTATTGGTATCCCTGCACCGAATATCCAGTTGGGTAAACTGGAGGGTTAGAAGAAGGATAAAGTGCATTGTACTGTGCAGCTGTAAGGTAGGGATCATGGTTTCCATAGTTCGATGGATATCCTGATGGGTTATACCCGGATGAACCTGGGTATGTCGGGATTGGATTATCGAAACCCAACGGTGGCTGCAGTGGTGCATGAGAAACTGGTGGAGGGTTGACTTCCGGCACCGTGTGTGAGGGTCCACCCAACTAAGGGTCCTCTGGAATAGGAGGGTAAGAACTTGAGCCATGAGGAGATGCAAACCGTGGTCCCCCACGTACATACATTCTAGCATTTCTCCTTCGCCTTGGCGGCTCGGGAGGCTGTTGAGGTGGTTCCTCAACTGGTAAAGGTGGTGGGGTAACAGCTTGAAGCTGTGGTTCAACCAAGTGAGGTTGGGCTGGAGAATTATGGTATGAAGGGGTAAAGAACCAATCATACTGAGCCATTTTCTCAGCATACGAATCAGGACCACGGTACGCTGATCCTTCATAAGGTGAACCACTCGATAGGCTAATAGGGTGGCCCGGTGTTCCAGTTTGCAAATCAGGGTCCGGGTCATCGTCCATCTCCATTTCTGCGAGAAATGATCCTCGGGTCCTAGTGGATTGAAGCCCAAAAAGCCGTTGACATAAGCATTGGGATTAAACTGAGTTGGAGAGTAGGTAGAATTCGAGTGATGAAAAGGATGAGATTGAAAGGAGTGATGTGATTGGTTTGAGTGATGAGATCCCTGCGAATGATGGGAATATTGGGGTTCAATAGGAATGGGCAACCCAAAGTAAGGAGGGTTAGATGGTGAGGATCCAAGTGAGACAGAATGTCTTGCTGGTTCGAAGCTATGGCTCCAATTGTCCCTTGAATCGGAGCCAGAGAGAGAATCGGATGGTGTACGTCGGTGGGAGGGTCCCGCGTGGCCAGACGGTCCTCCACGCATTGGTCCTTTGCCTTTTCCTCTCACTTGTGGTGGCATTTTTACAAGTGGTAACATGTCAAAACAAGTAAATATAATATAAACAATAAAAAGAAAGTTAAGAGTAAAATCCTAGGTCATTAGCGTAGACTCGGAAGTCTAAGAATTGTGCTTATTGTGTCATTGATATTAAACACAAAAGGTTAGTGTTTAAATCACTCAATGTTGGCTCTGATAACAACCTGTCACACCCCGATATTTCCACATATTACCGGTGGGCCCGGCGGGGAGTATCGTGACGTAGTTGATATCATCATCGTCAATACACACAATATAATAGCACAGCGGAAGGCTTGGTGAATAAACTATTACAAACCATAATGTCTGAGTGTTCGAGTGAAAGAATATACAGACTGGAATGTAATAAGATCCACAGGCGGATCATAAATAAATACAAAGAAACAAAATAACAGACTTCAGGTATCTACGGATTTGCAAGATCCTCTTATGACACCTAATAGCTCCAGCCTATTACGAGAGGTACCTATCAAATCAGTCTTTAAGAAAATACGTCAGTTTACACTGGTAAATACAATTAACCGACTCTTTTGAAAACATTTATGAAAATTGATTTAAGTGCACATGACACAAATCTTTTATAACTTGGGATAATTATTTAAATATAATCTTGTATACAGATTTACATGTTTGTCTTACAATTGGGGCCGGTTGGAAGCCGGTCGTGATTAACTGACTCACCACTTATAGAACCCACAAAGGAGTTATCCCCAACATGTGGGTTTATATTTTAGCATTTGCATCTGTCAGGTGTATGCCTACACCCCGTGCATAGGTCGTGGCCATTTTCAAATGAAATGAGCCGAGGATATCCAGGACACGGTCGTATTAACCCCCAATGCTTATGTTCTAAAACAAGACAGATTAAAACGGGTTATGTAAATTTATTAATCACAATCCGATTAAATGATTTCATACCCGACCAAGTGGTATTATTATAATACCATATCCCAAGCCCGTATAAGGGAAAAATAAGTTAAAAGTATTTACCTGATGCTAGCAGTAAACTCCTAAAGCTTTTTGAAGTCACCTTCTACCGGAAGCTATTAGGATGCTAACAGGTCTTTAATTTAGTCAAGGACTTAGACCGGCTAGCTAGAAGGAAACCTTACGGTTCTAAACGCTCGATTAAGTGGAGACCGGAATAGAATGTGATTTAGACCCGACAAGCTTGGATACTTGTATAATATGGGTAGACTAATCACATTCTGGAAATTGAGAATTTATTGATAAGGTTAAGCCCATTTCGACTATTTTATGTAAACTAGTTACATAAGCCGATCTGAACGCCTAAACGCGTAATGGGCAACCAAATAAATTATATACAAGTCTTAATCGTTATTATGCTCAAAATATGTTAATACATCAGTAAGATGTTAACATATATGCCCAAAAAGTAATTTAAACCAAAATAAGTCCCATAAGGGCATTTTGGTAATTTTAATGCCCATAAAAGAGTTTAAATATTAAACTGAGTTTCAGGTCTGATCTAATCAGTAAAAAAAATGCATTTTTATAAGTTATAATAGTAGGGTATTTTATATATATGAAATTTATCTTATATAATCCAACTATGCACCGTAGGGGCATTTTGGTAATTTCACATAAGCTTTATAGGTCAAAATTGACTCCTGGGTTTAAAAACTTTGGCTTACTGTATAATTATATAAATTATCTTAAAACATCAGTGGTTAATAAGTTTTATATGTCAAATATAGTTTTGACCCACACTAGGTGCTAAAAACGCTTAAAAGTCGGTTTTAAGGGATATTTCGGTTAACATAGGAAATCTGAGTTTTTGATCAGTTTATAAAGTTCAAAGTATTTTATTTATCATATAAAATCAGTAGCTAAAATATTGACATTAAAATGTTATGTAAAACTCATTTTATGCATGAAAAGGGTAAAATCGACAATTACCAAAATCAAGCTATAATTCTATGTTATGCTCAGCGTAAAAATAAATAAAAATCTTCAAAAATCAAAAAATATTATTTTACATCAGTAGGTAAAAAGTTTGGTATCAAAAATCGGGTTTAGATAGGCTTTATGCGAATTACGCCATTTAAATAATAAAAAGCTCCTTAATTACGCTATTGAGCATAACTCCTATTCTAGACCCCAAACTGATGTCAAATTTTCGGGACATGTCTAAATATCAGTAGCAAAGGTGTTAGTCCATTCACATTGCTAAAAATCTCAGTTGTGTGACAAAAGGGCGTTTATGGCATTTTTAAGCATAATTACGATTAAGTGCATATAATTCAAACCACTAGGCACCATGCAATATAACTCCAGAAGGTTATACTACTAAGTAATGTGGTCCTAATGGAAGCTTAAATCATGGAAGAATTAAGCTTGAACGGGTCATAACTGAAAGTCAAAGCAAAAGTCAAGCTTTTGCGACTTTCGGTTATAAACTGACCTTAGACTATTAATTGCCAGGTTAGGACTGATAAAACATGTTTTAATATTAATTACCAAATCATTAGAATGTTAAAATATAATTTAGAACCTCTGATTTATTAATTTTAGTCATTTACAAACATTCTGCCCAGTTTGACTTTTTGTCAAACTACTTTGACCCGACAATTGACTAGTCAAACGAGATAATTAGGAGGTGCCCTTTTAAGGGTTAATCACCTACCTTAATATGGTCCCATAACCACTTTCAATTTAATCAGTGGCTGGTCCATATGTAATTAAAACGAAAGTCAAATTTAATTTACGACAAGTTTGACTTCTAAGTAATTAAGCTAAATAAAACGACTAAGCAAATAATTAGAGGCTTACTAATGGTCCTAGCTGTCTTTTCTACACTTGATAATCTTCTCCTTGTCCTAAGCAAGCTCCAGAAGTTGTAGAATAGAAAATGGTTGCAAGTGTGCATAGGAACTCAAGAACTAATGTCCTTATATACTACGTTGCATGATCATGGATCAATCACATCTGTTATGGAGCATCCTAGGATCACCCCAGGTGTCCTAGTTGATGAAATAAACCGACATATAGCTCCCTAGGTCGATACAATCTAGGCTATGGCGGTGGAACAGCCAAAACCCGCACCTGGCAGCCAAATTCTGAGATGGGCATGCTAAGGCGGGCGCGTAAGCCATAGAGGAGGCTTACGCGGGCCGCGTGGGCTGATTTAACTGCCAAAACAAGTTTGTAACTTGGCAGCTTTAGTCCCTGGTTCATTTAAACCTTATATAACCTCATTTTTAACATATAAGGCCCTTGTAGTCAGATTGTTGAGGCTCAAGGATACATAAACAAACTTCGTTAGGCTCGGGTTCGTTAAATATCACTATAAAAGCAAGTTTCGTCAAGTTGACACTTATAGCCCAAAGTCTTGAAATTATACTTAACGATCTTGAAACCACACGAAATTTATACCACTTATTCTTAAGAGTATATTTGAATAATTCGAAGCCTTGTTTCGTTAAAAGGTCACTCAGAGGTTAAAATCAATATGTTGACATGTTTAACCCTTGAAATTTAATAATCTTCCGATTATTTTCATAAACGGCTTCTTATATCCAATAAATCACTCGTTTAAGAATAAATTCATTATGTATGGTCATTCAGAGGCACAAGTTTGGCATGTTGACACTTTTAGTCCCTGTGGTTTCATAGTTTCACTGTTTGTCAACTTTAGTCCTTCAAACTAAATCTTTCACACCTTTAGAGTTTAGGACACGTGTGTTTACATAATTGGACACTTTTTTACGTGGTGTTACAAGTGAGGACCTATTCTACCCTCCTCGATGACCGTGATGTGTCGCAACGCAACGCATATTCGAAACACGCAACTCGATTATCGCAACGCAGAAATTGAAGTGTGGATATTTGTACGGCCCGGTGTGTCTAATTATATTAAATATAAGAATGTGTGTATGAAAATGTGTCGCCCAACTATCGCAACGCTTAACGAACAAAACGAGACATCGAAACGCAATTCGCCGGAGACCACCGATATTATGACCATTCGATCGGATGGCCATCCGAGCGGATAGCCATCCGATCCATGGCACTCCATCACCTTCTCCCCTCTCCACCTATAAATAGCATTTGTCACATCACTTAAACAGTGATGTGACAGCTCTCACTCGACCAGCACGCTCAAGCTCATTTTTCTCTCAATTTCTCGCGATCTTTGTAAGTTTTCAACTCAAATATTGTACTTCTATGATCTACACACACTGATTCATCATTTTCACCTTTGAATCTAAACTTTTAACCGTGAAATCAGTAGATTTGAGGTGTTCTAGGGTGATGTCATCAAGGAGTTCTATGAACTTCAAGATTTGGCTTCATTCCACCAAGAACAACTCAGATCTGAAGGCTTTTCACATGATTAAATGATATTTACGCATAGACCTAAACATTTTAACTTAAAAGGATTGAAAGAAGCTTTTCCAACTTTCTTTCAACTCTTTTACGCTCAATGTACTAAAAACTGATAGAATCGGAGCTCGTTCTGATCTTCTACTCCTTCTTAGTGATGTGTTGGTTCAAGATCTGATTTCTATCTAAGAGACGACTGATTATGGGTTAAACATGAACAACCGTCACGAACAGTTAACTGATCAGACCAGGGTGATTCCTGTTCGACCAGATAGCTTGGGTCATGATGGGCTTTCTGTTGTTTAGTGCGTTGTCATACCGTCTCGAGCAAACCGCAAAACTTTTCAAAATAATCACATCAAGACGATCAGATTCATTGGAACGGATGGTCGTCCGATCGGATTGCCACCCGATCGAACTGCAATCCGATCGGATTGCACTTGAACTCCCATACTTAGTCAACTTTTCAAGACCAACTGAATACCGAACGGATTGCCGTCTGATCGGATCGCCATCCGATCGAACGACCATCCGATTGGTTGACATTGGACTTCAACACTTAATCATTTTCAAAGATCATCAGTAACTAACGGATTGCCACCCGATCGGATTGCTATCCGATCGAGTGACAAACCTGCCGTGAACATGTTCTCACTAAGTGTCCTGCCAATCGAATCGTTATCCGGTCGAACCGCCGTTCGATCGAACGACTTGAAAGGTAGAGATACTTCTCTCTTTTCAAAATACTTCAACGAAAACTTCATAGCCATCATACACAAACATCTCCATCCCAAACGAATGTCAATCCAATCGAATGGCCATCCGATCGGATGACCATCCGAACGGATTGACATCCGATCGAATCACTATCCGATCGGATTGCCATCCGATCGGATTACCATTCGACACTTGGTTCACTCGCCACCACTTAACGCACTGTTCAACGCTTACGCTATTATTCTGCAATCAGGCTAATCTCAGACGCGCTCCCTTCAATCCAAGATTGTGTTACTTGGTGAACACGAACTGTGAGTATACTCGAACCCCCTTTTTATCCATTTTGGGTGTAACATACGTTCCTATCAAATCGAACTTATCAAAACGAATTATACAATTAAACTATTTATCACCTGCGAATAACTGTTATGCACATTTACACGTGATGCTAGTTACATATGTGTTAGGACTTATACTCGTAAGGTCCCGCCTTAACTAGTATAGTACTATAGTACCCGACGGGGTCTAGGTAGGATGAATAGCAATCGCAATCGCAGCTCGAGTGACTTAGCTGGTAGTATCTGTCTTATATGTGTGTATGTTGTGGTATCTCGTTTATGTATTCGGTAATTCGCAGCACTTTTTATTTATTTCTCGCTACTATCAAAACTTGTATACTCGCCAATACTTTTGTATTGACGTTGTTTTAACGTATGTTGCAGGTTTAGTCGCAGTCTACATCAAATCAAGCTAGGAAGTCTAGAAACTGACCTAAAATCTAGGTTGTCGGATTTGTATTGTTCGAGGACAAGAAATCTATGATAACTTATGTGATTGTATTGTTTGATAGTATGGGATAACAAATGTAATAAATATTGTCGCTTTGTAGTTGTTATGGATTCTGTTGAGCAATCTGATTCGCCTAGTGTCGCGCCCCGATGATTCTGCCATCGGTTGGGGTGTGACAAATTGGTATCAGAGCTATAACTATAGGGAATTAGGCCAGACTTGACCTAGTCCGGGTCGATGTCTTAGAAATGACCTAGTCTATAGTCTAAGTACCAACAGACCGACTCGTGCGAACCTAGTAGGATTTGCACAGGCCTACTTGATACTCTCGTTCGAATCCGCTAAAACTACAACTTCGCGTGAACACCGCACACTACAACTTCACACGAAGAGCCTTTCCTAAGGCTGGAATATTACTTAGCCTTTCCAAAGGCTAAGGACAACACAATACACACGTTTTCGAAAATACTCGCGTAACGCAACCGAGTGGTCCAGTCGAGATCAGGCGTGAAAACCAAGAAATCTCGATAAGATCGCTCACTCAGCGCATTTTTCTAGCACGAGAACTTTCCGTTGAGCTAGGAGTGACATCCACATCTCAGCGAAAGTCTCTATTTCGAAATCTAGTGGAACTCACGAATTTATTCGATAAGCACAACCACAGCTAGGAACGAAGATATTAAGTCAGGGGTGAAACCCGTATCTTAATAAACTGTTCCACTCCCTATAAAATGATTTTCAAAAGCTCTCACCAAGGACTCGACTATAACGATGACTCGAGCCACGCGATGACTAGGAGGACGAATGCCATGAGCTGCATCCCAGTGGAAGCATAGTCTTCTAGGACAACGCGCGTGCCCGAACTTGTTGAGTATAGTTGGGTTATCTTGGGTAGTCGACGCCTAAACACCCGAGGCACTCTGATTGTTACGCTTTATGGAACTTATTTACGCTTATGTGTTTACAATTTAAAACTTTACGCTTTATCGATTTCTCGATTTATCAATTTTTGCTCCCTGCTTTATAAACACATAACTCACACAGCCATCGTAATCGAAAACGAAAACCAAATGCTCGCAACAAAACTAATGTCTAATTACTCGCCCTCGCTTTCTCCCTTCAACGCGTCCTCGCGCATTGTATCCCGACATGTATGTGTATAAGTATAAACTACAACTAACTATATATACAACAAATCAATTGTGTGGGAACTTAGGAATTTCGTATCTCCTATGTGGCTCCTATGTGAAATCTATTATATTACTCGCAACAAGTTTTGATCGCGCTCAATCGCATCGCAAAACTCAAAAATCATTATGATCGAATCTCACTCCAAATCTCTCTCTGTCTAGATGTCTTCAAACTACTCTACATCGAGACAAACAGCGAGGAGAAGAGCCAAACGAAGCGCCGAGAAGAGGATTGCCTCGCTTGTGGCCAAGGAAGTGGCCAAGGTCATTCCTCAAATTGTCGCTCAAGTGCACTCTCTTAGCAACTCTCGAACCTCGAAAGACTCTAAGACGGAAGCGCCGCAATCTACTTTCCTCTACAAGCACTTCAAAGCCTGTGATCCGATGATTTTCACAGGTGAAGGAGGTGTAACTCAGTTGCTGCAGTGGTTTGATGCCATCGAGGTGACCCTTCGTCAGAGTGGGTGCCCCGAGCAGTTTCGTACCATATGCGCTATCGGAGTTTTTGAATCGCAAGCACTCGACTGGTGGACAGCCGAACGTAACAAACATGGGATCTTCGCAGCTTACGCTCTCTCTTGGGATGAGCTGAAAGAGCTCATGAGGAAAGAGAACTGCCCTCCCCATGAAGTCCAGAAACCAGAAGACGAATTTTGGGAAATCAAACAAGTCAAAGGTAACAATACTGGCTACACCGCAAGGTTCAAACAACTTAGCATAATCTGCCCAAGTCAAGTCAACACTTCAGAAAAAGACATCACGAGGTACATTCGCGGCTTGCCTGAATGTGTGGGCAATTTTTTCGAAGCTGCAAGACCTGCTACCATCAAAGAAACCTACCGCTTAGCCGCAGAAATCAATGACACACGAGTCTTGGATGGATACTTCTCCAAGAATTATGTCAAACAAGCTCAGCAAGCCATCGTCATCGATTCTTCTGATGATTCCTCCGACGATTCTACTGACGATTCTTCAGGTGAGTCCTTGGATGAATCCTCCGACGACAACGCACCGCTTCAGGAAGCTCAACACAGCCACAAACGAAAGACCATGAGCCCAAACTCTTCAACAACGGAACTGTCGCAACCAGAACCTCTCCAAGCAATTCCAGTTCACTCGAAGCGCGCCTACGACGGAACTCATCCCATGTGTCTGACGTGTACGTATCATCACCCGTCAGAAGCTAACTGCCGCTATTGCGCAAATTGCAACTGGTATGGTCATCTTACCCAGCACTGCCGCACGGGGCCGCAGACTTGAAGAATGTCAGCAATAATCGCAGTCTCCGCAAAAGTTTTCTACAGCAACATCAATTATGCTTCTAATGTTGTTGTAATGATGTGATTTTCGTCATTAATTCCTTTTATGTGTTGAACTTGTTCTATTTCTCGACGCAACGTAGACTCTACTTTATCTCTCATTCTCGCACTCACGCACGGACTATATACTAGCACTATGTACCATACAATGCGTTTTACCCCTACTATGCGTTCTTGAGATAAGGTACGATAAACGTGCAAGGATCAAATTAATCACAGATGCACACGGGATTACTATGGTTTGTGCACGGAGATCGTAATGAATTTCAATAATGCCGTAACGTTAAAAGCATGGTTAAGCGTAGTGGATATGCCGCTGGTACTTCCTATATATAAGCGTCTTGACCATGTTGACACAGTGTGACACCTACTCACGGGGCAGAGGCGTGTGGTGGAAGTATGGTGGATATGCCGCTGGTACTTCCTATATATAAGTGCTTCGCCATGCCAACCAATGTCTTGTGAAGAAAGTGCCATACAAGTTGAACGTTATTAGACCAAGTATACTATTGAATCTATTTTCGACATACTACACTACATCGCAAGGCGTAACAATCTCAATCGCAACTCAAAGCTTGTCATCGCTAGGCTTTTCGTAAGCCAACACGCTCGCAATCGCATTATCGATGGAATCTATCTCGCAATCTCAATCGCTTATTAACAATCTCTTATGAGTATCGCGCTATCACTTATCGTGTGTATCGCCCTATCGCTTTGTGCATTGCTCTACCGCTCATCGTGTATCGTTTAACGTTTATCGCTATCGCTATCGCTTACCGTTATCTATGTTATTTGTGTTATGTTAGCATACATGACCTCACTTCACGAGACGAAACTGATAGGGTTAAAACATGGTGGATACGCCGCTGGTACTTCCTATATACAAGTGTTTTAGCCATAGCAGCAGACTTTCGTGGAAAAGGGCCATGTGGGGCTTAATGTCAGCTAAAACTTGTGGTGCTGTTGAATCTAATCAAATCGCATGTTCCTATCGCTTGCAACGCATCAATCGTCGCTTATCGCTTACCGCCGTCGTCTTCACTTACTATGTTTATGTTTGTGATGTGCTATCGATTATCGAGTACCGCTTGTCGCTCATCGCTCATCGCACTCGCAGGTGTCGCTAAACTGAGTTCGAAAACGACTTTATCACTAAGTTTGCTAAAAACTTGGTCCGAACATTCTTCGCTTGGACCGAGGAAATCGAAATCTAACAGTACTATGTCGACACACATGACACTGCTTCACAGAACGGATACCATAAGGCTAAAACATGGTGGATACGCCGCTGGTACTTCCTATATATAAGTGTTTTAGCCATATTGTCGAACTTTCGTGGAAAAGTGCCATGCGGGGCCGACTTTAAATTTAAAATTTTGATATTATTAAAAAAGACCTTTGTGTAAACAAAGCTTTTTCATGGCGCTGGTGTGAACATCGATACTGTTTAACGTCGCACCGTGGGAAGATTTTTATAAACAAGTTTTCTCCAAACCTTTCAAATTAATCAACCTTTCGAGGATTCAAAACACTTTGGATCGCCTTTCGTGTCTTGCCCTCTTTTTTTATACGAATTGTCTTACTCGTCATCATCGCCCAGTCTTCGCAACGCCCTCGCTCTTCGAATTTCAATCGATCGCTCGCTTATTTTGGCGTTTTATCACTTCTCTCATTCGCATCAACTCTCGCGACCCTTCCTGTGGATTAATTTCGGGACGAAATTTCCTAAAGTAGGGGAGACTGTAACAACCCGCACGTTCGTGCGTTGTTACTACTCGTTATACTCGTTACGCCTAGCACCAGAGATTCGGATCATAATGTAGCTATATCGCTTACATCGCTACTTCGCAGTATTTTTGCATATTACGCATACTTTATCGCTATAGCACATCACATTGCACATACTAACACTCACGAGGACGTTGAGTGAGGACCTATTCTACCCTCCTCGATAACCGTGATATGTCGCAACACAACGCATATTCGAAACACGCAACTCGATTATCGCAAAGCAGAAATTGAAATGTGGATATTTGTACGGCCCAGTGTGTCTAATTATAGTAAATATAATAATGTGTGTATGAAAATGTGTCGCCCAACTATCGCAATGCTTAACGAACAAAATAAAACATCGAAACACAATTCGCCGTAGACCACCGATCGAATGACCATTCGATCGGATGGCCATCCGATCGGATAGCCATCTGAGCAGATAGCCAACCGATCCATGGCACTCCATCACCTTCTCCCCTCTCCACCTATAAATAGCACTTGTCACATCACTTGAACAGTGATGTGACATCTCTCACTCCACCAGCACGCTCAAGCTCGCTTTTCTCCCGATTTCTCGCGATATTTGTAAGTTTTCAACTCAAATCTTGTACTTCTATGATATACGCGCACTGATTCATCATTTTCACCTTTGAATCTAAACTTTTAACCGTGAAATCAGTAGATTTGAGGTGTTCTAGGGTGATGCCATCAAGGAGTTCTATGTGATGTGTTGGTTCAAGATCTGATTTCAAGATCTGATGTGTTGGCTCAATGTACTCAAAACCGATAGAATCGGAGCTCGTTCTGATCTTTTACTCCTTCTTAGTGATGTGTTGGTTCAAGATCTGATTTCTATCTAAGAGACGACTGATTACGGGTTAAACATGAACAACCGTCATGAACAGTTAACTGATCAGATTAGGGTGATTCCTGTTCGACCGGATAACTTGGGTCAGGATGGGGTTTTTGTTGTTTAGTGCGCTGTCATACCGTCTCGAGTAAACCGCAAAACTTTTCAAAATAATCAAGTCAAGACGATCAGATTCGTTGGGACGGATTGCCGTCCGATCGGATTGCCGTCCGATCGGATTGCCGTCCGATCGGATTGCCGTCCGATCGGATTGCCGTCCGATCGGATTGCCACCCGATCGAACTGCAATCCGATCGGATTGCACTTGAGCTTCCATACTTAGTCAACTTTTCAAGACCAACTGAATGCCGAACGGATTGCCGTCCGATCGGATCGCCATCTGATCGAATGACCATCTGATTGGTTGACATTGGACTTCAACACTTAATCATTTTCAAAGATCATCAGTAACTAACGAATTGCTATCCGATCGAGTGACAAATCTGCTGTGAACATGTTCTCACTAAGTGTCCTACCAATCGGATCGTTATCCGATCGAACCGCCGTTCCATCGAATGACTTGAAAGGTAGAGATACTTCTCTGTTTTCAAAATACTACAACGAAAACTTCAAATCCATCATACACAAACACCTCCATCCCAAACGAATGTCAATCCAATCGAATGGCCATCCGATCGGATGACCGTCCGAATGGATTGACATCCGATCGCATGACTATCCGATCGGATGGACCGTCCGAATGCATTGACATCCGATCGCATGACTATCCGATCGGATTGCCATCCGATCGGATTACCATTCGACACTTGGTTCACTCGCCACCACTTAATGCACCGTTCAACGCTTACGCTATTATTCTGTAATCAGGCTAATCTCAGACGCGCTCTCTTCAATCCAAGATTGTGTTACTTGGTGAACACGAACTGTGAGTATACTCGAACCCCTTTTTATCGCATTTTGGGTGTAACATACGTTCCTATCAAATCGAACTTATCAAAATGAATTATACAATTAAACTGTTTATCACTTGCGAATAACTGTTATGCATATTTACACGTGATGCTAGTTACATATGTGTTAGGACTTATACTCGCAAGGTCCCGCCTTAACTAGTATAGTACTATAGTACCCGACGGGGTCTAGTTAGGATGAATAGCAATCGCACTCGCAGCTCGAGTGACTTAGCTGGTAGTATCTGTCTTATATGCGTGTATGTTGAGGTATCTCGTTTATGTATTCGGTAATTCACAGCACTTTTTATCTATTTCTCGCTACTATCAAAACTTGTATACTGGCCAATACTTTTGTATTGACGTTGTTTTAACGTATGTTGCAGGTTTAGTCGCAGTCTACATCAAATCAAGCTAGGAAGTCTAGAAACTCACCTAAAATCTAGGTTGTCGGATTTGTATTGTTCGAGGATAAGAAATCTGTGATAACTTATGTGATTGTATTGTTTGATAGTATGGGATAACAAATGTAATAAATATTGTCGCTTTATAGTTGTTATGGATTCTCTTGAGCAATCTGATTCGCCTAGTGTCGCGCCCTGATTATTCCGCCATCGGTTGGGGTGTGACAAACCGTACAAAGCTCGTATACGTTTCATATACGCACGTATTATACGTCCCGTATACGCTAAAAACAATCAAGAAAAAAAGGAAAAACAAAACTAAAAATTCAATGTTATACGATCGTATACAGTGTATACGGTCGTATATAGCTTGAATATTTAAGTTGTATACAATCGTATACAATGTATACGGTCGTATATGTTTTGAATATTCAAGCTATATACGATCGTATACATTGTATAAGATCATATACCCTTTGAATGTTCAAAGCGTATATGATCGTATACAATGTATACGGCCGTATACAATTGAATTTTCAGATTTTTTTTCTAATTCAGTTTCTTTTCAAATTTAATCAAACAATCAATTTCGTTACGCTAATCAACGGTATTCGATATACTATACGATACCATAATCTAACATGTTACGTAATTTGAAAGTGTATTCTATGAAAGAGGCTTAGAAAAGTACCGTAAGAGAAGAACGAGAAGAAAATGTCACGAACGCCGAAGAATGATATCCAAGAACGATCTAAGAGAAAACCGAGAGAATTTTAGTGAAATTTGAGGTCCTATGGTGGATATGTGGTCATATAGCATATTATACGATCATTTTAAATTGTATATGGGTAGTATACGTTATATGGGTCGTATACAATGTTTATTATTTTTTATTCGCTCGTATACACAATATACGAGCACTACTTTTTGTCACACCCCGACCACGTAAAACAATAAATCATGGCGGAAACGTCGGGGAGTGTTGTAACAGAATTATTGTTTCGAAACCATGGATACAAAAGAGTCTCGTTTTATTTATTCATTAACATTGTCTCAAAGTTAAACAAGCAAGTCAAACATAGTCTATCATCGTTATTAAATCACTAAGGCCTCGTCCAGTCCTAAGTGAGCATGCATCCTATTCGCAATCAACATTAAGCAACATCACCTGAAACATATGTAAAAACAAAGTCAGCAAAGAAATGCTGGCGAGCACATAGTTTTTGTGTGAGTGTCAGATCCATGGCTCGTTTACATATTGAAATATCTCGTACAACTTCGTTAATCGATATTTGAAACCTTGTTTTGTAAACCATTTGTATTGTAAAATGAATAACCAAGTCAAAACAGATTGGTTATAATTTATAAACCTCGATGCCATGAATCTTAACCCAAAACATTTGTTTATGTAAACCAAATCATAAATCGTTCTCATAATAAAACTCGTATGGTTATATAGTTTCGTAAACATCGTTGTGTGACATCCTTTAACTCGTTCTCGTTATAGATCATCGTTCATTTGTTTAAATCATTCATAATCGTTCAATCGTTCAAAATTGTACAACTGTTTAATATCGTTCTTGTTCCCATCGTTCTCGTTTTAATTGTGAAAACTACTTTTGGTCGTCTCGCTAATAACATTCAAACCTTCGTGAATCGTTCAACTCGTATTAACAAACCACCAAAGGGTAAGTTAACAATCATCAGGATCAGTCATTACCCACTTATCCCACACATAACCATGGGTGCAGTCTGATAACGGGATTTGTCGGATCCTATGGTACCATAACCTAATACTGGTCGGTTCGGCCAAAATTAATGAATGTCATTCGTTATGTAACTACAACCAACAAGTTCGTTCACATTGTCGAAATCGTTATTAGTTTAGTATAAACCATCGTAATCGTTTTTGAAATCATCGTTAAAATATCGAAATCGTTTTGATACATATGAATCACCCCAAAACAATTGAAAACAATAAAAGAGGGGATCAATGTACTCACCTTTGGGTGCGTTTTTATATGTTAACACAATCACTCAAATTGTTTATTTGTCCTAAATTAAATAAGAATGATTTAATAATCAAAACTCACAAAAATACATAAGTTTCTCCGACACTTAGAATTTTCACAAAACTTTGAGATTTTTCTCAAAAAGTTATTATTTTTTATTATATTAGTGTATTTATATACACGGGTTAGCGTAATACACATAATCTCGTCAACACTAACACATCATCATACACATATTGTAAAACACATAGCACATTGTAACACATAAAATTTACCCATGAATAACCCATTCTAGTGTATGTCGAAAAAAACTTATTTTAGCGATTCGGTAACATTTTTGGGCGTCGGAAATCACGTATGACTAACCAAACACCAAGTAAACTTAATATAAGTTAAAATAATTATTTTTATATAAAAAATATTAGTTTACTTACTGATCTAAAATAGTTTTATAAAAATCCTCCGAAAAAGGCGATTTTTAACCGTTTTACCGCATAGTTTTGCATCAAACGTTACCCGAACCATCCCAAATCAAAACGACTTGAAATTTTAACATAACCCATGTTATTTACTGAATAAAATAGTGGTTATACTCATGATAGTGCAGGTCTTACATAAAGCACATAAATCATGCAAATTTCACATAATTTACCACTTTTTAAGCTATATGTACAACATGCAAAGCTATCAATCTTATGTCAAAGTTTCATGCCATTATAATACATCAAATAATATTATTTTTAGTGTTTATAACCTATTCAAAAACATTTTTTTCATACAACCCTTTTTTACCATTTCTTGAGCTTTAAATCAACATGTATCTTCATGTACAAGTGCCTAAAGCACACTATCATTTCATCAACATTTCATATGAACTAAATGCATCCAAAATGCAAATTATTTATATTTATTTGCTGATGTAATTTAACATTTATCATATCATGCATAGATTATTAAACACTTGCATTTTTAACTATTATTCAAGATCAAGCAACAACCTAAACATGTACTTATCAAAATAAAGCTCAAAACTCATACACACATGTATATGTATGTACGGTCATACACACACATATAAACATCACCATTTTTATTTTGTAACAAGACCCATTTCATTTTAGATTTCAAGTTTGTGAAAATTCCAAGATTCAAGAGAACTTCAATCATCAAGAACAACCAAGAATCAAGAATATGATTTAAACATAAATGTTATACCTTCAAGATTCAAGTAAGTTGTTGGATGTGATTTTGATGATAGGAAGCTTGAAATCACTTGAAAACACCTTGGAAACCCCTTTAGATCTTCACACCAACTTGAAATATGCTTGAAATGGAGCTTGAATATGAAGAAAAAAGTTTGAAGGTTTGAAGATGGAGAGAGAAGAGAGGTGGACGGTTGGGAGGAGAGAGAGATTGAGGGATATGGAGTGATGTAGGAAAGATTATAATCTTGTGTGAAGATATGAAGTGATATGGAAGGATTATATGGAAGATATGGGATTGTCATGCAACAACAAGTGTCCACCAAAGATCTAATAGAATATTTGCAAAATCTAGCAAAATATTTGGTGGGGCCACACATCCATGTGACCGTAATATTCATAAGGGGGAGGGGTCCAAGTGTAATTTTGATGGTAAATAAGATAAAAGTAGGTATTTAACTGGATACCGGGTATTTTATCTAATGTTTAAATCTCGGTTTATGGCGTTCTAAATTATTTTTACTATTCTATAAAATAAACTCGCCAAAATATTACTAAAATAAATTTCAGTTGCCAAGACTGGCTTCGTTGTCAGCGTTCTGCAGTAGAAGCACTGTGTCGCGCAGAAACACGCGGTACGCGCTTAAACTTGAAAAATAACATTTTTAAGCTTTTTAATTTATTTTTCAACACGAACCTGATTAAAAATAAAATTTTAATCATAACAGAATATTTTTGGGATTTAAATATTATCCGGGCGGTTACGAACGTTCGTTTCGCAGTTTTATCGTAATTAGTTCTTTAGTTCAAATAAACATGTTTTCGCCATACCGAATCCTTCGAAACTTATTTCTAAGTTATGTAAAGGATATTTAGGGTATGTTTGGCTTACGTCACAGTTCCGGAGTGTATGTCGCGTTAAACAGATTGCGTTTACGCACCAGTTTGCGTATAACCTTCCAGAAAGCGACTTAAAGCTTGAAATCGGAATCGAATCAAATTGTAAAATCATCAAACACAATTACACACATAATAACACCAAAACACATTGTTTCATTGATAATCAACATTGTTTTACATTATACGATGATTACAGAACACAGTTGTCACAGTCTCCCATACTTTAGGAAATTTCGTCCCGAAATTTTATTTAGAGGAAACTTGTGAAAACAAATGCGGATATTTCATCTTCATCTGGTCCTCATGTTCCCAAGTAAACTCAGGGCCACGTTTGGATTCCCAGCGAACTTTGACCAATCGGATCCGTTTGTTCTTCAACTGTTTGAATGTACGGTCCACTATCTCCACAGGTTTCTCGACAAAGTGCATTGTTTCATCGATTTGAATCTCGTCGACAGGAATGAGAAGATCAGCATCAGCTAAACGCTTTCGCAAATTGGACACATGAAAAGTCGGATGAATATTTCCAAGCTCTGGAGGTAGCTCTAGTCGATAGGCAACCTTTCCAATTCTTTCAACAATCTTAAATGGTCCAACATATCGTGGTGCAAGTTTTCCTTTCTTCCCAAATCTCACCACTCCCTTCCAAGGTGACACCTTGAGTAGGACACGGTCTCCGATTTGAAATTCTAAGGGCTTGTGTCGTATATCTGCATAACTCTTTTGACGGCTTTTAGCTGTCACAAGATTATCGCGGATTATCTTGATTTTGTCTGTTGTTTCCAGAATGAGCTCAGGTCCAGTAAGCTTAGCTTCACCGATCTCATTCCAACACACAGGTGAACGACATTTTCGACCGTAGAGAGCTTCGAATGGTGCCATATTAATACTAGCATGATAACTTTTGTTGTAAGAGAACTCGATCAGTGGAAGATAAGAATCCCAATTACCACCAGAGTCTATAACGCATGCTCTAAGCATATCCTCCAAAGTTTGAATCGTCCTCTCAGATTGTCCATCTGTTTGGGGATGATAAGCAGTGCTTAGATTTAGTTGGGTTCCCAAAGCAGATTGCATGGTCTTCCAAAAATGAGATGAAAACCGAGCATCACGATCGGAAATGATATCCAAAGGAACACCATGCAGTGATACAATCTCATCAACATAAATCTTTGCAAGTTTATCAGCAGATAGACCCTCGCGAATCGGTATAAAATGAGCTGATTTCGTTAATCGATCGATAACAACCCAAATAGCATCGTGACTGATGACTGTCGTAAGGGTCATGCAAAAACCTAATTAAACTACGTAGATAGCGTAAGTAGGGTATCGTATCCACGGGGAATTTGTGGTTAGCGTTAAAGAAAATTAATTAAAACTAAACTATCTAAATTGGGGGTTTGTTTGTCGTTTTAAAAGAAAACACGATTTGTCATGAAAAGTGTTATCAAGATGAGAATAAGCAACCTCCACCCGGAATCCCGAATACCCGTTTTAATATAAAAATCCGTTTTCTGATTCAAAACACCACACAGACATGGCCTCGGAATTAATGAATTTGATTAGTTAATAGGGATAGTTTTTAAGTTTCACTATGTAACCTAATAACCCGTTTGTTTGTATCAACTACCCACCAATTTACTAACCCGCTAACAACGCAAGGAAGTTGCCAATACGCTTAATAAACGACAAGTAATTCAAACACAAGAAACGTTTACCAATAATCCAACACAAGTGGTCAAGCTGTACCAGTTTACAAGAATCAGAACACAGAAAATTATATCAAACCATGTAAACGTCCATCCGGGCAGAAGTCACGAGTGGTTTAGCCGCGCATGCTTGTCGTCACCGCATCAATTGTCATCTTGAATTGGTTAGACTGCTTGAAAGATGATGAGTAATGCTGAATTTCGTCCCCCTGTATGTCTTGACGGCTGTGCATGAATCGATCCCCTTTTTAAATTATCATCCCTCCAATTCAGCCGTCACCCAACCTCTTTTACGTAGCCCTTGCACCCACCAAACAACCCAAACAGGTAGCCCAATAGTTGATTGACTTAAAGCCCAATTGATCATTGGTCATCTGATGTCACGATTGGCATTTGAAGGCAAACATCTTATATTTATTAATTTGCAGCACCCAAATTAAGCCCACTTGACAAATTCTAATTTCCACATTCTCGTTTAGATCTCTGCACCAAGTACCAAAACACAAGTAAATGCCTTTAATTTATTTTAATTACTTTAATTATTATATTGTTATTTTTTTCATTTTTGTTTACTCGTAAACTTAAACCACTTATGTATGACATTGAGCTTATTTTCACATGGTAACTATCGTCATTTTTCATTTAGTATTTCATGTTTGGTTTAATTTAATCGTTTTAGCTCGTTTTTTTCTCAATCCGCATGACAATAAAACTACATCAACAACCATATTATATATTTTTGTCAATGCATTTTAACCATAACTAATATTAAATAAAGTGTTCCTAAAATGCATTGATCAGTGACCTTTAGATGTACGCGGTAACTTAGTGATGAGATCCGTTGCAATGTTCTCCCACTTCCAAACCGGTATATCTGGTTGTACAAGCAAACCAGAAGGTCGTTGATGTTCAGCCTTGACTTTGAGACAAGTTAGGCATTTCGATACATACAAGGCAACATCCTTCTTCATACAAGGCCACCAGAACTGAGTACGAAGATCCTTGTACATTTTATCAGAACCATGATGGATAGAATATCGAGACTTGTGAGATTTGTCCATTACCAAGGTGCGAAGTTCGTCTTGTTTTGGAATCCACAAACGATCCTTGAAATATAGCAACCCATCGTCCTTCGTTTCGAGTTTAAGTTCGAGTTTAAGTGGTAGTTCATATTTCAATAAGTCTTTGATCACATGGTAACTATCGTCATTTTTCATTTAGTATTTCATGTTTGGTTTAATTTAATCGTTTTAGCTCGTTTTTTTCTCAATCCGCATGACAATAAAACTACATCAACAACCATATTATATATTATTGTCAATGCATTTTAACCATAACTAATATTAAATAAAGTGTTCCTAAAATGCATTGATCAGTGACCTTTAGATGTACGCGGTAACTTAGTGATGAGATCCGTTGCAATGTTCTCCCACTTCCAAACTGGTATATCTGGTTGTACAAGCAAACCAGAAGGTCGTTGATGTTCAGCCTTGACTTTGAGACAAGTTAGGCATTTCGATACATACAAGGCAACATCCTTCTTCATACAAGGCCACCAGAACTAAGTACGAAGATCCTTGTACATTTTATCAGAACCATGATGGATAGAATATCAAGACTTGTGAGACTCGTCCATTACCAAGGTGCGAAGTTCGTCTTGTTTTGGAATCCACAAACGATCCTTGAAATATAGCAACCCATCGTCCTTCGTTTCGAGTTTAAGTTCGAGTTTAAGTGGTAGCTCATATTTCAATAAGTCTTTGATCACACAAGATCGTTGAGCTTGAAGGACACGAGATTGAATATCAGATAGAGTTCGAACAGAATGAAGCTTGACTCATTCCTTTCGACTAAGCGCATCGGCTACGACATTCCCCTTACCAGGATGGTAGCGGATCTCGCAATCATAATCGTTTAAGAGTTCAACCCAACGTCGTTGCCTCATGTTCAGCTCCTTCTGATTGAGAATATGCTGGAGACTTTTGTGGTCTGTGAAAACCACACACTTCGTTCCATAGAGGTGGTGTCTCCAGATTTTAAGTGCGAAAACCACAGCTCCTAATTCAAGATCATGAGTCGTATAGTTCTTCTCGTGAATTTTCAGCTGTCTAGACGCATAAGCTATGACCTTACCTCGTTGCATAAGAACGCAACCAAGTCCTAGATTCGACGCATCACAATAGACAACAAAATCATCGTTTCCCTCAGGTAGAGATAAAACAGGAGCATCACAGAGCTTTCGTTTCAGCGTTTGAAACGCTTCTTCTTGCTTAGGTCCCCACTCAAAAGGCTTATTTTTCTGAGTCAAAGCAGTGAGTGGAACCACGATCTTTGAGAAATTAGAAATGAATCGACGATAATAACCAGCAAGACCAAGAAATGATCGAATCCCTATAGGCGTCGTCGGTGTATTTGTGACAACTCGTATTTCAGAACCTATTGTTGTGCTTAATGTAACGTATGTGAACGTGAAGTGATTGTATGAACTTAATTGATTAAATGAATGTTATGTTGATATGTGCTTTGTGTAACGTATGTATGTATATAAACAACTCGGATCACACAACACTATTCGAACGCACAAGCCTTTGGGCTTTACTACTCACGGCCCACTCCTCTTGAAACCGAACCGAATGGACAGCTCATGTAGAGGGTTCGGCCCACCCACCCCTTGTGTCGCATAATATTAGGAGAAAGGGGTATATTCCTCATTTGGTTGCTAAACACTTTACACACAAACCCTAGTTCTCTATTTCTCTTGTTCGACGGCAACTCTCTTAGCAGAAGCATCACCTCGTGAAGTTCTCTTAATCGAACCACCTTGTGTTATCTTCTAACTGGTTAGTGTCTATCTATTGATTATATGTTATGTGATTATACATGTTTCATTCGATGATTGTAAATGATATATGATTGGTGATGATGTAAACTGTTAATATTGATGTCTCTAGAATCGGCTCACATGTGTATGATTTCATGTATTACTAGTTGGTGGGTAATGATGTGAGCCTATGATTGAATCGATGTGTATGTAATGTGTGGTCGAATGGTTTTCAAGTAAATCACATGAATGTCAGTACATGTCATCAGGCTTTTAATCGGCCCAGTCATGCTATTGTATTCAATAAAATTATAATAGGTTGCCAGATCCACTATCTCGGATCCATACATAGTATTTCATGTTGGGATTTTATGAATGGATATTGATTGGACCGAACCCCTGCTCCTTCATGTGATCATGTAGTAAATGGCTGGTATCAAGTTAATAGAATTGAAGATAAGTGATTTAATTAAGTGGATAGCTTTGACTAAAGTAAATGGCAGCCATGTGCTTTCTGAATCAAACCGTGTAGACATCTTTAATAATGTTGTCACTATGAATGTTAGGTGCATTAAAGGGAGAGATGATGAATGATTTTTGAACCGTTTGACTATGTTGCATGATTTGATTTATCTGAATGAATGTTAAATGCTGATCATGATTTAACCTAGGCGTAGAATCCAAAGATGTCCAAAGAAGTTAAATGATTGTGTTGATGATCGAACTAGTAAATGATTATGATGGATATTTATGTTTTGATTCATATGAATTGTTGATGATTTACTTGGTTTGATCGAACAATTGTTTGGATGGAAACTGTTAAGTGATAATTGTAAATAAAGAAACAATTGAATGATTTTAACTGTTTAACATAAATATCGGATGTTGTAAACTGTTCGCACAAGGAACCTAGTCGCACATTATACCTCCAGTCGCACAAGGCTTGCTGGATCGCACTAGATGAAATACGTTTAACTGTTGGGCCTCAAAGCCCAAGTGAGTCGCACAATATGATCTGAGTCGCACAAGATAGTTTGTTGTTTGTTGTTTTTGGGCCGTAGGGTTATATGTGGGCTGGGTATTAAAGCTGATCGCACAAGTTGTTATTTGTTTAATTGTTGGGCCGGTTACTTGTTGGACTAATCATGCTTATTTGGGCTTCTTATTACTTGGGCCGGGTATCAAATGGAATCGCACAAGATGCATAAATCGTACAAGTTGAATTACAAGTTTAGTGTTGGGCCGAGACATGTGTGGGCTTCATTTGTATGTTAAACTGATATCGTTTAAAACGTTCTATGTATGTACTATGTTGCCATGATCGATACGTGAAGCAATTTGTTAAACTATGTGTAATCATACGTGCCTTACTTGAACCTAAACCTGACATGTGTGATAACCATGTTAGGACGTGGTTGACCACTAGCTGCTAGACTTGACCTTTCCGTGTAATCTGCCGAGCAAACCAAGGTGAGTTCACACTTCGTTACAAAGCATGGGATTCCCAGGGGTTGGGAATGGGTTAAGGAATAGGGATTCCTCGTCCTGTTGAGACGTAATCAGGAACATAGATTCCTCGTCCTGTATGAGACGGATTTAACTATACTAGACTAGAACTCTATCAACGAAGTCCCTCCTTTTATATCGACTTAATCGCCGAGGCCAATGGCGAACGGGTCATTAGTTAAATAGCGCTATTAGGTTTAACAAACCTCACACCGTGCCGCAGAGGACGGGCGTGGACTAATGGACTATGGCACGTCAGTGATGATAGACACAGACGTTAGGGCACTTAAACATGACGAACGTTAGTAGTCGATATGGTAACGAGTCTGGTGGTTTAAACATGGGGTAGCCCCCACGGCCGAAATGCCAGATAACTATCATGGGGTAGCCCCCACGGCCATAGAGCCGGGCTGGAATAGCCAACGTAAGAATGGGTAACTAATAAACGTTTTTCGAACTATGGGGTAACCCCCACGGCTGGATAGCTGGTTAAGAACAAACTGCGTTTTCGGAACAACTATAAACTGGACAACCAAACGTGAACTCACTCGACATTGTTGTTGACTCGTTACTACATGCTTTGCAGGTCTATAGGTACTTAGCTGGAGCTTGCACAAGGAAGAGTCGTTGTGGGACATGGACAGCTGTGTGCCATGTTAAACCTTTGAATATTTAAACTTATGATTTGGTTTTAAAACATTATGCTTCCGCTCATAACTTAACTATGTTTGCTTTGGACACTAATCATGTTGGTTGGACTTTTACACTTAATTATTTACTTGTTCAATATGATTAGTGGTTTGATCCTGGTCAGTCACGCCTCCAAGCGGTGATACTCCGCATGTGGATTTTGGGGGTGTGACAGATTGGTATCAGAGCCATTGGTTATAGAGAACTTGGTTTTAATAAGGGAAAACGTTTTTGTTAAAACCAGACTATAACCTGTACAGTGCTCTACGATCCACAACGACGCTTCACTCCACGTGTAAGGCTCGACATTCTAGGTGATATGGTTTATGTTTATATTGCCTACTTGCTAGATTGCATAGAACTTTGCTCAGGGTATGCTTAGATAAGCGTAGCAACTATAGTTTGAAAACACATTTGTGCTTGCTCCCTACTGTCACTACACACTTACGCAGATTCGCGACACTTTTCCTATTTGTGTTTCCTTCGATGTGAGATCATGAGGGAAGGTGTGAACCTAACTCAAGCCAGTTGACGACTCTTATCAACGAACAAGTTACGGCAGCACTCGCAGCCGCTTAGGCAGGAGGAATAACCTGCTAATCCGAACCTAACCTAGGATGTTAGATCCTACTCTCATGACCCAACTCTCGCGCTTAACCCTGTTTCTTCTTCCTCGCGCAACAAGGTCAGAACGCTCAGCCGCCTGTATGCACATTTAAGACGTTCGTGGACTGTTGTCCTAATACTTTCAGTGGCACTAAAGGAGCTGTTGGACTCCTCCATTGGTTTGAAAAGCTCGAGTCTGTCTTAGAGATGGGTGAATGCCCTGAGGCCGTAGGGTGAAATTTGCCACTGGTACTCTCGAAGGCACTACGCTAACTTGGTGGAACGCGCAAGTTCAGATGCTGGGGCTGGCGGCTGCTAATGCCACCCCATGGAATGATTTTTAGGAACTGATCAAATGTGAAAACTGCACTCGTAACGACATCCACCAGCTGGAAGTGGAGTTCTTAAACCTGAAGATGACAAGGTCAGAGATAGAAGCGTACACGAAACGATCCAACGAACTGGCAGTGTTATGTCCAACTATGGTGGATCCTCCCGTCAAACGCATTGAGCTACACCTCAAAGGCTTAGTACCAGAGATTCAAAGCCATCTGACTTCTGCCAACCTTGCTACCATCCAGGGTGTTACTCGTCTTGCTCATCGTCTCACGAACCAGGCAGTGGAACAGAACAGACTGCCTAGGCGCGTATAAGTGCTACTGCTACTACCACTACTGCTACACCAGTGACAATAAACGAAAGTGGGATGGAACCTCCAGCAAGGGTTCGACTTCAGTTCAGTCCCAGGCACAGCAGCGAAAGATTGATGACTACCAGAGCCCTGGTCAGCAATCTTCTGGTAGTCAAGGGTAGGGTGGACATCGAGGAAACCTCCCGAAGTGCAACAGATGCAACAGGCACCATAGTGGTCAGTGCAACAGGGGTCGTTGCCAGAGGTGTCTCAAGATGGGTCATGAAGCTAAGGATTTCAGGAGCTCGCGACCTGCGAATCAGAACCAACAACAACAATAATCCGTGCAACGGGAATAAAAACGGAGGGTAATAACGATGGCAATAGTGCCAGGGGTCGAGTGTTCGTGATTGGTCAGGGTGATGCTAGGAATGACCCACAACGTTGTGATGGTTTCGACATCGTCATTAAGATGGACTGGTTATCCCAACACCAAGCAGAGATCCTTTGTAACGAAAAGATTGTCCGTATTCCTCGCCCATGTGATGAACCTCTCATGATTCGTGGCGACAAGAGTGGTGCTGTTGTGAGCATCTTCTCTTTCCTTAAAGCTCGGAAGTGCTTGAGAAAGGGCCACACCGCTATACTGGCTCTCGTTACTGACACCTCGAAGAAAGAGAAGAACATAGAAGATTTTCCGATTGTACGCGACTATCCTAAGGTATTCCCTGAGGAATTACCTGGTCTTCCGCCTCATCGCCATGTCGAGTTTCAAATCGAGCTAGCTCCTGGAGCAGCGCCCATAGCTCGTGCACCGTATTGCTTAGCTCCATCAGAGTTGAAAGAGTTATCTACGCAACTACAAGAACTCTTGGATAAGGGTTTTATTCGTCCTAGCTATTCGTCCTGGGGAGCTCCAGTGCTATTTGTGAAGAAGAGAGACGGTACTTTCAGAATGTGCATCGACTACCGTGAACATAACAAGGTGACTGTGAAGAATCGCTATCATCTTCCACGTATTGACGACTTGTTTGACCAGCTGCAAGGGTCGAGCTACTATTCAAAGATCGATTTGAGATCGGGATATCACCAGCTGAGAGTCCGAGAAGAGGACGTCTCCAAAACAGCCTTTAGAACTCGATATGGCCACTATGAGTTTTTGGTCATGCCTTTTGGGATGACAAACGCACCGGCGGTCTTCATGGACTTGATGAATCGAGTGTGCAATCCTTACTTAGACAAGTTCGTTATCGTCTTCATCGACGACATCCTGATCTATTCGAAGAGTCAGGAGGAACACGAGCAACATTTACGACTTATTTTGGAACTCCTTCGAAAGGAACAGTTGTACGCCAAGTTTTCAAAATGTGACTTCTGGCTTCGTGAAGTCCATTTCTTAGGCCATGTAGTGAACAAGGATGGGATTCACGTTGATCCATCCAAGGTAGATTCGATCAAGAACTGGCCTGCACCTCGTACGCCAACGGAAATTCGCCAATTCTTGGGATTGGCAGGTTACTACAGGAGATTTATCAAGGATTTTTCTAAGATTGCTCAGCCTCTTACTTCACTAACGCAGAAGGGCGTTGTTTATCGTTGGGGAACCGCACATGAGTTAGCATTTCAGCACTTAAAGGATAGACTTTGCAGTGCACCTATTCTTTCATTTCCAGAGGGCACAGATGACTTCGTGGTTTACTGTGACACATCCATTCAGGGTCTTGGTTGTGTATTGATGCAACGGGACAAGGTTATAGCCTACGCCTCGCGCCAACTCAAGGTTCATGAAAGAAATTGAACTACGCATGACTTAGAGTTGGGAGCTGTTATTTTTGCACTTAAGATATGGCGACACTACCTGTATGGCACCAAGTGTGCTATCTACACTGATCACAGAAGTCTCGAGCACATCTTCAAACAGAAGGAACTCAACATGCGACAGTGACGGTGGGTCGAACTGCTGAATGATTACGAGTGCTCGATCAGGTATCACCCGGGCAAAGCCAATGTTGTGGCTGACGCCCTCAGTCGAAAGGACACTGCGCCTAAGCGCGTACGAGCTTTACAACTCACTATACAGTCTAGTCTTCCTTCTCAGATACGAGATGCTCAGGTAGAAGCTTTGAAACCAGAAAACGTCAGGGCTGAAGCCCTACGCGGCTCAAGGCCACGCTTAGAACAGAAGGAAGACGGTGCTTACTACGTTACAGGACGCATCTGGGACCCACTTTATATACTGGTGGCCTAGCATGAAGGCACACATAGCAACATAAGTTAGCAAGTGCTTGACTTGTGCAAGAGTCAAGGCGGAATGCCAGAAACCTTCAGGCCCCCTTCAACAACCAGAAATACCACAATGGAAATGGGAGCAAATTTCCATGGATTTTGCTACTGGCCTGCCTAGATCTTAACGTGGTAACGATACTATTTGGGTGATCGTGGATCGACTCCCAAAGTCTGCTCACTTCTTGGCTATCAAAGAAACGGATAAGTTCTCCACACTAGCAGACGTATATCTTAAGGAAGTTGTATCGAGGCACGGAGTGCCCACCTCTATTATCTCAGATCGAGATGCACGTGTTACATCAGAACTGTGGCAAGCAATGCACAAGTCCTTTGGCTCACGATTAGATATGAGCACAGCTTATCACCCGCAAACGGATGGGCAATCGGAACGCACCATCCAGACCCTCGAAGACATGCTTAGGGCATGTGTATTTGACTTTGGCAACGGCTGGGAAAAGCATCTGCCACTTGTGAAATTTTCGTACAACAATAGCTACCACACCAGCATTAAAGCTGCTCCGTTTGAGGCATTGTACGGGCATAAATGCCGGTCACCTCTTTGTTGGGCAGAGGTGGGGGATAGTCAGATTTCTGGTCCAGAACTTGTGGTAGACACAACAGAACGAATTGCTCAGATACGACAACGAACGGCGGCAGCTCGTGACCGTCAGAAAGTTTACGCCGATAAGGGCAGGAAACCACTCGAGCTCCAGGTTGGGGAGCGTGTACTACTCAAAGTTTCACCCTGGAAGGGTGTGGTTCGTTTTGGCAAACGGGACAAACTTAACCCACGATACGTTGGACCTTTCGAAGTCATTGAGAAAATAGGCAAGGTGGCCTACAGACTGAACTTACCAGCAGAACTCAGTGCAGTTCACGACGTTTTCCATGTGTCAAATCTGAAGAAATGTCTGTCAGGGGAGACCCACGTAGTTCCTTTGAAGGAGCTCACGATCGACGAGCAGTTACGATTCGTCGAGGAACCTGTTGAAATCACGGACCGGGATGTTAAGGTCCTCAAGCATACCAGAATACCTCTCGTTCGAGTTCGATGGAACTCACGTCGCGGCCCAGAGTTCACCTGGGAACGCGAAGATCAGATGAAACAAAAGTATCCCCAACTGTTCGCAACCGGTACAACCACTACTGAGGCAGAAGCTACGGAATTTCGGGACGAAATTCCAGATCAACGGGGGGAGGATGTGACACCCCAGGAAAACCATACAACTTAACTAGCTTCCTCAGTGAGTACGTGCTAAATTTCGGGACGAAATTTCTTTCAACTTGGGGATAATGTGACAACTCGTATTTCAGAACCTATTGTTGTGCTTAATGTAACGTATGTGAACGTGAAGTGATTGTATGAACTTAATTGATTAAATGAATGTTATGTTGATATGTGCTTTGTGTAACGTATGTATGTATATAAACAACTCGGATCACACAACACTATTCGAACGCACAAGCCTTTGGGCTTTACTACTCACGGCCCACTCCTCTTGAAACCGAACCGAATGGACAGCTCATGTAGAGGGTTCGGCCCACCCACCCCTTGTGTCGCATAATATTAGGAGAAAGGGGTATATTCCTCATTTGGTTGCTAAACACTTTACACACAAACCCTAGTTCTCTATTTCTCTTGTTCGACGGCAACTCTCTTAGCAGAAGCATCACCTCGTGAAGTTCTCTTAATCGAACCACCTTGTGTTATCTTCTAACTGGTTAGTGTCTATCTATTGATTATATGTTATGTGATTATACATGTTTCATTCGATGATTGTAAATGATATATGATTGGTGATGATGTAAACTGTTAATATTGATGTCTCTAGAATCGGCTCACATGTGTATGATTTCATGTATTACTAGTTGGTGGGTAATGATGTGAGCCTATGATTGAATCGATGTGTATGTAATGTGTGGTCGAATGGTTTTCAAGTAAATCACATGAATGTCAGTACATGTCATCAGGCTTTTAATCGGCCCAGTCATGCTATTGTATTCAATAAAATTATAATAGGTTGCCAGATCCACTATCTCGGATCCATACATAGTATTTCATGTTGGGATTTTATGAATGGATATTGATTGGACCGAACCCCTGCTCCTTCATGTGATCATGTAGTAAATGGCTGGTATCAAGTTAATAGAATTGAAGATAAGTGATTTAATTAAGTGGATAGCTTTGACTAAAGTAAATGGCAGCCATGTGCTTTCTGAATCAAACCGTGTAGACATCTTTAATAATGTTGTCACTATGAATGTTAGGTGCATTAAAGGGAGAGATGAGGAATGATTTTTGAACCGTTTGACTATGTTGCATGATTTGATTTATCTGAATGAATGTTAAATGCTGATCATGATTTAACCTAGGCGTAGAATCCAAAGATGTCCAAAGAAGTTAAATGATTGTGTTGATGATCGAACTAGTAAATGATTATGATGGATATTTATGTTTTGATTCATATGAATTGTTGATGATTTACTTGGTTTGATCGAACAATTGTTTGGATGGAAACTGTTAAGTGATAATTGTAAATAAAGAAACAATTGAATGATTGTAACTGTTTAACATAAATATCGGATGTTGTAAACTGTTCGCACAAGGAACCTAGTCGCACAAGTCTTGTCAGTCGCACATTATACCTCCAGTCGCACAAGGCTTGCTGGATCGCACTAGATGAAATACGTTTAACTGTTGGGCCTCAAAGCCCAAGTGAGTCGCACAATATGATCTGAGTCGCACAAGATAGTTTGTTGTTTGTTGTTTTTGGGCCGTAGGGTTATATGTGGGCTGGGTATTAAAGCTGATCGCACAAGTTGTTATTTGTTTAATTGTTGGGCCGGTTACTTGTTGGACTAATCATGCTTATTTGGGCTTCTTATTACTTGGGCCGGGTATCAAATGGAATCGCACAAGATGCATAAATCGTACAAGTTGAATTACAAGTTTAGTGTTGGGCCGAGACATGTGTGGGCTTCATTTGTATGTTAAACTGATATCGTTTAAAACGTTCTATGTATGTACTATGTTGCCATGATCGATACGTGAAGCAATTTGTTAAACTATGTGTAATCATACGTGCCTTACTTGAACCTAAACCTGACATGTGTGATAACCATGTTAGGACGTGGTTGACCACTAGCTGCTAGACTTGACCTTTCCGTGTAATCTGCCGAGCAAACCAAGGTGAGTTCACACTTCGTTACAAAGCATGGGATTCCCAGGGGTTGGGAATGGGTTAAGGAATAGGGATTCCTCGTCCTGTTGAGACGTAATCAGGAACATAGATTCCTCGTCCTGTATGAGACGGATTTAACTATACTAGACTAGAACTCTATCAACGAAGTCCCTCCTTTTATATCGACTTAATCGCCGAGGCCAATGGCGAACGGGTCATTAGTTAAATAGCGCTATTAGGTTTAACAAACCTCACACCGTGCCGCAGAGGACGGGCGTGGACTAATGGACTATGGCACGTCAGTGATGATAGACACAGACGTTAGGGCACTTAAACATGACGAACGTTAGTAGTCGATATGGTAACGAGTCTGGTGGTTTAAACATGGGGTAGCCCCCACGGCCGAAATGCCAGATAACTATCATGGGGTAGCCCCCACGGCCATAGAGCCGGGCTGGAATAGCCAACGTAAGAATGGGTAACTAATAAACGTTTTTCGAACTATGGGGTAACCCCCACGGCTGGATAGCTGGTTAAGAACAAACTGCATTTTCGGAACAACTATAAACTGGACAACCAAACGTGAACTCACTCGACATTGTTGTTGACTCGTTACTACATGCTTTGCAGGTCTATAGGTACTTAGCTGGAGCTTGCACAAGGAAGAGTCGTTGTGGGACATGGACAGCTGTGTGCCATGTTAAACCTTTGAATATTTAAACTTATGATTTGGTTTTAAAACATTATGCTTCCGCTCATAACTTAACTATGTTTGCTTTGGACACTAATCATGTTGGTTGGACTTTTACACTTAATTATTTACTTGTTCAATATGATTAGTGGTTTGATCCTGGTCAGTCACGCCTCCAAGCGGTGATACTCCGCATGTGGATTTTGGGGGTGTGACAGTATTCCAATCCTTAATAGCTGCTATCTTGTATGGATCTTCATGAATACCCTGCTCATTGACTATATGACCCAAAAACTGAACTTCTTTAAGCCAGAATTCACACTTGGAGAATTTAGCAAAAAGTTGTTCCTTCTTCAGCAGTTCCAAGGTCAAACGAAGGTGTTGCTCGTGGTCGGCTCGAGACTTTGAATAAACGAGAATATCGTCGATGAACACAATAATGAACTTATCTAAATAAGGTTTACAAACCCCGTTCATTAAGTCCATGAAGATAGCTGGAGCATTTGTCAAACCAAAAGGCATGACAGTGAACTCGTAGTGCCCATATCTCGTACGGAATGCAGTTTTGGGAATATCTTCTTCGAGTACACGAAGTTGATGATACACAGATCACAGATCGATCTTGGAAAAGCATGAAGCACCTTGCAGCTGGTCTAAGAGATCATCAATTCTAGGTAGGGGATATCGATTCTTGATGGTAAGCTTATTAAGCTCACGATAATCGATACACATTCGAAAAGATCCATCTTTCTTTTTCACAAAGAGGACAGGAGCTTCCCAAGGCAAAAAGCTCGGACGGATGAATCCGTTATCAGACAATTCTTGAAGCTGTTTCGATAACTCTTACATCTCCGACGGTGCAAGACGATAAGGTGCTTTCGCAATCGGGTTGGCATTGGGTACAAGGTCAATATGAAACTCGACTTGACGAACTAGAGTCAAACCAGGCAGTTCATCGGGAAACATCTCTGGATAATCCCGAACAATCGGAATATCCTGAATACTCTTGCTCTTGCCTTTCTCCTCGGTGACATGTGCCAGGAAAGCAACATATCCTTTTCGTAAATAACTTTGGACCTTTGTACACGACATAAGCTTCAAACCATCTGATGGTTTTTCACCACGAACTTCCAGAACATTGCCAGATGGAAGAGGAATACGAACAATCTTATCAAAACAAACCACCTCAGCATGATGTTTGGTTAACCAATCCATCCCCACGATAATATCGAAACTCCCAAGTTGCATCGGCATGATGTCAATGGGAAAAAGATGGTTATCAAGGTTTAACTGACAATCACGAATAATAGAATTGAGAAGAAGAGGTTTACCAGTAGCAACTTCGACAAATAAGGGTTTCCTCAGTTTAGTTCTAGGTATCGCAAGCAAAGGTTCAAAAGATAATGAAACAAAACTTCTATCGGCACCAGAATCAAAAAGAATAGATGCAGGTCGATTGTTAACAAGAAACGTACCATTAACCACTTCGTTGTCAGCCCTCGCTTCGTTAGCATTTAGATTGTACGCTCGCCCACGAGCGGGATTCACATTTGCGTTGACATTAGCATTCGGGTTCGCATTAGCATTCGTGTTTGCATTCACCAGCCTCGGACAGTTGTTGCGGAAGTGACCAAACTCTCCGCAATTGAAACATGAAACCGGTGGGAATCTAGCAGCATTCCCCTGAACTGGAGCTTGATTCTGAACAATCTGATTCTGACCCAAACGACAGACGTTGGCCAGATGCCCAAACTTACCACACGTTGTACATTGCCTACAAGCTTGTTGTGCAACATGATGACCGTTGCAGCGAGCACAATGAGGTGCGGTACCAGGATACGCTTTCTTCGCAGGTGGTTGAGCTGGTGGCTTCTGAGGGTTCTGAGCAGTAACTGCAAAGTTCTGAGCACCCTTTTGCTTTCTCGACTTCTTCGACGACTCACCTTTCTTACCCTTACCTTACCATTTTCCTTGACAGATTTGGTCGACTTCTTCTTATCACCCTTGCAGGTAAGTTTTCCCTTCCTGACTTGTGACTCAGTCAGGGTAGCAGATAACTCGATCGCGTGACGAACAGTAGTAGGATTAACACCAGTCACAATATCCTGTATGGAATCGGGTAAACCATCGATATACCTCTCTATCGCTTTCTCCAACGGGGTAACCATAGTAGGACACAAAAGACTGAGTTCCTCAAATCGATCCGTATAGGCACGGTGTTCTCCCCCATCTTGTTTTAGATTGTCAAACTCTCGTTCCAAAGCTCGAATTTCGTGACGGGGACAAAACTCTTTCATCATGAGAGCTCGAAGCTTTTCCCATGTTTGTGCCAATGCCACTTCGGCACCCCTGTCATGCATCACTCCGTTCCACCACGTAAAAGCATGCTTCTCAAACACACTTGATGCAAATTCAACCTTACGCCCATTCGGACATTGCACATGTCTGAATGTGTTCTCGATACTTTCGAACCATTGAAGGAGCGCAGTTGCTCCTTGCGACCCAGAAAACTTTAGCGGCTTGGCAGCATTGAAATTCTTGAAATTACATTGTGCATTGTTATTATTATTGTTGTTGTATAGCTAGTGGATTTGGGTCACAACGCCTGGAAGCACGGCAGCCATTTGCTGAGAGACAAGGGCTGCGACTTCTTCAGCAGTAAAAGATTGTGCATCACGTCGAGGAGGCATTGTCTAACAAGGAAATATGAGAAACGAGTGAGGTCGACAATTAGGAAAAACAAAAGAGGTATTGAAAATATCGACGAAACATAAGGAAGGCGATCATTTGTTCGTTACTTCGAACAAACAAACGACACGCAGTGACTAATCAAAGTAATGAATCAAAATAATGTATCGCGAAGACATGCTCGCCTATAAGTGAACACTCACCCTAATAGTTCCCAGGTAAGAGTGACTGGTCCGATTATGTGGATTTGTACGAACACTCTAGCCTTAGATAGAAAGCTCAGGGTATAGGCATTCACTCTTCCAGTTTGCACGTGTTCACATTATTTAGACTCAAAATTTGACGAGATTTTGAAAACTTAGAAGGCACTAAGCCAAAAATGAGTCAAACAGGAAGGGTTCAAAACCTTACAACAGAGGGCTCAAAACCTAGTAATCAATCATCCTAGAACGGATGATTAATTTTTGAAGCATATTCGGATTTTGTGTTCTCGTTGTAGTTATCACCTAAAGGTAGGTGACGGTTTTGTTTTTTTTTTAAATCTAAACGCAAATCAACTTACGTTGGGGTCCTAGAAAGTTATAGTCTAGGTCAAAGTATTACTAATAACCTAATTCCCTATAACCATTGGCTCTGATACCAACTTCTTCTGTCACACCCCGACCACGTAAAACAATAAATCGTGGCGGAAACGTCGGGGAGTGTTGTAACATAATTATTGTTTCGAAACCATGGATACAAAAGAGTCTCGTTTTATTTATTCATTAACATTGTCTCAAAGTTAAACAAGCAAGTCAAACATAGTCTATCATCGTTATTAAATCACTAAGGCCTCCTCTAGTCCTAAGTGAGCATGCATCCTATTCGCAATCAACATTAAGCAACATCACCTGAAACATATGTAAAAACAAAGTCAGCAAAGAAATGCTGGCGAGCACATAGTTTTTGTGTGAGTGTCAGATTCATGGCTCGTTTACATATTGAAATATCTCGTACAACTTCATCAATCGATATTTGAAACCTTGTTTTGTAAACCATTTTTATTGTAAAATGAATAACCAAGTCAAAACATATTGGTTATAATTTATAAACCTCGATGCCATGAATCTTAACCCAAAACATTTGTTTATGTAAACCAAATCATAAATCGTTCTCATAATAAAACTCGTATGGTTTATATAGTTTCATAAACATCGTTGTGTGACATCGTTTAACTCGTTATCGTTATAGATCATCGTTCGTTTGTTTAAATCGTTCATAATTGTTCAAAATCGTACAATTGTTTAATATCGTTCTTGTTCCCATCGTTCTCGTTTTAATTGTGAAAACTACTTTTGTTCGTCTCGCTAATAACATTCAAACCTTCGTGACTCGTTCATCGTTCAACTCATATTAACAAACCACCAAAGGGTAAGTTAACAATCATCAGTTTCAGTCGTTACCCACTTAACCCACACATAACCATGGGTGCAGTCTGATAACGGGATTTATCGGATCCTATGGTACCATAACCTAATACTGGTCGGTTCGGCCAAAATTAATGAATGTCATTCATTATGTAACTACAACCAACAAGTTCGTTCACATTGTCGAAATCGTTATTAGGTTAGTATAAACCATCGTAATCGTTTTTGAAACCATCGTTAAAATATCGAAATCGTTTTGATACATATGAATCACCCCAAAACAATTGAAAACAGTAAAAGAGGGGATCTATGTACTCACCTTTGGGTGCGTTTTTATATGTTAACACAATCCCTCAAATTGTTTATTTGTCCTAAATTAAATAAGAATGATTTAATAATCAAAACTCACAAAAATACATAGGTTTCTCCGACACTTAAAATTTTCACAAAACTTTGAGATTTTTCTCAAAAAGTTATTATTTTTTATTATATTAGTGTATTTATATACACGGGTTAGCGTAATACACATAATCTCGTCAACACTAACACATCATCATACACATATTGTAAAACACATAGCACATTGTAACACATAAAATTTACCCATGAATAACCCATTCTAGTGTATGTCGAAAAACACTTATTTTAGCGATTCGGTAATATTTTTGGGCGTCGTAAGTCACGTATGAGTAACCAACCACCAAGTAAACTTAATATAAGTTAAAATACTTATTTTTATATCAAAAATATCTTTTTACTTACTGATCTAAAACAGTTTTATAAAAATCCTCCGAAAAGGCGATTTTTAACCGTTTTACCGCATAGTTTTGCATCAAACGTTACCCGAATCATCCCAAATCGAAAAGACTTGAAATTTTAACATAACCCATGTTATTTACTGAATAAAATAGTGGTTATACTCATGATAGTGCAGGTCTTACATAAAGCACATAAATCATGCAAATTTCACATAATTTACCACTTTTTAAGCTATATGTACAACATGCAAAGCTATCAATCCTTTGTCAAAGTTTCATGCCATTATAATACATCAAATAATATTATTTTTAGTGTTTATAACCTGTTCAAAAACAATTTTGTCGTACAACCCTTTTTTACCATTTCTTGAGCTTTAAATCAACATGTATCTTCATGTACAAGTGCCTAAAGCACACTATCATTTCATCAACATTTCATATGAACTAAATGCATCCAAAATGCAACTTATTTATATTTATTTGCTGATGTAATTTAACATTTATCATATCATGCATAGATTATTAAACACTTGCATTTTTAACTATTATTCAAGATCAAGCAACAACCTAAACATATACTTATCAAAATAAAGCTCAAAACTCATACACACATGTATATGTATGTACGGTCATACACACACATATGAACATCACCATTTTTATTTTGTAACAAGACTCATTTCATTTTAGATTTCAAGTTTGTGAAAATTCCAAGATTCAAGAAAACCTCAATCATCAAGAACAACCAAGAATCAAGAATATGATTTAAACATAAATGTTATACCTTCAAGATTCAAGAAAACCTCAATCATCAAGAACAACCAAGAATCAAGAATATGATTTAAACATAAATGTTATACCTTCAAGATTCAAGTAAGTTGTTGGATGAGATTTTGATGATAGGAAGCTTGAAATCACTTGAAAACACCTTGGAAACCCCTTTAGATCTTCACACCAACTTGAAATATGCTTGAAATGGAGCTTGAATATGAAGAACAAAGTTTGAAGGTTTGAAGATGGAGAGAGAAGGGAGGTGGACGGTTGGGAGGAGAGAGAGAGTGAGGGATATGGAGTGATGTAGGAAAGATTATAATCTTGTGTGAAGATATGAAGTGATATGGAAGGATTATATGGAAGATATGGGATTGTCATGCAACAACAAGTGTCCACCAGAGATCTAATAGAATATTTGCAAAATGTAGCAAAATATTTGGTGGGGCCACACATCCATGTGACCGTAATATTCATAAGGTGGGGGGGTCCAAGTGTAATTTTGATGGTAAATAAGATAAAAGTAGGTGTTTAACTGGATACCGGGTATTTTATCTAGTGTTTAAATCCCGGTTTATGGCGTTCTAAATTATTTTTATTATTCTATAAAAATGAACTCGCCAAAATATTACTGAAATAAATTTCAGTTGCCAAGACTGGCTGCGTTGTCAGCGTTCTGCAGTAGAAGCACTGTGTCGCGCAGAAACACGCGGTACGCGCTTAAACTTGAAAAATAACGTTTTAAGTGTTTTAATTTATTTTCAACACGAACCTGATTAAAAATAAAATTTTAATCATAACAAAATATTTTTGGGATTTAAATATTATCCGGGCGGTCACCAACGTTCGTTTCGCAGTTTTGTCGTAATTAGTCCTTTAGTTCAAATAAACATGTTTTCGCCATACCGAATCCTTCGAAACTTATTTCTAAGTTATGTAAAGGATATTTAGGGTATGTTTGGCTTACGTCACAGTTCCGGAGTGTACGTCGCGTTAAACTGATTGCGTTTACGCACCAGTTTGCGTATAACCTTCCAGAAAGCGACTTAAAGCTTGAAATGAGAATCGAATCAAATTGTAAAATCATCAAACACAATTACACACATAATAACACCAAAACACATTGTTTTATTGATAATCAACATTGTTTTACATTATACGATGATTACAGAACACAGTTGTTACACTTTTATCTTGTATACGGGTCGTATAATGTTATACGACCCGTATACAATTAACAACTTTTTTTTATTAGTATATGTGGAATTGAGAAAATCTATCATTACTGGTATATAGAATTGATGAAAACGTTGTCGGTATGTGTTCAGAACATGAAATAAGATTAAGTTTACTTTGCTTTTGATTTATGTTTATCAGCTGGTCACCTTAACTCAAACTTTTCATCATTACAAATTTCGAAACATGAAATAAGATCAAGCTTATTTTGCTTTTGCTTCATGTTTATTGACTAGTCACCTTAACTCAAACTTTTCATCATTATAAATTGTCAAAACATGAAATAAGATCAAGCTTATTTTGCTTTTGCTTCATGTTTATTAACCGGTTACCTTAACTCAAAGTTTTCATCATTACAAATTGTCGAAACATGAAACAAGATCAAGCTTATTTTGCTTTTGCTCTATGTTTATCAACTGATCATTTATTTGAGTTCTAACGAACTACTTTCTCTTGATTACCAGTATGTAAAATTGATGAAAACGCAGTCGGTATGTGTTCAGAGCGAATATGTCCATACATGCATTTAATTTACTCACATCATTACAAATTGTCAAAACATTAAAAAACATTTCAAATTCATCGCCAACCTAAATCCATGAATTCCGCCTTCTTGTATTTATCAACGATCTCCTGATATTGAATTATACGTTCCTTGTAAAAGTTTTCCCAGCTCACTGCTGATGTATGCCGTGTCGGTTGTCGCTAGTATCCTGACGGGTTAGGCATTGGATATTCCCCGTCTAACTTGACATGAATAAAATGGCTCTTGTTAACATGTACAAGCGTAACAGTTTGATGAGGAACACTCCGTTCGGCTATTTTCAACATTGGAAAAAATGTAGTACAACCGACGTCGTTTAATAAGTGACAAATGACGTTCCACAGGTTAGCTATCATGACCCTCGTGAAAGGCATTATCAGCCACTTATCACCCGGTGCAAAACTCTATATCGTTCCAATCCAAAGAGTTTCGAACTAACTGAAACTCAACTGAATTTATTGTATTCCATTTAACATCTGTAAAAACGGATCCCCAAAACCTGACTTGTAATGAAAACTGATCCAAAGTACTCGAATAAATGTGAACTTTTATAATGTTTTTTTGTGTTTAATGGTTGTTGATAAATTGGATCAAAATAAGCAAAATTATGTGATTTAGAAATATTATGTTTATAATTATAAGGTTAAAAAAATGTATACATATTAATTGAAAATGTAAATAAAAAAACATGGGCTAGACCGTTAAAGAAAGTTATGAAGTTAATCATTGTTTTTATCTGAATTATTATTAGTATTATTAATATCTATTAATAATACAAGTGAAATGAACAGTGTATGTTGTGCTGGCCATGTTTGTTGTGCTGGATGTTTAGACTCATGACACCTTTTTTTCTTGGGTTTTTAAACCTCACTCCACAATCTTCTTTATTTATCACTGATATCTTTCTCTCTCCATCATCTTCTTTATCCACTACCTCTGTTATCTCTCTCATATTTCACCGATCTCCGGTGATCTGAGGTGATGTCCGACGACTTGAGGTGACTTTTGTTTCATTCCGGTGGCGCTAATGAGTACAAATATGTCGTCGCTTCATCTTTCCGTTCCAAACGGCGGCATCTTCAGTGCCGACGATGGTGGACAGCGCCGATGACGGCATCTCCGGTTTCAACCTTGGTTGTTGATTGTTGCGACGGTGACCGATTGCATGTGGTTACTTCTAAATTTTTGTCATTGGTTATTTCTTGACTGTGATAGTTGAAAACATTTTCCGAAAATTGATGAGGTTGGCGTGGCAAGGATGGTGGATGTAACGCCTCGCTTTTCGCAACTTACCGTTTTTAGAAAGATCGTAATGCATTACTATTTTTCAAAAGTTTATTCCTCTTGTAATCGTAACTCGCTTTGAAACGTCGTAAATCCGGGACTTTGATTGTAACAAAATGGAACTCTTCTTATGAAATAAACACTTTTTTATATTCATTTAAACGTTTGATTTAATTGTAAACGTATTGCGTATTCGTATCATAAACATATTTAAGCGCACAAACGATTATTCGAAACCACGTAATTTGCATATTCTACACGTACATATACTAGATTAATCATTTCCATACTTTATTTATCCTTTGCAACAGAAGAACCATGTTTTTCATACTTGTTACACTTGTTATGTTGTCACACCTTAAAAATACCATATTGTATACCCATTTTATCCCTAACCACATGTCATTACACTTGATTAGATGGGTAATTATCTGTTATACATACTTAACATAACTTAAACGACCCAAATGTACATCTTTTGTTATAAATAAAAAAAGAAATAAAAAAATAAAATGAATAAGTTGCTAATTGCAGCTATATGCTGCTTTAATGTTTCTTTTCTTATTAGTTTCAACCTCCATTACTTATTATAACATAAAACATATAATACACCACTAATAGGTAGAAGTATATGGCACACATTAAAAGAAAGGTAGATATTATTGGCTGCTAAGCAGCCTTCGGCCGCACGCCCCAAGACAGCAGCAAATTTGCTTTGTTTTAATTCTTTAACACCCAACTACTTATATTGATTTCCAACCAACCTTAACCCTAATCCTTCCCTATAAGTACCACCCCATATCCATCCATTCGCACACTTTTAAAACCTTCAAACACTTCAAAAACACTCCTTAATTCAGCACTTTTTAAGCAGAATCTGGACAGAAACATTCAACCTTTTTAAGTGAGTTGCAACTCACTTTTACTTCACCTTTCTAGTCTTTTCTTTTTCTTAACACTTGGAACACCTCTAGGAGTATTTCCATAGGTTTTCCATGGAAAACCAAGGCTGGAACATCAACCAAATAAGGTTAAAAGTGCAAGAAAACTTTCTGTTTTGTATAAACACTTGTTAAACCTACTTAAACTTAAGGTTTCTCATACACATTCCTATGTCCTTATGCTCATAATCAATTCTATGGTTAGTTGGGCTTAAAAACAAGGTTGTGACATGTAAAATCAAAGGTTTAAACCTCATAAACATTCTATTTTGTTTGGGTTTTAACCCACAAGTGATGAACAAGCTTAAAGCTTGAAGATTGTGTGATTATGGGACTAGCTTGGGCTATCCTACTTGAAAATCCACACATCACTTGATGTTTTCTTAGATTATTTATAGTTATTTCATTCCTTATTGTATGTTCATGACCCTCCTTGTTGTCTAGGACAACATGTGTAGTGGTGGACACCAAAGAGGTTCCTAAATGGAAGACTTGTCTTTCCTACCTCATGCATGACTTATGTGAAATACAAAAGAGGTTCCTAAAGGGAGGATTTATCCTCCTACCTCATGCTTGACTTATATGACCATATGATATCTATATAACCTATATATTATTCAAGTCACCAAACTTTTGATGATGAACTAGTGGTCATTTGTCAAATGTTAAGTTACATCATCTAAAACTTTAATAAATTGCTATGATTATAATGGGTATTTTGACCCATGAAAACATTCTAACCCTTTGGGTATCATAGTGTCAAACAAGTATTATATAACTAGATGATTATTTTCCTGATATATCTATTTTCATACATTTTAAACTCCGAATCCTTAAACCCGAATATAAGCATCCCTTAAACTCCAAATAGAGCACATTCATCTTTCTAGTCTCAACAACTTCGTCACATTTAAACACTTTTGGGTGCAACATGTATGTTATACAAAACACAACACTTGAAACTATTTTAATCTCTATCCATGCTTTAACATGAAACTATATAATGCTTGTTAATCTCTTATGCTATGTAAACTTTTCGTGTCTATATGCTCATTAACTTTGTACAAGCCTACCTTAACAATTATAGCGCTATAGGATTATCGCACCGCCCACGAGTCTTGGGGTATTGTTAAGTTAAACATGTTAACATCCCGTTATTCTTTGGGATAGTCAAAATTAACGCGTTGAAAACTTGGATTTGAACATATAGCTTACACCGTTTCAACATATCAGTAACTTGCATATTGTTATTCATGTTTGATATGAGCCTTTAAACAATATTAATCTATATTATGCTATGTATGAAAACTTGTATACTCGCCAACATTTTGTTGATCATATTTTAATACATGTTGCAGGTTGATAGACAGGATGATGCTAAGTGAAGAAACAAGATTTAGGAGGATTTAGAAACACACTTAGATTAATTTACTTTGTCAATGTATGTTTGAAACAATGTTGTTTATGTTTGATTCTTGTATGACATTTTTAGCAATTTATGAAATTTACTTTAAATTATATTGTCACATAGTGCTATGAAGTTTTGAGCAATTTGTTCGTCTCATCCCGATGTTTCCGCCATCGGTTAGGGTGTGACAGATTGGTATCAAAGCCATAACTACAGGGAATTAGAAAAAGTAGGAATGCTTTTACCTAGTCTATAGTTTTAGAGCTTTATTCTTATGTTTTGCTTGAAACTACTTGCATGCTACTTTAGTTGCTTTTATTTATTCTCTTTTGATCTTTTAAACATATATGTCACTTATGTGTTAACACTTGACATGCTATTCTTATATGTTAATACTTGTTTTATTATGTGTTAATACTTGTTTTATTGTTCTATTCTTTATATGTTATTCTTGACATACTTTCTTATGTGTTAATATTTGTTTCATTATTCCTCAACATACACATTTCCTAAGGCATTTTACTATATTTCACTAAACTCGAAAACACTCGTATTACACAAACGAGACGAGTTTACCAAAATAGGCGTGAAACCCACAATTTGGTAAACGAATCTCAACCTGCTTGATTCTATTTTTGCACGAAATTCACCATTAAGTTAAGAGTGAAATCCACATCTTAATGGAGAATTTCAAATTCAAATTCTAGTGGACCCTCGTCAACGTGTCGAAATTTAATTTTGACCCGACGAGTACCAACCACACTTAGGGCACGAAGTCGTCAAGTTAGGGGTGAAACCCACATCTCGTCGAGTAGTCCCACTCCTTGATTTTTAAAAATTCCGCCAAATCTCGAATTTTCGATTGAATTGGGACATGTAGTAACCGGAAGGGTAAATACCATTAACCGACATGTCGGCGAGAGTATTTCACCTATTAGGCCAAAGCATGCTTCTCAAATTCAACAGACTTTTCGATCACTTTGGTTAGTCAAAGTTCCGTTATTGAACCATCCAAGTTTAATCGAACCTACGTTTTACTATTATCAACTTTATTGGATACAATCCTCTCTTTTCACATTCGAATTATCCTTGCGATTTTCTTTTTACACACTCATTATACTAAAACCTTTCATACACATATATATTATCTCACATGCATGATTTCACATAATTTTATCTACATCCATTGTAACACCAAATGGGGACATGTCATCAAGATAGGAGTGATTTCCTTACCTTGACGATCGACTCTGCTTCTTTCTCTCATCTTACAACGACCTCACCAACGGGTTAGGGGTGATTCCCTTACCTAGGTGATCGTTAACAAGACTTTCTTTTAATAGACTTTAGTATGCAAACACGATCATGTTTATACCTAAATCATTTATCATTCGTTAAAATCCCTATTTATTTCAAAATGCATTGTTTATTCAAATGTATTTCTTACGCTACAATCTATTTCCATATAACTCACATACACGAAATTTTTAATCATACCATAAATGTTTGTTCCTCGATTTTCAAAATTTTACAAAATGCTACTCATCAAATTAGTCGGTCTAATAAATCCATTGCCCACAAAAATTTCGTATTCAACGTAATTATTAAAACACGCTCACCACATATCATTATACTAAAGACTTTATTTTCAATTGGGAATCAAACAGACTTTTCACACACACCTACAAAATATTACAAATATTGTTCGATTGTTTACTAGAACTCATTTCAAAATCAATAAAATATTTTTATTAAGAACATTTTTCAATAATCACTAAATTCATATACCAAACTTTTTTTTCTAAGGATCAACATTTTCACAAGAACTTCTAAAACTTCGAATTTCTTCTTTAATACAATGTTATTTGAAATGATCCAAACTTACAAATTTCTGGAACTTTTTCAACATCACTCAATACGTCAATTGAACTCAAACACACGTGGGCAAGAAAACTTCATAGGAACCGACGATTTTCAACTCATGCAAATTCTTTTAAAACAAGAGTAGTATTTCCATTCTTTCGCAAAGTACAACACACATAACCAACAGATGTTTTATACTCTCTTTACACTCGCAAAACTAGATTCTACATTCCATGTCAACTCAATCTATTTTGATTCAATTAAACTTCACGTTTTGCTCAAACAACTATACATGCATATCATCTCACTCGTTTTGGTCAATATAACGCGTCAATCTCACGCATATAACTCGTTTTCTTTTTTTTTTTCATACTAAAAACTTCTTGATCTTTTACGTGCTTAAATTCGTATATTTTGATATTTACCACATACAAAATCATTATTTCTTACATTCATATTCATATTCATACTTATACATCTTATGCCTATACTTATATTCATACTTATGCACATATCCATAATCATACATTTTATACATATACTTATACTCATATCATAATCATAGGTTTAATGTTTATACTTATACTCATATTCATACTTATGCTATTACTTATATTCATACGCATAACCCCATTTATACTCATATTCATACATTCGTACCTATACACGAGTGTAACCCGAGGGGTTCACTTACGTTGGCCACTTACATGCTTAAACATAAACATGTTTGTATACTACATTCTTATATGCACACATTCGTATTTTCAAAAAAAAATTGTATAACCCGATTCATACGCAACTAGTACAAGCTATGCGGTTCATGCGACAATCAATATAATCACGGGTGCACACGGGGTTATAGTGATAGCGCATGAGAATCATAGAGTGTACTACTGTGTATGGTAAGACACGGAACGTAACATGACACCGAATATGAAACAGATGTAGCATGTTTGAAATAAGGTGGATACGCCGCTGGTACTTCCTATATATAAGTGTTTTCACCATGTTACCAAACTTTCGTAAAATGTGCCATGAGAAATTCGGTCTTTTGCAGACCTATTTAGACCTAATATACAAACTTTAACAACTCACAAATGCATCGCTAAATGTGCGATATCCGATTATCCACGACGAGACCTCATTCTTAACACATCGCTTTCGTTTATCCAATACTTATGTCGTTCTTGTACTCGCATTCGTTTATTAGATCAATCGTTCACTTTTATATCTCCATTATTCTCAGTTATTCTTTGCCTTTTAAACAAACCTCGTTTACAATCAAGTCTGTTTAAACATTCGAAACCTAAAATACTTCCTTGCTTTAAACTATCTTCCATTCTTACTTACGTGCAAACACACTTAGTTGGCTTTTACCTCCAAAACCATTTGTTAAAATACTCAACTTTCTTGTTTCTCACCAATGAACAAGTTTCCACAAAAACTGAGACTTATCAACACTCTTTAAAACCAATAAAACCTTTCACATAAACTACCGTGTGACCACGCTTTTCATCAAAATAAAAACCGTTTGTACAAAATTCTCCTTCTTAAAACAACACTTTTTAATACATCTCAATTTTGAACTATTCGAAACTTGCTTAAGCTCACTTTGCCTATACACGCACCTACATATCTTTACTTTTGCTTAATGCCTCAAATCATTTTAGCCAAACGAACTTTTTTACAAACCCATCTTTTCGTTCTTCAAAATTTCACACTTTTCAAATCGTCCCAAACTTCAAAGTCCTAATTTTAAACAATCATCCTTTTTCCAAAATCTTCTTCAAGTCTTCCTCTTGAATAAATTTCGGAACGAAATTTCCTAAAGGAGTGGAGAGTGTAACGCCTCGCTTTTCGCAACTTACCGTTTTTAGAAAGATCGTAATGCATTACTATTTTTCAGAAGTTTATTCCTCTTGTAATCGTAACTCGCTTTGAAACGTCGTAAATCCGGGACTTTGATTGTAACAAAATTGAACTCTTCTTATGAAATAAACACTTTTTTATATTCATTTAAACGTTTGATTTAATTGTAAACGTATTGCGTATTCGTATCATAAACATATTTAAGCGCACAAACGATTATTCGAAACCACGTAATTTGCATATTCTACACGTACATATACTAGATTAATCATTTCCATACTTTATTTATCCTTTGCAACAAAAGAACCATGTTTTTCATACTTGTTACACTTGTTATGTTGTCACACCTTAAAAATACCATATTGTATACCCATTTTATCCCTAACCACATGTCATTACACTTGATTAGATGGGTAATTATCTGTTATACATACTTAACATAACTTAAACGACCCAAATGTACATCTTTTGTTATAAATAAAAAAAGAAATAAAAATATAAAATGAATAAGTTGCTGATCGCAGCTATATGCTGCTTTAATGTTTCTTTTCTTATTAGTTTCAACCTCCATTACTTATTATATCATAAAACAAATAATACACTACTAATAGGTAGAAGTATATGGCACACATTAAAAGAAAGGTAGATATTATTGGCTGCTAAGCAGCCTTCGGCCGCAAGACCCAAGACAACAACAAATTTTCTTTGTTTTAATTCTTTAACACCCAACTACTTATATTGATTGCCAACCAACCTTAACCCTAATCCTTCCCTATAAGTACCACCCCATATCCATCCATTCGCACACTTTTAAAACCTTCAAACACTTCAAAAACACTCCTCAATTCAGCTCTTTTTAAGCAGAATCTGGACAGAAACATTCAACCTTTTTAAGTGAGTTGCAACTCACTTTTACTTCACCTTTCTAGTCTTTTCTTTTTCTTAACACTTGGAACACCTCTAGGAGTATTTCCATAGGTTTTCCATGGAAAACCAAGGCTGGAACATCAACCAAATAAGGTTAAAAGTGCAAGAAAACTTTCTGTTTTGTATAAACACTTGTTAAACCTACTTAAACTTGAGGTTTCTCATACACATTCCTATGTCCTTATGCTCATAATCAAGTCTATGGTTAGTTGGGCTTAAAAACAAGGTTGTGACATGTAAAATCAAAGGTTTAAACCTCATAAACATTCTATTTTGTTTGGGTTTTAACCCACAAGTGATGAACAAGCTTAAAGCTTGAAGATTGTGTGATTATGGGACTAGCTTGGGCTATCCTACTTGAAAATCCACACATCACTTGATGTTTTCTTAGATTATTTATAGTTATTTCATTCCTTATTGTATGTTCATGACCCTCCTTGTTGTCTAGGACAACATGTGTAGTGGTGGACACCAAAGATGTTCCTAAATGGAAGACTTGTCTTTCCTACCTCATGCATGACTTATGTGAAATACAAAAGAGGTTCCTAAATGGAGGATTTATCATCCTACCTCATGCTTGACTTATATGACCATATGATATCTATATAACCTATATATTATTCAAGTCACCAAACTTTTGATGATGAACTAGTGGTCATTTGTCAAATGTTGAGTTACATCATCTAAAACTTTAATAAATTGCTATGATTCTAATGGGTATTTTGACCCATGAAAACATTCTAACCCTTTGGGTATCATAGTGTCAAACAAGTATTATATAACTAGATGATTATTTTCCTCATATATCTATTTTCATACATTTTAAACTCCGAATCCTTAAACCCGAATATAAGCATCCCTTAAACTCCAAATAGAGCACATTCATCTTTCTAGTCTCAACAACTTCGTCACAATTGGATAATCGGGAAGCATATGCAATTTTGTGAGTATACTCGAAACCATTTTACCTTTAAACAATTTTAGGTGCAACATGTATGTTATACAAAACACAACACTTGAAACTATTTTAATCTCTATCCATGCTTTAACATGAAACTATATAATGCTTGTTAATCACTTATGCTAGTAAACTTTTCGTGTCTATATGCTCATTAACTTTGTACAAGCCTACCTTAACAATTATAGCGCTATAGGATTATCGCACCGCCCACGAGTCTGGGGTATTGTTAAGTTAAACATGTTAACATCCCGTTATTCTTTGGGATAGTCAAATTTAACGCGTTGAAAACTTGGGTTTGAACATATAGCTTACACCATTTCAACATATTAGAAACTTGCATATTGTTATTCATGTTGGATATGAGCCTTTAAACAATATTAATCTATATTATGCTATGTATGAAAACTTGTATACTCGCCAACATTTTGTTAATCATATTTTAATACATGTTGCAGGTTGATAGACAGGATGATGCTAAGTGAAGAAACAAGATTTAGGAGGACTTAGAAACACACTTAGATTAATTTACTTTGTCAATGTATGTTTGAAACAATATTGTTTATGTTTGATTCTTGTATGACATTTTAAGCAATTTATGAAATTTACTTTAAATTATATTGTCACATAGTGCTATGAAATTTTGAGCAATTTGTTCGTCTCATCCCGATGTTTCCACCATCGGTTAAGGTGTGACAGATTGGTATCAGAGCCATAACTATAGGGATTAGAAAAATTAGGAATGCTTTTACCTAGTCTATAGTTTTAGAGCTTTATTCTTATGTTTTGCTTGAAACTACTTCCATGCTACTTTATTTGCTTTTATTTATTCTCTTTTGATCTTTCAAACATATATGTCACTTATGTGTTAACACTTGACATGCTATTCTTATATGTTAATACTTGTTTTATTGTTCTATTCTTTATGTGTTATTCTTGACATACTTTCTTATGTGTTAATATTTGTTTCATTATTCCTCAACAAACACATTTCCTAAGGCATTTTACTCTATTTCACTAAACTCAAAAACACTCGTATTACACAAACGAGACGAGTTTACCAAAATAGGAGTGAAACCCACAATTTGGTAAACGAATCTCAACCTGCTTGATTCTATTTTTGCACGAAATTCGCCATTAAGTTAAGAGTGAAATCCACATCTTAATGGAGAATTTAAAATTCAAATTCTAGTGGACTCTCGTCAACGTGTCGAAATTTAATTTTGACCCGACGAGTACCAACCACACTTAGGGCACGAAGTCGTCAAGTTAGGGGTGAAACCCACATCTCGTCGAGTAGTCCCACTCCTTGATTTTTAAAAATTCCGCCAAATCTCGAATTTTCGATTGAATTGGGACATGTAGTAACCGGAAGGGTAAATACCGTTAACCGACATGTCGGCGAGAGTATTTCACATATTAGGCCAAAGCATACTTCTCAAATTCAAAAGACTTTTCGATCACTTTGGTTAGTCAAAGTTCCTTTATGGAACCATCCAAGTTTAATCGAACCTATGTTTTACTATTATCAACTTTAATGGATACAATCCTCACTTTTCACATTCGAATTATCCTTGCGATTTTCTTTTTACACACTCATTATACTAAAACCTTTCATACACATATATATTATCTCACATGCATGATATCACATAATTTTATCTACATCCCTTGTAACACCAAATGGGGACATGTCATCAAGATAGGAGTGATTTCCTTACCTTGACGATCGACTCTGCTTCTTTTTCTCATCTTACAATGACCTCACCAACGGGTTAGGGGTGATTCCCTTACCTAGGTGATTGTTAACAAGACTTTCTTTTAATAGACTTTAATATGGAAACACGATCATGTTTATACCTAAATCATTTATCATTCGTCAAAATCCCTATTTATTTCAAAATGCATTGTTTATTCAAATGTACTTCTTACCCTACAATCTATTTCCATATAACTCACATACACGAAATTTCCGTGGGTAATCACCGCCAGGCAGCTATGGGGCTAAGCTAGCTTGCGGAGTTGCAATACTCCGGCGGATGGGAGGTCCGTGCAACTACCCCCCCCCCCCACATACACGAAATTTTTAATCATACCATAAATGTTTGTTCCTCGATTTTCAAAATTTTACAAAATGCTACTCATCAAAATAGTCGGTCTAATAAATCCATTGCCCACAAAAATTTTGTATTCAACGTAATTATTAAAACACGCTCACCACATATCATTATACTAAAGACTTTATTTTCAATTGGGAATCAAACCGAATTTTCACACACACCTACAAAATATTACAAATATTGTTCGATTGTTTACTAGAACTCATTTCAAAATCAATAAAATATTTTTATTAAGAACATTTTTCAATAATCACTAAATTCATATACCAAACTTTTTTTTTTCTAAGGATCAACATTTTCACAAGAACTTCTAAAACTTCGAATTTCTTCTTTAATACAATGTTATTTGGAACGATCCAAACTTACAAATTTCTGGAACTTTTTCAACATCACTCAATACGTCAATTGAACTCAAACACACGTGGGCAAGAAAACTTCATAGGAACCGACGATTTTCAACTCATGCAAATTCTTTTAAAACAAGAGTAGTATTTCCATTCTTTCGCAAAGTACAACACACATAACCAACAGATGTTTTATACTCTCTTTACACTCGCAAAACTAGATTCTACATTCCATGTCAACTCAATCTATTTTGATTCAATTAAACTTCACGTGTTGCTCAAACAACTATACATGCATATCATCTCACTCGTTTTGGTCAATATAACGCGTCAATCTCACGCATATCACTCGTTTTCTTTTTTTTTTTCATACTCAAAACTTCTTGATCTTTTACGTGCTTAAATTCGTATATTTTGATATTTACCACATACAAAATCATTATTTCTTACATTCATATTCATATTCATACTTATACATCTGATGCCTATACTTATATTCATACTTATGCACATATCCATAATCATACTTTTTATACATATACTTATACTCATATTCATAATCATAGGTTTTATGTTTATACTTATACTCATATTCATACTTATGCTATTACTTATATTCATACGCATAACCCCATTTATACTCATATTCATACATTCGTACGTATACATGAGTGTAACCCGAGGGGTTCACTTACGTTGGCCACTTACATGCTTAAACATAAACATGTTTGTATACTACATTCTTATATGCACACATTCGTATTTTCAAAAAAAATTGTATACCCCGATTCATACGCAACTAGTACAAGCTATGCGGTTCATGCGACAATCAATATAATCGCGGGTGCACACGGGGTTATAGTGATAGCGCATGAGAATCATAGAGTGTACTACTGTGTATGGTAAGACACGAAACGTAACATGACACCGAATACGAAACAGATGTAGCATGTTTGAAATATGGTGGATACGCCACTGGTACTTCCTATATATAAGTGTTTTCACCATGTTACCAAACTTTCGTAAAATGTGCCATGAGAAATTCGGTCTTTTGCAGACCTATTTAGACCTAATATACAAACTTTAACAACTCACAAATGCATCGCTAAATGTGCGATATCCGATTATCCACGACGAGACCTCATTCTTAACACATCGCTTTCGTTTATCCAATACTTATGTCGTTCTTGTACTCGCATTCGTTTATTAGATCAATCGTTCACTTTTATATCTCCATTATTCTCAGTTATTCTTTGCCTTTTATACAAACCTCGTTTACAATCAAGTCTGTTTAAACATTCGAAACCTAAAATACTTCCTTGCTTTAAACTATCTTCCATTCTTTCTTACGTGCAAACACACTTAGTTGGCCATTACCTCCAAAACCATTTGTTAAAATACTCAACTTTCTCGTTTCTCACCAATGAACAACTTTCTACAAAAACTGAGACTTATCAACACTCTTTAAAACCAATAAAACCTTTCACATAAACTACCGTGTGACCACGCTTTTCATCAAAATAAAAACCGTTTGTACAAAATTCTCCTTCTTAAAACAACACATTTTAATACATCTCAATTTTGAACTATTCGAAACTTGCTTAAGCTCATTTTGCCTATACGCGCACCTATATATCTTTACTTATGCTTAATGCCTCAAATCATTTTAGCCAAACGAAGTCTTTTTACAAACCCATCTTTTCGTTCTTCAAAATTTCACACTTTTCAAAACGTCCCAAACTTCAAAGTCCTAATTTTAAACAATCATCCTTTTTCCAAAATCTTCTTCAAGTCTTCCTCTTGAATAAATTTCGGAACGAAATTTCCTAAAGGAGGGGAGAGTGTAACGCCTCGCTTTTCGCAACTTACCGTTTTTAGAGAGATCATAATGCATTACTATTTTTCAGAAGTTTATTCCTCTTGTAATCGTAACTCGCTTTGAAACGTCGTAAATCCGGGACTTTGATTGTAACAAAATTGAACTCTTCTTATGAAATAAACATTTTTTTTATATTCATTTAAACGTTTGATTTAATTGTAAACGTATTGGGTATTCGTATCATAAACATATTTAAGCGCACAAACGATTATTCAAAACCACGTAATTTGCATATTCTACACGTACATATTCTAGATTAATCATTTCCATACTTTATTTATCCTTTGCAACAAAAGAACCATGTTTTTCATACTTGTTACACTTGTTATGTTGTCACACCTTAAAAATACCATATTGTATACCCATTTTATCCCTAACCACATGTCATTACACTTGATTAGATGGGTAATTATCAGTTATACATACTTACATAACTTAAACGACCCAAATGTACATCTTTTGTTATAAATAAAAAAAGAAATAAAAAAATAAAATGAATAAGTTGCTGATCGCAGCTATATGCTGCTTTAATGTTTCTTTTCTTATTAGTTTCAACCTCCATTACTTATTATATCATAAAACATATTATACACTACTAATAGGTAGAAGTATATGGCACACATTAAAAGAAAGGTAGATATTATTGGCTGCTAAGCAGCCTTTGACCGCAAGCCCCAAGACAACAGCAAATTTGCTTTGTTTTAATTCTTTAACACCCAACTACTTATATTGATTGCCAACCAACCTTAACCCTAATCCTTCCCTATAAGTACCACCCCATATCCATCCATTCACACACTTTTAAAACCTTCAAACACTTCAAAAACACTCCTTAATTCAGCTCTTTTTAAGCAGAATCTGGACAGAAACATTCAACCTTTTTAAGTGAGTTGCAACTCACTTTTACTTCACCTTTCTAGTCTTTTCTTTTTCTTAACACTTGGAACACCTCTAGGAGTATTTCCATAGGTTTTCCATGGAAAACCAAGGCTGGAACATCAACCAAATAAGGGTAAAAGTGCAAGAAAACTTTCTGTTTTGTATAAACACTTGTTAAACCTACTTAAACTTGAGGTTTCTCATACACATTCCTATGTCCTTATGCTCATAATCAAGTCTATGGTTAGTTGGGCTTAAAAATAAGGTTGTGACATGTAAAATCAGAGGTTTAAACCTCATAAACATTCTGTTTTGTTTGGGTTTTAACCCACAAGTAATGAACAAGCTTAAAGCTTGAAGATTGTGAGATTATGGGACTAGCTTCGGCTATTATACTTGAAAATCCACACATCACTTGAAGTTTTCTTAGATTATTTATAGTTATTTCATTCCTTATTGTATGTTCATGACCCTCCTTGTTGTCTAGGACAACATGTGTAGTGGTGGACACCAAAGAGGTTCCTAAATGGAAGACTTGTCTTTCCTAACTCATGCATGACTTATGTGAAATACAAAAGAGGTTCCTAAATGGAGGATTTATCCTCCTACCTCATGCTTGACTTATATGACCATATGATATCTATAAAACCTATATATTATTCAAGTAACCAAACTTTTGATGATGAATTAGTGGTCATTTGTCAAATGTTAAGTTACATCATCTAAAACTTTAATAAATTGCTATGATTCTAATGGGTATTTTGACCCATGAAAACATTCTAACCCTTTGGGGTTTCATAGTGTCAAACAAGTATTATATAACTAGATGATTATTTTCCTCATATATCTATTTTCATACATGTTAAACTCCGAATCCTTAAACCTGATTACAAGCATTCCTTAAACTCCAAATAGAGCAAATTCATCTTTCTAGTCTCAACAACTTCGTCACAATCGGAAAGCATTGCAATTTTGTGAGTATACTCGAACCCATTTTACCTTTAAACACTTTTGGGTGCAACATGTATGTTATACAAAACACAACACTTGAAACTATTTTAATCCCTATCCATGCTTAACATGAAACTATATGATGCTTGTTAATCTCATATGCTATGTAAACTTTTCATGTCTATATGCTCATTAACTTTGTACAAGCCTTCCTTAACAATTATAACGCTATAGGATTAACGCACCCCCTACGAGTCTTGGGGTATTGTTAAGTTAAACATGTTAACCTCCTGTTATTCTTTGGGATAGGCACAATTAACGTGTTGGAAACTTGGGTTTAAACATATAGCTCACACCGTTTCAACATATTAGTAACTTGCATATTGTTATTCATGTTGGATATGAGCCTTTAAACCATTTTAATCTATATTATGCTATGTATGAAAACTTGTATACACGCCAACTTTTTGTTGATCATATTTTAAAACATGTTGCGGGTTGATAGACAAGATGATGCTAAGTGAAGAAACAAGAATTAGGAGGTCTTAGAAACACATTTAGATTAATTTATTTTGTCAATGTATGTTTGAAACAATGTTGTTTATGTTTGATTCTTGTATGAGATTTTTAGCAATTTATGATATGAAGTTTTGAGCAATTTGTTCGTCTCATCCCGATGTTTCCGCCATCGGTTGGGGTGTGACAGTGGTGGGTAGGTTTTGACCTACAACCCATCTTGCAGCCATGGTTTTTGGAAACTTTGAGTCAAATCCTGGTTTTAAGATCCAGGGTGGTTTTGATTTTTTTTGTTGGTTTTTATATTCGGTCGATGATGATAAGTATTAATTTATCTGAGACATATATGAGTCCTGATTTTGGTTGAGTTTGTTGTTAAGATTCGTAAATTTCGTAAAACCGAAATCTGGTCGGGTTGGAGGTGGGTCGGACTGAAAAGGGTTTTAGCCAGAAAAAATGGTGGGGTGTCGTTGGCTGGGTTTGTTTTTTTTTTCTTTATATCTGTTGAAGATGTTTGGATTTTATTCTGTTTCTTTATATTTGTAGAAGATGTTGGCTTTTATTCAAGTTTTTTCCACGACAATAACTCCTGATTTGCCAAATGACTTATTGTAATTTTTCCAAATATTCTTGGGCTTTTCTTCGGTATATCGAGGTCTGGGGAGAGGCATTTGAGTAGGGTTTGTAAAAGGGTGATTGATTGTGTTTTATTTGGTATACAGAGGAACATATTTGGAAAGGTGATCTTGATTTGGATGTAGTGGAAGGAAAAGAATTGAGGGTGGATAATTCATGGAACTTCACAATAGGAAGACGACACCTTTCTTATTAGTCATTTGTTATTTTCCATCAATGTACATAAAAAACAGATTAATAATTGCCGTTTAAAAAAAATATCTTAGTTTAATATATAATTTTAGTAGAATTTTGATATACATTAGCTTTGGATATCCATTGGAAACATTTGAGTTGAAATGGAAATTAAAATTGAATCTTGAAAAAAGAGGTAAGGAGGAAATAAAATGGATCATGCTATTTACACACGGCTAAAGATTATTTTCACACCGCAAAGCGTCGCGCTATGGCCAAAGCTGGGCGCTTAGGTCTTCTTTCAGAGACAAAAGGTGATTTGACTGATGTTTGAGAGACATAAAGTTGACGACTGATGTTTGAGAGACATAAAGTTGATGCGGGGTATGGCGCTGTGCTATGGCCACAGCGACGGGCTTCGACCCCAAATGTTTGCTTTTAAAAGCTGGTCAGGCACAACAGTTAACGTATTCGATTTCTAAATCACTCAATATATTGTTTCCAAACATACAGGGGTTTTGTTGTTTTACTTGTGTTTCTTCAAAATAACGCGCGGTTTTGCTGTATTAGTTACGTGTCTTCAAAAAACGATGTCGTGGTTAAGCAACTATCTTTTCGGTCAATATTCTAAGGAGTCAGTTGTTCCTGATTCTTACGAGGGGACCGCTATTTCTGACTCGTATGAGAAATTGGTCTCGCCCAACTTGAGGGAGGAGGAGGTTGTATCTGGCATTCGTTATCGTGATAACACGGTGAAGCTGGATTTGAATACCCCTATGGAGGACCCTTAAGCACAACAAGGTTATTCGAATTACGGTTACGGAGATGAATCGTATCCTCAGGTTGAATATCCGTACGGTTGTCAACAGAGCTTTGTACAGCAGGAGTGTTATCCAGACCACAGTTACGGTTGTCAACAGAGCTTTGAACATCAAGTCTATTCGGAGGATGTGTCTGTTGACGAGGAAGGCTGTTACCCGGTTACATTTTCGTTTGATACAACACAGACCTTTTCGTCACGTAAAGAGTTGGTGTGTTGGGTACAAGACACGGCAAAAGACAATGGTTACCTCATTGTGATTAAGAGGTCAAATAAAAGAGGAGAGAATTACAGGATTTGGTTTCAATGTACTTTTGGTGGGGAGCATAAGAGTATAGCTACACAGAGGAAAACGGGTAGCAAGAAAATAGGCTGCCCGTTCGAGATGATCGGGTTTTCGGAATCATCCGGAAGTGTTTGGAGGATCAAGGTGACGAAGGCGAAGCATAACCACACTCCTATTGAAAACTTAGAGGGTCACGCATATGCGAGAAGGCTTTCTTCGGAGGATACAAAACTGGTTAAGGAGCTGGCAGAGCAAGATATTCCCAACCACAGTATCTGGCGAACGCTGACGAAAAACAATCCGGCTAGAAAGCTTATTCCGAAAGATATACACAACGCTATTCAGAAGATCAACGCCCGAAAAATTGTCGGTAAGTCTCCGATGCAAAAACTTGAAAACATTCTTCTCGAAAAAGATTACACTTATTACATGCGCATGAATGAGATATCGAACGCAGTTGAAGATGTATTCTTTGTTCACAAAAAATCATTCACTATGTGGTGTGCCTTCCCGCATGTGCTAATGATTGACGCCACCTACAAAATGAACATGTACAACCTGCCATTTGTTCGGGTCGTAGGCATGACGTCGACAAACAAATCGTTTACGGCTGCTTGTGCGGTAATTTCCGCTGAGAAGTTAGAGAACTACCTATGGGTGTTGCAGAGGATCAAGTCTATGCTGGTAGGATGTATGGAACCGCACGTGATTTTAACAGACAGGGAATTTGCGCTAATTAATGCGTGTGAACAAGTTTTTCCAAAAGCGCATAAGTATCTTTGTCGGTTCCATATTCAACAAAATATTAATAAGAACAACAAGAGGAAATTCTCTGACAAGCAGTGGAAAGAATTCGTACGTACATTTTGGACATTGTGCGAGTCTACGACCGAGGAAATATACAGGTATAACTTGGAAAACCTTGAAGCACAGCTGAAAGAAGATGGTCGTGAACGTGAGTATTTCATACATAATTATGTTCAAATTTTATATAATAACAAAAACTGACTATTTACGTTTTTTAATTTAAGAGGTTTTTTATTATTTGATGAAATCCTGGTTTGATCCATACCGTGAAAAGTTTGTATCTTGCTGGACTAACAAAACTATTAACTTTCACCAAACTACGACCAACAGGGTTGAGGGCATGCATGCAACACTAAAACGTCACTTTCCAAGTCATCGCAACACACTGGATAAACTTGTACTGTATGTTGATCATGTTGTTGATAGACAATACGCTGAGATTAGAAGTAGCTTTGAAACAAGCCTCCGAAAAGTGATGAAGCACCACAAGGATCATCCCATGCTTGCAAATATTCTCAGAGAGGTTTCAATATTTGCGATTGTGCTTTTGAATATGAAACTAAAACGTAAGGAAGACGGGTTGAGAGCCTACGGTGTAAGCTGTGGTTGCCAACTTTTTACTAGCTGTGGTTTGCCATGTGTCTGTCGTTTGGAAAAGTTGGAAAATAACGGTAATTAATATTTTTGACCTTTGTCGTTATGATTTTGCCACCTAATTTGTTTTCATCCACATGTCAGCAAATCCGTATCAATTTGATAGACGTGTTCTGGAAGAAGCTTGACTTCAAGCCTGCAAGGAATAAGATAGAGGATATCGATGTAGACGCGGAATTTGAAAAATTGAAACAACAGATCGATCCAACACCCCCTCAAGTGAAAAGGAGCTTATTTGAAAAGTTTCAGCAAATCCTCAATCCAGGGAACAATAACAAAAAACCTCCGGTTGTTCTGAAGAAAACTCGTGGTCACCCAACATTGAAAACGCAGGAACAAAGGAAGGTTGAAGCCGCTAGAAAAAGCTCGTACATTCCGTCGGAAGAAACTTGGGTCGAGGCCTCAGACGATCTTCCCCGTCACAGCTCGTACGTATCATCCCAAGATTCTAGAAGACAAAAGAATACCAAACAGCTCAACCTACACCCTGATTTCCCGATGATCAAGCTCGGTCCTAAGACGGATATAGCGATCCGCAACTACGCATCTCAGATTCCCAAAGTGATCCATCCATACATCGTGAGAATAAAGGACGTGAAACCAGATGGTCATTGTGGGTTTCGATCGGTGGCTGTTGGGTTAGGAATGAAACAAAATACGTATTTGATGATCCGGAAACAACTTATAATGGAGTTACGTATGAACGAATCACTTTGGAGGCAGGTTTTCGATCCGGAAAACATAGGACATTATGATGCGCTGGTTAGACGGATCCATTTCAAGGGGGTGGGACGAGCAGCTATCGAAAATTACATGACGATGCCTGAGACGGGGTTTCTTATTGTCCAATGATATGGTGTGATTGCTCACACCTTCGACATTCATGGGAACGATACAATTTTCCCTCTGGTGGGCGGGCCAAACGAAGCTGAGCAACCTCACCTGGCGGTTGCGGTTGTGTTCGTCGACGGTGGGCATTTCATACATGTAGAGCTTGGAGGATGCTATCCAATGCCTCCCCCAAACCTACTCTGGACAGCGAACAGAACAGAGCGCGCAGCAGCCTGGCATACATTATACAGGGATCAGAACAACGCGTACGAAATGCTTACGTATCGTCCCCCGGGCCTTAATGTAACCCCATATGTTCAAGATGTATGTTAAATGTGTTTAATAATAATCACGTTAATTCTTTTACAATCCAAGAGTATGTTTGTGTTTGTTCAATATATGCGTTACATCACGTTAAAAACCGAATGTCACCGACACGACCCAATCAGATTCAATACGCACTTGTACGACCCAAAATGACAATATACACCATAATACTACAATTAATGAAAAAATACGTCATGTACATGTACGGTAGGCGGCTGATACACATAACACTACTCATAGGAGTACTTGTGCTTTCAAACCAAAATGATACGATATAATGGAATACGACATCACACGTAACCGATTTGATCCGGAACTTGCAGTATAGTCCATATATATTAAAAAATGATGTATAATGGAAAAAGCGTAAAATTTAGACTATTATCGACGCGTTTGTGAATTAAAAACAATATTAAAAAATTTAAAAAAGGCCCTAAGCGCTGCGCTGTGACCTAAGAGGGGCGTTTTGCCCGAAAATTTGAACTGAAGCGCCCCGCTATGGCCAAAGCGAGACGCTTTGGTCCCTCGTTTAACCTGAAGCGGGGTGGCTTCTCCCCCATTTCAACACAAAACACAAACACACACACACAAGGTACGATTACACACACTCAACTCGCGATCGTGTTTTTCCAGATTTCAAACGTTATTAGGCACGATCGAACTTCATTTATTGTTTTGGTTCAATTTTTATACTTGATTGTTAGTTGATTGGGTTGAGTTTGATTGTGGCATTGTGGCTGGGTTTCTGATTTGAAAATGAAGAACCAAAGCGCCGCGCGGAGGCCAAAGCGGTGCGCTTTGGTTCATGTTTAATTTTTTTTTTTGTTTTTAGTATTATTTGTTTATTATTATTTATACAATATTATTGTTTAATAATGCAAATACAACTTAAATAAATAAAATTATTTGTATTTTAATAATATTAAAATGATCTTTATTGTTTGAATTGTTGATTATTATTTAAATTTTTTAGGATTATTAATAATAACTTGTATTTGATATTGTTTAATATTGTTTTTGTATTTAAACGTGCAGGGATGGATTTCAATCACGAGGAGGCGGAGGACATTGAGCAGATGGAGGCTGAGGTAGAGGTATGTCCGTACCTGCAGTTTGAGCAGGGGTCACGGGCAGCGAGGAGATGCGCTAGGTTGCGCACCATGGAGATTGGGGGGCATGTAGGGATAGACTGGGACCTGCTGGAGACCGTGGGAGAGGCCGCGTGGATGCGTGCTATAGTTGGACTAGATACTCCTTGGTCGCGCCTCTTTCAGCTAGCGATGGAGGACTCGTACCGTGAGCTTACGGTCGAGTTTCTTTCTTCGTTTACATACGCGCCGCATCCGGCGAATTACTTGGAGGACCCAGATTTTCCAGTCCACGAGGTTACATTCCGTCTCGCCGGTCAGCAGTTTGAGATGAGTGTGCGGGAGTTTGCTGTCCATTCAGGTTTGTACACAGAGCCCGAGCTTGATACTGATTTATATATGCAGGGGGTTAGGGCGATGGACAGGCAGACGCTTATTAGTTTCTGGAGGGCCATTTCCAGGGTTCCCTTTGGGAAATCCTCGCAAAAAGTCACCACCATTAAAGACCCCTTGTACCGATGCCTGCACCATATTATCGGGTCATCTATCGTGCCGCGGGGTACCAGCAGGGAGAAGGTCAACCCCAGTGACATTTTCTTTCTATACTGCCTACTTCGCGGCCAGACCTGCGATCTAGCAGCCTGCCTGGCAGATTACTTTGCAGGTGCATACCACCGGTAGCTCCGCGGGAAGCTGCACGGTGGCTCATACATCACCGCCATTGCACTCTCGCTAGGGCTTGTGCCCGAGAGTAATCCGGAGCTGTCCGCGCCGATCCCGTCAACTAGGTTGGGCCGCGCGTCAGTATCTAGCATGCAGATTACCCGTACCTTTGATGTTGGTCTGAGGTTTAGGGGCCGTGACGGGCAGATTTGGCATGCGGAGGAGTTGCCGGAGGTCATACCGGTTGTTATTGAGGTGAGGGATGGAGTGTTAGCGCCTGCTCATGTTCAGGAGGCCGCTCGGCAGGCTCAGCTACAGGCTCTGGGCCTCGATCAGCCTCAGGGCCAGGCTCAGGCTCAGGCTCAGCCTGTATTCGAGGATCCGGCTTAGGAGGAGCATGTCGAGGAGATCCCGGTACCACCAGTTCAGCCAGCTCCTGAGCCGCCACAGTACCCGCAGCACGTTTACGCTGACCTGCCTCCGGTAGCGCGTGAGGTGGCTCGGGACTTCGACCGGCGCCTCAGACGCCAGGGCGCACTCATTGACTGGATGGTCGAGATGCTCGTTGCTCTACGAGAGCTCGCCGGGTTGCCTCCACTTCCCCTCCCACCGTCCCCACCGCACGAGGATTAGTACCTTAGTTTGTTTGTATAGTGTTTTGTTATGTATTATGTACTCAATTGTACCTTTTTATTTTGTATGTACAAACTGATATATATTGCAGTTAATCTTCTATTTACATCACGTTGGTTTTGGATTGTTTACGTTTAATTCATATGGCTTTCTGTACATTTTATTTAACGTGTTCGTTTAATTTAACAAAATAAACTAGGTTAACAGTTTATAAAGGCGCACTTATATTATATACGTTCTACGAAAATAATGACGTAAAAAACGTAATTATAAAACAACTATGAATTATATGTAATACTAATACTTTATAATAATAATAAAACTCAAATACAATTTTTCATCCAAAAAACACTACCAAACTAACCCAAATCCCACCTATTTCCAACAAAAAAACAACACAAACTCCACTCCACATGCCATTTGTCTTTTTGCACACCTAAAGCGCCCCTCTTTGGCCATAGCGCTGCGCTTTGGGCGTGCAAAAAGACAAATGGCGTGTGCGAATAGACCAGGCCAATAAAATTCATGTCTTTTTTACCCAAAGATTCTTGATAAACTTTTCTTAAAAGTCAAGAATTAAAATAATGGAATCTTGAACAAATATATAAAAAACATAAACATGTGAATTGCAAAGATGCAATGACTATGATACAACTCCGAATCAATTGTTGGGTCAAAAAAAATTCAGGTTGTGAGTTTTAATGTGATGATTCAATTTAGCGTGATTGTGTTATGACTTGTAATGTAAAATGCATATAGTATCAAACCAAAAAAATTTCGGTTTAACAACGCGCGCGGTGTATAAAACTAGTTTGGTTAAATATACTTAAGGGTTATATTGTAAATAATTGGAACTTGAAAGTACAAGGGTCTACTAGTCATTGTTTTAAATTTTGGATTTAAAGAAAGAAAAAAATTAGGATGTTGCCGGGTTTGGAACTCGGTCGAACCGGGTATCAAACAATGCAGTCAACCAACGGGTCTGCAATCCATATGTGTTAAGTAGGGGGAGTGGGATAAGGCTTATGACCATTAGGTCATGGGTTCGATTCCCACAAAGGGGGTTTTTCCCATATTTATTGGGTTTCCTCCTGAATTGGTGTATATGTATTATTGTCTAGTGGAGTTGGATATGATCGGGTGGTTCTGCTGGTGGCACGATGATACTCCGGTGGTCCGTCAGTGATGCAAATTTGCCGTTCAAAAAAAAAAAAAAGTAGGGGGAGTGGATACCTTATATAATGAACTGTGGTGGTGATTTGTGAAAAAAAAATATTTATAGCGACGCACCTGGGATTCGAACTCGAGCAGTTGCCCGGGCCAGCGCTTAACGCAGCATCGCCAAAGTAACTGAACTACTAGTTAATATTGATAAAACACCGTATCGTTCTTCTGTTAATTGCAACTTAGCCGCTGCAAATCATCTTCCTCAACATCAAACCTGCGCAAAAAGAAACCCAACCCCCTAAGTCCTACCCGACCCAACTCGATTGACGTCCAGGAGCGACGTATGAGTTCGTATTACCCATGTAACTGATCGAGGACATGGAGGAGTAGAATAGGTATCGTTGTTTTCACATTTAAGATCATAAAAGTGCCATTTATTGACTCAATTAACACCACCATTAAACTTACAACAAGAACTTGAAAGGGGTTCCTCATTGAGGGGTTTAAATTGAGGATCTATTGTGCGACGGGACTCTCTAGTGCTGATCCAGTTAAGACAATGTATGCTAGACCTCCCGATATTCGCGAATAATTCAGACCTGTCAAAAAAAAAAAACTTGAAAGGGGTTCCAATTTAGTTGACACAATTGGCTCTTAAAACTGATGATGTACGATTTCTCACAACATTTCCACACTTTCCTTTTGAACAATTTCGGTTTCAATCAACTAATTCGCTAGATTAAGCAAGATTAAGAAACTAGGGCTTGTAACTTCCAAGGATCATATCTCATTCATTCGTGCACCAATTAATGCGATTCAAAAGCCTAACTTTATTATTTTTTGGTGCTCTACAAAACCCCTCTATCAATTTCTGTGATAGAGGACATTATCTATATGAATTGAAATTTCTAGAAATTAGGGTTCTTCGTTCCTAAACATTTGGGGCTTTTTAGTTTAGGATGGTTTTTGGATAAAATTGAACATAGGCTGTTGTTAAGGATCATGTTAGAAAACTATGTAGAAAATTTTAGAATTTTTGGATACCGTTCGGATTTGTTATTGAATGTTTAGAAAATATATATTGAAGAAGTACATAAAATATAAATTGCCAAACCTCTTGTTAGTGTTCATGTCTTCTTAAACGTCTAGATATAAAATGAAGATTATAAAAATTCTTATGATTTTCTATTGACCATAAAATCTAAAGTTTATACATTTTTAGTTAATCAACTAAAATTTGTTAAAATGAGGAAAAAAAATGTAACAATTCGATTTTTGGACATCATGATGTAATTTTATGTAATTTAGTGGAATTGATATTGTGATCATAAAACCATATATTATGGTTGTACTTCATACTTTATAAATTTTAGGCTTGTTTTGTAGAAATATTAATTAGTGTAAATTATGGATATTACTTTATAATTGTCAAAATAATAATATAAAAATTAGGATGGTAATTTTTAATTACTCAACACCTTAAACCCTAGATTTGTTTTGTATATTACTTTTGATATTTATTGATTAGTATTCTTATATATAAAATATATTCTAGGATAGTATTATTTTGTGGAGTTTTTCTCAAATCCGTACGATCAATCCAAGGAAATGAACGGAACGCAAACCCGTGAGTAATCTCTTCTATTTTCCCCTTTTTAATTTTTACAAACTTTGGGGTGCATCATGTTACACGTTTTCAGATTATTCAACATGCTAAGTTCGAGTGTTATTATGTGAATGCTCTTATGTGTATTCTTTCATTCTATGTGCTATATGATGTCAAGTTTATTACATGCTATTGAGTCTTGTGGATCCACGGCTGACTAGATTCCCCACGGCCATGGGTTGTAGCCTAGTATCACCAATGGTATTAGACTCGCTCCTCGGGGCTTGAGACTAATGCACGCTATTGTCATGAGTCTTTTATTCTATTTTGTTACGTATTGTTAAATGGTTGTGTGTTTTTGTTTAGTGTTATGTGATTATTGGCTAAGTTTACATTATGAGACAAATCACCATTTTAACGTTGAATTGCATGTTAAAATTATCTATTTTAAAAACTTAATTTATAAAAAATTTTGTTGAAATAAAACGAGGAAATTACTCACCAACATGTTTGTTGACCCAAAATATATTTTTCTAACATGATGCAAGTAATCAAGGTGGATGAACGAGCGGAGAGGTCACGTAGCATGGGCCTTAGGAAATAAATTGAGAAAAAAACTTATGTTATGTTGGTTTCAAACATTGTATGAACATTTTATGATTTTAATGTGTTATGTGGCATTTTAATATGGTTGCGCTTTAAATATTACAATTTTAATTAGTGTCATGAGCTATGGGCAATCGGTCTGCTCCGTACCTATCCGCTGCGGGTCGGGGAGTGACAGATTGGTATCAGAGCCTTGACTATTGGGAACTAGGTTTAGGTTATTAGACCCTTAGACTTAGACTATAGTTTAGGAGGTACACTAGGTACCCTATGTGCTTATTTGATTAATTTTCCTAGCTTGTGATGTAACCCTCGTGAAAATTTTGAACTTTCAAAAAATTTTACTTTTGGAAGAATTTCATTAACTAACAATTAAACGTAATCAGTTAACGTAACAAACATTCCGAGGCAATGATATACGACAAACATACCCTAAATACCCTTTACATAACTTAAATATAAGTTTTGAAGGGTTAGGGATGGCAAAAACACGATATTACAAGTCCAGGGGCCAAAATTGTCAAAATATACTCTGCCCGCCAGAAGGCTTACGGACCGTAAGCCCATATACTCATACGGTCCGTAAGAACCACCACCTTGTAGAGTTTTGCCTTGATCTCCAAGTTCTGCCAAGTATTGTCACCTCTTGACACCTAGCACGTTATTTGTCACACCCCCAGAATCCACACGCGGAGTATCACCGCTTCGAGGCGTGACATGACCAGGATCAAGCCACCAATCATATTGAACAATGAAATTAAGTAAATAAAATCCAACCACACAATACAATTGGTGTTCAAAACATAAGTTATCAATTTCAAGTTAAACAGCGGAAGCAATAAAAGTAAGACCAAAACATAAGTCATAAGTTCATAAAGTTAACATGGCACAGATCGGTCCATGTCCCACAATGACTCCTCCTGCTCGTGCAAGCTCCATAATTACCTAACGACCTGCAAGGCATGTAACGACAAAATCAACAACAAAGTTGAGCGAGTTCACAGTAGGTGTTCGTTATAAAGTAGTTTATCAAGAACTATGAGTTTGTTTGCAACTGCAGGTTAAATCAACTTTCCTTATTTTCCAAACCATTAATGGTGGGGGCTACCCCATGTTGAAAATCACTAGACTAGTTGTATATATAAGTGTCCTTCCCAATCCGAGGACAGAGGTACATATTAAATACGTAGGTTTAGCGTTGGTGCCCTTCCCAATCCGAGGACAGAGGTACGTATAAGAATACGTAGGTTTAGCGCTGGTGCCCTTCCCAATCCGAGGACAGTGGTACGTAGTGAATACGTAGGTTTAGCGCTGGCGTCCTTCCCAATCCGAGGACGGAGGTAAGTAGTCTAGTAGTGGTGAAAGTACAAGTTCCGTCTTAGCTATTTAATCCCATTCCCATCCCACCGGGAATCCCATGCCTTAAGAGTGTGAACTCACCTTTGGTTGCTCGGTTTGACTCTATAAAATTGCTAACAATCGGTGTTGGTCAATCACGTCCTAGTATGATTACCACTTAGTTTATTAGTGACTTCAAATAAGCACGAAGTTCCTACACACATCTACCACATAACATGTACTCAATTTAATAGTTGACGCCCATATAAACTTCCCATCTATTCCCGTTCATAAGCAAACACACGACATTGCACATAACACTTTCATTGACATATAACATGTTAGATCATTCTCAGATAACCTACCCGACATTTAGTCACGCAAATTACTACTTATGTCGTTTCAGCTTTTACATTCAAAACAGGGCTGTTTTCGGGGAATCTTAATAAAATAGTTAACATGTTCCAAAAATTCCCAACTTTTTACAGAAGGTCATAAAAGATCCAAATATTATTGTATAAAAATCTCGGGATCCAATTCACTACCAATATTTTATAAAAAAATCATTTACCGGACTGCAATCAGATTCATCACTTTCTGAGTGCAGTCCACGGAATAGTTTATTTAAAATTCATCGTAAGTCCGATTGATGAAATTCCAGTTGGAGCATTACAAAGACATCAGTGGCCATCTACAGTACAAATTTCATGAGCTAATTCTACACAGATTTAAAGTTATGACGAAAAACATAACACACATTTTCTGCAGTAAAAACGCAGCTTTTGGTGCTGTAAAAAATGACCCTTTAAAATAGCAAACGAAGTCCCAAAATTATGATTATAGTGCCATTAGAATCGTATTTCGAAAATACATAATTTAGACTTCAGAAAATCAATTTTTCGATTTATAATGGTCCATTTACAGCCAACTGAAGTTGGCTGTAAATGTTACTCAGCATGCAGTTTATTGCTTAAATGCCTCTAAACGCACACATACGATCACCATACTTTCTAATAAAGTTCTATATGATGATCAACATCATATTATCAAGAAATCAACAAATAATCAACAACATACTCACAACAACATCATACTACAACGTATGATGATCAACATCATGTGATCTTCCTATCTTAATAGTTTGATTCTTAAAGGATATTTAAAGTACTATTTTAAATCCTTAATTGGATTTCTTAGAGTACTTTTCAACGTATGAAACGAGACGAAGAATGTGTGTTTATGTGATTAGTAATGTAAGTGATTTAGATAACTAAACGAGTGTAATACAATAAGAACATGGTGGATACGCCGCTGGTACTTCCTATATATAAGTGTTCTTATTGTGTTACCCTTCGTGGCGTTATCCAAATCACTTTAGGATTTTGTGTTTAGTTGTAACAAATGTTCAATTACCAAATCCTTGTAGAATCTTCCTCTTTTTAATATGTTAGATTCTTAGAAGGATACCCAGAGTACTATTATAAATCCTTGATTGGATTTCTAAAAGTGCTCCCACAAGTCCTTGACCGAATTCAATGTTATAACGAAACAAAGTACAAGAGAAACAAAGAACGTTTTTCAATGGCATAAAAATTACTTAGTATTAATCATATTTCCATTTACAAAACACTTTTTGTCACAAGTTTTATTATCACGACAATGTATTGCAATACAAAACTTTTTACCATTTATGGGTTTCAAGAATTACATTTTTAATTGACAACTCCTCTAGTTGTCAAAGCATTGTAATACCAAATCTTTTGCCATTAATTTGGCTAACAAAACTTATGTACTCAACAACATTTTTGTTGACGATATTTCCACATATGTTTCAGGTTTTGACAATTCAAGCATGTTACACATAGGAACGCATTCGGGCCTTAGACTTCTTTAAACTAAAGACAATTACATGTATTCTTTGTATTGTAAAACAATGTTAATATAATGAAACTTTTAGTACCATGTGTTGTAAGCAATTTGTAACGTGACTCCCCGACGATTCCGCCACGGGTTGTTTATATACGCGGCCGGGGTGTTACATGTAAACCTTTTAAAGCACACATATGCACATGTTCATTTTTTTTTTTGAAATATCTTGTGCTATGTGAATATCTTTGCTATGTGCTACGTGCTACAGGTTGTGTGATATCTGTGCCTCCACGGCCATCAAACAAATGCCTAACCAATGAAATATTGTGTTTCATACTTGGGATTTGTTTAAATATGTGTATCATTTGCACATAACAATTCTTGTTCGACTTCGAGCTCTAAATCGCTTTCTGGAAAGTTATACGCAAACTGATGCGTAAACGTAATCAGTTTAATGCGACAAACACTCTGGGATAGTGACATAGGCTCAACATACCTTAAATAAACTTTACATAACTTAGAAATAAGTTTTGGATGGTTTGGTGTGTCGAAATCAAGTTTGTTCGATCGCAGGGACTATTTGTGTCAAACTGCGAAACTATACCGATTTGTATAGTAACGAACATTCCGGAACTTGATCATAAGTTAAAAATACCCTAAATATCCTTTACATAGCTTAGAAATAGGCTTTTAAGGGTTCAATATGCTAAAAAATAAACTTTATTGATCAATAGGGACTAAAAGCGTCAAAAAGTGCATAAGTTTGCATTTTCGCGCATATCTTACGTTCTGAATATATCCGGACATCCAAAAATTTATGTAATCATTAAAATATTTTATTTTAGTGATTGGCATGATAAAATTCCATTCGTCGCGTAATTTGGATCGTTCTTGCGTTCGTTACGATTTTCGTCGTAATTAACCGAACAACGCAACCGTACGACCAAACGAACTGACATCCGAGATATTTTTGAGCACATTTCACGTTCCCTATACTTTAACTTCATTTTAGAGCCTTGAAATGGGGTTAACGGGGCTTAAAAGTGCCAAAAAAATCAAGTTTTACAAGTGCAGGGACCATTTTTGAAATTTCTGACAGATACATTGAACTTGGTCCATTTTTGAGGTTTTGATGGTTTTAACCCAAAGTTTTGCACTCTATGGGCTGGAATTTGATGGTTTTAAGTATTCCCATGGTTTTGAAAACCATGTGCCCAAGTGGAGGGCCAAGATCAAGGCACGAAATGCGAGAAACGATCCTAACGGTTCTCCGAAATCTGTAAATACCCAAGCTCCCATTCCATTTTCCTCACACCTTGATCTAATTTTATGCTCTAAGTTGAAGCTTTATGCTTCATACCTGAGTATTTAGATCATGTTCTTCCTAGCTTGGACCCGTTGTAAGTTTCTTTCATGCTTTTATGCGTTTTTAAGCACGAAAGTCAAATTACGTTTGACTTTCTGCTTTGACCAGTCTTTGGTCAACACGAAGTTTGTTTTAACTTTGCAATGTGAGCATAATCACGATGGTTATAGTCCCTTGTGACTATACCTACTGATTACCACGTTGATTAGATGTAGTAACGAGTCATCGTTTCGGTCAAAATGCGTATTCATGCGTATTTTACAACCAAACTATTCTTGGGTATCAAAACCTTTTGTTTTGATATCAAAATTGTTTTCTAACTTCGTTGAACATGTTTTAACATGTTTAACTCGTCACTTTTAGATTAGTGCTTATATAGGGTCGTAAGATAAGCGGTCTAAACAACCGCTTAGACTTTCGAACCCGACCCGTTTGGTCGATCGTTAGGATCCGATCGAACATGTTTTGTGACCATCATTGTATAGGGAATAACCTTTCTGAGGTTATACCTTATGGTCACTTTGTTTAGTTAGTTGTATGATAGGTAATTTATATGCCTTAAGAAAATGACCAAAATGCCCTTTTTACGCATAAATTCATTTTAAGCATATGTAACCTAAATTTTTATATCTAAACTAATTAGGTAACATTATTAGACATATTAAGGCATATAATACTTGTCATAGGACTAGTTAGGCCGTCCGAACGCGTTTTACGCGAACGACGCGTTAAAGTAGCGTAGGCTACCTAAACGGACCGTAATGGGTCGTAAGCACTTAGGTTAGGTTTCGATTTAGTATGTAGTCTTTTTTAAACCATGTCATATGAGTTCCAATACACATTTGGTTTACGAAACCTCATCCTATCCGATCTTCCGATTTTGGTCCGGTTTATTTATATAGTTATCTATATTAGGTGCCGATTGATTCCGTGCTCCCTCTAGCTTTGCTTGGTTGTTGTTCAAGACTTCTAAGCATTCTCAAGTGAGTGCATAGTTCCCCTATTTTACTGTTTTCGATTGTTTTGGGGTGATTCATATGTGTTAAAACATTTTGATGTTTTAACGATGGTTTCAAAAATGATTAAAATGGTTTATATTAAATTAATAACGATTTTGATAAAGTGAACAAACTTGTTGGTTGTAATTACATAACGAATAACATTCATTAATTTTGGCCGAACCGACCAGTATTAGGTTATGGTACCATAGGATCTGACAAATCCCGTTATCAGACTTCACCTATGGTTATGTGTGGGTTAGGTGGGTAACGACTGAATCTGTGATTGTTAATTTACCCTTTGGTGGTTTATTAATGCGAGAAGCGATAGGCGAGTTGCGAAGGTTTGGATGTTATTAGCGAGATGACCAAAAGTAGTTATCACAATTTAAAACGAGAATGATTTAAACGACTAAAGCGATTTTTTACGAATTAAACGATTTAGGTGAACGATTGGTTTTGGTTAGTGTTTAGATAACTGAACGGGTGTAATGTGATGAAAACATGGTAGATACGCTGCTGGTACTTCTTATATATAAGTGTTTTCATCATATTACATACCGTGGCGTTATTTAGTTCACTTGGGTAAACGATTCTGAAACGATGTCACACAATGATGTTTTCTGAATAATATAAACCATACGAGTTTTATTAACGAGTTTTTACGAGATGTTTTACAATTTGATTTAATTAAATAAATGTTTTGGGTTAAGAATCATGGCTACGAGATTTTATAAATTATAACCAAAGTTTTTAATTAAGTATTGCAACATGTAAACTAGCCATGATTCCGACACTCTCATAAACCTATGTGCAACATGTAAACTAGCCATGATTCCAACACTCTCATAAACCTATGTGCTCGCCAGCATCTCCTTGCTGACTTTGTTTTTACATATGTTTCAGGTGTTGTTGAATGATGTTGATTGCTAGGATGCATGCTCACATAGGACTGGACGAGGCCTTAGTGACTTAATAACAATGATAGACTATGTTTAACTTGTTTGTTTAGATTTCAAGATGATGTAAATGTTTAATAAAACGAAACTTCAAATTTCCGTGTGTTTTGAAACAATGATTCTGTTACAACACTCCCCGATGATTCCGCCGAGATTTGTTATTTTACGAGGTCGAGGTGTGACAGAAAAGTTGGTATCAGAGCTCATGGTTATAGGGAATTAGGTTATTAGTAATGCTTTGATCTCATACCCATATCATTGCATTCTAGTTTTTATAACAACATGCATAGTATATATATTTTTTTCAAAAACGACCTTCATGATTTCAAAATATTTCATATAGTATGGAAACAATTTTAACACAGTACATTTACTTAATATATCAAGTGCATGATTTCAAAAAGCATTATTCATGTTTTCAAAAACCTTATACATAATTTCAAAATTCATCCTACATGATTTTTATAAACATATTTACCTAATACATCTACCGTATGATTTCAAAAGTATTATGTAAGATTTCAAAAACATTAAACATATTTCTAAAGAACCCCATGCATAGTTTTCGAAAAGCATTCTACTTGTATTACCCAACCTCCAAATTCTGCTTCATATGTCGCCATGGCATATCTAGCACCTCAACTTCATGAGCATTCTACCTCGTGTATCGACTTAAGCACGTCTAGTGCAAGGTTTCGAAGCATCTCCCGCCCTTCGAATTCTAAAATCCATATAGGATCTTCTTATCCCCACAATTAGATCCTTGTGGATGATTATCGCCCAAATCGGAGCCCTTGATTGGATTCCTTGTACGCCTTAAGACGTACATTACAATTCAATAAGGACAAGCCGAATTCCGATTAAGATCTTCCTATCTTCATAGTTAGATTCTTGAAAATGTTTAAAGTACCAAGTGAAGTCCATGGATTGGATTCCTGGTATGCTTTAAATTCCCATGTCTAAAGATAACAAATTAAAGGTCAAGTTAAACAATTATGTGATTATGTGTTTATATGTTCTCTTTTATGTTATTGTGTGATCCGATTTTCGTTATCCAAATCCTCGTAGAATCTTCCATATCTTCATATGAGGGATTCATAGTAGGATATTCAAAAGGTACTAACTTAAATCCTTAATGGGCTTCTACGTGGTAGTTAAGACCCTTGGGTTATATAGTACCATTCCATGATTCAAAAGGGACCCTTTGAGTGGTCTAGTTAAAAAAATTGATTCAGAATCTGGTTAAGAATGGCATGTGATGATATAACTGAAAAGACTCCTTGGTGGTCTATTTAAAGAAATCATTTATTGATTTAATTAAAGGGACCCTAGGGTGGTCTAGTCACACTCATCACAGGTTTGTTCATTTAGTTTTCCCCTACACATTATAAAATGCACTGTGCGGACTATGCAAGGAATTACGTAATTATGGACGCGTACATAATTATGAAATTCAGTGCACAGGAACCCCAGTAAGATTTATCATATGTAAGAACCTATAGTGGCAACAATAACGAAACGTGAACAATGTAATGGAGGTACGGTGGACGCACCAATGGCGCTTCATATACTTGTATATAAGTGTCCCTCTTACATTGAAAGCATGATGTTATTTAAAGTTACTGGAAGTTCAGAACCCTAACCAGTATTGTTTTATCTTTTCGACTTTATGTTTTGAGCTCTCACAAGTTTCCTCTGAATAAATTTCGGGACGAAATTTCCTGTAGTATGGGAGACTGTGAAATCTGTGCCTCCACGGACATCAAAAAAATTCCTAACCAATGAAATATTGTGTTTCATACTTGGGATTTGTTTAAATATGTGTATCATTTGCACATATCAATTCTTGTTCGACTTCGAGCTCTAAATCGCTTTCTAGAAAGTTATACGCAAAATGATGCGTAAACGTAATCAGTTTAATGCGAAAAACACTCTGGGATAGTGACATAGGCTCAACATACCTTAAATAAACTTTACATAACTTAGAAATAAGTTTTGGATGGTTTGGTGTGTCGAAATCAAGTTTGTTCGATTGCAAGGACTATTTGTGTCAAACTGCGAAACTATACCGATTTGTATAGTAACGAACATTCCGGAAGTTGATAATAAGTTAAACATACCCTAAATATCCTTTACATAGCTTAGAAATAGGCTTTGAAGGGTTCAATATGCTAAAAAAAACTTTATTGATCAATAGGGACTAAAAGCGTCAAAAAGTGCATAAGTTTGCATTTTCGCGCATATCTTACGTTCTGAATATATCCGGACATCCAATAATTTATGTAATCATTAAAATATTTTATTTTAGTGATTGACATGATAAAATTCCATTCATCGCGTAATTTGGATTGTTTTTGCGTTAGTTACGATTTCCGTCGTAATTAACCGAACAACGCAACCGTACGACCAAACGAACCGACATCTGAGATATTTTTGAGCACATTTCAAGTTCCCTATACTATAACTTCATTTTCGAGCCTTGAAATGGGGTTAACGGGGCTTAAAAGTGCCAAAAAAATCAAGTTTTACAAGTGCAGGGACCATTTTTGAAATTTCTGGCAGATACATTGAACTTGGTCCATTTTTGAGGTTTTGATGGTTTTAACCCAAGGTTTTGCACTATATGGGCTGGAATTTGATGGTTTTAAGTATTCCCATGGTTTTGAAAACCATGTGCCTAAGTGGAGGGCCAAGATCAAGGCACGAAATGCGAGAAACGATCCTAACGGTTCTCCGAAATCTATAAATACCCAAGCTCCCATTCCATTTTCCTCACACCTTGATCTAATTTTATGCTCTAAGTTGAAGCTTTATGCTTCATACCTGAGTATTTATATCAAGTTCTTCCTAGCTTTGATCCGTTGTAAGTTTCTTTCATGCTTTTATGCGTTTTTAAGCACGAAAGTCAAACTGTGTTCGACTTTCTGCTTTGACCATTCTTTGGTCAACAACGGAGTTTGTTTGAACTTCTTAATATGAGTGTAATAACGATGGTTATAGTCCCTTGTGACTATACCTATTGATTACAACGTTGATTAGGTGTAGTGACGAGTCATAGTTTCAGTCAAAATGCGTATTCATGCGTATTTTACAACCAAACTATTCTTGGGTATCAAAACCTTTTGTTTTGATATCAAACTTGTTTTCTAACTTCGTTAAACATGTTTTAACATGTTTAACTCGTCGCTTTTAGATTAGTGCTTATATAAGGTCGTAAGATAAGCGGTCTAAACAACCGCTTAGACTTTTGAACCCGACCCGTTTGGTCGATCGTTAGGATCCGACCAAACATGTTTTGTGACCATAGTTGTATTGGGAATAACCTTTTCGAGGTTATACCTTATGGTCACTTCGTTTAGTTAGTTGTATGATAGGTAATTTATATGCCTTAGGAAAATGACCAAAATGCCCTTTTTACGCATAAGTTCATTTTAAGCATATGTAACCTAAATTTTTATATCTAAACTAATTAGGTAACATTATTAGAAATATTAAGGCATATAATACTTGTCATAGGACTAGTTAGGCAGTCCGAACGCGTTTTACACGAACGACGCGTTAAAGTAGCGTAGGCTACCTAAACGGATCGTAATGGGTCGTAAGCACTTAGGTTGGGTTTTGATTTAGTATGTAGGCTTTGTTAAACCATGTCATATGAGTTCCAATACTCATTTGGTTTACGAAACCTCATCCTATCCGAACTTCCGATTTAGGTCCGGTTTATTTATATAGTTATATATATTAGGTGCCGATTGATTCCGTGCTCCCTCTAGCTTTGCTTGGTTGTTGTTCAAGACTTCTAAGCATTCTCAAGTGAGTACATAGTTCCCCTATTTTACTGTTTTCGATTGTTTTGGGGTGATTCATATGTGTTAAATGATTTCGATGTTTTAACGATGGTTTCGAAAATGATTAAAATGGTTTATATTAAATTAATAACGATTTCGATAAAGTGAACAAACTTGTTGGTTGTAATTACATACCGAATAACATTCATTAATTTTGGCCGAACCGACCAGTATTAGGTTATGGTACCATAGGATCTGACAAATCCCGTTATCAGACTGCACCCATGGTTATGTGTGGGTTAGGTGGGTAATGACTGAATCTGTGATTGTTAATTTACCCTTTGGTGGTTTATTAATGCGAGAAGCAATAGGCGAGTTGCGAAGGTTTGGATGTTATTAGCGAGACGACCAAAAGTAGTTTTCACAATTTAAAACGAGAATGATTTAAACGACTAAAGCGATTTTTAATGAATTAAACGATTTAGGTAAACGATTGGTTTTGGTTAGTGTTTAGATAACGGGACGGGTTTAATGTGATGAAAACATGGTAGATACGCCGCTGGTACTTCTTATATATAAGTGTTTTCATCATATTACATACCGTGGCATTATTTAGTTCACTTGGGTAAACGATTCTGAAACGATGTCATACAATGATGTTTTCTGAATAATATAAACCATACGAGTTTTATTAACGAGTTTTTACGAGATGTTTTACAATTTGATTTAATTAAATAAATGTTTTGGGTTAAGAATCATGGCTACGAGATTTTATAAATTATAACCAACTTGATTTGAGTTGGTTAATTATGACGCAATACTATACTTTTCAAAACAAGTTTTCAATTAAGTATTGCAACATGTAAACTACCCATGATTCCGACACTCTCATAAACCTATGTGCTCGCCAGCATTTCCTTGCTGACTTTGTTTTTACATATGTTTCAGGTGTTGTTGAATGATGTTGATTGCTAGGATGCATGCTCACATAGGACTGGACGAGGCCTTAGTGACTTAATAACAATGATAGACTATGTTTAACTTGTTTGTTTAGATTTCAAGATGATGTATGTCACACCCCGACCACGTAGAACCTACAAAACGTGGCGGAAACATCGGGGAGTGTTGTAACAGAATCATTGTTTCATAACACATGGAACTTGAAATATTGTTTTATTGATTAAAAGAGTTACAATGTCTTGATAATCAAATAAACATAACAAAATAACTAGTCTTGCATCTTTTATTGTCACTTAGGCCCATGTCCGCCTAAGTGAATCTTGATCAATCCTATGCTTCATTTCCTGAAACATATGTGAAAATAGGTACGTCAGCATAAAAATGCCGGCGAGTACATAGGTTTTGTGAAAATAAGATTCATGACATCTGTTTAAGAAAATGTTTAGTCATGAACCTTGTAATTTGCTTTGTCTTTGTAAATCATTTGAAAAACAATAAGTTCAGATGATACGTATAAATAAGAGAATAATGCATGGTTAAATGAATAACCATGTAAAAATGAGTTTGTATAAGTTAAGTTGTTTGTAAAACAATGTATTGTGAAAAGTATGTTATTTGTATAAAATGTTATATGTCTAAATTGAAATTATTTCAAATAACGCAACGATATGTAATACCATACAATCACTTATATATAGGAAGTACCAGCGGCGTATCCACCATGCTTGTATCATATTACACACGCCTCGTTACTTAAATCACTTACTCAAACCAAACCACCAATATAAGATGTCTATGTTTAAACCAATTGTCAAAAGTCCTTGTATAAACCATGTCAAATGTTGATAGTCCAAAAGTAGTCAAGTAATGTGTAACAAATGTTTATGTATGGCTAGTGAAATGCATCAACTAAACCATAGATGAAATGCACAAAACAAAGTATTGAAGTAAAACTTGGTTTAAATCAAAGTTATGTTTTGTAAAATATATGAATGCTATACTGAATATGAACATTTATGCGGTATTGTAAAAATTCATACATCCAAGCCTTGCGACAGTCGGATAACTATGTAAAAATGAGTTATCAAAAGAATATGTATTTGGATTCGGTCATTCCTTACGTCCAAACAAACCCGAGATTTCAGGAATGGGATTTGTCAAGTCCTATGGTACCACTACCTACTACCGAGCGGCGTGATCGGTGTTAATGAATGTATAGTATAGTTTAAACAAACCAAATGTCATACCAAAATGTAAGCATGTTTTATGAAGATAATGTACCTAGTATGCTAGAGTAAACATACAAGGTAGAGCTGTAAAACAATGTGTCCATATGTTACTGGAACATATGCAACAGAGATGCAATGTAAAATAATGTACTAAGCATGTACTAAATGGACATACATAGCATGTGATGTGATGTGATGTGATGTAAAACAATGTACTAAGTATGCACACAATGGACATACATAGCATAAAATGTAATGAAATCATGTACTAATAGTGTACTAATGAACATAGCATGTATATAATGTGAAAACATGGAAAGCATGAAAGTAACAAGTAGGCACATGTGTTCCACCCCAAAACGTTTGGAAAACAGTAAAAGAGGGGTCTATGTACTCACTTGAGATTGCTTAGTAGTCCTTGAGTAACAACCAAACAATGCTAGAGATCACGGATATCAAACGGCACCTAATATAGGTAACTATGTTAATAAACCGGACCTAAATCGGAAGATCGGATAGAATGAGGGCTCGTAAACCAAATGAGTATGGGAACTCATGTAGTATGGTTTAATAAAGCCTACATACTCAAATGAAACCTAACCTAAGTGCTTACGACCCATTACGACCCGTTTAGGTAGCTTATGCTACTTTAACGCGTCGTTCGCGTGAAACACGTTCGGACCGCCTAACTAGTCCTATGACAAGTAATATATGCCTTAAAGGGGTATTTTGGCATCAAAGGGGTATTTTGGTAATTTACCTAAGGCATATAAACTACTTATCATACAACTAACTAAACGTCGTAACCATAAGGTATAACCTCGGAAGGTTATTCCCTATATACTATGGTCACCTAATGTGCTTGGTCGACCAAACGGGTCGGGTTCGAAAGTATAAGCGATTGTTTAAATCGCTTACCTTACGACCCTATATAAGCACTAAACTAAAAGTGACGAGCTAAGCATGTTAAAACATGCTTAACTAAGTTTAGAAAACAGGTTTGGTATAAAAAAAACTGTTTTGATACCCATAAGTAGTTTGGTTACAAAATACGCAAGAATACGTATTCTGACCGAAACTACGGCTCGTCACTGAGCCTAGATAACGTGGTAATCAGTAGGTATAGTCACTAGGGACTATAACCATCGTGATTACAATCACGTTGCGAAGTTCAAACGAACTTCGCATTGACCATAAGCTGGTCAATGCAGAAAGTCAAACAAAGTTTGACTTTCAGACTCGAAAAGCAATAAAAGAACGAAAGAATACTCACGTAGGGTCCCCGAATGCTAATCTAGATCAAAATAGCTCAGGTATGAAACAAAGGTTTCAACTTAGAGCATTTGAGATCAGATTCTAGTGAGTTTAGAGGTTGGATGGCAAGGGGTATTTATAGTGAATGGTCCACCATTAGGATCGTTTGTCGAAATATGTGCCTTAATCTCATCCGTACATGTGTCGGAACTTTATGGTACCCAAAAAGGCCACTCACCATAAGAGTTTGACACTTGGCACTTGATCTTTGGAGAGTGTTAAGGGCTGTTAAAAGATGAAAAAAAAACGTTTTGCTGCATCTGGCCCCTGTTTACGGACCTAGTTTGGCAGATTTACAGTTTCAGTCCCTGCAACCTCAAAACTTGGTTTTCGATGCGTTTTTTTTTACACGTTTAAGCCCTGTTAACCCCATTTCAAAGCTCTAAAATGAAGTTAAAGTATAGGGAACTTAAAATGTGTTCAAAAATATCTCGGGTGTCGGTTCGTTTAGCCGTACGGTTACGTTGTTCGGTTAATTACGACGGAATGCGCATAAGCGCGAAAAATGATCCAAATGGCGTGACGAATGGATTTTTCTTATGCCAAACACTAAAATAAAATATTTTAGTGCTTACATAAATTTTTGGATGTCCGGATGTATTCAGAACGTAAGTTATGCACGAAAATGCAAACTTGTGCACTTTTTGACGCTTTTAGTACCTGAATGAGCCAAAAGTTTATTTTAGCACACCGAACCCCTCAAAGCCTATTTCTAAGCTATATAAAGGATATTTAAGGTGTGTTTAACTTATGGTCATGTTCCGGAATGTCTGTTACAGTTCAAATTGGCATACTTTCGCAGTTTGTCAAGTTTAGTCCCTGTAAGCGAATTAACTTGTTTTTGCCATACCAAAGCCTTCAAAACTTATTTCTAAGTTATGTAAAGGTTATTTAAGGTATGTTAAGCCTATGTCACTATTCCGGAGTGTTTGTTGCATTAAACTGGTTATATTTATGCATCGGTGCGCTTATAACATTCCAGAAAGCGATTTAGAGTTTGGAATTGAACAAAAATTGATATGTGCAAATGATACACATATTTTTACAAATCCCAAGTATGAAATATAATATTTAATTGGTTCGGTATTTGTTTGATGGCCGTGGAGGCACAGGTGTTACAATGTAAATGTTTAATAAAACGAAACTTCAAATTTCTGTGTGTTTTGAAACAATGATTCTGTTACAACACTCCCCGACGATTCCGTGGCGATTTGTTATTTTACGCGGTCGGGGTGTGACAAGTTGATATGTAACATGTTATTTATTTAAAGTTTAATATCATGCTATTCCTTATAATTCGTCACACACCACCCATCCCCTACTATATGTATAATATATCATTCCATACTTGATCCTATTTTATTTATCTAAAGTTTTATTATGTATAATTATCTTTTGACCATTCTTGAATTTTATTTATTTCATTTTGAATTTTGAATTTCGAATTTTATTTAAGTCATTCTATCTCGTCAAAGTGAGTTTATGTGATAATTATGTAGTAACTGGAAGGGTTACGTACCGGTAGTCGGAACGTCCTGTCTAGGCTTGGCAATCATATAAATCCAATAAAGGACCAATTTTCCTACCTAGGGACCAACGATGAGAGTACCGATACCTATTAGGCCAAAGCATGTCACACCAAACGTTACTTAAACTAACGACACTTTGATATGTCAACGTGTCCGTGTTAAGCCATGGATGCCCTCCAAACATCATTCTATAACACCCCAAACTTGAATAAAATATCCTTTCTATGGATTTTCCTTTGGTTCCAGTATATGTCCCTGGGTGAGCATATGTTGATCATGCAAGAACTCGGTAATTGCGGGGGGCCATGTGATTACGAAAGTGACGCATTGAAAACATATTAAACCCTATGACGTATCAAACCCAATAATTTCCAAAATTTCATTTTGAAATATCAATTTATCCTAAGTTTACATTCTATGGTTCATATGATTTCTGTGTGGATTTGTTGGTTTTATTTTTATGTCACGTTTTGGATTATTCATATATCTGATGCGTGCGTAGCGTGATAGGTTTTAATGTATCTTTTAAGCTCGTTTTAACACTTTAGTCAAGTTTTAAATTTATAAAACACGATATTTTACTAATACTAAACACACATATGGGCAAGTGCACCCATCGTGAGCGTAGTATAGCGTTGGTAAGATACCGAGGTCGTCCAAGACACAAGAGCTTTTAGTACCGGTTTATCCTCAACGTCTAATCAAATCAAAATTTTAGAAAAAAGTTTTAAACATGAAAATAAAAACAAAAAATGCTGAAAATAATAAAATAAAACAGATAGACAAGATGAATCACTTGGATCCGACTCGCCTTTTGTGTAACCTTTGATGATTTCCGAACTTTTGCACTTTTTAAGAGATTATCTTAGTTATAGTAGTAGGACCCTCTTTTGAAGGTGATGTTACCCTCAACCTAGTAGTTTGAGTCTGTAGGTCCCCTAATCCGTGCGGATCGTAACAGAATCGTCGATCTAACCTAGAGTGCGGAATCCTCTAGATCAGATTTCACAGAAAACGTGTAGAAACAGAAATCACTTTAAACCCGATCTTTATTGATTATCTTCAAACGATTACAATCAATCAAGATCCTAATTCGTCCAAGCCTTTCTCTTTCACGAATTCTCTCCAAGATGATTAAGGTGATTAGAAGATTAACCTAAACCCTAATGCTAAGCTTTGTTTATATAGGACAAAGCTTTGCACATGGGCTAGGCCCATTTCGCCTACCATCCCCATATGTGGGTTTGGTTTGGCCCAATCACTCTTAATTAACTATTACAAAGCTAAACTCGCTAACTGTTTATCGTTTTACTAATTACAAGATATCCAAAGACCAAATCTAAGTTGTTGTCACAAATATGCACCAACAAACTCCCCCTTGACAATAGCTTGCAAAGGTAACTTCAGTCTTCAGAATCTCACAGTCTTTTGGTCTTTGGATAGCTTCAGCTTTAACAGCTTCTGTCAGCAGACTCCCCCTAAGCTGATGCATCCAATCACCAAATCTTCAAAACTTTAGCACTTGAGTAAACTCCAGTTCAGCTTTTGTATAGCACTCTTCAAATCCTTCAACTTGTTTCCAATGTAGAAAGGAGGTTCTACCATGCATCCAATCAAACTCTCATCTTCACAGCAACTTCTCAGCAACACACTGCTTCAATCTGTTTACTATAAAACAAACATCTCGAGAAACCATTAGAATTTTTCAACATAAGTTAAACAAATTATTATTATTCAAGAGATTAGTTTAACTGTATAACAGATTAAGCACTTTCCAATTCCACACCAACACGCACAAATTTTAAACAAATACCTTATAACCTGCATGATTTAAAAATTTTGAACCCACTTTCTAACACCGTCTCCCCCTATCAGTAACAACTCCTCCAAGAATAACAGTTTTCCGTACATTAAGAATTTTAACAGAAAAAAACACTAATTTTGTATTTTTGTATTTTCTGAAAGCAAATAAATACGAAAAGAAATATACACTCTATTTTTGTGAGAATCACCGGTAAGAAGATCATATCAGCACAATCAAACTGTTTCACACCATTAGTTAATTCTTTATGTGATTTTCGTGAAAAGCATTTCAAGACGATTACCAGTATGTTTGTCCACCTAAACAAATGCATGAACATTTCAAGTACCATTACCGTATGATACGTTATGGCAATTTTATTTCTAATATATTAGTGTGTCCCACTTCAGGATATACCCCCGCGATCAAGGTATGCACAAAGATTCATCGTAGTAGGTGAGTATACTGAATTCATCCGTTTTGTTTTTCAACGTTTAGATAATTGGTGATCAGGTCAGTACTTCCGTACAGCAAAGAGACCAAAATATCTAACGAGGGCTAAGACAAATACCATTTTTGGTACGATTTATGCATTTTGCACTTTTTGAATGACTCTCTATGAGAGCTTCTTCATTTTCAGGGTTTTGGCATTTTTAGCTCTTTTAAGATATCCTGGGTGTGCCTAGGTCAGCATGTATCTGGATGCAGCAGAAGGACACCCCTGATATCCCCAGATGAAATAACAGTATAAAGACCCAAAACTTCAGATTTTGGCAATCTATCAACGGAAGATTTAAGGTCATTAAACCATACACCACTGATGTGTTCCCCACTCATACTCAGTGCATTTATGTTTATATCACTTTGGTAAGTTGATTATTTCATGCTTTTGCCTACTGGTACATCATATGATGAAGCTGCTATCACACTTAAGCATTTTAATTCAGTTTGAGTGTGACAGTCTAACTTGCTGATGTACTATCATTTCTTCTTTTTCACACAATGATAACTCATTTTTGATTTTTCAATGTTTTTGGATTTTTAAAATTTTATAACTTACTCCCCCTAAACACACGCACTAACTAAACTGTTTTTGGCTTAGGGTGATTTCTCCCCCAAAATTTTTGTTTTTATGGAGTAAGTTTCAAAAACACAAATTTGAAAACACAAACAAACTCCCACCTTAACCTGACAAAAGTTTTTCACGTTTAAAGTATAGAATAATCAAAGCAATCACAGAAGTAAATAGTTCGTTACCCATGTTAACCTACTATCCACCTCAGACACTTAGCAGGAACAACCACTGTTGAACACATCAACAGTCCTTCTTCGCCATCCTGCATTCACTCAACAACTCAGTTAGTCTTGAGAACCCAAGCCCTGATAGTCTTGGGTTTTCCAAATTCATCCATGACAGGAACATCCATCCAATATCCATCACTCCTCAGTAGAGTCTTGGATTGCTTCCCCATTGTTGAACAAGATTGATAATTTCCACTAGGTCTTTGATTGCGAGAGTTCCAATAACCTCTCGGATTTTCTGACCTTTGAAAATTATTATCTTGATACCTTCTTCTCCCATTACTATACCATGAATTCTGGAAAAATTTTGGATGTTGTTGAACATTTGAGTTACTAAAACCCCTATGTCCATTTCTTTGTTGAAAATTTCGATTACCAGTAGTTTGGTATCGATTTTGATATCCAAAATTTCTATTTTGACTTTGAAACTGATTTGATTTACCATTATAATGACTAAATTGTGGAGAAATACTTCTTGGTCTATCAAATCTTTTTGAAGTTGAGGGTTTAGATTGAGATTCAGGTTTATTTGTCTGACAACTTGATTTTTCATTATTGCTTGACCCAACCTGAGTCCCTTCTTTAACCTCATCAACTTTTAGCTTACCTTTCTTCAAAGGACAACAACTCGCCACATGCCCTTTGTTGTGACATCTAAAACATGATCTTTTCTTATAAGTTTTCTTTTTGTTTGATCCCTTTTTAGATGTGTTGGCCTTTTTGTCTTCAGTATCCTCATCCACTTTATGAGGTGTACTATTAGACCCAACAGATTCTTTCAAAGAAACTGGACTATTTGGCAAGTCCATAGCTATCGGATCCACTACTACTTGTGCAGTGGTTACAAAATCAGTTAACTCATCTTCAGTTGGTAAAAATGAGTAGTCTTGATGTTTAGAATATGAAGCTTTACTAAATCCCACCCCTGTTTTATCATTACTCCTTTTTAAACCTTTTTGAATTTGAGTCCTGACTAACGAAGAATTTCCAAAATTGTGTAACTTCCCCTGAAGTTCTACAATTTTGGCTTATGCATCAGCCAATTCTGTGCACTTTTCTGAAAGCTCGTTAGTCTTTTCTTTCACAGTTTCACGAGCCAAATCAATGACCTGTAACAGTTCATTGACTTTGCTTGTTAGACTGCTAATTTCCTGTTCATTTGATTTGAGTTTATCTAAACAATTTGACTCTCGTTTAATCAAAAGAACATTTGACCCTTTTAACTTTTCTAATTCAGCTAACAGGATTTTGTTTTGCTCCGATAGTCTGTCAACTTTACCCTATAGTTCAGTGCAATTAAGACATGTATGACTTACAGATTCTGATGATACCTTCACCTCTGATGTAAGTCCATTCACATCCTTCAAGCTCTTTGATACCTCTGCATGTTTCATCTCATCATTCTCCTTCTTCTCTTCTTTCACAGCATCTGCTTCTTTACCTAAAGCACGATCTCCTACACTCTGGCTTGATGAACTCTGATAACGTTTTTCTAAAGCTTCCCACAGATCTCTAGAATTCCCATAGTTCTTGAAGGTATGCTTAATGCCCTCAGGTAAGGATTTCTTGATCACTGCTAAAGCTCTCTTCTCAGCATTAACCACCTGTCTCTCAGATTCATCCATCTTCTCATAAGAAATCACCTTAACTCTTCCTTCAACACGACGTGTAGGAGCAACATATCCATCTATCATACACGTCCACATTTCAGTATCTTCACTTTTCATAAACAACTCAAACTTCTCTTTCCAGTCAGCATATTCTTTGACGTTTGTAAGCTTTGGCCAATTTTTAACAGTCTCCCTGACCTTATCCATTTTGGCCATCAAAAGTTCAAATGGATTTTGGTAACCTGAATTAAAATCCAAATCTAACTTCTCTATTGGTCCTTTTCAAGCTTTTACCGTAAGCGAACTGATAAAACCGTACAAAAATATTTCTGAAAACTGTTTTTATCAAATTATACCGTTAGATTCGTCTCGAAATTATGATTCCAATGATATGAAATGTCAAAAACCTATTTCCGGATTTTCCAGAGTCCAACGGTGCAAACGGTTTCCTCTGACGAGTTACGGATAATTTTCTAAACACGAATCAGCGAAATTTTTCTTACGCAAGCCAAGAAAAATTCCACCTTGTCCGAAATGAACAGTAAGAGTCCGAAATGGTTCGAAAAGGTTATGGTTATCCGAAATGAACAACTCTGATCCGAAATCAGCACCCTCAGATCCGAAATGGTTCGCCTGATCCGAAATTGAACTGTCTAATCCGAAATGCAAGTGAACCTGGTCCGAAATGCAACCTGTTTGATCCGAAATCAAAGACTTCTAATCCGAAATGATCCGAAATGCAGTATTTCTGATCCGAAATCGTCCGAATTACTTGCTGTATATCCGAAATTAATGATGTTAATCCGAAATCACAATTTTCTTGTCCGAAATGCTTGTTTTCAGGTCTGAAATTGCTTGTTTCAATCCGAAATGGATCCGAAAAGCAGTTTTTCTATCCGAAATCCCTGCAGCTAATCCGAAAAGCCCAGCAGAAACCCTAAAACAGCAGTCAAACACGTCCAAATCTTTGATTTTCTGCAGAAAACGATTCTAAACCGAGCAAATCAAGAGCCTAGTGCTCTGATACCAATTGTAGGTCCCCTAATCCATGCAGATCGTAACAGAATCGTCGATCTAACCTAGAGTGCGGAATCCTCTAGATCAGATTTCACAGAAAACGTGTAGAAACAGAAATCACTTTAAACCCGATCTTTATTGATTATCTTCAAACGATTACAATCAATCAAGATCCTAATTCGTCCAAGCCTTTCTCTTTCACGAATTCTCTCCAAGATGATAAGGTGATTAGAAGATTAACCTAAACCCTAATGCTAAGCTTTGTTTATATAGGACAAAGCTTTGCACATGGGCTAGGTCATGGGCTAGGCCCATTTCGCCTACCATCCCCATATGTGGGTTTGGTTTGGCCTAATCACTCTTAATTAACTATTACAAAGCTAAACTCGTTAACTGTTTATCGTTTTACTAATTACAAGATATCCAAAGACCAAATCTAACCTGTTGTCACAAATATGCACCAACAGAGTCAGCAAGGATACAATCCTAAAGGGTCGGAATATTGAAAGATAGTTAATTAAGTTATTAATGCGTAATGTGGTAGGCCCCTCTTTTGAAGGTGACGTTACCCTCGGCTAAGTGGTTTGAGTCAGCAGGGATACAATCCCAAGTATTCGGGTTAATGTATTAATAGTAGTTTACATATGACGGGATCAAGCCATTCGCACCCCCGCCATCCAATACCAGTGGGTATTGAAGGAGGTCCTAGTAAGCTTGACCCAGGTCCTTGCAGGATCTATACACTGAACAAGGCAAGAACCTTACCAAACCATTCCCTTAACCCTCGACCAGGTAGCCAACATATCTCTATATAGACCGAATGGTGTAAATCTTTTATTTTATATAGATAGTAAAATAACGCCAAGACACCATAGACAAATGATAAGGAAGTTTCACCTTCAACATAAGAAACTAGTTATTAAAGTCATTAATACAAAACCAAATAAAAAGTGAGAAAAGATTAAAAATCAAAAGTATTACACTAAATGCTTGTCTTCACCAAGTGATGTAAGAGACTTAGGCAAACATGGCCTTTGATTGTCAAGAACTCTTACTAACAATCTTGGATCCCGAGACTACTATACACACTCTATGATGGATGATGGATGATGGTGGTGGTGGTGGATGTGGGTTGTAGTGGTGGTGGAGTGTGGGTGAAGTGGGATAGATGTGGTTTGCCAATGGATGCCTTTGAAGTGAACTAAGCACCTCTTTTATAGCCTGCACAGAAGCCCGGACACGGCCCCGTGTCCATCCTTATTCTCTTTCTTCATTAATTGCAATTTGTCTGTATTGGCTCCACACGCCCCCGTGTCCGTTGGGCACGGCCCCGTGTGTAGAAGCGTATCTGTACTATCAAGATTTGCTTGGATTCTGCGAATCTTAGCATTGACCACGACCCGTATTGAGCTGGGCACGCCCCCGTGTCGGGAATAGAAGCTTCTATAGCTTTCTCCTTTCTGCAGACAACTGGCCACGCCCCCGTATCCGTTGGGCATTAGGCCGTGGTCAGCCTTCTGTTCTCTTGTTTTTGCTTGGGAAGATGCTGTCGAGGGGTCGAGTATGCCACGTTTATTCCTTTTCTTGTAATTATGTTAGATTTTGCTGCATATTTGCTCCTTTTGTTTATTTACGCTCATTTAATCCTGAAAATACAAAAGGAAGACAAAAGCACACTTTTTCCAACATTAGTACTAAAAAGGGTTAGTTTTATGCCTCATTTGATGTAATTTATATGTTGCATTTTACACACATCAAATACCCCCAAACTTGAATCTTTGCTTGTCCTCAAGCAAAACTCTTTATAATGTGGCTTACACTCCTAAATGGAATGGGTAGAAGAGAAGTTTTGGGCTTGTCTTGAGTGTCGGGAATCCAAAATCTTTATTAGGCTTTATTTTTATGTTATTTACAATCCTATTCATTATGATTTATTTGGAACATTTTATAAGAGAAATTACTTATTTGGGCATAACATGCCTATTTAAAATTCCATTTATATACAAGTTCACATACCTCACGAGAGATCACTCAACACTCGGCCGAAGATGTATTTTTGTGAAACACTCGAGACCGGTATGGAACTTACTTCTACCATATGCTTGCCAAGCAATCAATCCTCCTCCTTTTTAACTATACACCTTTGTAAATATCAAGAGGACTTAGGGAAGGGTTAGGCTTGGGTTAAAGGTAGGTGGTTTTGGGTTAGTGGTTAGTAAAAAGGGTGAAAAGGGTGAAAAGCGTAAAAAGCGTCGGTCGTCGTAAAACTTTTTGTTTTTGTGACTTTTATTGAAACAAAGCATTTTCAAACAAAGTTTCTTTGTGGAACTTGTTTGTTTATTGCTATACTTCACTTTTTTTTTTATAAGGAATGTCACATGAAAACCGAGCTGTTTACTAAAATAAAGGGTTAAAAACAAAAAGGGTTTTGGTGGGTAAAGGGTGTTTGTTTTGTGGGTTTAGAAACGAAAGGGTTTAGGCTCAAAAGGGTTAACTAGGGGGATTTTGGGTAGGTTATAAAAAACTGAAAAATAATGGTGTAGAAAAGAAAATGGGTTAGTCCTAATGCCTCCATCATTTACTTACTTGGGTTTAAGTTGGTAAGGACCGGGAATGTATCGTCATGGCAAGTTCTAGAGTCGTAAGAAACCAAGCGGCTATTCACACAAGAATCGAAAGATGAGCATTTAATTTAAAAATGTATGCTTTTATGCTCAATAAAGGCTCAAAACTCACTTTTCGTGGGAATGGGTTTTTAATGTGATCAAGTGTATATAATCAAATTTTAACAAGAATTGTCATGCCGTTTCATAATTTTCTTATGTTGGTTCTTTTTATCACGACGCTATCGGTTGTAAAGTTGTAAAAATATAACCTTTTAAGAATTTGTTATTCCCAAATTAAACCAAGCCAAGTAAAAAAAATGAAAAGTTTTCGAAAAAATTTGGGGTGTTTAGCGGTTCCAATAGAGTTTTGTGTAAGGCTTGTTATTAGGACTTGCAAAATTCAAGGTTTTAGCATCCCCCATACTTAAATTACACATTGTCCTCACTGTATCCCAAAAATAAGTTTTTAGGTTGATTGAATGTGTAAAAATGTGTTAAAAACAAAATTTTATGTTACTAGGCGTCTGGACACGGGCCCGTGTTGATCTGGGCACGGCCCCGTGTTCAGATTGCCAGCATCATGGTTTAACAGAAGGCTGGGCACGGGGTCGTGTTCAGTGAACACGGCCCCGTGTCCAGTTACCTGAACTGGACATTTTCTGAAGAACCTTGAGCACGGGGTGTGTGGGCTGAGCACGGCCCCATGCTGAACTTGCTGTAATGAAGAAAAATTGTCGGGAGGCTCTGTTTTTGGGCATGGGGTGTGGGTTCAATTTCCCTTAGTTACCTCCATCGTTCCGAGTGTGTTTTACTCCATTACAACATCATCCAAATATCATTTAATACTTAAAACCATCATTCATTAAAGAGTGAATTACATAGATTGATGCGTGCAAAATGCAACATATAAATTACATCAATTGTGGCATAAAACTAACCCTTTTTTAGTACTAATCTTGGAAAAAGTGTGTTTTTGTCTTCCTTTTGTATTTTCAGGATTAAATGAGCAAAAATTAACAAAAGAAGCAAAAAGACATCAAAATCTAACATAAATACAAGAAAAGGAACAAACGAGACATGCCCGACCCCACGACAGCATCTTCCCAAGCAAAACAAGAAGACAGAAGACTGAACACGCCTCGTGCTCAGCCAGCACGGGGGCGTGCCCAAGTGTCAGCAGAAAACACAAAGTGGTAGAAGCTTCTATTACCCACCACGGGGCCGTGCTCAGCGGACACGGGGCCGTGGTCAACTATAAGATTCGCACAATCCAGGCAAATAATCATAGTACAAAGATTCTTCTGCACACGGGGTCGTGCTCAGCGGACACGGGGGCGTGGTCAACTAATAAGACAAGCTGCATTAAATGAAGAAAGAGAAGGATGTGGACACGGGGCCGGGCCCACTGGACACGGGGTCGTGCCCGAGCTTCTGTCAGCCTATAAATAGGAGTGCTTGGCTCAAGCTCAAACCATCCCTTGGCACACCACCTCTCTCACACTTCACCCACCACCCACCACCACCATAACACCACCATCCACCACCATCATCCATTGTCCATCATAGAGTGTGTGAGTCGTCTCGGGATCCAAGATTGATCGTAAGAGTTCTTGACAATCAAGGCCATGTTTGCCTAAGTCTCTTACATCACTTGGTGAAGACAAGTGTCTAGTGTAATACTTTTTATTTCTAATCTTTTCGCACTTTTTATTTGGTTTTGTATTAATGACTTTAATAACTAGTTTCTTATGTTGAAGGTGATTCTTCCTTATCGTTTGTCCGTGGTGTCTTGACATTATTTTACTGTATATATAAAATAAAAGATTTTCACCATTCATATCTCCACGGTCTATATGGAGGTATGTTGGCTACCTGGTCGGGGGTTAAGGGAACGGTTTGGTAAGAGTCTTGCCATTGTTCAGCGTTTAGAGGTCCTGCAATGGACCTGGGTCAAATTTAGTAGGACCTCCTTCAATACTTAACGGTATTGGATGGCGGGGGTCCAAACTCTTTGATCCCCTCATAAGTTAACTACTATTAATACTATAACCCGGCTATTTAGGACTGTATCCCTGCTGACTCATACTACTTAGTCGAGGGTAACGTCACCTCTAAAAGAGGGGCCTACCATAATTTGCATTAATAACTTTATTAATTATATTTCGATAATCCGACCCTTTAGGATTGTATCCTTGCTGACTCAAACTACTGGGTTGAGGGTAACGTCACCTTCAGAAGAGGGGCCTACTACAATAACTAAGATAATCTCTTAAATAAGTACAAAAGTGCGGAAATAATCAAAGGTTACACTATACACGAGTCGGAACCAAGTGATTCATCTTGTCTATCTGTTTTTCTATTATTTTTATTTTCAGCATTTTAGTTAGTTTTTATTTTTCTTAGCTTAAAACATTTTTCTAAACTTTTTGATTTGATTAGACGTTGAGGATAAACCGGTACTAAAAGCTCTTGTGTCCTTGGACGACCTCGGTATCTTACCAACACTATACTACGCTTACGATGGGTGCACTTGCCCATATGTGTGTTTAGTGTTAGTAAATATCGTGTTTTATAAATTTAAAACTTGACTAAAAAGTGTTAAAGGGGCTTAAAATATACACCTAATATATATAACACTTCACACGCATCAAGTTTTAGGCGCCGCTGCCCGGGACACAAGGATTTTAAGAAAGTTAGGAATCAACGGCCTAATCATTTTTCTTATTTTTCATTTTTTTTAGGATTTTTCCTTAATTTTTCAGCTTCTGCAGAACTCAGCACGGGCCGTGCCCGCTGAACACGCCCCGTGCCCAATCATTGGAACTGGCAATCCTGTTTTAAGTCAGACAGTAAGCTGAACACGGGGCCGTGCCCACTCAACACGCCCCCGTGCCCAAGTTTCAGTTACTGAATACAGAACCGTAAGATCCCGACGGTTGGTAATTTCTAACACAAACATGAGTGATACTGATACTTTTTACTTTCGGAACTCTTATGGTACTATGTGGTGTCAATTATGTGGTGGTAACCATAAGGAATTAGAATGCTATTTTCTAAATTATAAGCCCCACTATATAGACCCATCGTTTCCTAGTATCCTTAAGAGGGGCGAAAGTAAAAATAATCCCTATCTCTCCCTCGAATGCTCCCAACCAGATTTTCTAGGAGAAATGCTTCTCGATGAATTATTTCAATTAGAAGATCTAATTCTTAATTGGTTAAAAGAACTTAAGAAAGATTTCAATAATCTTTTCCAAGACGATAACCAAGAAGAAGGGTTGGAAACGCATTCAAACAACTTCATTGTTTCCGAAGATACTCCTAACTCTAGTGAGGACTTGAGCGATAGTCGTCCCTGTGTCGATTGTGCCGTGAAGGACTCCCCATCAACTTCGTTTGATGCATACATAGACCTGAGCAATTCGACATACACCTTCTTTAACGAGTGCCCGGAAAAGGGTTGGACTTGTCCACCTACATATAGCATAGGAATCACCCTCACCGACAACCTCTTGCGTTCTCGTCTTAATCTAGAACAATTAAGGTATCTTAGGCACTTTGGGGTTGTTCCATCCAGTAAGGAATTGCCCGATCCGGAAAAGTTCCTTGAAAATAGACGAATTCCTTAAGACAACTTCTAGACACGGGGCCGTGTCCAGGCCAGCACGCCCCCGTGTCCACCCAAAGATTCCCTTCTGATTTTGTCAGAATGCGGACAAAAATGTGTCAGGATTCCATCTGCACACGGGGCCGTGTCCAGCCGACACGGGGCCGTGCGCAACGTACTGTCGTCTTCTATAAATGCAGCCAAGAATCCTGCACATTTGAACCATTCCAGGGACAGAGATTTGGGGAATATTCTCACATACCATCCTAGGTATTTTCTAAAAGAAGTTTCTCAACTATCTTCTTGTCCTTTCATCTTCTATCCACTATCATCTTCTTTAATTTTTCTCATACTTCCATTAAAGCTTGAACCTTCCATAATTTCAAGCCTTATTGAGATGTTTGTTAGATTTTTGTTCATGGAATCTTGTTAAAAATAAGTTCTACAACAATGTGTTAAGTTGTTTATGTTCCAAAATGCTTTAAAAATCATGAAAACAATTTGAAACCCCAAGATTCCTTGTTCCTAAATCCTGCAGATATCTGAACACGGGGCCGTGTTCGTTGAACACGGGGCCGTGTCCGAAGTACTGGTTCCATAAAATTGAACTCTTTTCGGTATGCTTTCTCAGTATGGTAAGCAAAACAAGCGGAAACTCTTCGTCACAGTCCAGAAACAACCGGCAGGGGAGAAGATCATCAACGGTTGAAGATTCTCTTGTAAACTATGTTTACGCCTTAAGAGAAGCCCTTGATGAAGTGACAAGTGTGGAAGAGGCATTGGTTGACCGAATTAATCATTTGACGGTGAGACTAGAAGGATGTCTCCGGGAAGTCAACCTTTTGCACCAAAGGTTGAACCTTCTCGCCTCTCCTCCTTTGGTACCAATTATCACCCAAAGGGCATGGAATGTGGTACCGGAAGTCATCATTCCGGCTGAATGGTACGCCTTACATCTGGAGCCCCCTCGAGACATACTACAAGGGGTTTCGATCGGTGTCGCTCCTCCTACACAAGATGTTGAGGAACATGAAGCCGCCTCCCTTCTCCCGAGGGAGATAGAAGAATGGCTCTAGCAACATCTAGGGGACACCGTTCGGCTTGGAGTTCTACAAGGCTTTTAGACCGGAAATCTATTTCCGGAATTTTGGTTCTTATTGTAGAAGTAGAGCTCCTTAGGAAGATCTTACGGATCACTTGACCTATCTAATATTAGGACTATTAACTTTTATTTTCTGCTTTATTTTTCATTTTTATGACTAATATGTAATTCTCTCTATGACTAATGAATGCTGGTTTTAGTTAATTTGGTGTTTGGGTGGTGTTGAAATGAATAAAACACACTTGAGATAGCAAAGGATACGAGGGAAACTTGAACCAGCACCCCATGCAGGAAAACAGAGCCGTCCGACGAAATTCTTCGTTTACGGTAAGCTCGGCACGGGCCGTGTCCGCCCAACACGGCCCCGTGCTGCACAGTCTGCAGAAAAAGACCCAGTTCAGGTAACTGGACACGGGCCGTGTTCACCCAACATGCCCCTGTGTCCAGGCTTCTGTTTCTCTTGATGTAATTTTGTTACTGGCACTTGAACACGGGGCCGTGCCCGGACAACACGGGGCCGTGTTCAGCGCCCAGTAACACAAAATTTTTGCTTTTTCACACCTTTTTACACATTCAATCAACCTAAAAACTTATTTTTGGGACACATTGAGGACAATGTGTAATTTAAGTGTGGGGGGGATGCTAAAACCTTGAATCTTGCAAGTCCTAAATACAAGCCTTACACAAAACTCTATTGGAACCGCTAATCACCCCAAATTTTTTCAAAAATCTTCATTTTTTTTACTTGTCTAGGTTTAACTTGGGAATTTCAAGTTCTAAAAAGGTTATATTTTTACAAATCTACAACCGATAGCGTCGTGATAAAAAGAACCAACATAAGAAAATTATGAAAAGGCATGGCAAACTTAGTTAAAATTTGATTATATATACTTGATCACATAAAAACCCATTCCCACAAAAGTGAGTTTTGAGCCTTTATTGAGCATACAATTACATATCATTAGACTAAATGCTCATTTTTCGTTTCTTGTGTGAATAGCCGCTTGGTTCTTACGACTCTAGAACTTGCCATGACGATATATTCCCGGTCCTTACCAACTTAAACCCGAGTAAGTAAATGATGGAGGCATTAGGACTAACCCTTTTTATTTCTACACCATTATTTTTTTTACCACCTACCCAAAATCCCCCTAGTTAGCCCCTTTGAGCCTAAACCTTTTCATTTCATAACCCAAACCAAACACCTTTTTACCCACCAAAACCTTTTTCATATCTTTCGTATGACTTTTCAAAAAAAAAATGTGTTGATGATGAAGCAAAAGAAAATAAACAAACAAGTTCATCAAAAATAACTTTGTTTGAATAATGGCTTCATCAAAATAAAAGTTACAAAAATAAAAAGTCTTACGAAAACCGACGCTTGTTACGCTTTTCGCCCTTTTTCTACTAACCACTAACCCAACCACCTACCTTTAACCCAAGCCTAACCCTTCACCCAAAAGTCCTCTTGATATTTACAAAGGTATATAGGTTAAAAAGGAGGAGGATTGATTGCTTGGCAAGCCTATGGTAGGAGTAAGTTTCATGCCGCTCTCGAGTGATCCACAAAAATACATCTTCGGCCGAGTGTTGAGTGATCCCCGTGAGGTATGTGAACTTGTATATAAATAGAATTTTAAAGAAGCATGTTATGCCCTAATAAGTAATTTTTCTTATGAAAAGTTTTAAATAAATGATGACGAATAAGATTGTAAATAAATAAAAATAAAACTAAATAAAGAATCTTGGAAATCCCGACACTCTATGACAAGCCCAAAAACCTTCTTCTCTACCCATTCCATTTGGGAGTGTAAAGCCACATTATAAAGAGCTTTGCTTGAGGACATGCAAAGATTCAAGTGTGGGGGTATTTAATGCGTGCAAAATGCAACATATAAATTACATCAATTGTGGCATAAAACTAACCCTTTTTTAGTACTAATGTTGGAAAAAGTGTGCTTTTGTCTTCCTTTTGTATTTTCAGGATTAAATGAGCTCAAATTAACAAAAGAAGCAAAAAGACATCAAAATCTAACATAAATACAAGAAAAGGAACAAACGAGACATGCCCGACCCCACGACAGCATCTTCCCAAGCAAAACAAGAAGACAAAAGACTGAACACGCCCCGTGCTCAGCCAGCACGGGGGCGTGCCCAAGTGTCAGCAGAAAAGACAAAGTGGTAGAAGCTTCTATTGCCCACCACGGGGCCGTGCTCAGCGGACACGGGGCAGTGGTCAACTATAAGATTCGCACAATCCAGGTAAATCTTCATAGTACAAAGATTCTTCTGCACACGGGGTCGTGCTCTGCGGACACGGGGGCGTGGTCAACTAATAAGACAAGCTGCATTAAATGAAGAAAGAGAAGGATGTGGACACGGGGCCGTGCCCACTGGACACGGGGCCGTGCCCACTGGACACGGGGCCGTGCCCGAGCTTCTGTTCAGCCTATAAATAGGAGTGCTTGGCTCAAGCTCAAACCATCCCTTGGCACACCACCTCTCTCACACTTCAACCACCACCCACCACCCACCACCACCATAACACCATCATCCACCACCATCATCCATTGTCCATCATAGAGTGTGTGAGTCGTCTCGGGATCTAAGATTAATCATAAGAGTTCTTGACAATCAAGGCCATGTTTGCCTAAGTCTCTTACATCACTTGGTGAAGACAAGTGTCTAGTGTAATACTTTTTATTTCTAATCTTTTCGCACTTTTTATTTGGTTTTGTATTAATGACTTTAATAACTAGTTTCTTATGTTAAAGGTGATTCTTCCTTATCGTTTGTCTGTGGTGTCTTGACATTATTTTACTGTATATATAAAATAAAAGATTTTCACCATTCATATCTCCACGGTCTATATGGAGGTATGTTGGCTACCTGGTCGGGTGTTAAGGGAACGGTTTGGTAAGAGTCTTGCCATTGTTCAGTGTTTAGAGGTCCTGCAATGGACCTGGGTCAAATTTAGGAGGACCTCTTTCAATACTTAACGGTATTGGATGGCGGGGGTCCAAACTCTTTGATCCCCTCATAAGTTAACTACTATTAATACTATAACCCGGCTATTTAGGACTGTATCCCTGCTGACTCAGACTACTTAGTCGAGGGTAACGTCACCTCCAAAAGAGGGGCCTACCATAATTTACATTAATAACTTAATTAATTATCTTTCAATAATCCGACCCTTTAGGATTGTATCCTTGCTGACTCAAACTACTGGGTTGAGGGTAACGTCACCTTCAAAAGAGGGGCCTACTACAATAACTAAGATAATCTCTTAAATAAGTGCAAAAGTGCGGAAATAATCAAAGGTTACACTATACACGATTCGGAACCAAGTGATTCATCTTGTCTATCTGTTTTTCTTTTATTTTTATTTTAAGCATTTTTAGTTCGTTTTTATTTTTCTTAGCTTAAAACATTTTTCTAAGCTTTTTGATTTGATTAGACGTTGAGGATAAACCGGTACTAAAAGCTCTTGTGTCCTTGGACGACCTCGGTATCTTACCAACACTATACTATGTTCACGATGGGTGCACTTGCCCATATGTGTGTTTAGTGTTAGTAAATATCGTGTTTTATAAATTTAAAACTTGACTAAAAAAGTGTTAAAGGGGCTTAAAATATACACCTAATATATATAACACTTCACACGCATCATAGATCCTAGAAAATAAAAGCATAAACTAAATCTGGATAAGTAGGTCATGAAACACAAGAAATCTAAAACCACAAAGAAGTCCTAGCCTATAGTTTATTTTAAGAGCAAAATTTCCGAAAAAGATAATTTTCTCGATTGAATGCGGCTTGAAGAACTTCTTTTCCGGGAAGGGCCCCTCATACATCGTTAATCCATTCTTCTATCTCCCAAGGGAGAAGGAAGGCGGGCTCATTGGCATCCTTGTTTTGAGGGGGTGTGAGTTCCACTGGAACCTCTTGTAAGTTGTCGAGAGGAGGTTCCGCGGGGATGTCATCCCACCCGGTGGGGTTAATGATTCCTTGAGCCAAGTTCCAATCTTCTTGGGGAAGGATTGGTTCCATGGGAGGAGTTACAAGAATGTTCAACCTTTGGTGCAAGAGGTTGATTTCTTGGAAACTGTTTTCTAGCCCCACCATGAGATAATTAATACGGTCGATTAGGACTTCTTCTACGGATGTCATTTCGTCGAGAGCTTCTCGTAGTGCCATCACATAGCGCACAAGAGTTGCTTCGTTTGAAGGCCTTCGTTCCCTATGACTGTTCCTTGAATGTGATGAAGAGGTTCCACTATTCTGGCTCGACATTCTATGAAAAACAAGTCGAAAGAAATTTCAAATTAATGAAACAGTACTTTTGTAGGATCGATATTCGACCTAAACGAGTTGTTCAGAAGCGTTCTTGACAAAACGAGAGGCGGAATCAGACGTTTTGATGTTGAATCAGCTTGATTTGCACTTAGAATCACTTTAAATGTCTATTGTATTGATTTGACAAAGATACACGGGCTGGAGACACTTCAGCAGAGCTTCGCTGCTGGAATCCAAAAGTTACAAATGAAATCATGAACTCACCTATTTATAGGAGTGCCAGTCATCATGAACTTTCATGCTTTCTGGCCAGTCCTCACGAACTCATGCTTTCTGGCCAGTCCTCACGAACTTTCATGCTTTCAGGCAGTTCGTGCTTTCTGGACTATCTACTCTATTACATGACTCGATACAAGACGAAGTCAACAGACATATGCACCAACAAACTCCCCCTTGGATGATGATGAGTCTTCAGTACATCGAGTCTTCAGTCTTGATCAGTCTTCTCGCTCTTTCCAAAGTATCTTTCTCTGTAAGCATCCTCATCAAACTCTCTCTACTTCTATTAAAATCTTAACCTGGCTCTATCCTCTCATGATCAAATCTCTTGATTCCTTCAGTTCTTTAGCATTAGCAGCTGGCGTGGACGACAGAATTCGAACCTGGCTTTAATGTCTTTAGACTCCCCCTTTCGATAAGCTGGGATCGCAGTCTGGAATTCTCTATCTGCAGGCTTTGGATTGGAAACCTTGCTCTATAACTTTCACAGGTTCTAAGATCGTAACCTGGCTCAAACTCTGTTCAAGCTTAGACACTGGGATCTGGTTCTACAACTTTCACAAGTTTAGGAATGTCTCCTGGCTCTCCGTAGCAATCATGATCAGGAACCTGGCCCTAATCTGCACAATCCTCAGAAGTCGAAACCTAGCTCTTTCAAAGCCTTTGACCTGTACAAACTCTACCCAAAACATAAGTTTTTATTTATAACAATTTTTATTTATGATCTCTGCTTCATCACTTGTATTCGAAACACTCAAATTTGGTTTCCAATTAATGAACCATTTAAACATTTCAAAATCATTTCTCATATCAAACAAACTCTCCCAACACTGCTGTCCATCATGTCTAGCACTCGGAATTTTGAAAATCAGCTTTTCAACATCAGTTGTCGAAAATAAGATGAAATAAAATCTTTTTGATTTTTCAAAAATTTATGCTAAAACACATTCTTTTTGGTTTTTTTCTTTAATGAAAAGCAGTAAAGAAATATTTACAGACAATATTTTTGCGAGTTTGTGTAAGAGGATCATATCAGTTTATGACAAATCACTAGCACCGTTAAGCTTTAAACACTTTAAGATCTAAACGATTCACTTAGATTGTCAGTATACTGATCCACTTAAATTTTCACACAAAGTTCAATCGATTCGAGATACGAGATAAGTGTTTTAATGGACTTAACTTATTCGTGTGTTCCACCTCAGAATATACTCCCGTATCCAGATACCCATATTCAGTCTTACAGGTGAATATACCTAGATGATATCTGTAAAGGGGTGAATGCGAAACCTTGAGAGCTCATATTATTGTTAGAGATGAAGGCTCGACTTTAGGTGTGTCCCCCTTGGGGATCTTCTTTACAACAGCACTTGATCTTTTATCTTTCTATATTTTATCAATTTTTATGCTAAGGGGGTGCTTATATTTCAAGAAAGCGTAAAGCATTATACGAGGACTAGGCTATTGCTCCCACAAAATCAGAAGTCCTGATATAATACCCCCAGATATCACTAAGCAAAAGACCTAGTATGTCAGAAACAGGTAATCTTTCAAACAAGATTTCGGGGGTTACCCATATATCCGAGAGATGTTCCCACGAGATAAGTAAGTATATGATATTTAGGTTTATATCTCGAAAACAATCTACTAAGCGTGTAAAAATCTACTGGCATATCATCAGTGAGGCCGTTTATCACATTTTTACTTTCCAATTCTTTAGCGTGAGGACTAGGCTATTGCTCCCGCAAAATCAGAAGTCCTGGTATAATACCCCAGATATCACTAAGCAAAAGACCTAGTATTTTAGAAACAGGTAATCTTTCAAACAAGATTTTGGGGGTTACCCATATATCCGAGAGATGTTCCCCATGAGATAAGTAAGTATATGATATTTAGGTTTATATCTCGAAAACAATCTACTAAGCGTGTAAAAATCTACTGGCATATCATCAGTGAGACCGTTTATCACATTTTTACTTTCCAATTCTTTAGCTACTGATGTACTATCATTTCCTCTTTTTCACAACAAAACTCATTTTGAATTTTACGATGTTTTTGGTTTTTTTTAGATTTTATCATGTTTTTGAATTTTTCAAATTTTCAAAATTTCTAAATTTTTTACTCCCCCTAAAATCAAAAATATGTTTCAATTTTTTATTTTCTAGGAAAATTTGAAAATAAAAGCAATAAACTGTACAAATAAAGTGACAAACTGATGTGAATTGCTTCAATTCTCCATCCAATTGGCTTAAACAATCAGAACTCCCCCTGACAACAAACTATTTTCCCATTATGATTTCAAAACACTTAAGTTTGTTTTAATCAAATGGTTTTTCTGGAAAATTAGTTTTGTCTGTCATTTCACAAACATGGGGTTTCATCACTTTGTTCTTTCAACCACTTGTAAAAACACTTTTCCTTTTCTTTAACACTTGAATGAAAGTTAAATCAAGTTCAACTTAATGACCTTGATTAACCACTTGTAGGTTCTTATCAACAATACCACTTGTAAGTCGAAATATCACAGTTATGAATTTCTCAAGAAAGATGCCGATTCATGCTCCACGATTACCAACTTGGGAGCTCCGGCAAGTCAGGATTTCAATCAAAGAATGTTGACACCCAAGCCTGACCAGCCTTGGGTGCATCTGAGTTATTTTCACTCGGTGTGTAAGTTCTGCTCTTTGATTCATACAATTCTTTTACCCCTTTTGCCTTACCATCGACCATTTTACCAAAGATATGTTTCACTTTGCCGTTAAACGCTTTTTCGACATCAAATTCTTTCTTTTCAGAATATAATTGATTCGAAATTTCTACCTTTCCAACTTTTTGTTTAAAATTTTCAGACCGCAATGGTGGAAAGTTTGTGTCATCCATTGGCGGAACTGAATTTTCTCTTTTTAGTTCAACTGGTGGCTCCTCTGACTTTGACGAATCAGATTCATCGCCAGAAAGTGGCTCCTTTGCTTCCGAAGAAACAAATTCATCGCCAGATTTAACATCTGATTTCTTAGCAACCCATGTTTGGTTGTTAAGATTCACTCTTCTTTTGTAAAACATTTTAGAACACTCACCAACCTCAAATTTTGAATTTTTAAACACTTTAAATTGTTAGGTTGGTGGTTCGTTTTCAACCAACTTTTCTTTTAGCTTTTTAGAGACTTCCTATTTTGTTTGGGTTACCTTTGGACAATTCCATGCAATGTGCCCAACTTTTTTACATTGATAACAGGTTCTTGTCTCCTTTTTCTGATTAGCTTCATTCTTCTCATGGTTCTGTTTTTCTGCAAGAAACGCTTTGTTCGATTGCTTCCAGAATGAGCTCTTTTTCTCTTCTTCAGAACTTCCACCTGAAACAAATACAGTTTTTGATTTACAATCTTTAATATTTTGATTATTTTCAACATCAAAACCCAACCCCTTCTTTTTGAAATTGCTTTTATGATTCGGTTTCTTTTGATGACCTGGACCAAAACCTTTCTTTTTGTTTAAACGTTGTTGAACTCTAGAAGTATATTTAGGTTTTGAAAATCCCATTTTATTTTGTATTTCTGAAATTTTGACTTCTATTAGTTTGAAAATCTTTTTAATATTTTTAGTTTTCACATTTTATATGGGAAATTCCTCATCAGAATATAATTTGTCTGAATCATTAAAAGTATATGCCACTTTGAATGTTTCGTCATTCAAATTATTTTTTGATAATAGAAATTCTTTATTGTAAACCCTTTTGACCGATTATTTCGAACTGTTGACTGATGAACTCGAACTCTCATATTCAGACTTTGACTCTGACTCCTCATCCTTATCCAACACCTAATCGACCACTTTCTTTATTAACTCAGACTCATGATCAGTGTCAGACGATGTGAATGTGACGTCAATGTTGTCTGGTAACACATCAGTTGTTTCAAACTTTAACTTTATATTGACTGCCTTTTTGACTTGTTCCGAATTTGGTTTTCTGGGAGAATAACCTTCCCAGATCGGAGGCAGACACCTTTTATAATTTGCATTTTGTTTCTTACCAGTATCTGTATCTTCCGACTTCTTATCTTGAAAAGCTTCAAAACCTGCTACTGTCAGATAGATTCTATCAATCAAGTAATCAGAACTTGAGTAACTCTGCAGTAATCGTCTGATTCTTTCATTCTCAATCTTTTCAGTTTCCAATTCCTGCTTCAACTTTGCACACTCATCAATATAGTGATTGATGGCCTTCTGCTTAGACATCATCACTGCATTCATCATTGTCAAAGCATCTTCTCTTTCTGAGTTCATCTTTTCCAACTAGTTGACTATTCTGTTCAACACATCATAAGATTCTTTCACGTACTTAACATCGAACAACAACTTTTCTTTCATCTTGTCTAGCTCACTAAACTTCTTGTCTTTCTCTTCACAATCTTTGCATGGTTCCAAACATTTCAGACAAGGTTTTGTGACCTCTACAATCTTTTCAATTTCAACAATCTTCTCAACAACTTTAACTTCTTCACTCTGTTCATGCTTCTCTTCCTGAGCAACATTCTCACATTGTGCCTTTTCCTTCTCTTTTGCTGCTCGTTTCTCCTTTAGCTTCTCCAATCTATCTGCAAAATAAAATTTGAAATTTTCAGTAGATAAATGAGTTTTACCAATGTTAATTTGATTAATCTTTTCATCATCATCACTGCTATCAGTTGATGATTGATCAACAACTGGTATCTTTTCTGAACTATCTTCTGAAGAAGCTGACTCTCCATCTTGACTTTTCTCATCATCTGCAAACACTTCCATCCATTCTTTCATCAATTCTGGCTCTTGAATGATTTGTGCAACAAATGATCTAAACTTTGAGTCAGCTGGAATATATTTGTCCCAACTAAATCCTTCTGGCAATCTTTCATCTTCTTGATCTGGAGGCATAGTAATACAAGCTCTCTTCTTTCCATCTTCAATCCGGGATGATGACGGTTGTTGAGCTACCTGATGATATATTGCTTTCTGATAATATTCATTGTTCCCAAAAGGATTCTGAGCTCCTCCTGCTTCTCGGTTGGTACATTCCCTCTTGAAATGTCCTTTTTCCATGCATCGAAAACAAGTAACTTTAGACTTATCAAAACCTAAAGTAGAAACATTAGCATCACGTAAATCATCTCTTCCTGTAATCTGCTTAAATTTCTCAGCTCTCCTCAACACACTCGCCAAACACCATTTAATATCCATTAGCTCCATTTCCTCAGCATCAATCTGATCGTAATCCTCTTTTGTTAACATAGGATTTCTGATTCTTCCCGCAACCAAATTCTCATATGATTCTAACACGGTAACTAGTAATGCCATATGACCTTTAGCGACTTCTTCAGAGAAATTCTGACCGTTCTGAAGATGCAACGCGATGTTGCATTGTAGCACATGACCATTACCATTGTTCGAGCTTTGAGACTGATAACTTGATGTTGAAACATTAGGATTAACACTTGGATATGAAGAAAATCCACTGTTGTTGATTGAGCTTTGATTGAGTGATCCGGATGAGTTTTCTGCGCTGAAAGCGGTTTGGATCTTTGGACTAGCTTCAACATTTTGAACACTACCTTTGAAGTACATCTTGATGTCTTGTTGACCACTTAAATTGTTCATTCTAGCGATCTTTTGTTGTTCAAGATCTTGTCCTTCAAGTTTCTCAATGAATTGAGCAATTGACAATCTATCATACTCTCCGGTATTCTTCAAGATCATAAGATATGTACACCATTCCTTTTGAGGTAAAGCATTGGCTAATTTCTCAACCCATTCCTCTCGGTCCTTATTGATATCCAACCGAGTCAATGAACGCACCAAATGACAATATCTCTCAATAAGCGTCTTTGTAGTTTCACCCTGCAAACTTGTAAACAGATCAAATTCTTTCTTTAATAATGTTTTTTTTTATTTTTGATCATCTCCGTACTTCCTTCAAACTTTATGCGAAGTGCATCCCAAATCGAATGTGCACTACCATCATGTTGAAGTAATATGAAAATGTCTTCTTTCACAGCTTGTTGAAGTAGACTGATCATCATTTTTTCTGCTTTGTACATGTCTGTTTCTTTATCTGAAAGTTCAGAAATGATCTTTATAACCCCCATATCAGAACGAGGTCTAACATACTTGGTTTCAATACACTCCCAAGACCTTAAATGGTTTGCTTGAACCCAATTTTCAAACCGTTCTTTCCAACTATAATACTCTTCAATGCTCATCAACTTTGGAGGTTTCTGCAACGTTCCTGTTTCATTTTCCATATTCACGCTCTGAGCAACTGTAACTGGAGTATTCGGAGCAGTAGCAAACGCATTGTAAAATTCAGAATCCATGTTTTGGTATCGAAAATTTTCAATAACAGACTATTCAAACGAACTGAGTATTCAAACGATCTGAATTTCAAGCGATCTGATGATGTTCCAAACGACCTGGATTCAATTCCAAACGATCTGGTGTTCTTAACCCTCTTTGTGCTGTTTGAAACCACCCGCACGACCTGGTTTACTTCCAAATGGACTGGTCACTTAGTGTGACTTGATTCAAACAAACTAGAGATCAATTCGTGCGAACTAGGTCTTCAAACGACCTGAGTTTAAACAGTGCAAACTGGATCAACACCCTGTGCAAACTGAACCTCTTAAATCCGTGCGAACTGAACCTCTTCAATCCGTGCGAACCTGATGATATATTCAAACGATCTGGAAGTTCAATTCATACGAGATGATGTTTTACACAAGCTGAAATTTTGGCACGATCTGGTAATTCACACCATGCAATCTCGGGATTGATTTTAAGCAACCTGACTTGTAAACAAATGTTAGTGAACTTGAGTATGATTGGACCTTCAACTGGATGATCACATGCAGCCGACATAATACTTGACAAATTTAATGCAATTCACATGGCCAAATTTAATGAAATTCACAAATTTCTAAATCATGCAAAGATTGAGTTAGTGGCCGACAATCTATATTACCCAATGAATTCTATTGGACCTCAAAATTGGACAATGATCTCAATCACATGGGCCGTCACTCTCGTTTATCAACAAAACTTTATCATGGGCCGAATCAGCATATCATCACATGGGCTGATGATTAGTTTCACATGCAAACTGACATTACCACATGCTGTTGTCTTTTAATTCATGTGTCGACAAAAGTGATATTAATCAATTACTGATTGGGCCGATTTATCATATAGTGTTCTAACACACTGAGTTGTTTCACGTGGACTGTTATATGATATCAATGATGCTGACACACGTCATGAAGATCACATGCAACAATTTCAATTAATGATTCAGATGAACTGCCGATTATGTTGACTGACTAAAGCTTTTAAATAGGTTTGACCAAGTGAAGTTTCAACCCGTGCGAGCGGGAACCCTACTTCAAGCGAAGTGGATGTTTCGTGCGAACTGAGATTGGACTTCGTGCGAAGTGGTATTATTTCATGCGAACTGATCAAGTTTCAAGCGACCTGATGTCTCTTCGTGCGAACTGATGAGTTTGTCAAACGTTTGGAAGGTATTTTGACAAATTGATCAAGTTTTAAGTTGAATTAGGGTCTGATATGTTCACGGATTGATTAAAACTGTGTTTTACATGTTATATGTGAAAATCAGAACATTTTAACCGTAAAAACTCACTTAATTTTGAAAAAATGTGTAGAAAGTGAGTAGAAATGAGATTTTCGGATGAAAACAAGCTGAATCGGTAAGAACTCTTCCTCCTGAGCTCTGATACCACTTGTAGGATCGAGATTCAACCTAAACGAGTCGTTCAGAAGCGTTCTTGATCAAAACGAGAGGCGGAATCATACGTTTTCATGTTGAATCAGCTTGATTTGCACTTAGAATCACTTTAAATGTCTATTGTATTGATTTGACAAACATACACGGGCTGGAGACACTTCACCAAAGCTTCGCTGCTGGAATCCAAAAGTTACAAATGAAATCATGAACTCACCTATTTATAGGAGTGCCAGTCCTCATGAACTTTCATGCTTTCTAGCCATTCCTCACGAACTCATGCTTTCTGGCCAGTCCTCACGAACTTTCATGCTTTCTGGCAGTTCGTGCTTTCTGGCAGTTCGTGCTTTCTGGACTATCTATTCTATTACATGACTTGATACAAGACGAAGTCAACAGACATATGCACCAACAACTTCGGACACGGCCCCGTGCTCGCTGAGCACGGCCCCGTGGCCACCTCTCTGCAGGTTTTTAAAACAAGGAATCTTGGAGCTTAAATTTTTTTTTCCTGATTTTTGAAGCATTTTTAAGCAGAAATAACTTAAAACAGTGTTGTAAAAGTTATTTTTGACAAGATTCCTTGAATAAAAACCTAACAAATATCACAATAAAGCTTGGAACCATGGAGATTTCAAACTTTAATGGAGGTTTTGAGGAGAAAATGAAGAAGAAGGCAATGGACAAAAGTAGAAAAGACAAGATGGTTGTTGAGAACCTTCTTTAGAATATACCTAGTATGGTATATGTGAAGATCCCACCAGATCTTTGTCTTTGGAATGGAGTGTAGGAATCTTGCTGCATTTATAGAAAATGACAGCACGCTGGACGCCCCGTGTCAGTTGGACACGGCCCCGTGTGTAGACAAAATTCTGACACTTTTTGTCCGTATTCTTACCAAAAGTCAGACGGGGAATCTTTGGGTGGACACAGGGGCGTGCTGACCTAGACACGGCCCCGTGGCTAGAAGTTTTTATGAAGTTTTGTCTATTTTAAGGAGTTTTATCCGGATCGGGTGGTTCCTTACTGGTCGGAACAACACCGAAGTGCTTGAGATACCTAAGTTGCTCTAGTTTTAGACAAGAACGCAAGAGGTTATCGAAAAGGGTGATTCCTAAGCTAAATACCGGTGGGCAAGACCAACCTTTATTTCCCTTATCCGGGCTCTCGTTAAAAAAGGTATATGTCGAATCGCTCAGGTCTATGTATGCATCGGCGGAAACCAATGGGGAGTCCTTCACGGCACAATCGACACAGGGACGACTATCGCTCAAGTCCTCACAAGAGTTAGAGGTGATTTCGGGAGCAACGACATTGTTACAATCCGAATACGATCTCAATAATTCTCCTTGATAGTCGTCTTGAGATGAATTAGTTATATCCATCTCAGGTTCTTTTATCCATCGGAGAATTAGTTCTTCCATTTGAAATTATTCTTCAAGAATCATTTCATCTAGAAGGGATGATTGAGAGCATTCGAGGGAGAGATAGGGATTATTTTTACTTTCGCCCATCTTAAGGCTACAGGAAAACAATGGGTCTATATAGTGGGGAGTATAATTTAAAAAATAACATTTTAAATCTTCATGAGTTTCACCACATATTTGACACCACGTACCATAAGTGGAGCGAAAGTAAAAAAGATCAGTATCACTCATGTTTGTGTCAGAAATTACCAACCGTCGGCATCTTACGGTTCTGCTTTCAGTATCTGAAACTTGGGCACGGGGGCGTGTTTAGTGGGCATGGCCCCGTGTTCAGCTACTGTCTGACTAAAAACAAGATTGCCAGTACCAAAGAGTGGGCACGGCCCCGTGTTCAGCTACTGTATGACTATAACCAATTTGTTTTGAGTTGGTTATTCACATTACAATAAAAACATTTTACAAAACGTGGTTTTCAATTATCGACTCATGTAGTCAAACGAGGTATTTTAACATGTATACAAGCCATGAATCTGACACTCTCACAAAACCTATGTGCTCGCAGGCATTTATTTGCTTACTTTATTTTCGCATATGTTTCAAGTGGTGTTGAATGATGTTGATGACTAGGATGCATGCTCACATAGGACCAGACGAGGCCTTAGTGAATTAATAACGATGATAGACGATATGTTAAACTTGTTTGTTCTTTTACAAGACAATGTTAATTACTTAATATTTAAATAAAATGAAACTTTAATCCACGTGTTGTGAAACAATAATTCTATCGCTCCACTCCCCGACGTTTCCACCGCGGTTTGTTGTTTTACGCGGTTGGGGTGTGACAGAAGAGTTGGTATCAGAGCTCATGGTTATAGGGAATTAGGTTATTAGTAATGCTTTGACCTAGACTATAACTTTTCTAGGACCCTAACGCAGGTTTTCTTGCATTTAGATTTTGAAAGAATACCGTCGCCTATCTTTAGGTGACAACCACAACAAGAACACAAATTTCCAAAAGGATTTTTGAAAATAATCACCCACCCTCGGATGATTCATTTTTGGCTTAATGCCTTCCAAGTTTTCAAAATCTCATCAAAGTTCGTGGTTTGAATAATGTGAACACGTGCAATCTGGAAGGGTGGATGCCTGTATCCTGAGTTTTCTAAGGCTAGAGTGTTCGTACAAATCCACATAATCAGACCAGTCACTCTTACCTGGGAACTCTTGGGGTGAGTATCCACTTATAGGCTAAAACATGTCTTCGCGATACATTATATTGACCCATTTACTTTGGTTAGTAACTGTGTGTCGTTTGTTTGTTCGAGGTAACGAACGAATTATCGCCATCCGTATGTTTTGTCGATGTTTTCAATACCTCTTTTGTTTATCCAATTGTCAATCTCACTCGTTTCTCATGTTTCCTTGTTCTTTTTAGAATATGCCACCTAGACGTGATCCCGAACAGGATGCTGCATTCCCAGCCCTTGTCGCTCAGCAAATGGCTGCTGTGATTCTGAACCTAATAACTCAGATTAATCAAGCAAACAACAACAATAACAATGCTCAGTGTAGTTTCAAAACGTTTAATTCGGCTAAACCACTAAAGTTTTCTGGGTCTCAAGGAGCAACTGCGCTCCTACAATGGTTTGAGAGTCTGGAAAGCACATTTAGGCATGTTCAATGTCTGAATGAGTGAAAGGTTGAGTTTGCATCTAGTGTTTTTGAGAAACGTGCTCTTACATGGTGGAACAGTGTGATGCGAGATAGGGGTGCCGATGTGGCAATGGCATAAACTTGGGAAGAGCTACGGGCTCTCATGATGAAAGAATTCTGCCCCCGTCATGAAATAAGGGATTTGGAACGAGAGTTTGACGATCTGAAACAAGATGGGGGAGAACACCATGCGTACACGGATCATTATGAGGAACTGAGTTTGTTGTGTCCTACTATGATTACCCCGTTGGAGAAAGCGATCGAGAGGTATATAGATGGTCTGCCTGATTCTGTGTAAGATATAGTTATTGGTAGTAACCCTACCACTGTGCGTCAGGCTATTGAATTGGCTACAACCCTGGCTGAGTCACAAGTCAGGATAGGAAAACTGACCCGCAAGGGTGACACAAGCAGTCAACCGACACCACACAAGACAAGGGAAAGGGTAAGAAAAAGGGCGAGTCGTCGAGGAGATCGAGGAAGTGCAAGGCTTCTCAGAAATTTACTGTTACCAATCAGAACACTCCGAACCCACCAACACAACCTCCTGCCAAGAAACCGTATGCTGGTACTGCACCTCACTGCAATGGTCACCATGCGACTCAGCAAGCGTGTAAACAGTGCACCACTTGTGGTAAACTTAGCCACACGACCAATATTTTTCGTTTGGGTCAGAATCAAGCTGCTTAGAATCAAGTTCAGGGAAACGCTGCTAGATTCCCACCTGGTTCATGTTATAACTGCGGAGAGATGGGTCACTTCCGTAACAATTGTCCGAAGCTTGCAAACCCGAATGCCAACGCAAATGCAAATCCCGCTCGTGGACGAACATACAACCTAAATGCAAACAAGGCTCGTGCTGACAATGAGGTTGTTAACGGTATGTTCCTTGTTAACCATCAACCTGCATCTGTTCTTTTCGATTCTGGTGCTGATAGAAGTTTTGTATGTTTATCTTTTGAGCCTTTGCTTGCGATGCCTAGAACTAAACTGAGGAAACCCTTATCTGTCGAAGTTGCTACTGGTGAACCTCTTATACTCGACTCTGTTATTCATGATTGTTAATTAAACCTCGATAACCATCTTTTTCCTATTGACCTCACACCGATGCAACTTGGAATTTCTATATTATCGTAGGGATGGATTGGTTAACTAAGTATCATGCTGAAGTGGTTTGTTTTGATAAGATTGTTCGTATTCCTCTTTTGTCTGGTGAAGTTCTAGAGGTTCGTGGCAAGAAACCTTCGAATGGTTTGAAAGTCATGTCGTGTACGAAAGCCCAAAGTTACTTACGAAAAGGATATGTGGCCTTTCTGGCACATGTCACAGAGGAGAAAGGCAAGAGCAAGCTTATTCAAGATATTCCGATTGTTCGAGATTATCCAGAGGTGTTTCCTGATGAACTGCCTGGTTTGCCTCCAGTTCGTTAAGTCGAATTTCATATTGATCTTGTACCTAATGCTAACCCGATTGCTAAAGCACCTTATCGTCTTGCACCGTCTGAGATGCAAGAGTTATCTAAACAGCTTCAAGAACTATCTGACAAAGGATTCATCCGTCTGAGCTTTTCACCTTGGGGAGCTCCTGTTTTATTTGTTAAGAAGAAAGATGGATCTTTCCGTATGTGTATCGATTATCGTGAGCTTAACAAGCTTACCATCAAGAATCGATATCCCCTACCATGAATTGATGATCTCTTTGATAAGCTACAAGGTGCTACATGTTTTTCCAAGATCGATTTGCATTCTGGGTATCATCAGCTTCGTGTACTCGAAGAAGATATTCCCAAAACTGCTTTCCACACGGGATATGGTCACTACGAGTTCACTGTCATGCCTTTTGGTTTGACGAATGCCCCAGCTGTTTTCATGGACTTAATGAATAGGGTTTGTAAACCTTATTTAGACAAGTTTATCATTGTGTTCATTGACGACATTCTTATTTATTCGAAGTCTCGAGCCGATCACGAACAACACCTTCGTTTGACAATGGAACTCCTGAAAAAGGAGCAACTTTTCGCCAAATTCTCCAAGTGTGAATTTTGGCTTAAAGAAGTTCAGTTTTTGGGTCATATTGTCAATAAGCAGGGTATTCATGTGGATCCTTCCAAAATAACTGCTATTAAGGATTGGAACACACCTACGACACTCACAGAAGTTCGCACTTTTCTTGGTCTTGCTGGTTACTAGCGACGATTCATTTCGAACTTCTCGAAGATCGCGGTTCCTCTCACTGCTTTGACTCAGAAGAATAAGACTTTTGAGTGGGGACCCAAACAAGAGGAAGCTTTCCAAACGCTGAAGCGAAAACTCTGTGATGCTCCTGTTTTGTCTTTGCCCGATGGAAACGATGATTTTGTTGTATATTGCGACGCATTGAATCTAGGCCTTGGTTATGTTCTCATGCAACGAGGTAAAGTTATAGCATATGCGTCGAGACAATTGAAAATACATGAGAAGAACTACACGACTCATGATCTTGAGTTGGGAGCTGTGGTTTTTGCTCTCAAAATCTGGAGACACTATCTTTATGGCACGAAATGTGTGGTTTTCACAGACCACAAAAGTCTCCAACACATTCTTAATCAGAAGGAGCTGAACATGAGACAATGACGCTGGGTTGAACTATTGAACGATTACGATTGCGAGATTCGCTACCATCCTGGTAAGGCGAATGTCATAGCCGATGCGTTAAGTTGAAAGGAACGAGTCAAGCTTCACTTTGTTCGCACTCTATCCGATATCCAATCACGTGTCTCTCAAGCTCAACATACTTGTCTTACACAAGACTTGATGGGTAAGGAATTACCACGTCAACTAGAGCTTAAACTCGAAACGAAAAACGATGGTTTATTCTATTTCAAGAATCGTTTGTGGATTCCGAAACAAGACGATCTTCGCACTTTAGTGATGGACGAATCTCACAAGTCTCGATACTCTATCCATCCTGGTGCTGACAAAATGTACAAGGATCTTCGTACTCAGTACTGGTGGCCTGGTATGAAGAAGGATATTGCCTTATATGTATCGAAATGCCTAACTTGTCTCAAAGTCAAGGCTGAACATCAATGACCATCTGGTTTGCTTGTACAACCAGAGATTTCGGTTTAGAAGTGGGAGAACATTGCGATGGATCTTATCACTAAGTTACCGCGCACATCTAGAGGTCATGATGCCATTTGGGTAGTCATTGATCGATTAACAAAGTCAGCTCACTTCATACCGATTCGCGAGGATCTATCTGACGATAAACTTGCCAAGATTTATGTTGACGAGATTGTGTCTTGACATGGTGTTCCTTTGGTTATCATTTCTGACCGTGATGCTCGATTCTCGTCTCACTTTTGGAAGACCATGCAATCTGCTTTGGGAACTCAACTAAATCTAAGCACTGCTTATCATCCCCAAACAGATGGACAATCCGAGAGGACGATACAAACATTGGAGGATATGCTTAGAGCATGTGTGATAGACTTTGGTGGTAATTGGGATTCTCATCTACCGTTGATCGAATTCTCTTACAATAATAGTTATCATGCTAGTATCAATATGGCACCATTCGAAGCTTTATATGGTCGAAAATGTTGTTCACCTGTCTGTTGGAATGAGATCGGTGAAGCTCAGCTTACTAGACCTGAGCTCATTCTGGAAACAACAGATAAAATCAAGAAAATTCGTGATAATCTTCTGATATCTAGAAGCCGTCAAAAGAGTTATGCGGATATGCGATGCAAGCCTTTGGAATTTCAAGTTGGAGACCGTGTCCTACTCAAGGTGTCCCTTTGGAAGGGAGTGGCGAGATTTGGAAAGAACGGAAAACTTGCACCACGATATATTGGACCATTTAAGATTGTTGAAAGAATCGGAAAGGTTGCCCATCGACTAGAGCTACCTCCTGAACTTTGGAATATTCACCCAACATTCCATGTGTCCAATCAACGGAAGTGTTTAGCTGATACTGATCTTCACATTCCACTCGATGAAATTCAAGTTGATGATACAGTGCACTTTGTCGAGAAACCTGTGGAGATAATGGACAGTGAAATCAAGTGATTGAAGAACAAGAGAATACAATTGGTCAAGGTTTGCTGCGAGTCCAAACGTGGTCCAGAGTTTACTTGGGAACGTGATGACCAAATGAAGGCGAAATATCCACAATTGTTTTCACAAATTTCCTCTGGTTAAAATTTCGGGACGAAATTTCATAAAGTAGGGGAGACTGTGACACTTGTGCTCTGTAAACGATGTACGATGTAAAACAATATCAATTGTCAATGAAACGATGTGTTTTGGTGTCAATATTTGTGTATTTGTGTTTGACGATTTTACGTTTTGATTCTAGTTCGATTTCAAGCTTTAAATCGCTTTTTGGAAAGTTATACGCAAACTGATGCATAAACGTAATTAGTTTAATGCGACAAACACTCCGGAATAGTGATATAGGCTTAACATACCATAAATAACCTTTACATAACTTAGAAATAAGTTTTGGAGCGTTTGGTGTGCCGAAAACAAGTTTATTCGATCACAAGGACTATTTATGACAAACTGCGAACGTATGCCGATTCGTATAGTAACGAACATTCCAGAACTTGATCATAAGCTAAACATACCTTAAATATCCTTTACATAGCTTAGAAATAGGCTTTGAGGGGTTCAGTATGCAAAAATAAACTTATTTGATCAATAGGGACTAAAAGCGTTAAAAAGTGCATAAGTTTGCATTTACGCGCATATCTTACGTTATGAACATATCCGGACATCCAAAAATTTTTGTAATCATTAAAATATTTATTTTAGTGATTGTAATGAAAATTTACACGACGAATCGTAATTTGGATCTTTTTCGCGTCCGTTCGAGTTTTCGTCGTAATTAACCGAATAACGAGGCCGTACGACCAAACGAACTGACATCCGAGATGTCTTCAAGGATATTTCATGTTCCCTATGCTTTAACATCATTATAGAGCCTTGAAATTGGGTTAACGGGGCTTAAATGTGTCGAAAATCAAGTTTTAAGCATGCAGGGACCATTTCTGCCAAAACTGGAAACTTATAAATGACCTGCCTCGCGCCACGCGCCAACCCAAGTTGATCCTGGCACGCCACGCGATAGAGAGCTTTTACATAATTACCAGATTTCAACAAACAACAGCTGAATCCTAGTTTTAATCCTTGGTTTTTCAATTCTATGAGCTGGTTTGTGTGTTTAGCAAGTTGCCCAATCATGGATTAACAAGGGTAAGGTCAAGATTGAGCCTCATAACACATGGAATGATCTTGTTGATCCAATCTTTCTATAAATAGCTTGGGTTTTCAACCTTCATTCCCTGCTCATTTGCATTTTATGCTCTCACCTGCTCTAAGTGAAGCTATCCCTCTGGTTGAAGGCTTCATTCTTTAGTTTTCTTGTTCTAATCTTCAAGCTTGGACCCTTTGTTTGCTTCTTTTATGCTTATTTATGTATTTAAGCATGAAAGTCAAACAGTGTTTGACTTTCTGCTTTGACCATGAATTGGTCAAGTCAAAGTTCAATTGAACTTTGCAACGTGAGCGTAATCACGATAGTTATAGTCCCTTGTGACTGTACCTACTGATTACCACGTCGATTAGTCGAAGTGACGAGTCAAAGTTTCGGTTAAAATGCCAATTATGCGCATTTTGTGACGAAGCTATTTTCGGGTATCAAAACACTTAGTTAAACATGTTTTAACATGTTTAACTCGTCACTTTTAGCCTAATGCTTGTATAGTGTCGTAAGATAAGCGGTCTTAACAACCGCTTAAACTTTCGAACCCGACCCGTTTGGCCGATCGTTAGGATCCGACTAAACATATTTTGTGACCATAGTTGTATAGGGAATAACCTTCCGAGGTTACATTTTTTGGTCACTTAGTTTAATTAGTTGTTATGATAGGTAGTTTATATGCCTTAGGAAAATGACCAAAATGCCCTTTTCATGCATAATTTGATTTTAAGCATATGTAACCTAAATTTTGTCACTTAAACTGATTATGCAACATATTTAAACATGTTAGGGCATATAATACTTGTCATAGGACTAGTAAGACGTCTCGAACGCACAATCGCACGAACGATGCGTTAAAGTTGCGTAGGCTACCTTAACGGGTCGTAAGCACTTAGGATAGGTTCCGATTTAGAATGTAGGCTTTGTTAAACCATATCACATGAGTTCCAATACTCATTTGGTTTACGAGACCTCATTCTACCCGATCTTCCCAATTAGGTGTCGATTTATTAACATAGCGATCCGATTACTAGGTGCTACTTGATTTCCTTGGTTTACCCGAGCTTTGTTAAGTTCATTTAATCAAGGATACTTTGCATTCAATGTGAGTACATAGTTCCCCTATTTTACTACTCAATTGTTTTGGGGTGATTCATATGTGCTAAACGATTTCGATGTTTTCAAAAACGAATACTATGGTTTATATTAAACCTAACAATTTCGATAATGTGAACAAACTTGTTGGGACGTATTTATATAACGAATAACATTCATTAACAATGATCAAGCCGAGCAGTAATAGGTTATGGTACCATAGGATCTGACAAATCCCGTTATCGGACTGCCGCCATGGTTATGTATGGGGGTTATGTGGGTAACGACTGAACCTGATGATTGTTAAGTTACCCTTTTATGGTATGTTAATACGAGTTGAACGATGGATGAGTTACGAAGGTTTGAATATATTCCTCGACACGACCAAAAGTAGTTTTCACAATTAAAACAAGAACGATTTGAACGATTAGAACGATTTAAACGATATGAACGATTTGAACGATATGAACGATTGAACGATGGTTTTTAACACAAACGAGTTAAACGAATTGAACGATTGGTTTTTGGCTTATGATTAGATAATGGGACGGGTGTAACATGATAAAAGCATGGTAGATACGCCGCTGGTACTTCTTATATATAAGTGTTTTTATCATATTACATACCGTGCCGTTATTTAGTTCACATGGACGAACGATTTTAAACGCCGACACGCAACGATGTTTACTAAATGATATAAACCATACGAGTTTTATTACGAGAACGATTTACAATTTGGTTTACTAAAGCAAATGTTTTGGGTTAAGATTCAAGGCATCGAGGTTTTATAAACTATAACCAATTTGTTTTGAGTTGGTTATTCACATTACAATACAAACATTTTACAAAACGAGGTTTTCAATTATCGACTCATGTAGTCAAATGAGGTATTTTAACATGTATACGAGCCATGAATCTGAAATTCTCAAAAAACCTATGTGCTCACCGACATTTCTTTGCTGACTTTATTTTCACATATGTTTCAGGTGGTGTTGAATGATGTTGATAACTAGGATGCATGCTCACATAGGACCAGACGAGGCCTTAGTGACTTAATAACGATGATAGACGATATGTTAAACTTGTTTCTTCTTTTCCAAGACAATGTTAATCACTTAATATTTAAATAAAATGAAACTTTAATCCATGTGTTGTGAAACAATAATTCTGTCGCTCCACTCCCCGACCTTTCCGCCACGGTTTGTTGTTTTACGCGGTCTGGGTGTGACACAAGTGTATGAAAACGAATAGACTTGTCTCGTGTTTCCATGTATCTCAACCCATGACCACTCCAGCAATTCCAGACAGCAAGTTCGACACCCATGTATCTAACAACCTGCAAGCATGCAGACAAGTGTATCAGCAAAAAGCTGGCGAATTCACAGTTTTGTAAAACGTTTAGTTACCAATTGTTTAGTTTAAAAGCATGTTGATAATAACTCTAGTACCACAAGATGACGCCATTTTGTTTGCCCTTCCTTAATGCCTATCAACATTGGTCGAGTGGTTAACGTCATTAGTTCACGCCCTTCCTCCCCGGTACGGTGTGAGGGTGCCAAACCTAATAGTGCTATCAACTAATAACCCCGTTGCCTCCTCGGCAACTAGTTCGGCAGTAGATGGGACTTAAGGTGATAGATTTGAGTGTATTATCCAACATCTGTTTTTAAACCCAATAAAACCAGTATTCATCCCCGGAATATTTACCAATTGTCCCTCCCCGGGACGCATGCTTGAAAGAGAGTAGTGAATTCACCTTAGATTTGCTCAGTAAATTAAGTTATGAGTTCCAAGTAGGTCAATCAAGTCCTAATATGTTTACCATTAACAATCAGTTTTGTATATATACGTTAATCACATATCCATACATGTATTCAAAGCGTTCACATTTTAATTGTGAAAACTACTTTTGGTCGTCTCGCTTATAACATTCAAACCTTCATAACTCGTCCATCGTTCAACTCGTATTAACAAACCACCAAAGAGTAAGTTAACAGTTAACAGGTTCAGTCGTTACCCACATAACCCCCACACATAACCATGGGTGCAGTCCGATAACTGGATTTGTCAAATCCTATGGTACCATAACCTAATACTGGTCGGCTCGGCCAAAGCTAATGAATGTCATTCATTATGTAAATACGTCCAACAAGTTCGTTCACATTATCGAAATCGTTATTGTTTAATATAAACCATAGTCTTTGTTTTTGAAATCATCGTTGAAAGCATCGAAATCGTTTAACACATATGAATCACCTCAAAACAATCGAGAACAGTAAAATAGGGGAACTATGTACTCACATTGAATTGCAGGTGTATCCTTGATCTAATGAACTAACAATGCTCGGGAAAACCAAGGAAAATCAAGTGGTACCTAGTAATCGGATCGCTAGTTAATAAATCGACACCTAAATCGGAAGATTGGGTAGAATGAGGTCTCGTAAACCAAATGAGTATTGGAACTCATGTGATATGGTTTAAGAAAGCCTACATTCTAAATCAGAACCTATCCTAAGTGCTTACGACCCGTTACGAACCATTAAGGTAGCTTACGCTACTTTAACGCGTCGCTCGCGCAAATGCGATTTCGAGCGCCTAACTAGTCCTATGACAAGTATTATATGCCCTAACATGTTTAAATATGTTGCATAATCAGTTTAGGTGACAAAGGTTAAGTTACATATGGTTAAAATCCAATTATGCATGAAAAGGGTATTTTGGTCATTTACATAAGGCATATAAACTACCTATCATACAACTTATTAAACTTAGTGACCATAAGGTATAACCTCGGAAGGTTATTCCCTATACAACTATGGTCACATAACATGCTTGGTCGAATCCTAACGATCGACCAAATGGGTCGGGTTCGAAATTCTAAGCGGTTGTCAATACCGCTTGACTTACGACCCTATACAAGCACTAGGCTAAAAGTGACAAGCTAAACATGTTAAAACATGTTTACCTAAGTTAGAAAACATGTTTGATATAAAAAAAAGTGTTTTGATACCCGAAAATAGCTTCTAGGCAAAATACGCATAAACACGTATTTTGGCCGAAACTTTGACTCGTCACTTTGACTAATCAACGTTGTAATCAGTAGGTATAGTCACAAAGGACTATAACCATCGTGATTACGCTCACGTTGCAAAGTTCGAACGAACTTTGTGTTGACCAAATCATGGCCAAAGCAGAAAGTCAAACACTGTTTGACTTTCATGCTTGAAAATCATAAACAAGCTTGAAAGAAGCTTACAAAATGTCCAAGCAAGGAAGAATTTGATCTAAAACACTTAGGTATGAAGCCTTAGCTTCAACTTAGAGCTGATTTAGAGCAAATGTGTGAAGAATGAATGAGGAACAAGTGGGTATTTATAGAAAGTCTTGAGTTTACAAGATCTTGACAAGTGTTTTTGCAAGAAGCAATACTTGATCCAAGCCATACACTTGTGCCCATGGATTTAGAATATAAGGGGAACTCAAAACAAGTCCACAGTATCCAAAATCTGGGATTAAAACCACGGAAATCAGTTGCAAAGATCAGATTCAAAGTTTCTGTACTGGCAGTCTGTCGCGCCCCGCGAAGACTGGAGTACTGGGCTTCGCGCCCCGCCTAGCATCTTTGACAGATTGTCAAAAATGGCCCCTGCATGTCCAAAACTTTGATTTTGATGCATTTTCGACGCATTTAAGCCCCGTTAACCCAATTTCAAGGCTCCACAATGAAGTTAAAGCATAGAGAACATGAAATATGCTTGTAAACATCTCGGATGTCGGTTCGTTTGATCATACGGCCTCATTATTCGGTTAATTACGACTAAAACTCGAACGGACACGAAAACGATCCAAATTACACGACGAATGGTATTTTTGCATTCCAATCACTAAAATAAAATATTTTTATGATTACAAAAATTTTTGGGTGCCCGGATATGTTCAGAATGTAAGATATGCGCAAAAATGCAAACTTATGCACTTTTTGACGCTTTTAGTCCCTACTGATCAAATAAGCGTATTTTCGCATAACGAACCCCTCAAAGCCTTTTTCTAAGCTATGTAGAGGATATTTAGGGTATGTTTAGCTTATGATAAGGTTTTGGAATGTTCGTTACTATACAAATTGGCATACTTTCGCAGTTTGACACAAATAGTCCATGCGATCGAATAAACTTGTTTTCGACACACCAAACCCTTCAAAACTTATTTCTAAGCTATGTAAAGATTATTTAAGGTATGTTAAGCCTATATCACTGTTCCGAAGTGTTTGTCACATTAAACTTATTATTTTTACACATCATTGCGTATAACTTTCCAGAAAGCGATTTAAAGCTTTAAATCGAACAAGAATCAAATCGTAAAATCGTCAAACACAAATACATAAATATTAACACCAAAACACATATTTTTATTGATAATTGATATTGTTTTACATCGTACATCATTTACAGAGCACAGCTGTCATAGTCTCCCCTACTTTAGGAAAATTCGTCCCGAAATTGGAACTAGAGGAAACTTCTGAAAACAAATGTGGATATTTCGCCTTCATTTGGTCCTCACATTCCCAAGTAAACTCTGGGCCACGTTTGGACTCCCAGCAAACCTTGACTAATCGAATTCGCTTGTTCTTCAACTGTTTGACTGCACGGTTCATTATCTCCACAGGTTTCTCGACAAAGTGCATCGTTTCATCAACTTGAATTTCGTCAAGTGGAATGTGAAGATCAGTATCGGCTAAACAATTTCGTAAATTGGACACGTGGAATGTTGGGTGAATATTCCCAAGTTCAGGAGGTAGCTCTAATCGATAGACAACCTTTCCGATTCTTTCAACAATCTTAAATGGTCCAACATATCACGGTGCAAGTTTTCCTTTCTTTCCAAATCTCACCACTCCCTTCCAAGGGGATACCTTGAGTAGGACACGGTCTCCGAGTTGAAATTCCAAGGGCTTGCGTCGCATATCCGCATAACTCTTTTGACGACTTCTAGCTATTGTTTTGGTCAAAAATTACCGAAGCAATTAAGTAATCAAATTAGTTAAGTGAGGTAGTGTGCTAGAAATATGTGTCAAAAATATGCTGATTAAGTTGTTTGTAAAAACAGTTTTCAGGGTACGGCTCAGGATATAGAGCCGTATCTATGATCAAACAATGAGCAAAAAATGTAAGGGGTGACACGAGATATACGAGGAAAGCCCTTGATCAATCTAGATCACCGGCACAAAACCTCGGGAGCTGACAATCGCAGCCGCCTTGTTCTTCTATTACTTCGAATATCAGGATACAGTGCAAGATATGATGCGGATCAACTAGGTGTTACAATATAATTTGAGTACAAGTGTTGGCGTGTAGTGATTGCTAGTAACTAGAGAGTAAAGTGTGCGAATGAAGTGAGTGCCTTAACTTGATCCGATCATACTATTTATAGCTAACCGAAAACAACTAACTTTCCTAATAAACCAAGATGCCCCGAATATTCCCAAGTAACCGTTGTAGTCCTGGTCTTTCGGGATCAACGTCTCTATTCCAACTGATTTACCCGAGTCTTAGGGGAAGAAGTCTTCTTGAATGTTGGAGACTTGTAACTCTTAATCTGCACGTGATCAATTCAGTTAATACCAGGATATCGCACCAGGATGTTACCAATATCCTGATCCGGTATCCTGATCACAAGTAAACAATCAAAAGCAGAATATTAGTCAGGATATATATGCTCAGAAAATGACCCATAACAATTGTCCCCAAATATATCTGTTGGTATACCAATCCAACGGATATATTTCAAAAACCCTGCCTCGCGAATCAAGGCAATTAAATCGAGATGACGGTCAAGATTAAACTATACAACTTCCAACGCGCTTTTAACTCGATGGACATCTACAATGCTCCTATATCTTCTCTCTTCTTGTTTGAAAATCAGATATCATGAACGGATTCTCCAGGTAATTCCTTACTTCTTATTCAGTTCATGTCAATCTCTTTTCCTTTACTTGCAATGGCTACTAGAACCTTTTCTCAAACCGGCGAATTGTCTGAGACCTTCATCCAGCAAAATCTTCTTAAAAATCCCGAGAAGGAGATCTGTGCTTTTGATAACGCGGACATTGCAGCATTGAGAGCCTCCGGTGCTTTCCCCGATGGCACAGTCTTCAGACCATTTGATCGATTAATTCGATCGGACGTTTCTTCTGCTGATTGGGTCTGCTTCCCAGCATACCCTTTCTCGCTAGGTCTTCGGTACCCGTTTCCCGAATTCATGATGCAATTCTTCCGGACTACCGGTATTTCCTTTGCCCAAACCATGCCCATGGTCTGGATAGTATTAATCGTGCTCAACCAAATTAAAAACCTTCAGTATCCCGACCTCTGCATCGAAGATATGCCAATCGCTTACCGCCTCCGATCCCATGGTTCTAGTTGGTTCCAGCAAACCGCTTGTTCTTAAAGCCACCAAAAACAAAGATGGATAGCAACGCAAGTTCTTCTTCGTCAAACGAGACTCCATTCATGAGGGTGCTAGTCTTCCGGTGGAGTGGTTAACCACCGGTAGGATCATGAATGTCCCCATGTACTTCTAAACTTCTATCTTGTGCTAATATCTTCTTATTTGATCTTTTCGCAGTGAATTTTAAGGAAGTAGCTCCCCTTACTGCGGAATCAGAAAAAAGAATCAAAGTAGTTTACCAATTGCCTACAAGTGACAGGAGTTTTACCACACATATCCCGAGTTTCAGCCAATATTCATCATCCAAATGTCTGGTAAGAGTTACTTTTGAAATGACTAATTAATGTAGTAATATAATGAATAGTAATAAGGATGGAGGACTTTTCCCTTTATGCAGCACCAGCCAAGATCCCTGAGGTTTTCGACCTTGATGAGCTGGACAGTTATTCTGATCAGGTCCAGATCAAGAAGGAACCTAGTCCCAAGGCCACGGCCTCATCCAAGCCCAGCAGCTCCAAGGCCATCATCATTCCCAAACCTTCGCCAGCTACTAAGCCCCGGAGTTCAAGTTCTCGTAAAAGAAAAGAGCCTGATTCTCCTGTTATCTCTGATACATTCCCCTATGAGAATCACGGGTTCATTGAGGCAAGCAGATTCATGACTTCTTTTCTCAACCAGGTTAATATCCTCGAGCCATATCCTGCACCTTATACCGCTTATAAGTATTTATTAAAATCAATACCTGTCCTCTTACTTTGCAGGGTCTCGAACGTCTGGTTCATTTATATCAAGAATCCTGTGGGCTCAACAAGACGCTTAAATCCAAGTTGAAGAAAGCCGAGGTTACCATCTCCGATCAGGGTATGATTGCAGCCGCCAAATCTCGGCATTACGAGGACAAGTTCAAGGCTATGACCCAAGAACACCATGCCGCCCTCAACAAAGCTGCTCTCCAGGCCCAAGCCGATCTTGATGCCGCCCGTGCTCAACACGAACAGGATATGATCAGCTACCGGGAAAGCCTTAAAATTTCCGTCATCACTTCCCTTCTCTAGGCCAGGCTAAAGATGGCCCACGAAGCCAAAGCACTGGGCTTCGAATGTCCTTCTTGGGACATCAATGCCTGGGAAACAAAGCTAAGGAGTCTCGGCGGCACTTCTACTAAACCTGCAGCTGAAGGATCTTCAAAGGCAGTCGAAAAACCAACTGATGCTGAGATAGATGCTTAGGTTGATCCCGAGACGGATGCTGCTGAAAATGCCACGAACGAAGAGGGCGCTGCCTCCTAAAACTTATTTCCCTTAAATTTGAGAGTTACAATTTTATTTTCTTTTTCCTTTGAACCATTTTATTTCCCGCATTAAAACAATTTGATAATCAAGGGTAGATGGGTCCTAGGTTTTAGGACGAAGCCTTTGGTTATCGGCTGCCATCGTTTATTTCTAAATAATACCACATTCTGACTTATTTGTTGTCGCCTTTTAATTTTTTGTTGCTAAGTTTGAATTTCAATTTTGCAAAATATCTTGACCAGGATACTCAACCAATATCTTTAAAATAGTTTATTCTATAAAATCTCGAACAATAGGGTTTTTAAAGGAAAAATATGGTTTCCTTAGAACTTATAAACCTTGTTTTGATAGCATTTTTAACTCTGATTTTTTAAATTCAAGTATTGTATCCCAGATATTCTAACCGGATATCCTGAATCGTATTCCGAGAATATATCTTAATAATATATCCTAATCAGGATGCTTTGAGCCTTAAACAGAGTTAAACAATTCATGTAAGGTTCACAAAGGAAAGATCATACCAGGAATTGAGTGTAACCCCAGTATTAAACTCCAACCCTTTTTGCGACTTCTCCCACTAAGATGTCCCCAGTCCGTGACACTTAGCCCGATTTTGATCTTTTGAGTTTCACACAATTGCTTTAGAAGGAATGTCCCCTGTGCATGAAGTCTATAAACACTTAGAAAATTTTTGAATATCAGTTCCAACTGTTTAGACAATTCTTGTGTTACAGGGGTAAAACCCAAAAATATACTGGAGATAAATCCTTAGTATCCTGGGGAGAATCCCAAATTTTCATGCGCTACAGGCGGGAGTGTGTAAACTCCAAGACTTAGAAAGGCGATAACCTTTAAACCTTAGAGAGTATGAAAATACCCTTTTGTGAGAGAGGGTTATCAATCCTCATATACCTTAAGGATTCAAGATAGAGCCAATAGTAACGAAATTGTCAGCCACTTTTACATGAACTGGTCCCGCCACCTTGAACAATTCTCGAATAACTTGCGCTCCAGGCGGGGTGTTTAAACCCAATTCGGAAGAAAGGTGGATTCCTTTAAACCTGTGAAGGGATCAGGATCCCTTAGACGTGAGAGAGGGGGCCAATCCTCTAATCTTCTGAAGTATCCTGAATGCATATCCCGGAGCTATATCTCGAAGCATATACTACAAAACAAATGTAAGCTAAGGTGGGTGTTAGCCTGGCTAACACCCCTCCGATGCTTAAGTCAGTAATGGGTTCAAAACAGTAAATAATTTAAAATTTAATAAAAGAGACAGAATCCATACCATCATGAGTTAGAATTTAAATTCCATACTCACTTGAAATAGATTTTTAGATGTATAGCATTCCAGGATCTCGGTAGCATATCCCCCTCCATATTCTTGAGTCGGTATGCTCCTTTTCCTGATTCTGATTCAATCTCATAGGGTCCTTCCCATTTTGGAGCCAACTTTCCATCAGCAGGATTAGTAGTATTCTGAAAATCCTTTCTCAATACCCAATCTCCAACTTGAAATCTTCTAGTCCTTATATTCTTGTTATATGCTTTAGATATCCTCTGTTGATATGCTGCCATCCTTAGCCTTGCTGCGTCTCTTGTCTCATCAATAGTATCCAGTTCCTGGCATAGGACTTCAGGATTCTGCTCAGGATCCCGGAGGTTGGATCTCGCTGTAGGTATCACCATTTCTGTCGGGATCACCGCTTCTGCTCCAAACACCAAGGAAGCCGGGGTTTGGCCAGTTGCACTTTTCACTGTCATCCTATCAGCCCACAAAACAAAGGGTAACTCTTCTGCCCATCTTCCTTTCTTAGCCCCTAGTCTCTTTTTCAAGTTGTTGATAATTATCTTGTTTGAGGATTCTGCTTGTCCATTTGCTTGAGGATGTACCGGAGTAGACGTGATCATTTTGATTCCCCAACTCTTGCAAAAGTCAGTAGTCCTTTTACTTATAAACTTGGATCCATTGTCACAAATGATTTCAGCTGGTACTCCAAATCTGGTCAGGATATTCCTCTTTATGAAGGATACTACTTCTTGGTCTCTAACTTGAACAAATGCTTCAGCTTCAACCCACATAGAGAAATAATGAGTCATTGCCAGCATAAAGACTTTTCCTCCTGGAGCTTTTGGTAATTTCCCTACTATGTCCATCCCCCATTTCATGAATGGCCAAGGGGAAGCTATAGGATAAAGTGGTTCGGCCGGCTGATGTAATATGTTACTATGTCTTTGACATGCATCACATCTTCGAGCATATTCTGCAGCATCTTTCCTCATTGTCGGCCAACAATATCTTGTTCTTAACGCCTTTGAGAACAATGACCTGCCCCCTGTATGGTTACCACAATCCACTTCGTGTATATCCTGAAGCACTTCCTTAGTTTCGGGATCCTCTAAGCACCTCAGATATGGTCCTGCAAGAGATTTCTTATAGAAGACATTATTTATAATAGTGAATCGTGATACCTTCATTCTAAAGGCCTTAGGATTCTCATCCTTTGGGATGTGTCCTTCCTTGAGATATCTTATAATTGGAACCATCCAGGACTTGGGATCCTTCTCAGGATACTCATCAGGATCCTGAATACTTAGTACTTCCTTATCCTGAGGATTCATCGCAGGATATAAGACATGTAACATTGGTATTCGGGTTCCTTCCGGTATCTTAACTGATGATCCTAGATTCGCCAAGGCATCAGCTTCAGCATTATCCTCTCTTGGTACCTGTTCAAGTGTGAAAATATTGAAATGTCCTGATAATTTTTTGAGAATTTCTAGATACTCGATTAATTTCTCGCCTTTAACTGCATATGATCCCTTAAAATGATTAGTAATTAACATGGAATCGACATATACTTGCAAATTCTTGATACTCATATTTTTAGCCAACTCTAATCCAGCAATCAAAGCCTCATATTCTGCTTCATTATTAGTAGCAGGAAATTAACACCTAACAGCCTGGGGTAATATGTCCCCCTATGGCGATTTTAGTAGTATACATAAACCTACACCTCTTACATTAGATGCACCATCAGTATATAGCGTCCAGGATTCCAAATTTTCTCCTAGCTGCTGTACTTCTAGGTCTACTTCATTTTGAATATCACTACCAAAATCAGCCACAAAGTCAGCTAAAGCCTGAGACTTTATGGCATTTCTAGGTTCATATACTAGATCAAAGGCACTTAATTTTACTGACCATTTAGCCATCCTACCAGACATCTCGGGTTTCCTAAGCACGTTCTTAACAGGATAGTTGGTTTTAACATGAATCCTATGTGTTTCAAAATAATGTCTAAGTTTTGTTGATGCCATAACTAGGGCTAATATAAATTTTTCTAGATGAGAATATCTAGTTTCAGCATCTAATAAACTTTTACTAACATAATAGACAGGATATTGCTGACCTTCATGGTCCTTTATAAGAACGGCACTTACAGCATTCCCTGATACTACGAGGTATAGGGACAGTGGTTCGCCATTTTCAGGCTTCATCAATAGAGGTGCAGTTGAGAGATACTGCTTCAAATCCTGCAAGGCTGTTTCATGCTTTGCTCCTCATTCAAACTTCTTATTCTTCTTCAGGATATCATAAAACTCCTTGCACTTTTTCGAGGATCTTGAAATAATTCTGTTCAATGCTGCCACTCAGCCTGTTAACCGTTGAACATCCTTCATATTTGAAGGTGATTTGATATCCAAAATAGCTTTAATCTGCTCTGGGCTTGCCTCTATCCCTCTTTTAGTGACCATATATCCTAGGAACTTTCCTGCCCCCACTGCGAAATGGCACTTAGCAGGATTTAGCTTCATGTTATACTGATCTAGGATATCAAATGCACCCTTGATATCCTGGAGGTGATCCTCAGCTTTTTTAGATTTTACTACCATGTCGTCGATGTATACCTCCATAGTGTCCCCCAGCTTGTCTTTGAACATCATGTTCACCAATCTTTGATACGTTGCACCTGTATTTTTCAAACCAAAGGGCATAACAGTGTAGCAATAAATACCTGTTGGTGTAATGAAGGCAGTATCCTCCTAATCGGAAGGTTCCATTTGGATCTGCTGGAATCCTGAAGATGCATCCATGAAGGTCAACATCTCATGGCCGGCAGTAGCATCCACCATTAAGTCAATATGAGGAAGAGGAAATGGGTCTTTGGGATAAGCTTTGTTTATGTCTGTGTAATCTACACAAACTCTCCATTTCCCATTTTTCTTTTGCACCACAACTACATTCGCAAGCCATTTAGGAATCTTCACTTCTCTAATCATCTTGCTCCTTATTAGTCTTTCAACTTCCTCTTGGATGATCACATTTCGCTCCGGAGCAAATTTCCTTCTCTTTTGCTGGACAGGCTTGAATGACCTGTCAACACCGAGCTTATGTGTTATAATATCCTTGGAAATACCTGTCATATCCTCGTGTTTCCACGCGAATGTCGACATCCTGCATTTTAGAAAATTGTAGGTCCCCTATTCGTATGGATCTTTCACAGAATTGTCTTTCCAATCAAGAGTGCGGAATCCTCTTGATCAGAATAAGCAGAAAACTAGAAGAAACAGAAACAGGAATTCACTTTCAACCAGGGTTTCTATTGATTATCAAACCAAAGTATTACAATCAATCAAAACCCTAACCAACAACAATTTCGTCCAAGCCTAAGGTCTCTCACGAAATTATGTCTCTCAAACTGTTTTTGGCTGATTAACCGATTAACCTAAACCCTAAAGCCTAACCCTGTTTATATAACACAAGGTTTGCTACTTGGGCCAAGGTTAAACATAATGGACTGCAAATTGGACAAGCCCAATTCGCCCCACATCCCCATAAGTATGGGTTTGGTTAGCCCAAACATTACAACTCAGTAATACAAAGCTAAACCCGCTAACTGTTTGTCGTTTAACTAATTACAAGATATCCAAAGACCAAATCTAAGTTGTTGTCACAAACATGCACCAACAAACTCCCCCTTGACAATAGCTTCATAAAATAACTTTGTCTTCAGTCATCTTGCAATCTTCATGTATTCTTGCACTGTCTTTGGTCTTTGGATAGCTTCAGCTTCAATAGCTTCTGTCAGCAACAGACTCCCCCTAAGCTGATGCATCCAATCACCAAATCTTCAAAAACTTTAGCGTTTGAGTAAACTCCAGTTCAGCATTTGAATAGCAATCTTCAAACTCTTCTATCTTTGTCTGCAATATAGAAAGGAGGTTCTACCATGCATCCAATCAAACTCTCATCTTCACAGCAACTCAGCAACACAGCAACTTTTCAGCAACACACTGCTTCAATCTGTTTACTATAAAACAAACATCTCGAGAAACCATAAGAATTTTTTCAACATAAGTTAAACAAATTATTATTATTCAAGAGACAGTTAAACTGTATTACAGATTAAGCATTTTCAATTTCATTACCAACACGCAAAACTTTTCAATCACACCCTATAACCCGCATGATTTAAAAATTTTGAACTCACTTTCCAACACTGTCTCCCCCTATCAGTAACAATTCCTCCAAGAATAACAGTTTTCCGGACATTAAGAATTTTAAACAGAAAAAGACACTATTTTTGGATTTTTTATATTTTCTGAAAGCAAGTAAATACAAAAGCAATAAACACTCTATTTTTGTGAGAATCACTGGTAAGAAGATCATATCAGCACAATCAAACTGGTTCAGACTATTAGATAATTCTTTATTAATTTTTCGTGAAAAGCAGTTCAAGACGATTACCAGTATGTTTGTCCACTTAAACAAAATGCATGAACATTTCAAGTACCATTACCGTATGATACGTTAAGGTAATTTTAATTTCTGAGATATTAGCGTGTCCCACTTCAGGATATACCCCCACGATCAAGGTATGCACAAAGATTCATCGTAGTAGGTGAGTATACTGATGTCATCCTTTAAGATATCCTGACAGTGTCTAGTTCTGCATATAATCTGTTTTATCATGTTTTAATTGCTTAACAATGAACACCCAAATAAATACTAATCAAATCCTGGAAATATAAACAACACACTCTATCATGCAAGTATCTTCCCTACCACATATTTCACAAGTCCAATCCAGATTTCTGAAATCTTAACTGGGAATAGGTTGAGAAGAGAACAGAATAGATCTTTAGGAGAGATGGTATAATATACAGATCAAATGAGTTTTTCTCAGTTTGATATAGGTTTATTGGGTTTCTTTTGGGCACTAGAGGGCCTCTTTCGGGTGTATTAGATCTATAGCGCGACAACGTACAGCTAGGTCAGCATGTATCTGGATGCAGCAGAAGCTGTCGTTGCCTAGCACCTCCAGGTCAGCATATATCTGGATGCAGCAGAGGAGGTACACGACTTTTTTCAGAGAAGATTTCAGAATCAGATCAAAATTGTGTGTATCGGGACAACATACAGACATTCAAATAGAAATGTGCTAATTCCAAGTGACTTTCTTTCCTGGGGCATGTACAATTTTAGTTCTAAACAGAAAGACAGTCAAGATATCCCCAGATGAAATAACAGTATAAAGACCCAAAACTTCAGATTTTGGCAATCTATCAACGCAAGATTTAAGGTCATTAAACCAAACACCACTGATGTGTTCCCCACTCATATTCAGTTCATTTAGGTTTATATCACATTGGTAAGTTGATTATTTCATGCTTTTTGCCTACTGGTACATCATATGATGAAGCTGCTATCACACTTAAGCAATTTAAGTTCAGTTTCAGCGTGACAGTCTAACTTGCCGATGTACTATCATTTCTCCTTTTTCACACAGTGAACTCATTTTTGGTTTTCTATTTTTTATGTTTTTGATTTTTCAAATTTTTTTTATTTTTGATTTTTTTTTTAAGAAAAGCAGTAAACTATTTACAAAAATTCTTATGAAAAACCAGTTATTCAGGATTCCTCATCCCGTTGAGTTCGACTAAATGTTCAAAGCGAGCCCTGTCAAAAGCTTTAGTATAAAGATCTGCCAGGGTATCTAGTGTGTCGACTCAGCACTTTGAACTTCAATTTAAATCAATCAACATAAATATATCAACAATCTCACATCCACCTTCATATGCCTAGAGCAGCCATTATCAACATAAGTTGATAATCCTCCTTAGCAGCTCCTGCACACACTCAACAACTCAGTTAGTCTTAAGAACCCAAGCCCTGATAGTCTTGGGTTTTCCAAATTCATCCATTACAGGTACATCCATCCAATATCCATCACACTTCAGTGGATTATCTGGATACCTGCTTCTCCCATTATTATACCATGAGTTTTGAAAAAATTTTGGATGTTGAACATTCGAGTTACAAAAACCCCTATGTCCATTTCTTTGTTGAAAATTTCGATTACCAGCAGTTTGGTATCGATTTTGATATCCAAAATTTTTATTTTGACTTTGAAAACGATTTGATTTACCACTATATTGACTAAATTGTGGAGAAATACTTCTTGGTCTATCAAATCTTTTCGAAGTTGAGGGTTTTGGTTGAGATTCAGGTTTCTTTGTCTGACAACTTGTTTTTACACTATTGCTTGACCCAACCTGATTCTCATCCTTAACCTCATCAACCTTTTGTTTACCTTTCTTCAAAGGACAACAACTTGCCACATGCCCTATGTTGTGACATTTAAAACAGGATCTCTTCTTATAACTTTTCTTTCTGTTGGATCCCTTTTTAAATGTGTTGGCCGTTTTGTCTTTGGTATCCTCATCCACTTTATGAGGTGTACCGTTAGACCCAACAGATTCTTTCAAAGAAACTGGACTATCTGGCAAGTCCACAGCTATCGGATCCACTACTACTTGTGCAGTGGTTACAAACTCAGTTAGCTCATCTTCAGTTGGTAAAAATGAGTAGTCTTGATTTCCAGAAGATGAAGCTTTAGTAAACCCCACCCCTGTTTTATCATTACTTCTTTTTAAACCTTTTTGAATTTGAGTTCTGACTAACGAAGAATTCCCAAAATCGTTTAACTTCCCCTGAAGTGCAACAATTTTGGCTTGTGCATCAGCCAATTCTGTGCACTTTTCTGAAAGCTCGTTAGTCTTTTCTTTCACAGTTTCACGAGCTAAATCAATGACCTGTAACAGTTCATTGACTTTGCTTGTTAAACTGCTAATTTCTTGTTCATTTGATTTGAGTTTTGTAAAACAATCTGACTCTCGTTTAATCAAAAGAACATTTGACTCTTTTAACTTTTCTAATTCAGCTGACTGAATGTTGTTTTGCTCCGATAGTCTGTCAACTTTAACCTGTAGTTCAGTGCAATTTAGACATGTATGACTTACAGATTCTGATGATACCTTTACCTCTGCTGTAAGTCCGTTCACATCCTTCAAGCCCTTTGAAACTTCTGCACCCATCTTTTGAGCATTCTCCTCATCTGCTTCCTTCTTCTCTTCTATCTCAGCAGCTCCCTCTCCAATCTTCACAGCTGCAAACTCAGCTACCAATGCTTGATCACAAGTATTCACTTTTGATGGAATCTGATAACGTTTTTCTAAAGCTTCCCACAGATCTCTAGAATTCCCATAGTTCTTGAAGGTATTCTTAATGCCCTCAGGTAAGGATTTCTTGATCACTGCTAAAGCTCTCTTCTCAGCATCAACCACTCGTTTCTCAGATTCATCCATCTTCTCATAAGAAATTACTTTTACTCTACCATCAACACGACGTGTGGGAGCAACGTATCCATCTATCATACAACTCCACATTCTCGCATCCTTACTTTCAACATATGCCTCAACCTTCTTTTTCCATTCAGCATATTCATTGACATTTAGAAGCTTTGGCCAGTTCTTAACAACCTCACTTCCATTATCCATCTTAGCCATCACGCAGCGTAAAAGTTTAAATGGATTTTGGTAACCTGAATCAAAATCCAAATCTAACTCCTATACTGGTCCTTGTTAAGCTTTTACCGTAAGCGAACTGATAAAACCGTACAAATATTATCCGAAAACTGTTTTTATCAAATTATACTGTTTTTTTTTTTTTTTTAGATATCCCTAAAAATCCAAGGAATCTAACGGTCCAAACGGTTCTGTCAAACGAGCTACGGATCAATTTCTATTTGCGAAACAGTCAAATTTTATCGACGCTTCCCAACTGAAATTCCACCTTGTTAAATTCGCTGGTTTTTTTTTTAAATTTGCTTATAACTTCGCTGGTCAATCAGATAATTTCCCTGGGTCTCAGTTAATTTCGCTGCTAAGTCAGTTAATTTCGCTGGTTTCTTAATTGTCCAAATTCGCTGATCTGTTACTTGTTCAATTTCGCTGGCCAAAGTTCGCTGCTAATTTTGCGATTACGACTACTTGTAAAGTCGCCGAAAACCGTAGTAATTTCGCTGTGGATAATTACACGATTACCAAAGTCGCCTTTGGATTTACTTCGCCAATACGTATGTAGGTACAGTTAATTTCGCACAGTCCAGACAAAATCGCTGGTCACAGATGTATCAGGTCACAAATTCGCTGATCAGTAAACTTGGAAACTTAATCTTTTCGAACTTTTGAAGATTTCCAGATCTTTCCTAACAGAATCCTGCAAAATCGAAACACCTAAATCAGCAAAATAATTTCGAAAACTATGAAAAACAGATCGATAAACACGAAGAACACGAAGAACACGAAGAACACGAAGAACAGTCTTCGAATCTCAAGTCTATCACCCGAAAACTTTTCCAAAATCAATGAAATCTTTCCTGAAATCCTGCGAATCAGCAATCAAACAAAACAGAGTATCAAAACAGCCAAAAATTCGAAAATTTTATCAAAAATTTCGAAAATTTCAAAACCCTAATTTTTCAGGATTTCAAAATTTCGAAAATTCTTCCTGTTTCTCCAAGAACAATTCTGAACCGAGCCTTCAAGAGCCTAATGCTCTGATACCAATTGTAGGTCCCCTATTCGTATGGATCTTTCACAGAATTGTCTTTCCAATCAAGAGTGCGGAATCCTCTTGATCAGAATAAGCAGAAAACTAGAAGAAACAGAAACAGAAACAGGAATTCACTTTCAACCAGGGTTTCTATTGATTATCAAACCAAAGTATTACAATCAATCAAAACCCTAACCAACAACAATTTCGTCCAAGCCTAAGGTCTCTCACGAAATTATGTCTCTCAAACTGTTTTTGGCTTATTAACCGATTAACCTAAACCCTAAAGCCTAACCCTGTTTATATAACACAAGGTTTGCTACTTGGACCAAGGTTAAACATAATGGACTGCAAATTGGACAAGCCCAATTCGCCCCACATCCCCATAAGTATGGGTTTGGTTAGCCCATACATTACAACTCACTAATACAAAGCTAAACCCGCTAACTGTTTGTCGTTTAACTAATTACAAGATATCCAAAGACCAAATCTAAGTTGTTGTCACAAACATGCACCAACAAAAATTAGTCAATTGATTTTCAATATCCTGAGGGATATTGGTTCCTACGAGCACCGAGATATCCGGATTATCCTGATCCAGAATAACTTTCTTTACATCCTGCTCTGAAGCCTCCATGATATCCTGGGCCCGCATCTTTAATTGCTATGCTGCAATAGGCTTGGTTGAGGATTTCATTGAAGAAGAATAGCACTCCTTTGCTTCCTGTTGATCACTCTCCACCTTGATAACTCCCCAAGGAGTAGGGATCTTGATGCATTGATGGTATGTTGACGGAACGGCTTTCATATCATGGATCCAAGGCCTACCTAGTATAATATTATAGCAGGATAAAGAGTCCATGACACAAAAGCGCTGCATGGAGTTGACCACTTGAATATACACATGCAACTTTATCTCCCCTACGGTATTCCTAGCTTCTCCACTGAAACCAACGAGCACAGTGGACTTCGAAGTAATGTCCATCGGAGATACATTCATCCTCTTCAATGTTTCCAGCTGAATTATGTTGAAAGAGCTACCATTATCCACTAATATCCTGCGTACAAAATGGTTAGCAATATATAACGTTATTACGAGAGCATCATGGTGAGGATCCTGGATAGTATCCCTGTCATCACTGTCGAAAGTGATCACTTTATCAGTTGTGAGGGTAGTCATCCTGGCTGGCTTATCTCCCCTCTCGGCCTTAGCTTCCTTTGCATGTCTCTTGGCCACAGAATACGAAGTACCACAAATGTCGGATCCTCCTGAAATAAAGTTGATTATCTTGGCATCCGCAGGAGGTGACGCTGCTTGTTCAGGATCCTTCTCAGTATCCTGACCCTTATTCTTCTTTCTTCCTATGAGATCCTTCAGATATCCCTTGCTTAGAAGATAACTTATTTCCTTTCTTAGAGCAATGCAATCCTCAGTTGCATGTCTGAAATCTTCATGGAAGGCACACCATTTGGATTTATCTTTCCAATCAGCTTTTTGTTGATTCTTTCGAGGCCACCTAGCTTTGTCTCCTAAACCCTGCATAGCATACATTAACTCAGGTATGTTAACAGAAAAGCAATATTCAGATAATTCAGGATATTCTTCAGGATCCTCATCTTCAACAGCATTCACTTTCTTGTTGTCATTTCTGCCATATGGCTTAGAGCGATATGGTTTATACGAGGATTCTGATTTCCTGTTGGTTGATTCATAGGTTGAGGTGGAATTCATCCTCTCTTGCATCTTCTTATCATCCTCCAAGCGAATATATCTCAAAGCCCTGTTATGAGCTTCATCGAGATTCCTGCAGGGATTCATTACAAGATCCTGATAAAACTGAGAATCTTTTTGTAATCCCATCTTAAAAGCCTGCACAGCTGTTGCAACATCAAGATGTGGGATATACAAGGATTCCCGACTAAACTTGTTCACATAATCCCTCAAGGATTCCTGATGCCCTTGAGTTATCCTGTAAAGATCACTGGTTAGTTTCTCAAAACTCCGGCTGCAAGAAAACTGACTATTAAATAAATTAACCAAATGAGCAAATGAAGTAATTGAGTGAGGAGGAACATTTAACAACCATTTTAAGGCTGATCCTATCAAGGTAGAACCAAAACCCTTGCAGAGACATGCTTCCTTGAGATCTGGAGGGATAGGGTTGATCTCCATCCTTTCCCTATACTGGGCGATATGCTCTTCAGGATCCGTGGTTCCGTCATAGAGTTTCATGTTGGGGGTTTGAAATCTTTTCGGGATTTCAGCATCACAGATAGGATGCGCAAACCGGGATATCCTGTGACCGTCTTGGGACACTTCTGGAATCGGCTGGACCACCCCAGGCACACTGGATATCATGTCTTTCAGCTTTTGGAGTTCTCTGGAAAATGCCGATGTCATACCTGCATCCTGCAAAGATCCAACACCATTAGTAGCAAGAGTGTTATTATTATTAGATACATTACCAGTCTGGGGATTTTGGCCATACCCTGAAGCATATCACAGTTGATACTTTTATTGAAGAGGGTATCTCAGGAGTATGATTCTGGGAATGACTTGGCACCCCCCCGGTTATCCTCAGTGTAAAGTGCAGAACTGAAGTTCAAAGCCCTGGGTTGCAAGGGAGTGACAGTTTCTTCAGCATGCCTACTTGGGCCGTATTTCAAGAGTTGTATCTCTCTCATCAGCATCCAATTAGTTTCCTGATGCTGCCTCATCTGTTCCTGTACACTACCAAACAAATTCAGAATTTCATCATTAGAAGCCAAAACAGGACCAGATCCCTGGGCACTGGGAGCGGGGATAACATCCCGAGCCACATGACTTTCAGCTCCTTGTGAAGAGGCTTGCATTCTTGGAGGAGGAGGTGGATGCATCGAACCAATTGTTGCAGAGGTTGTAGCAGACATGGTGGAAGAGCTCATGTTTGATCTCGATGCCATTGAAAACAATGTAGCAAAAAGTTTTGAGAATAGAAAACCAAGTAACGATTTTACAAAAGCTTTTAGTAGAAATAGCACCACTTGCCCCACGGTGGGCGCCAAATTGTTTTGGTCAAAAATTACCGAAGCAATTAAGTGATCAAATTAGTTAAGTGAGGTAGTGTGCTAGAAATATGTGTCAAAAATATGCTGATTAAGTTGTTTGTAAAAACAGTTTTCAGGATACAGCTCAGGATATAGAGATGTATCTATGATCAAACAATGAGCAAAAAATGTAAGGGGTTACACGAGATATACGAGGAAAGCCCTTGATCAATCTAGATCGCCGGCACAAAACCTCGGGAGCTGACAATCGCAGCTGCCTTGTTCTTCTATTACTTCGGATATCAGGATACAGTGCAGGATATGATGCGGATCAACTAGGTGTTACAATATAATTTGAGTACAAGTGTTGGTGTGTAGTGATTGCTAGTAACTAGAGAGTAAAGTGTGCGAATGAAGTGAGTGCCTTAACTTGATCCGATCATACTATTTATAGCTAACCGAAAACAACTAACTTTCCTAATAAACCGAGATGCCCCGAATATTCCCAAGTAACCGTTGTAGTCCTGGTCTTTTTGGATCAACGTCTCTATTCCAACTGATTTGCCCGAGTCTTGGGGGAAAAAGTCTTCTTGAATGTTGGAGACTTGTAACTCTTAATCTGCACGTGATCAATTCAGTTAATACCAGGATATCGCACCAGGATGTTACCAATATCCTGATCCGGTATCCTGATCACAAGTAAACAATCAAAAGCAGAATATTAGTCAGGATATATATGCTCAGAAAATGACCCATAACAGCTATCAGAAGATTATCGTGAATTTTCTTGATTTTATCTGTTGTTTCCAGAATGAGCTCAGGTCCAGTAAGCTGAGCTTCACCGATCTTATTCCAACAGACAGGTGAATGACATTTTTGACCGTATATAGCTTCGAACGGTGCCATATTGATACTAGCATGATAACTATTGTTGTAAGAGAACTCGATCAACGGAAGATGAGAATCCAAATTACCACCAAAGTCTATCACACATGCTCTAAGCATATCCTCCAATGTTTGTATTGTTCTCTCAGATTGTCCATCTGTTTGGGGATGATAAGCAGTGCTTAGATTTAGTTGGGTTCCGATAGCAGATTGCATGGTCTTCCAAAAGGGAGATGAAAATCGAGAATCACGGTCGGATATGATATCTAAAGGAACACCATGTCGAGATATAATCTCATCAACATAAATCTTGGCAAGTTTAACAGCAGATAGATCCTCGTGAATCGGTATAAAGTGAGCTGACTTCGTTAATCGATCATTGACAACCCAAATAGCATCGTGACCTCTAGATGTACGTGGTAACTTTGTGATGAGATCCATAGCAATGTTCTCCCACTTCCATACCGGTATCTCTGGTTGTACAAGCAAACCAGATGGTCGTTGACTTTGAGACAAGTTAGGCATTTTGATACATACAAAGCAATATCCTTCTTCATACCAGGCCACCAGTACTGAGTACGAAGATCCTTGTACATTTTATCAGCACCAGGATGGATAGAATATCGAGACTTATGAGATTCATCCATCACTAAAGTGCGAAGATCGTTTTGTTTCGGAATCCACAAACGATTCTTGAAATAGAGTAACCCATCATCTTTCGTTTTGAGTTTAAGCTCAAGTTGAAGTGGTAGCTCATATTTCAATAAGCCTTGGGTTACACATGTTCGTTTTGCTTGAAAGACACGTGATTGGATATCGGATAGAGTATGAACAGAATGAAGCTTAGCTCGTTCCTTTCGACTTAGCGCATCGGCTACGACATTCGCCTTACCAGGATGGCAGCGAATTTCGCAATCGTAGTCGTTCAAGAGTTCAACCCAATGTCGTTGTCTCATGTTCAGCTCCTTCTGATTGAAAATATGCTGGAGACTTTTGTGGTCTGTGAAAACCACACATTTCGTGCCATATAGATAGTGTCTCCAGATTTTAAGGGCAAAAACCACAGCTCCCAACTCAAGATCTGAGTGGTGTAGTTCTTCTCGTGTACCTTCAATTGTCTTGACGCATATGCTATAACTTTATCTCGTTGCATAAGAACACAACCAAGGCCTAGGTTTGACGCGCCACAATAGACAACAAAATCGTCTTTTCCATCGGGCAGAGATAAAACAGGAGCATCACATAGTTTTCGTTTCAGCATTTGGAACGCTTCTTCTTATTTAGGTCCCCACTCAAAAGGCTTATTCTTTTGAGTCAAAGCAGTGAGTGGAACCGCGATCTTTGAGAAGTTCGAAATAAATCGTCGGTAATATCCAGTAAGACCAAGAAAAGAAACGAACTTCTGTAGGTGTCGTAGGTGTATTCCAGTCCTTAATAGCAACTATTTTGGAAGGATCCACATGAATACCCTGCTTGTTAACAATATGACCCAAAAAATGGACTTCTTTAAGCCAGAATTCACACTTGGAGAATTTAGCAAAAAGTTGTTCCTTCTTCAGGAGTTCCAGTGTTAGATGATGGTGTTGTTTGTGATCGGCTCGAGACTTCGAATAAACAAGAATATCGTCAATGAACACAATGATGAACTTGTCTAATTAAGGTTTGAAAACCCTATTCATTAAGTCCATGAAGATAGCTGGGGCATTCGTCAAACCAAAAGGCATGACAGTGAACTCGTAGTGACCATATCTCGTGCGGAAATCAGTTTTGGGAATATCTTCTTCGAGTACACGAAGCTGATGATACCTAGAACGCAGATCGATCTTGGAAAAACATGTAGCACCTTGTAGCTGATCAAAGAGATCATCGATTCATGGTAGGGGACATCGATTCTTGATGGTAAGCTTATTAAGCTCACGATAATCGATACACATACGGAAAGATCCATTTTCTTTTTCACAAACAGGACTGGAGCACCCCAAGGTGAATAACTCGGTCGGATGAATCCTTTATTAGATAACTCTTGAAGCTGTTTCGATAACTCTTGCATTTCAGATGGTGCAAGACGATAAGGTGCTTTCATAATCGGGTTAGCATTAGGTACAAGATCAATACGAAACTCGACTTGATGAACTGGAGGCAAACCAGGCAGTTCATCAGGAAACACCTCTGGATAATCTCGAACAATCGGGATATCTTGAATACACTTGCTCTTGCCTTTCTCCTCGGTGACATGTGCCAGAAAGGACACATATCCTTTTCGTAAATAACTTTGGGCTTTCGTACACGACATGAGTTTCAATCCCCCAGATGGTTTCTCGCCACGAATTTCTAGAACATCACCAGATGAAAGAGGAATACGAACAATCTTATCAAAGAAAACCACCTCAGCATGAAACTTAGTTAACCAATCCATCCCCACGATAATATCAAAACTCCCAAGTTGCATCGGTGTGAGGTCAATAGGAAAAAGATGGTTATCGAGGTTCAATTGACAATAGCGAATCACAGAATCGGGTACGAGTGGTTTACTAGTAGCAACTTTAACAGATAAGGGTTTCCTCAGTTTAGTTCTAGGTATCGCAAGTAAAGGCTCAAACGATAACGAAACAAAACTTCTATCGACACCAGAATCGAAAAGAACAGATGCAGGTTGATGGTTAACAAGGAACGTACCATTAACAACCTCGTTGTCAGCTCTAGCCTCGTTAGCGTTCTGATTGTATGTTCGTCCATGAGCAGGATTGGCATTTGCATTCGCGTTGGCATTTGCATTCACCAATTTTGGGCAGTTGTTGCGGAAATAACCCATTTCCCTGCAATTATAACATGAGCCAGGTGGGAATCTAGCAGCGTTTCCCTGAAATGGGGCTTGATTCTAAGAAGCTTGGTTCTGTCCCAAATGACAGATGTTGGCAGTGTGCCCAAGTTTACCACACGTGGTACATTGTTTACAAGCTTGTTGGGCTGCATGGTGACCGTTGCACCGAGTGTAGTGAGGTGCAGTACCAGCATACGGTTTCTTGGTAGGAGGTTTTGCTGGTGGGTTCTGAGCATTCTGATTGGCGACTGCAAAGTTTTGGGAAGCCTTGCACTTTCTCGACCTCCTTGATGACTCACCTTTCTTCTTATCCTAACCCTTTTCTTACGCGGTATCGTTTGACTGCTTTTTGTCACCCTACCCTTTCTGACTTGAGACTCAGTCTGAGTTGCAGCCAATTCAATCATCTGACTCACAGTGGTAGGATTACTACCAGTGACAATATCTTGCACAGTGTCAGGCAAACCATCGATATACCTCTCAATCGCTTTTTCCAAAGGGGTAACCATAGTAGGACACGACAAACTCAGTTCCTCATAACGATCCGTATACGCACGGTGTTCTCCCCCATATTGTTTTAGATCATCGAATTCTCGTTCCAAAGCCCTTATCTCGTGACGAGGACAGAACTCTTTCATCATGAGAGCCCATAGCTCTTCCCAAGTTTGTGCCATTGCCACATCGGCACCCCTATCACGCATCACACCGTTCCACCATGTAAGAGCACGCTTCTCGAAAACACTGGATGCAAACTCAACCTTTCGTTCATTCAGACACTGAACATGTCTAAATGTGCTCTCCAGACTCTCGAACCATTGTAGGAGCGTAGTTGCTCCTTGAGACCTAGAAAACTTTAGTGGTTTAGCCGAATTAAACGTTTTGAAACTACACTGAGCATTGTTGTTGTTATTGTTTGCTTGATTAATCTGAGTTATTAGGTTCGGAATCACAGCAGCCATTTGCTGAGCGACAAGGGCTGGGATTTCAGCATTAGTTTGAGGTTGTGCATCTCGTCGAGGAGCCATATTCTAAAAAGAACAAGGAAACATGAGAAACAAGTGAGATCGACAATTGGATAAACAAAAGAGGTATTGAAAACATTGACAAAACACAAGGAAGGCGATCATTCGTTCGTTACCTCGAACAAACAAACGACACGCAGTGACTAAATGGGTCAAGATAATGTATCGCGAACACCTTCTTTAGCCTATAAGTGGACACTCACCCTAAGAGTTCCCAGGTAAGAGTGACTGGTCCAATTATGTGGATTTGTACGAACACTCTAGCCTTAGACAGAAAACTCAGGATACAAGCACCCACCCTTCCAGATTGCACGTGTTCACATTATAAGACCCAAACTTTGACAAGATTTTGAAAACTTTGAAGGTTTAAAAACTTATAATAAAACATCTACGAAGAGATGATTAGTTTTCAAATCGGATTTGTTATTGTGTTCTCATTGTGGTTATCACCTAAAGATAGGTGACGGTATTGTTTTAAAATCTAAACGCAAGTAAACTTGCGTTAGGGTCCTAGAAAAGTTATAGTCTAGGTCAAAGAATTACTAATAACCTAATTCCCTATAACCATGAGCTCTGATACCAACTCTTCTGTCACACCCCGACCGCGTAAAACAACGAAACCGCGGCGGAAACGTCGGGGAGTGGAGCGACAGAATTATTGTTTCACAACCATGGATTCAAAAAGTTTCGTTTTATTGAATTATTAAATATTTACATTGTCTTAAAGTAAAACAAACAAGTTCACATATCGACTATCATCGTTATTAAGTCACTAAGGCCTTGTCCAGTCCTAAGTGAGCATGCATCTTAGTCGCATTCAACATCATTCAACACCACCTGAAACATATGTAAAAATAAAGTCAGCAAAGAAATGCCGGTGAGCACATAGGTTTTGTGTGAGTGTCAGATTCATGGCTCGTTTACATGTTGAAATAACTCGTACAACTTTGTTAATTGATATAAGAAAACCTTGTTTTGTAAAACATTTGTATTGTAAAAGGAATAACCAACTCAAAATAGGTTGGTTATAGTTTAAAAAACCTCGATGCCATGAATCTTAACCCAAAACATTTTTTTATGTAAACCAAATCGTAAATCGTTCTCGTAATAAAACTCGTATGGTTTATATCGTTTAGTAAACATCGTTACTTGACGTCGTTCAAAATCGTTCGTCTAAGTGAACTAAATAACGCCACAGTATGTAATATGGTAAAAGCACTTATATATAAGAAATACCAGCGGCGTATCTACCATGCTTTTATCATGTTACACCCGTCTCGTTATCTAATCACATACCAAAAACCAATCGTTTAACTCATTCATGTTATAGACCATCGTTCATTTGTTTAAATCGTTCAATTCGTTCCAAATCGTTCAATCGTTCAAATTCGTTCAATCGTTCAAATCGTTCTCGTTTTAAATGTGAAAACTACTTTTGGTCGTCTCGCTTATAACATTCAAACCTTCGTAACTCGTCCATCGTTCAACTCGTATTAACAAACCACCAAAGGGTAAGTTAACAACTAACAGGTTCAGTCGTTACCCACATAACCCCCACACATAACCATGGATGCAGTCCGATAACGGGATTTGTCAGATCCTATGGTACCATAACCTAATACTGGTCGGCTTGACCAAAGCTAATGAATGTCATTCGTTATGTAAATACGTCCAACAAGTTTGTTCACATTATCGAAATCATTATTGTTTAATATAAACCATAGTATTTGTTTTTGAAATCATCGTTGAAAGCATCGAAATCATTTAACACATATGAATCACCCCAAATCAATCGAAAACAGTAAAATAGGGGAACTATGTACTCACATTGAATTGCAAAGTATCCTTGATCTAATGAACTAACAATGCTCGGGAAAACCAAGGAAAATCAAGTGGTACCTAGTAATCGGATCGCTAGTTAATAAATCGACACCTAAATCGGAAGATTGGGTAGAATGAGGTCTCGTAAACCAAATGAGTATTAGAACTCATGTGATATGGTTTAAAAAAGCCTACATTCTAAATCAGAACCTATCCTAAGTGCTTACGACCCGTTACGACCCATTAAGGTAGCTTACGCTACTTTAACGCGTCGCTCGCGCAAATGCTCCTTCGAGACGCCTAACTAGTCCTATGACAAGTATTATATGCCCTAACATGTTTAAATATGTTGCATAATCAGTTTAGGTGACAAAAGTTAAGTTACATATGCTTAAAATCCAATTATGCATGAAAAGGGTATTTTGGTCATTTACCTAAGGCATATAAACTACCTATCATACAACTAATTAAACTAAGTGACCATAAGGTATAACCTCGGAAGGTTATTCCCAATACAACTATGGTCACATAACATGCTTTGTCAAACCGCTTGACTTACGACCCTATACAAGCACTAGACTAAAAGTGACGAGCTATACATGTTAAAACATGTTTAACTAAGTTATAAAACAGGTTTGATATCAAAACAAAGTGTTTTGATACCCGAAAATAGCTTCGACGCAAAATACACATAAACACATATTTTGACCGAAACTTTGACTCGTCACTTCGACTAATCAACGTGGTAATCAGTAGGTATAGTCACAAAGGACTATAACCATCGTGATTACACTCACGTTGCAAAGTTTGAATGAACTTTGTGTTAACCAAATCATGGTCAAAGTAGAAAGTCAAACACTATTTGACTATCATGCTTGAAAAGCATAAACAAGGATGAATGAAGCTTACAAAAGGTCCAAGCAAGGAAGAATTTGATCTAAAACACTCAGGTATGAAGCCTTAGCTTCAACTTAGAGCAGATTTAGAGCAAATATGTGAAGAATGAATGAGGAACAAGTGGGTATTTATAGAAAGTCTTGGGTTTTACAAGATCTTGACAAGTCTTTTTGCAAGAATCAATGCTTGATCCAAGCCATACACTTGTACCCATGGATTTAGAATACAAGGGGAACTCAAAACAAGTCCATAGTATCCAAAATCTGGGATTAAAACCACTTAAATAAGTTGCAAAGATTAGATTCAATGTTTCTGTACTGGCAGTCTATCGCGCCCCGCGAAGCCTGGAGTACTGGGCTTCGCGCCTCGCCTAGCATCTTTGACAGATTGTTAAAAATGGCCCCTGCATGTCCAAAACTTTGATTTTGATGCATTTTCGACGCGTTTAAGCCCCGTTAACCAAATTACAAGGCTCCAAAATGAAGTTAAAGCATAGGGAACGTGAAATATGCTTGAAAACATCTCGGATGTCGGTTCAGTTGATCGTATGGCCTCGTTATTCGGTTAATTACGACGAAAACTCGAACGGACGCGAAAACGATCCAAATTACACGAAGAATGGTATTTTTGCAATTCAATCACTAAAATAAAATATTTTAATGATTAAAAAATTTTTGGATGTCCGGATATGTTCAGAACGTAAGATATGAGCGAAAATGCAAACTTATGCACTTTTTTACGCTTTTAGTCCCTATTGATCAAATAAGCGTATTTTCGCATAACGAACCCCTCAAAGCCTATTTCTAAGCTATGTAGAGGATATTTAGGGTATGTTTAGCTTATGATCAAGTTACAGAATGTTCGTTACTGTGCAAATCGGCATACTTTCGCAGTTTGACACAAATAGTCCATGTGATCGTTATGTAAATATTATTTAAGGTATGTTAAGCCTATATCACTGTTTCGAACTGTTTGTCGCATTAAACTGATTACGTTTATGCACCAGTTTGCGTATAACTTTCCAAAAAGCGATTTAAAGATTGAAATCGAACTAGAATCAAATCGTAAAATCGTCAAACATAAATACACAAATATTAACACCAAAACACATCGTTTTATTGATAATTGATATTGTTTTACATCGTACATCATTTACATAGCACAGTTGTCACATGAATCTCATAACATCACACACAAATTAACATCTAGGCACATAGCCTCAAGTATCAACGAATGCAAATCAAATCAGTGTTGAGCATACTAACCGAAGGATGGGTGTGTGCTAGACACAAGAGACAAGCTTAGGGAGGGCAGAGAAGGCTTCGAAGGAGTAGGCTGCCGTTGAAAGGAAGTGGGAGAACTCAAGGGTTTTGCTAATTTTGAGATTATGAGATAATGAAATCCCTAATTACTATTAGGTGTTTAACCATCTAACACATGTAGGCCGAACCTAGCTTGGCTCCAGTTCTTACCCGTAAAGACTTGGGCCGATGGGCTGCCCAACTAAAAGGAGAGTGTGCGGTCTCTAGAGTGATGTGTGACTCGGTAAGAGTGTGCAACCAGTTTTATTAGTTTACACTACAAGTTAAGTAGCTCAAACATATTCAATTATAATAGCAACACATGAAACATAACAATATTAACTAAGAGGGTTGTGAGGTTAGGTAATGCTAACCTTGAAAGTCCGGGTTGTCACATCATCCCCAACTTGAAAGAAATTTCGCCCCAAAATTTGATAAGCAGTCTCAGAAAGGTGAAGTGATAGCTCAGGATAACTGCGAACTTTCCTTGGGTGCCACATCATCCCCAACTTGAAAGGGAATTTCGTCCTGAAATTCACCAATTGCCTCAGGATTTGGTCCTGCGGTTTTGAACAATTGAGGATACTTGAGCTTCATTTGATCTTCGCGTTCCCACGTGAACTCCGGTCCACGTCTTGAGTTCCAACGAACTCTCATAATTGGAATTCGACTGTGTTTACAAACCTTAACTTCCCGGTACATGATTTCGATAGGTTCCTCAACAAACTACAACTTGTCATCGATCTTCAGCTCTTGTAAGGTTACCACAAGTGTTTAATCGGATAAACACTTTTTCAGATTCGAGACGTGGAAAACATTGTGAACATTACCCAGTTCATCTGGTAACTCGAGTTTGTAAGCCACTCTATGATCTGTTCCATAAATTTAAACAGCCCAACGTAACGTGGATTAAGCTTGTCGCACTTCCCAAAGCGCACCACACCCTTCCAGGGTGAAACTTTCAACATAACATGATCGCCTACAGTGAACTCCAAGGGTTTCCTATGCTTGTTGGCGTAGCTTTTCTGGCGGTCCTGCGCTGCCGCCTGATGTGCACAAAATGCAACATATAAATTACATCAATTGTGGCATAAAACTAACCCTTTTTAGTACTAATGTTGGAAAAAGTGTGTTTTTGTCTTCCTTTTGTATTTTCAGGATTAAATGAGCTCAAATGAACAAAAGAAGCAAAAAGGCAGCTAAATCTAACATAAATACAAGAAAAGGAACAAAGGTGGCATGCCCGACCTCCCCGACAGCATCTTCCGAAGCAAAGCAAAACAAGAGAACAGAAGGCTGAACACGCCCCGTGCTCAATGAGCACGGGGCGTGCCCAAGAGTCCGCAGAAAAGACAAAGCTGTAGAAGCTTCTATCGCCCACCACGGGGCCCAGCGGACACGGGGCCGTGGTCAACTATAAGATTCGCAGAATCCAGGCAAATCTTGATTGTACAGATACGCTTCTGCACACGGGGTCTTGCCCAGCGGACACGGGGGCGTGGTCAACTAATGCAGACAAACTGCAATTAATGAAGACAGAGAAGGAGGATGGACACGGGGTCGTGCCCAATGGACACGGGGCCGTGCCCGGGCTACTGTTCAGGCTATAAATAGGGGTGCTTGGCTCATTTGCAAACCATCCCTTGGCACACCACCTCTCTCACACTTTTCCCACCACCCACCACCATCACAACACCATCATCCACCACCATCATCCATTGTCCATCATAGAGTGTGTGAGTCGTCTCGGGATCCAAGATTGATCGTAAGAGTTCTTGACAATCAAAGGCCATGTTTTCCTAAGTCTCTTACATCACTTGGTGAAGACAAGTGTCTAGTGAAATACTTTTTATTTTTAATCTTTTCGCACTTTTTACTTGGTTATGTATTAATGACTTTAATAACTAGTTTCTTATGTTGAAGGTGATTCTTCCTTATCGTTTGTCCGTGGTGTCTTGGCATTATTTTACTGTCTATATAAAATAAAATATTTTCACCATTCATATCTCCAAGGTCTATATGGAGATATGTTGGCTACCTGGTCGGGGGTTAAGGGAACGGTTTGGTAAGAGTCTTGCCTTGTTCAGTGTATAGATCCTGCAAGGACCTGGGTCAAATTTAGTAGGACCTCCTTCAATACCCACCGGTATTGGATGGCGGGGGTCCAAACTCTTTGATCCCCTCATATGTAAGCTACTATTAATACTTTAATCCGGCTACTTAGGACTGTATCCCTGCTGACTCAGACTACTTAGCCGAGGGTAACGTCACCTCCAAAAGAGGGGCCTACCATAATATGCAATAATAACTTAATTAATTATCTTTCAATAATCCGACCCTTTAGGATTGTATCCTTGCTGACTCAAACTACTGGGTTGAGGGTAACGTCACCTTCAAAAGAGGGGCCTACTACAATAACTAAGATAATCTCTTAAAAAGTGCAAAAGTGCGGAAATAATCAAAGGTTACACTAAACACGAGTCGGAGCCAAGTGATTCATCTTGTCTATCTGTTTTTTTTTTATTTTATTTTTCAGGATTTTAGTTAGTTTTTATTTTCTAGTTTAAAACCTTTTTCTAACTTTTGATTTAATTAGACGTTGAGGATAAACCGGTACTAAAAGCTCTTGTGTCCTTGAACGACCTCGGTATCTTGCCAACACTATACTACGCTCACGATGGGTGCACTTGCCCATATGTGTGTTTGGTGTTAGTAAAATATCGTGTTTTATAAATTTAAAACCTGACTAACATGTATAAAGGGCTTAAAATATACTTAAACTTATATACACACTCGCACACATCACCGCCATACGGTTTCTAATTTGAATGATTTTCTCAAAAGTTTCAAGTATAAGTTCTGGACCCGTGATTTGGCTGTCACCCACTTCAGCCCAACAAAGAGGAGATCGGCATTTTTGTCTGTACAATGCTTCAAACGGAGCTGCCTGAATACTGGAGTGGTAACTGTTGTTGTAAGAGAACTCTACCAAGGGCAGGTGTCTTTCTCAACCTTTGCCAAAATCGATCACACATGCTCGCAGCATGTCTTCGAGTGTCTGGATGGTTCGCTCACTCTGACCATCCATCTGAGGGTGATAAGAATGCTCATGTCAAGATGTGAGCCAAATGATTTGTGCATCGCTTGCGACAAATTGGATATGAAATGCGGATCACGATTAGAGATGATTGAGGTTGGCACCCTATGCCTAGAAACCACCTCTATCAAGTAAATGCCAGCAATCTGCGAAAACTTGTCAGTTTCCTTGATTGCGAGAAAGTGTGCAGATTTCGTGAGACGATCAACGATCTCCCAAATGGTATCGTTCCCGTTTTGAGTTCTAGGTAGTCGAGTGACGAAATCCATGGCAATTTGTTCCCATTTCCACATGGGTATTTCTGGTTGCTGAAGCAAACCAGATGGTTTCTGGTATTCAACCTTGACTTTTGCGCAAGTCAAGCATTTGCTCACATACATAGCTATGTGGGCTTTCATGCGCGGCCACCAGTACAAGACTTTTAGATCCTGATACATCTTATCAGAACCTGGATGAACAGAGTATCAAGACTTATGTGCTTCGTCCATCACAAGCTCTATAAGGTTACCGTATAAAGGGACCCATATTCGCTCCATAAAATAGCGAATACCGTAAGATTTTTCTACAATTTGTCTCTCCAGGCCCCGCATGGCTTCAGCTTTAAGGTTCTCGTCTTTCAACGCCTCAGTTTGGGCAGAACGAATCTGGTCAGGTAGGTTAGAGTGGATAGTGAGCTGCAGTGCTCGAACACGTTTTGTAACACCCGAAAATTTTAAAAAAAAAAATAATAATGATTTATAGTCCAATAGGAAACCCTAATTAAGACACCCAAGTGATTCTGCACAAACCCTAAGATTTTCAGAATTTTCAGAATCAGGATTAGGGCCCCTAAAACTCAGGGGGGGTATTCCCTACATAACGATTATCCTAAATTACGTGCTATCCAAGTTGAAATTTCAGAATGTGTCGAGTCACCTAGCCTAGTCCCACACGTGGCAACAATATAAGCCTTAAGTGTACCTTACGGACCGTAAGGTTATCAAGCTTACGGTCCGTAAGCATCCATACGGACCTCAACGTTGGGAGTGTTACGGTCCGTAAGCAACTCAATTTTCGTGTATAAATAGCAGGCCTTGGCACTCGATTCTGGGCACAAAAACTTCGATCAAACTCCAAAATTAGGCTGAGATATTGTCCGATTACTCTCCAAACACACACGAAACACTAATTAAGTATAGCAGGGTGCTGCAGAACAGGGTATTAACTCAATCGCTGCTACGATTCATTGTCCGATTGATTCAAATATCTAATGAATGTTTAAGTGCCGCCCACATTAGGGTTATACTTTATCGTTCGTCATTAATTTGACGGATTGTCGTTAATTCGATAGGTAAAGTATTATACTTTATCGTTCGTTGTGAATTCAACGGATCATCGTTAATTCGATGGGTAAAGTATTATACCTTGTCGTTCGTTGTTAATTCAACGGATCATCGTTAATTCGATAGGCAAAGTATTGCATTTTGTCATTCATTGTGAGAATTTGATCTCGTGAGTTATCGTAAATGCTGTATTAAATTAAATACCTAGTTTGTGAGCAAATTAGGTTAAGAGAATAATCAGTAGGCTAAACTCTGCCCGTATAAATCTACAATTGAAAACAAGGTAGCATCACCTGGAAATTTTAAGGTACGGATAGCTTCTTTTCTTTCGATTTATGTTGTTTTTATAAAAGATTCCTTAATTCGATTTATGTCATTTGAGTATAAGAATTCCGTATTAAGATTAAGTCATGATTTTAAGTTCCGTATTAGGATTAAGTTATGAATTCCGTACGAATAGGTTCCTTTCTTTCAATTTACTTCATTTGATACAAGTATATCATTTCTGATTTTTAAAGTCCGTATTAAGATCTAAGTATAAGTTATAAATTCCGTACGGGTAGATTCCTTTCTTTTGATTTCTGTCAATTCTGATATATCATACGGGTAGATTCCGTTCTTTCGATTTCTGTCAATTCTGATATATCGTACGGGTTCCTTTCTTTCGATTTCTGTCAATTCTGATATATCGTAAGGATAGATTCCTTTAGTTATAAATTATAAGTTCAGTACGGATAAGTTCATTTCTTCAATTGGATACGGATAGATTTCTTTCTTTCGATTTCTGTCAATTCTGATATATCATACAGGTAGATTCCTTTCTTTCGATTTCTGTCAATTCTGATATATTGTACGGATAGGTTCCTTCCTTTCGATTTATATAGTTTTTATAAGAACCCTTTCTGTCGATTTATGTCCGTTGGGTACAGATAGAATCCTTTCTTTCGATTTAGATCGTTTTGATACAAGTATATCATTCCTGATTATAGATTCCATAGTAAAATTAAGTTATAAGTTTCGTACGAATAGATCCGTATTAAGATTAAGTTATGAAATAAGTTATAAGTTCTGTACGGATAAACTCCTTTCTTTAGATTTATGTCCGTTGGGTACGGATAAAATTCCTTTATTCGATATTGAATACAAGTTCCGGATTAAGATTAAGTTAGGAAATAAGTTCCAAACATTCTGAAAAGGTTTTGTTTTACTTTATACGAGTTTCATTTTCAACTCTAGTGGTTCCTTTTTAACGAGTCAAGGTTTTATCTTGTTCGTTTAATAAACCACATTTTGGGGACGAAATTGTCAAGATAGGATTGATAACCATACCTTGATGACTGGTTCCACTCTTTGATTTTAAAACTCCTCACGTCTTTGATTATTGATTCATTTGACAGTCCGTTGAATTCCTTGATTTTAGTTTTCATGTCATGCGATAGTTTTTCTGTTAAGTTGTACTCATTATCGCATGTTCCAATATATGTTCCGTTCTGTTCTGAATATAAGTTTATAAGTTCTGTTTTGTTATGAAAATAAGTTCCGTTCTGTTCTGAAAATAAGTTTTATAAGTTATGTGAATAAGACCTTTGTACTCTGTTACCCTGAGTATCGCTTCTCGTGGAGTGTCCCACGAGCATGTTGTTGCGGCATCAACAGCATGTGCTCCATCTGTGACGGAGAGATTAGTTCACAGCGTCCCTAGGTACAAGTGTGGTACAAAGCTACTAGGAGGCGTATGGATCGATCCTAGGATTTTAAGTTATAAGGAAATGGATAGAGGGTATGCCAACTCACCATTTCATGTGATAAGTATGCAGGAGTAGCTACCTGTATATTGTCACATTTTCAGTTTGCTCATGGGTATATCCGTAAGATATGATTATGATTATGTTTATGCATCGTAACGTTTTCACAAAAAAGTTAACTCCGGATATTAAATAAAATAAGCTTTTATCTTCCGTTATCCGCACACTGGGCAAAACTTTTCGAAATTTTGCTCAGACGTACGTTTTTCTTTGTTGTGTTTTCTTCTTTACGTCAGGTTATCAGGACAATCTGGGACAGGGGATATGGAAGAGTGCTCGAGTGTTTGGACAAGACAGTAGAAATAATTGTAATGGATTAGATATCCTTTATTAAGTTGTAAAGCCTTGTAATACATTTAAGTATAAATGGAATTATGTTTTTGATCTGACTACCGTTATTGTGACACGCCGGACCCTTCCGGGACGGGGTGTTACAGCTATGGTATCAGAGCAAAGGCTCTTTCCTGTAGAAAACTTAAACATAAGATAAGACCTGTGAGGTAATGGGTAGACATTGGGTTAGGATTTCGATGTCCAATCAGTCGTAACTTTTCTTTTCACTTCATGGTAGTCTCGAACATAAGTATTTCGTCATCTTCATTGTTTTTACTCTAGCTTTATTTCAAGTATGACTATTGATCATAGTGGGTCGCGTTCAAGTATGATTATTAATATATATATATATATATATATATATATATATAGGTATGCAATAATTTCGAGGACGAAATTTTTTTAAGAGGGGTAGATTTGTAACACCCGAAAATTTAAAAAAAAAAATAATAATGATTTATAGTCCAATAGGAAACCCTAATTAAGACACCCAAGTGATTCTGCACAAACCCTAAGATTTTCAGAATTTTCAGAATCAGGATTAGGGCCCCTAAAACTCAGGGGGGGTATTCCCTACATAACGATTATCCTAAATTACGTGCTATCCAAGTTGAAATTTCAGAATGTGTCGAGTCACCTAGCCTAGTCCCACACGTGGCAACAATATAAGCCTTAAGTGTACCTTACGGACCGTAAGGTTATCAAGCTTACGGTCCGTAAGCATCCATACGGACCTCAACGTTGGGAGTGTTACGGTCCGTAAGCAACTCAATTTTCGTGTATAAATAGCAGGCCTTGGCACTCGATTCTGGGCACAAAAACTTCGATCAAACTCCAAAATTAGGCTGAGATATTGTCCGATTACTCTCCAAACACACACGAAACACTAATTAAGTATAGCAGGGTGCTGCAGAACAGGGTATTAACTCAATCGCTGCTACGATTCATTGTCCGATTGATTCAAATATCTAATGAATGTTTAAGTGCCGCCCACATTAGGGTTATACTTTATCGTTCGTCATTAATTTGACGGATTGTCGTTAATTCGATAGGTAAAGTATTATACTTTATCGTTCGTTGTGAATTCAACGGATCATCGTTAATTCGATGGGTAAAGTATTATACCTTGTCGTTCGTTGTTAATTCAACGGATCATCGTTAATTCGATAGGCAAAGTATTGCATTTTGTCATTCATTGTGAGAATTTGATCTCGTGAGTTATCGTAAATGCTGTATTAAATTAAATACCTAGTTTGTGAGCAAATTAGGTTAAGAGAATAATCAGTAGGCTAAACTCTGCCCGTATAAATCTACAATTGAAAACAAGGTAGCATCACCTGGAAATTTTAAGGTACGGATAGCTTCTTTTCTTTCGATTTATGTTGTTTTTATAAAAGATTCCTTAATTCGATTTATGTCATTTGAGTATAAGAATTCCGTATTAAGATTAAGTCATGATTTTAAGTTCCGTATTAGGATTAAGTTATGAATTCCGTACGAATAGGTTCCTTTCTTTCAATTTACTTCATTTGATACAAGTATATCATTTCTGATTTTTAAAGTCCGTATTAAGATCTAAGTATAAGTTATAAATTCCGTACGGGTAGATTCCTTTCTTTTGATTTCTGTCAATTCTGATATATCATACGGGTAGATTCCGTTCTTTCGATTTCTGTCAATTCTGATATATCGTACGGGTTCCTTTCTTTCGATTTCTGTCAATTCTGATATATCGTAAGGATAGATTCCTTTAGTTATAAATTATAAGTTCAGTACGGATAAGTTCATTTCTTCAATTGGATACGGATAGATTTCTTTCTTTCGATTTCTGTCAATTCTGATATATCATACAGGTAGATTCCTTTCTTTCGATTTCTGTCAATTCTGATATATTGTACGGATAGGTTCCTTCCTTTCGATTTATATAGTTTTTATAAGAACCCTTTCTGTCGATTTATGTCCGTTGGGTACAGATAGAATCCTTTCTTTCGATTTAGATCGTTTTGATACAAGTATATCATTCCTGATTATAGATTCCATAGTAAAATTAAGTTATAAGTTTCGTACGAATAGATCCGTATTAAGATTAAGTTATGAAATAAGTTATAAGTTCTGTACGGATAAACTCCTTTCTTTAGATTTATGTCCGTTGGGTACGGATAAAATTCCTTTATTCGATATTGAATACAAGTTCCGGATTAAGATTAAGTTAGGAAATAAGTTCCAAACATTCTGAAAAGGTTTTGTTTTACTTTATACGAGTTTCATTTTCAACTCTAGTGGTTCCTTTTTAACGAGTCAAGGTTTTATCTTGTTCGTTTAATAAACCACATTTTGGGGACGAAATTGTCAAGATAGGATTGATAACCATACCTTGATGACTGGTTCCACTCTTTGATTTTAAAACTCCTCACGTCTTTGATTATTGATTCATTTGACAGTCCGTTGAATTCCTTGATTTTAGTTTTCATGTCATGCGATAGTTTTTCTGTTAAGTTGTACTCATTATCGCATGTTCCAATATATGTTCCGTTCTGTTCTGAATATAAGTTTATAAGTTCTGTTTTGTTATGAAAATAAGTTCCGTTCTGTTCTGAAAATAAGTTTTATAAGTTATGTGAATAAGACCTTTGTACTCTGTTACCCTGAGTATCGCTTCTCGTGGAGTGTCCCACGAGCATGTTGTTGCGGCATCAACAGCATGTGCTCCATCTGTGACGGAGAGATTAGTTCACAGCGTCCCTAGGTACAAGTGTGGTACAAAGCTACTAGGAGGCGTATGGATCGATCCTAGGATTTTAAGTTATAAGGAAATGGATAGAGGGTATGCCAACTCACCATTTCATGTGATAAGTATGCAGGAGTAGCTACCTGTATATTGTCACATTTTCAGTTTGCTCATGGGTATATCCGTAAGATATGATTATGATTATGTTTATGCATCGTAACGTTTTCACAAAAAAGTTAACTCCGGATATTAAATAAAATAAGCTTTTATCTTCCGTTATCCGCACACTGGGCAAAACTTTTCGAAATTTTGCTCAGACGTACGTTTTTCTTTGTTGTGTTTTCTTCTTTACGTCAGGTTATCAGGACAATCTGGGACAGGGGATATGGAAGAGTGCTCGAGTGTTTGGACAAGACAGTAGAAATAATTGTAATGGATTAGATATCCTTTATTAAGTTGTAAAGCCTTGTAATACATTTAAGTATAAATGGAATTATGTTTTTGATCTGACTACCGTTATTGTGACACGCCGGACCCTTCCGGGACGGGGTGTTACACGTTTAGGTTTTGTTTCCTTTCTACTAAGGGCGTCGGCCACAACATTGGCCTTGCTTGGGTTATACTTGATTGACAGTCATAGTCGTCCAAAAGTTCCACCCAGCGACGCTGTCGCATGTTCAACTCTCTCTGGTCAAAGATATGCTGAAGGCTCTTGTGGTCGGTATAAATGGTGTATTTAGTACCGTACACGTAATGCCTCCAGATTTTGAGTGCAAAGACCATGGCTTCCAGCTCCAAGTCGTGTGCCGTGTAATTTTTCTCGTGAATCTTCAACTGTCTGGATGCTTAGGCTATCACTTTCTCACGTTGCATCAACACACAACCGAGACCCTGAATAGAAGCATCACAGTACACCACAAAATCGCCCGTACCATCTGGCAACGACAATATTGGTGCACTGCAGAGTTTTTGTTTTAGGAGCTGAAAGGAGCTTTCCTGTTTTGCTCCCCACGAATAAACTACACCCTTTTGTGTTAAGACAGTAAGAGGTTGAGTGATCTTTGAGAAATCTTTAATAAATCTACGGTAATATTCAGCGAGACTAAGAAATTGTCGCACCTCCATAAGAGTCTTTGGTGCCGCCCAATTCTTAATGGAATCGATTTTTGTTGGGTCTACGTGTATTCCCAACTCATTGTCTATGTGACCAAGGAAATGTACTTCTCGAATCCAGAAGTCACACTTCGAGAATTTTGCATAAAGCTGCTCCTTCCTCAGAAGCTCCAAGATAAGACGCAAGTGCCGCTCGTGGTCCTCCTTGCTCTTAGAGTAGATCAGAATGCCATCGATAAACATAATGACGAAATCGTCGAGATACGGTTTGCACACACGGTTCATGAGATCCATGAAAACCGCTGGTGCGTTAGTTAACCGGAATGGCATAACCAGAAACTCGTAATGGCCGTACCGCGTCCGAAAAGCCATTTTAGGAACATCCTCCTCTCGGACTCTCATCTGATGATAGCCCGATCTCAAGTTGATTTTTTAATAGAAGCTTGACCCTTGCAACTGGTCAAACAGATCATCGATGTGTGGTAGAGGATAGCAGTTCTTGACTGTCACCTTGTTGAGTTCACGGTAATCAATACACATGCGAAAAGACCCGTCTTTCTTGTTCTCAAATAGGACTAGGGCTCCCCAAGGCGAAGAGCTGGGTCGAATAAAGCCTCTGTCCAACAGTTCTTGGAGTTGATTAGACAGTTCTTGCAACTCCCCTGGTGCGAGACGATAAGGAGCACGAGCGATCGGGGCTGCTCCTGGCGTAAGATCAATCTGAAATTCCACCTGATGGTGTGGTGGTAAACTTGGAAGTTCTTCAGGAAAAACATCAGGAAACTCATGGACAACTGGCAGATCTTCGATTCTCTTTTCCTCAGGCTGAGTGTCGGAAATAAGTGCTAGAATAGTAGGATAGCCCTTACATAAACACTTCTAGGGAGAGGTATACGTATGATTTTCTCCTTACAAAGTATATCGGCGCGGTGCTTGGACAACCAGTCCATACCAACGACCACATCGAAACTACCAAGAGTAACGGGAAGAAGGTCAATGTCGAACACTTGACCTAAGAGATCGAGTTTGCACCCTAGATGAATGTGTAAGGTTTCAATTGACTTGCCATCAACCAATTCTACAACGTGTTTGGTTTCGAGAGGTGTTGGAGTTAACCCTAATTGTCGACTGAACCCCAAGGACACATAACCCCAATCGGCACCAGAGTTGAATAATACAGAGGCGAAAAGATTGTTCACAGAAAACATACCGGTCACGATGTTGCCATCATTCCAGGCATCACCAGCTCCGATAGTAAAAACTCTTCCGCGAGCACCATTCCCTCCATTGTTTCCGTTGTTGTTGTTCCCCGCGGTGTTGTGGTTATTCTGGCGGTTGTTTTTCCCGTTGTTATTGAGTTTTCATTCAATTGAGGGCAATCTCTTCTGATGTGACCCTCGTCTCCGCACTGAAAACATCCCCGCCGGTTACCTTGGTTTTGTTGGGGTTGCTGCCTTTATTGTTGTTGCGGTTGTTGCTGTTGTTGTTGGTACTGCTACTGCTGCTGTTTTGGAAATGGGACCCTTCAATCATTTGCCATATGCCCTACTTTATCACACCAGTGGCAAGCTCGAGTACACGGCCCTCGATGGTGGTAGCTGCACATGTTGCATTTCGACTGCCTACCCACGTAGGAACCTTGGTTCGGATTGCTGCTTGGGCTTTGATTAACAGAGGATGACTGGCTGAAACTACGACTGTTTCTGTTGTCAGGCTTCTTCTGTGGTTGATTTGAGTTGGACATCTTATCCGAATCATTCCATTTGCGCTTGTTATCAGAGGTGGGTGTCGTAGTAGTAGTGGTAGTAGTAACACGTGTTGGTAAAGAGCCACGCTCAACTTCCTGGTCAGTAATCTTGTGAGCTAATCGGATAATCCGAGGTAAGTTATCAAGGTTTGCTGCAGTAACTAAGCCCTTGACTTGTGGCGCTAAGTCGTTGATGTACAACTCGATTCTTCTGTGTGGTGGTCATAACAACTTAGGACACATGTTTGCAAGCTCGTGAGATCGTTTCGTGTATGCCTCAATCTCCGAGCCCACCGACTTCAAATTATAATACACGTTCTCTAGCTTCTGCACTTCATCCTTAGGACAGTACTCCTCTCGCATCAGCTCTTTAAAGTTATCCCAAGTGGTAGCGTTTGCCATTTTGATGCCCAGCATCTACACCTGAGCATTCCACCAGGTCAAGGCACCGTCCTTCAGTGTGCCCGAAGCATACTTCACTATGTCCCCTGTTGGACAGTTACACATAACAAAGACTGATTCAGCCTTTTTGAACCAGCGGAGTAGTCCCACCAGACCCTCGGCTCCGCTGAACATCTGCGGTTTGCAATCCATAAACATCTTGAAAGTACAAGAAGGCGGATTGTTCTGGTGCTGGTTCGAAGGTTGACCTAAAAACGAAAGAAAGTACGACGCACGAGTAAGAGTCGAGTACACGATTAAAGAACAAAGAGTGTCTGGTACATTTCATACCAGCCTCCTGAGCGGGCAAGACTTTAGCCATGCGGGTATTGATTAGACCAGTCTGCTCAGCCTGGGTCATAACAATGTTGCCACGTCCTCCGTCGCAGCCACCACCACGTCCACCATTACGCCCGCCACGTCCGTTCATGATTCTACATTTATAAGAAGAGTGGAGAGATAAGGATCACGATTGAGTAGAAGTAAATCATCACTATGACTTCCATAGACTATTGAATCCCCCATTACGTTGGACAATGGAACAGAACCTCTTTCACACTTGTTAAACCTCACTGGGACTCACATGCACCCCACGCTATCATTATGTGTGCACCCATAATGATAACGCAGTTTGCATGCTCATCTCAGCTCCTCTTAACTCGCACTAGAAGGTTCCCCTAGATTCGAGTAACAATACGAAGGACATCACAAAATTAGGGGTCACAAAGATCTAGAGGTAATATCATACTATCAAGCATCAAAACACGAGAAAGCAACACATATAACCATATCGTAGTGCCTAGTATGCAACTGTGTACAATATCATATGTAAGTGTACACTAGGTATGTAGTGCGTAAAGTAAACAAGAGACGAACCTTGCAATCTAGAGCTGAGTGTCATGGTCGATTTCAGAACTGTTTGGTTATAGTCTGGTTTTATAAAAACGTTTTAAAACCTAGTTCACTATAACCAGTGGCTCTGATACCAAACTGTCACACTCCCAAAACACCACATGCGGAAACCCCCTGCGAGGCGTGTGACGTACCAGGATCTAGCCACTAATCACATTGAACACGATATTTAAATAAAAGTTTCCCATTCATTAAGATAATGTATTTCAAAACATAACTTAAAGCCCAACATGTTCAGCAGAAGCATAAATCATTATTTAAGTATTTCAAAATCCAAGTGTATGAAAACGAATAGACTTGTCTCGTGTTTCCATGTATCTCAACCCATGACCACTCCAGCAATTCCAGACTGCAAGTTCCACACGCATGTATCTAACGACCTGCAAGCATGCAGACAAGTGTATCAGCATAAAGCTGGCGAGTTCACAGTTTTGTAAAATGTTTAGTTACCAATTGTTTAGTTTAAAAGCATGTTGATAATAACTCGAGTACCGCAAGATGGCGTCAGTATGTTAGCCCTTCCCCAATGCCTATCAACATTGGTCAAGTGGTTAAGGTGATTAGTTCATGCTCGTCCTCCCTGGTACGGTGTAAGGGTGCCAAACCTAATAGCGCTATCAACTAATAACCCTGTTGCCTCCCCGACAAAGGTGATAGATTTGAGTGTATTATCCAACATCCGTTTTTAAACCCAATAAAACCAGTATTCCTCCCCGGAATATTTACCAGTTGTCCCTCCCCGGGACGCATGCTTGAAAGAGAGTAGTGAACTCACATTAGATTTGCTCGGTACATTAAGTTATGCATTCCAAGTAGGTCAATCAAGTCCTAATATGTTTACCATTAACATATCCATACATGTATTCTAGCAATTATTCCCAAGTAAACTGGTTTCAAGTTGAACATACACTGCACATAACAATTTAGCATTTCATTCCAGTGGCACACACTACTGTGCGACCCAATAACACATACTTCATTCAGAAGTGTACGGCCCATTAACACGAGCCCATTCAAGTGTACGGTCCACACCTCAGTGTGCGACTCGTCTTTAGTGTACGGCTGCATTATGTTTGTGCGATCCACTGAACGTGTAAAGCCCATATGCACATAAAGCCCAATGGGCTTGTCACACCCTGATTTTCGGTTTAGCGGAAGCATCGCGAGGTGTGGCTAGAGCGATAACCATAGCATTCAACCAAGTAAACAATATATGTAAATCATAATGAGTTGTTCATCCATACATTTATTTAAAGCAAATTTACAACGATACGTTTGTTCGAAAAAGTACCATACTTGACCTCATTGTACCAAAACACAAGTTTCCAAATACATTGTTTCAAACATAAGGACTAAACACAAGGTAACATCCCACAGCTGGACTTGAGATTCCCACAGACACACTTTCCCGAGGACATCCACTAATTTCCTGTAATACATGTTAGTTTTGAAAACATCAACAAAGGTTGGTGAATTCATGTATTAATTTGTGTCAAATAATTCTTCAAAATATTTGATAGATTTGAAATTGGTATAAATGAAACTTGTAAGATCATTAAGGTTTTTGCAAGGACATTAATTTGTATCCCGAATAGGAGGCAACCAAACCGTGATGATTTTTCGTGTGCGTCAATGACACTTGTTTTAGACACAAAGCACCCTTAACGATCTCTGTTATGCCGATAAGAGTGGGGCTTGTCACACCCAATAGATCTATCACTTTTGTTCCTCGGTACTTGTTTATTCATTAATGGCCCCTTAGTTCAATCCTCATCCGCATGTGATCTAAATGTTCTCATTTTTATAGTCATACCAATTGTAACATGTATACATCACCGAAAGTTTAAAACTATAAACATTTAAATAAAAGGGGAAAACATGAACTCACAAATTTGCGTTCCAAGCAAATCTCTATTAGATTTCGATTTCTTCGTTTGTTTCTCAACCTACAAGTGTTCTAACCTCATTAGACACTTAGGTTTATATTCATTCATCGTACAAGTATCTCATCTTGAATCCGTTATGTCACACCCCGACCGCGTTAAAACAACAAAACCGCGGCGGAAACGTCGGGGAGTGTCGTAACAGAATCATTGTCTCACAACACATGGATTGAAGTTTCGTTTTATTGAATTAAGTTTATTACATTGTCTCGAATATTAAAAGAAAAACATGAACATATTGTCCTTCATTGTTATTAAGTCTCTAAGGCCTCGTCCATTCCTATGTGAGCATGCATCATAATCATCATCAAACAAAAGTACCTGAAACATATGTGAAAATAAGTCAGCATAAAAATGCCGGCGAGTACATAGGTTTTGTGAGTGTGTCAGATTCATGGCTTTGAGTTCATATTGCAATACCTCGTCCAACTACGAGAGTTGTCGAGTGTGTACCTTGAAAACAAAAGAGTTTAATATTGCAATATGTTTTTATCAACTTTTACAAGTTGATATATGTGTTAACCAAAACCATTGTAGCCATGAATCTTAACTGAAAACATTTGTCTTTATAAACCAAGTAGTAAATCGTTGTTGAAAGTAAACATTGTATGGTTTATACCGTTAAGTAAACCTTGTAGTGTAACTTCGTTTTGAAAACATTTGTCCAAGTGATCTAGATAACGCAACGACATGTAATGTGTTAAAAGCACTTACATATAGGAAGTACCAGCGGCGTATCCACCATGCTTTTATCACATTACACCCGCCCCGTTACCTAATCACTTACCATAACCCAATCGTTCAATAGTTTAAATAGTTCCAATCGTTCAAATAGTTCAAGTAGTTCACATAGTTCAAATAGTTCCAATCGTTCAAATAGTTCAAGTAGTTCACATAGTTCAAATAGTTCCAATCGTTAAAATAGTTCAAATCGTTCACATAGTTCAAATACTTCCAATGGTTCGTGTTTTAATTGTGAAAACTAACTTTTGGTCGTTACCTTGAATACATTCAAACCTGTGTGACTCATCCTAATCGTTCAACTCGTATTAACAAACCACCAAATGGTAAGTTAACAATCATCAGGTTCTGTCGTTACCCACATTACCCCCATAACCATGGTGAAAGTCCGATAACGGGATTTGTCAGATCCTATGGTATCATAATTGTGACACTTCGGGTTTTCCTGAACCAACTGTCGTCCTTAAATGAATGTATGTGCGTATATATATATAATATTAAATGAAAGTTTATGAATTATTTTGGCGTGCTATGTGATCCATGTATTAAATTATGTGTATGTATTATATATGAGTGTATGTGTGTTATATGAGTGGGCCGAGACCCCAAAGGACCCGACTCGAAGATACTCGGGCCGGTTGGGCCGTGACCTTAGCCCACCCGGAAACCCCCCCCCCTAACCCACTCGGATATATATAACCGGCTAACCCTCACACACTCTCCTTTTTCACTCTTTCACCTCATCCTCTCTCATCTCACACACTCTCCCTCTCTCTCTCTCACTAAAACCCTAAAACCCTAAGGTCATAACATCAAACTCACCTCCTCTCCTCTCCCTCTCTCGGATCAAACCGGAAACAACAACAAGGAGCTCTCGGATCATCTCGGATCATCTCGGTTCAAGCTCATTGTCATCACTCGGAAGCTCCCTTCACCAATCTTCCATACCTTCACACTTTTGACTACTAATCGGTTAGTATTTTAAGTGTTTACCATGATTTTGGTGCATTATGGTTGATAGCATGATAAGGATAATGTGTTTTTAGCTTGAATGTGAAGATTAATATGATATGCCTCCTCTCATGATATGATAACATGAATAATGATCCTTGATACTATGAATATGTTATGAATAATGATTATGTTAACCGATGATTGTATGTTATGATTGTTTAAAGATGTTGTTTAAAATGATGATATTTCTTGCCATATTGATATGAAACTTGTTAAGACTTGTTACTTGAATATTAGCTATGAATTGGCTTGAACGATGATATACAAAACCACAAATACCGAGTGTTTGTTGATGATGACTAAATCGGTAATAATGTGCTAGATATAGGGCCGATGTTGATGACTAAATGGTATTTTGTTTTGGGTGAACATGATTGCAAATGAAGAACAATATGAATGTGTAGGATGAACATTTTGAATATGTAATGAATATTTGAAAAACCTACTGTTTGATCCGTTTTGGTTGATTGTTAGACAATAAAACATGTTTATGCACTCTTATTGGCCAGTACAAAATCTCATGAAATTGCAATTGTATTGGTTAGTACATCTGCCAGGTTCTAGAAGGTTTCTTGTGCACGTTTCCAAGGTTGCGACTCGCAACCAAACCATGACAACTCGAAACCGCCCGGTTGCGACTCGCAACCACAACATGACAAGTCGAAACCCTTGTTGCGACTCGTAACCAAGACATAACAGGACGAAACACTTGTTGCGACTCGTAACCAAGACGTGACAAGCCGCAACCTCCGGTTGCGACTCGCAACTGAGTGTCCTGGTCTCGACTGGGCTGTTAGTTATTGGGCCTAAGTGTATTCACTGTACATGCTTGTTACTGTTTAGTTGGGCTACGTGTTAGCTGCTAACTGTTGCTATTAAAGAACTTAGACGGGCCCAATGACTTATTGGATAATTATATGTTGTGCATGCTATGTGTTAGTTATGTGTAGATTATACGTGTTTACTCGTACCCCAACTTGACCCATATTCGGTAACCATGCTAGGACGTGGTGACCAACGTGATAGACCGGGTAATTAATCTACCGAGCAACCCAAGGTGAGTTCACAACCTAAAGCATGTATTCCCGGTGGTTTGGGAAACGGAACTAAAAACAACACTATCCCCTTATGAGGGATACAACTTACTCTTCTTCCCTTGTTATTGGGAACCTTTTAGTTAATTACTGTTTATACGGATTGCAACAAACGGCACTAAACGAAACTCTATCACTTAAAGTCCCTACTACTTAATACCGATTAGTCGCCGGGGCCAGGCGAACGGGTTATTAGTTGATAGCGCTATTTAGGTCTAACCAACCTCACACCGTGCCAAGGTATGGGATCGGTCGTGAACTAATGTACTCAGGCATCCGTCAATGATGATAGAACATTGACATCGGGGCACTTTCTTGCGGATACGCAACGGTCACCTAGTGTTCGGTATTGGAAAAACAGTTTAGTTGCTAACTTTTGGGGTAGCTCCCCATGGCATGTATAAACGGATAAATTAACTGGTGAAACAAGTTTTTGGTAATTAAAACTGGACAACTAGTGAACTCACTCAGCATTATTGTTGACCCCTTACTGCATGCTTTGCAGGTAACCAGTGACTCAGGAGCTTGCAGCTTGGGAAGTGTAGTGGTCGCCTAAACCCGCATGTTGGGTTCTAATAAATTTGAACTATGAACTTGTTTAAACTATTTTATCTATGCTTCCGCTACTTACTTAACTGTTATTTGAACCTAAACATTTGAACTTTAAACTACGGTGTTTACTAACCATTATGGTTGGTGATCATCCTTACTATTATCCAATGCTCAGTATAATTGGTGGCTGGATCCTGGTCGGTCACGCCCTCAAGCGGACGGTACTCCGCAGGTGGAAATTGGGGGTGTGACAGATTGGTATCAGAGCCATTGGTTATAGTGAACTTGGTTTTAAAAAAAAAAGGGAAGTCTTTTTGAGAAAAACCAGACTATAACCCGTGACTCGTGACGACACTACACTCCAAGGGAAAGACTCGACATACTAGACCTCGTAGCTCGGACTTGTGTTTACTTGCTTGTCTTATGTTAACTGCTCTACTATACATACTAGTGTGCCTGATTAGATAGATACACCTCCCTCTCCTATCTTATTCTCGCTACGTTACGACATCACACTCATACTGTGTTTTCTGGTTATGAAGACAATGAGTGGACGCGGAAGAGGAAGCGTTAACATGACTCAGGCTCAATTCGCTAACTTGCTCAACACGGTGGCTGCAGCTTTCGCAGCTCACCCTGGAGGTAAACTCGTTGCTATAGGATGTTTAGGTCCTACCCCCACATCGTCCTTTCACCTCTAAAACCTATTCGCTCCATTTCTCACAACAGGTCAGCCTGCGCCTGCGCAACCACGTGTTTGTACTTTCAAAACCTTCATGGATGGCAAGCCTCTCCCTTTCAACGGCACTGAGGGTGCCATAGGCCTCCTGCACTGGATTGAAAAGGCCGAAGCTGTCTTCGCTGTCTGCGAGTGTCCCCCTGCTAACTGGGTTAAGTACGCAACTGGTACGCTTGAAGGAAACGCGCTCTCATGGTGGAAAGCACAGATTCAGATGCTTGGTCTGGAAACTGCTAATGCTACTGCATGGGAAGATTTCAAGGACATGATCAAAGAGGAGTACTGTCACAGGGATGACATTCACAAACTCGAGAACGAGTACTATGCGCTCAAGATGGTCGGATCAGAGATTGAGACCTACACTAAGCAGTCCAACGACTATGCTGCACTTTGCCCAAACATGTCCCAACCTATGTATCGAAGGGTCGAATTGTACATCAAAGGCTTGGTCCCAGAGATCCGGAGCCATGTGACCTCGGCCAACCTCAACACCATACAGCCTGTGGTTCGTCTTGCTCACAAACTCACCAATCAGGCTGTGGAAGAGGGCAAGCTGCCTCAGAGGATTGGTGCTACTGCTGGAACTTCTGGCGATAACAAGCGAAAGTGGGATGGAAGTCAGGGAAAGGATGCTAACCCCACTCAGGCCCCAGTTCAACAGAGGAAGACGGAAAGCAACAAGGGCCCTCAGCAACAGGGTGGCTATCGAGGAAACCACCCTAAGTGTAACAAATGTAACCGACATCACAGTGGGCCATGTGGAAAAGGTCAATGTCAGCGATGCAACAAGATGGGGCATGAAGCCAAAGACTGCCGAAGCCAGTTCCCAGCTAGGCAGAATCAGCAACAACCACAGCAGCAGCAGCAACAAGGAAACAACCGTGGATGCTTCAAGTGTGGAGCAGTGGGGCACATGCGAAAGGACTGCCCTGAACTGAATCAAAACAACAACAATCAGGGTGTTGGGAACAATAACAACAATGCTGGAAATGGTGCTAGAGGAAAAGCTTTTGTGATTGGAGCTGGGGAAGCAAGGAATGACCCCAACGTTGTAGCGGGTAAGTTCCTACTTAATGATCGTTATGTTTCCATGCTATTTGATTCCGGAGCAGATGCTAGTTATATATCCCTACGCATTAGTAAGAAACTTAAGCTCACTCTTACGCCGCTGAGCTCTAAGCACACCGTTGAAATAGCTAATGGTAGAAACCTCGAGGCCTCACACATAATTCGTAACTGCAAATTAGAGTTGTCTGGTCAGACCTTCTGTATCGATCTTTTCCCCATCGTTCTTGGAAGCTTCGACGTCATTATTGGTATGGATTGGTTATCCAAACATCGAGCTGAAATCCTCTGCCAGGAGAAAGCTATTCGTATTCCCCGTCCCCCTGGCAAACCTCTTATAGTTCAAGGCGACAAGAGCGGAGAAGTCACAGGCATCATTTCATTCTTAAAGGCCCAGAAGTACCTACGAAAGGGGCACACCGCTATCTTAGCACTCATTACCGACACACAGAAAAGGGAAAACAGGATTGAAGATTTTCCAGTTGTACGCGACTATCCTGAAGTATTCCCGGAGGAACTACCTGGACTCCCTCCTCACCGTCAGGTCGAATTTCAAATCGAGCTAGCTCCCGGAGCAGCGCCTATAGCTCGTGCACCTTATCGATTAGCCCCCGCGGAGCTCAAGGAGCTTTCTACTCAACTACAAGAACTTTTGGACAAAGGTTTTATCCGTCCTAGTTCATCACCCTGGGGAGCCCCAGTGCTCTTCGTCAAAAAGAAAGATGGCTCATTCCGAATGTGCATTGACTACCGCGAACTTAATAAGGTTACCATCAAGAATCGTTATCCACTTCCCTGTATCGACGACCTATTCGACCAGCTGCAAGGGTCGAGCTATTATTCCAAGATCGATCTGCGATCGGGTTATCACCAGCTGAGAGTCCGCGATGAGGACATCTCTAAGACTGCTTTCAGAACCCGCTATGGTCACTACGAATTCCTTGTTATGCCTTTCGGTATGACCAACGCACCTGCGATCTTCATGGATCTCATGAACCGTGTATGCAAACCCTACCTCGATAAGTTCGTAATCGTATTCATCGACGACATCCTAATCTACTCGAAGAGCCAAGAGGAGCATGAACAACACCTACGTCTTATTCTCGAACTTCTTCGCAATGAGCAACTGTACGCCAAATTCTCGAAATGTGATTTCTGGCTTAGAGAAGTCCATTTCCTTGGGCACATCGTCAATCAGGAAGGGATTCATGTCGACCCCGCTAAGATTGAGTCCATTAAGAATTGGCCCGTACCTAAGACTCCGACCGAAGTTCGCCAATTCTTGGGATTGGCGGGATACTATCGAAGGTTTATCAAGGGATTCTCTAAGATCGCTCAACCACTTACGACACTCACTCAGAAGGGTGTTGCTTACAAATGGAATAATGCTCAGGAATCTGCCTTCCAGGAACTAAAGAAGAACCTTTGTAGTGCTCCTATTCTCTCCTTACCAGAAGGTACCGACGACTTCGTCGTTTACTGCGACGCTTCTATTCAAGGACTTGGCTGCGTATTGATGCAACGCGAGAAAGTTATCGCTTACGCCTCGCGACAACTCAAGGTCCACGAACGGAATTATACGACGCACGACTTAGAATTTGGAGCTGTGGTCTTCGCGCTCAAGCTTTGGAGACACTACTTGTACGGCACCAAGTGCACGATTTACACTGATCACAAGAGTCTCCAGCACATAATGGGACAAAAGGAGTTGAATATGCGGCAACGCCGATGGGTCGAACTCCTAAATGACTACGAGTGTGCAATCAAATATCACCCAGGCAAGGCTAATGTGGTAGCCGATGCCCTCAGCAGAAAGGAGACCAAACCCAAGCGTGTTCGTGCTTTACAGCTCACTATCCACTCGAACCTCCCTAATCAGATTCGGAATGCTCAGGTTGAAGCATTGAAAGCCGAAAACATCAGGGCTGAGTCCCTACGAGGATCGAGACAACGAATGGAACAAAAAGAAGACGGCGCCTACTACGTAGCCGGACGCATATGGGTTCCGCTTTATGGGAATTTACGTGACCTAGTGATGGATGAAGCCCACAAGTCCCGTTACTCAGTACATCCGGGATCAGATAAGATGTACCATGACTTGAGGGCTACCTATTGGTGGCCTGGCATGAAAGCCCACATAGCAACGTATGTCAGAAAATGTTTGACTTGTGCAAGGGTCAAGGCAGAGTATCAGAAACCATCAGGCCTACTCCAACAGCCAGAAATCCCGCAATGGAAATGGGAGCAGATTTCCATGGATTTTGTTACTAGCCTGCCTAGGTCTCAGCGCGGAAATGACACCATTTGGGTAATAGTGGATCGCTTAACTAAGTCTGCACACTTCTTGGCCATTAAGGAAACAGACAAGTTCTCTACCCTAGCAGAGGTATACTTAAAAGAAGTGGTCTCGAAGCACGGAGTGCCTACCTCTATTATTTCTGATCGAGACGCACGTTTTACTTCTGAATTGTGGCAAGCCATGCACAAATCTTTTGGCTCACGTTTAGACATGAGCACCGCGTATCACCCGCAAACGGATGGGCAGTCTGAACGCACCATCCAAACCCTCGAAGACATGCTCAGGGCATGTGTGATCGACTTTGGCAAGAATTGGGAGAAGCACCTACCGTTGGTGGAATTCTCCTACAACAACAGCTACCACACCAGCATTCAGGCAGCACCCTTTGAGGCATTGTACGGCCGTAAATGTCGATCGCCTCTCTGCTGGGCTGAGGTTGGTGACAGCCAGATCACAGGCCCGGAACATGTAGTCGACACCACAGAAAAGATTGCCCAGATTAGGCAACGCATGGCGGCAGCTCGTGATCGTCAAAAGTACTACGCTGACAAAGATAGAAAACCACAAGAGTTCCAGGTTGGTGAACGGGCTCTACTTAAGGTCTCACCCTGGAAGGGTGTGGTCCGCTTTGGAAAACGGGGCAAGCTTAATCCAAGATATGTCGGACCCTTTGAAGTTACCGAAAAGATCGGCACGGCCGCTTACAGATTGAATCTGCCTGAAGAACTGAGTGCTGTGCACAATGTCTTCCACGTGTCTAATCTGAAGAAGTGTCTATCAGATGAAACACTCGTCATTCCTTACAAGGAACTTACTATCGACGAACAGCTACACTTTACTGAGGAACCGGTTGAGATCACGGATCGTGAGATCAAAACCCTCAAACGTAGCCAGATACCCCTCGTGCGAGTTCGTTGGAACTCACGCCGTGGCCCAGAGTTTACCTGGGAGCGGGAAGACCAGATGAAGCGCAAGTATCCCCAGCTGTTCCCAAATGAAACCCCCAGCACTGAAGCTACAACTGAATTTCGGGACGAAATTCCAAACTAACGGGGGGATGATGTGACACCCCGTTGAAACGCTCTCACTTTTACTAGCTTGTCAGTGGCTGCTTTAACTTTCGGGACGAAAGTTCTTAAAACTTGGGGATAATGTGACACTTCGGGTTTTCCTGAACCAACTGTCGTCCTTAAATGAATGTATGTGCGTATATATATATAATATTAAATGAAAGTTTATGAATTATTTTGGCGTGCTATGTGATCCATGTATTAAATTATGTGTATGTATTATATATGAGTGTATGTGTGTTATATGAGTGGGCCGAGACCCCAAAGGACCCGACTCGAAGATACTCGGGCCGGTTGGGCCGTGACCTTAGCCCACCCGGAAACCCCCCCCCCCCCTAACCCACTCGGATATATATAACCGGCTAACCCTCACACACTCTCCTTTTTCACTCTTTCACCTCATCCTCTCTCATCTCACACACTCTCCCTCTCTCTCTCTCACTAAAACCCTAAAACCCTAAGGTCATAACATCAAACTCACCTCCTCTCCTCTCCCTCTCTCGGATCAAACCGGAAACAACAACAAGGAGCTCTCGGATCATCTCGGATCATCTCGGTTCAAGCTCATTGTCATCACTCGGAAGCTCCCTTCACCAATCTTCCATACCTTCACACTTTTGACTACTAATCGGTTAGTATTTTAAGTGTTTACCATGATTTTGGTGCATTATGGTTGATAGCATGATAAGGATAATGTGTTTTTAGCTTGAATGTGAAGATTAATATGATATGCCTCCTCTCATGATATGATAACATGAATAATGATCCTTGATACTATGAATATGTTATGAATAATGATTATGTTAACCGATGATTGTATGTTATGATTGTTTAAAGATGTTGTTTAAAATGATGATATTTCTTGCCATATTGATATGAAACTTGTTAAGACTTGTTACTTGAATATTAGCTATGAATTGGCTTGAACGATGATATACAAAACCACAAATACCGAGTGTTTGTTGATGATGACTAAATCGGTAATAATGTGCTAGATATAGGGCCGATGTTGATGACTAAATGGTATTTTGTTTTGGGTGAACATGATTGCAAATGAAGAACAATATGAATGTGTAGGATGAACATTTTGAATATGTAATGAATATTTGAAAAACCTACTGTTTGATCCGTTTTGGTTGATTGTTAGACAATAAAACATGTTTATGCACTCTTATTGGCCAGTACAAAATCTCATGAAATTGCAATTGTATTGGTTAGTACATCTGCCAGGTTCTAGAAGGTTTCTTGTGCACGTTTCCAAGGTTGCGACTCGCAACCAAACCATGACAACTCGAAACCGCCCGGTTGCGACTCGCAACCACAACATGACAAGTCGAAACCCTTGTTGCGACTCGTAACCAAGACATAACAGGACGAAACACTTGTTGCGACTCGTAACCAAGACGTGACAAGCCGCAACCTCCGGTTGCGACTCGCAACTGAGTGTCCTGGTCTCGACTGGGCTGTTAGTTATTGGGCCTAAGTGTATTCACTGTACATGCTTGTTACTGTTTAGTTGGGCTACGTGTTAGCTGCTAACTGTTGCTATTAAAGAACTTAGACGGGCCCAATGACTTATTGGATAATTATATGTTGTGCATGCTATGTGTTAGTTATGTGTAGATTATACGTGTTTACTCGTACCCCAACTTGACCCATATTCGGTAACCATGCTAGGACGTGGTGACCAACGTGATAGACCGGGTAATTAATCTACCGAGCAACCCAAGGTGAGTTCACAACCTAAAGCATGTATTCCCGGTGGTTTGGGAAACGGAACTAAAAACAACACTATCCCCTTATGAGGGATACAACTTACTCTTCTTCCCTTGTTATTGGGAACCTTTTAGTTAATTACTGTTTATACGGATTGCAACAAACGGCACTAAACGAAACTCTATCACTTAAAGTCCCTACTACTTAATACCGATTAGTCGCCGGGGCCAGGCGAACGGGTTATTAGTTGATAGCGCTATTTAGGTCTAACCAACCTCACACCGTGCCAAGGTATGGGATCGGTCGTGAACTAATGTACTCAGGCATCCGTCAATGATGATAGAACATTGACATCGGGGCACTTTCTTGCGGATACGCAACGGTCACCTAGTGTTCGGTATTGGAAAAACAGTTTAGTTGCTAACTTTTGGGGTAGCTCCCCATGGCATATATAAACGGATAAATTAACTGGTGAAACAAGTTTTTGGTAATTAAAACTGGACAACTAGTGAACTCACTCAGCATTATTGTTGACCCCTTACTGCATGCTTTGCAGGTAACCAGTGACTCAGGAGCTTGCAGCTTGGGAAGTGTAGTGGTCGCCTAAACCCGCATGTTGGGTTCTAATAAATTTGAACTATGAACTTGTTTAAACTATTTTATCTATGCTTCCGCTACTTACTTAACTGTTATTTGAACCTAAACATTTGAACTTTAAACTACGGTGTTTACTAACCATTATGGTTGGTGATCATCCTTACTATTATCCAATGCTCAGTATAATTGGTGGCTGGATCCTGGTCGGTCACGCCCTCAAGCGGACGGTACTCCGCAGGTGGAAATTGGGGGTGTGACAATAATATCCTATGGTACCATAACATACTACTGGTCGGCTTAAAATAGTTAATGAATGTCATTCAATTGTCTTTCGACCAACGCCCCAACAAGTTTGTTCATATAATTGAAATCGTTGTGTTTAATATAAACCATAACATTCGTTTTAGAAAACTCGAAATCGTTTAGCACATATGAATCACCCGAAAAAAATTGAAAGCAGTAAAATAGGGGAACTATGAACTCACATTGAAGTGCAAAGTATCCTTGATTAAATGAACTTAGCAAAGCTTGGGCAAACCAAGAAAATCAAGTGACACCTAGTAATCGTATCGCTATGTTAATAAATCGACACCTAAATCAGGAGATCGGGTAGAATGAGGTTTCGTAAACCAAATGAGTATTGGAACTCATGGGATATGGTTTAACAAAGCCTACATTCTAAATCGGAACCTATCCTAAGTGCTTACGACCCGTTACGACCCGTTAAGGTAGTCTACGCTACTTTAACACGTCGTTCGCATAAAAGCGCGTTCGAGATGCCTAACTAGTCCTATGACAAGTATTATATGCCCTAACATGTTTAAATATGTTGCATAATCAGTTTAAATGACAACAGTTAGGTTACATATGCTTAAATTCAAATTATGCATAAAAAGGGCATTTTGGTCATTTTCCTAAGGCATATAAACTACCTATCATACAACTAATTAAACTAAGTGACCATAAGGTATAACCTTGGAAGGTTATTCCCTATACAACTATGGTCACAATATATGTTTTGTCGGATCCTAATGATCGACCAAATGGGTTGGGTTCGAAAGTCTAAGCGGTTGTCAAGACCACATGACTTACGACCCCATATAAGCATTATACTAAAAGTGACGAGTTAAACATGTTAAAACATGTTTAACTAAGTTAGAAAACAAGTTTGATATCAAAACAAAGTGTTTTGATACCCAAAAATAGCTTCATCGCAAAATGCGCATAATCGACATTTTGACCGACACTTTGTCTAGTCACTTAGACTAATCAACGTGGTAATCAGTAGGTATAGTCACAAGGGACTATAACCATCGTGATTACGCTCACGTTGCCAAGTTCGAACGAACTTTGACTTGACCAATTCATGGTCAAAGTAGAAAGTCAAACACTGTTTGACTTTCATGCTTGAAAAGCATAAACAAGCATGAAAGAAGCTTACAAAGGGTCCAAGCTAGGAAGATAGAACAAGAAAACCCAGGTATGAAGCCTTCAAACAAGTGAGAGCTTCAACTTAGAGCGGATTTTTGGAATGAGCAAGGAACAATGGCAAAAACCCAAGCTATTTATAGAAATTTATAACCCTTTAAGATCTTTACATGTGTTTTTAAGTTGTTCAAGGCTTAATCTTGGCCATACACATGTTGCCCATAGTTTAGAAAATAGGGTAGCACAAAAACAAGCCCAAGGTATGCTAAATCTATGGTAAAATTTGATGGGAACAGGCTGTTAAACCAAATATAATGAATCTGCCAGCACCTTCTGTCGCGCCCCATGTAAGAGCAGACCTAGTCTTACGCGGCCCGTGAGAAACTTTCAAGTTTTGACGGTTTTGGTCCCTGCAGGCAATAAACTCAGTTTTTGATGCATTTAAGCCCCGTTAACCCCATTTCAAGGATCTATAATGAAGTTAAAGCATAGGGAACATGGAATATGCTTTGAAACATCTCGGATGTCGGTTCGTTTGGTCGTACGGTCGCGTTATTCAGTTAATTACAACGAAAACTCGAACGGACGGGAAAATGATCCAAATTACGCGACGAATGGAATTTTATCATGCCAATCACTAAAAAAAATATTTCAATGATTACAAAAATTTTTGGATGTCCGGATATGTTCAGAACGTAATATATGCACGTAAATGCAAACTTATGCACTTTTTGACGCTTTTAGTCCCTATTGATCAAATAAGCATATTTTCGCATACCGAACCCCTCAAAGCCTATTCCTAAGCTATGTAAAGGATATTTAGGGTATGTTTAGCTTATGATCATGTTCTGGAATGTTCGTTTCTATACTAATCGGCAGACTTTCACAGTTTGGCGCAAATAGCCCCTGTGATCGAATAAACTTGTTTTTGGCACACCAAACCCTTTAAAACTTATTTCTAAGTTATGTAAAGGTTATATAAGGTATAATAAGCTTATGTCACTGTTCCGGAGTGTTTTTCGTGTTAAACTGATTACGTTTACGTAACAGTTTGCGTATAACTTTTCAAAAAGTCATTTAAGGCTTGAAATCGAACTAGAATTGACATGTGCAAATGTCTCATGTATTTATACAAATCCCAAGTATGAAACACATGATTTCATTGGTTTTGTATTTGGATGATGGTTGTAGAGGCACAGATGTCACACATTATTATACTTGTATTCGTTTGTTTTCTTTGTTTATGTTTGCATATATATATATATATATATATATATATAGGGGAAAGATAAATCGAAAACCCACTCCAGTTGACTAAACCCTGAAAACCTTTTAAAAAACCCATGTAAACTCAAGATACATTTCTAAAAAAAAATAGGAAATGTAATATACATATATTTGAACATTTTTAAAAAAGAAACACAAAAAAACACTGAGTAGTTTTTTTTAAAAAAATGTTGAAAATTTCAGGTTACATAATATGTATGTCCAAAAAATGTAACATACAAATTTTCAACATTTTAAAAAAAAAAAAACTAGTAAGCGTTTTTTACATTTTTTTTCATAAACAGGTCCGTGTACATTTATATTACATTCCCTATTTTTTTTAGAAAAAAATAAAAATGTTACATAGGGTTTATTTGGGTTTTCTCAACTCAAGTGGGTTTTCTATATAGCCCTCCCCTATATATATATATATATATATATATATATATATATATATATATATATATTGTTGGGATTGAACCCTACCAGAGGAACAGATAATGTAAAGCCAAAACCAGGTCACAACAGAGGATTCACAATAAGCAGTAGTTTACACTTGCTTTCCCCTTGACAGTGGATATCTATCAGCTGATGAACCTTAAGTACTGCTCAAAAGAACAACTGATGATCCAAACGCTGATGTAATCCTAAAAGACTGCTGAAGACAAACTCTGTCGATCTATCTACTGCTGTCTCTTAAGTGCTGCTGAAGATACAAACACGGCTCATTCAAGGACTGATCACCTTTGAAGAAAGCACTGATGTTGGTATTAAGCATCAGTGCTTAGGCTACAACAGTGGAACGAGAAGCAGTTGTTTCCTCATGTTTTGTATTTTATTTACAATCAGTTGTTAGACATCAGTAGTTTGTATAAGGACAGTGTCTACAGGTTGTTAGGCTGTTAGACGTCGCTTTCATGGTGACGTTAGCTGAGATTCCTCAGTGGTTTGGTTTGCCTATAAATGTAACAGTACCCTGTACTGTTACATTCGATTGACTGAGCGAGTTCTTCTCCTCATGTCTAATCCTTTCATCTTGTGTGCAACTAACCTTGGGGCATCAGGCTGAGGGGGAGCTTAGTATGTGAGCATATCTGTAATCTTTTGCTTTGATTTGTAAATCTTTTGACTCTATGGAAAGCAATTGTTTATCATACTATTCTTCCTTTGATTGTGTTTACAAAGTTTGTTTACATTTCCGCTGCACTTAAACTGTTCATATCTATTTGATTTGTTCAAAATATACAAACAAACACAATCATAAGAGCCTCCGATCCTAACAATTGGTATCAGAGCCTGGACAGTCAATTTCGATTTAACAGTCAAATTGACATAACAGTTCGGCTCAAGATTCATTGATACTAAGGTTGGTTGTATTTAGTTGAAGAACAGAGTATCGAGTAAATCATGTCCAAAATGGTTAATCAAAAACTCTGTAAATCAACCAAGATGTCATATGACACACAAATTTCACATAACAAGTGATTTCATGCATAATACACTCATAGTTTCTAGATCTGAAAGTATATCTGTCAAAATTATGAGACTATTTCGTATTTTCTAAATTGATTTCAACTGTTGTTATGACAATTGTGATGTCATCCTTTTAAATGCTAAAGTATGAACCTCAGTTTAACAAAACCCATGTTCATAAAAACATCTATGTTTTGCTAACATGAAAAGAGGGAAATTAAAACTTTAGTCATCCAGATCTTATGTGTTGAAAACAGGTTGAGTTCCTCAAAAGGACAAAATCAACTATGTTAAAATACATTAAGAAAATTCACAAAAACTCCGAAGTGTGTTCATCTCAAAACTTCTGATGTCAGAAGAAAAGAGTATAAACATAAAACACTGAAGAGTCAAAGTGTAGGGTAATAATGGTCATTAAGCAACTATGTGCATTTATCTGTTCAGAAAAAGGTTTTGATTCCAGTAAATGAACTCCAAAGAGGACTAGACAAATGCTCAAAAATTTTCTCCATGTGTCCTCAAGTTTGCAATCAATTGTCAAAGAAAATGGTTCCAAACAGTGGTCAAAATGTATCCAAAAGTTTCTTTCCACTAGTGACCACTGACCATTTTCAAAAACTTATGAATGATATGATTATATACTCTACTGAAATTATACCAGATCCTTTTTGATACTATTCTCAGATAAATCCTTTAACTATTTTTGTTGTTCAAAGGATGTTCTCAAATAATCAGGATATATTATTCATTTTTTTGGAATAATATATTTGGAACTTATGCTTGTTTTTGTTGGCAATAGTTTCAACTCCTGTCAGGATGTAATACCTCATTTTTATGGTATAAGTGTCCTCATAAATGGGTCAAAAGGAAATGGTACATATGTCATGATCATGTCATACTCAGGTTTGCTCCTAAATTTTTATAAAAGGTTGATTGCAAACTGTGCTTAAAATACTAGGGTACTCATGTTTTAATTGAATATTAAAACGAAAATGAGTTGCCTTAGCAAAAAGTTTTCATCATCTGGGTACTAAACCACTGTCCTTCAAAATTGACATGTGGCAAAACCTTGATTGAAAATCCTCAAAATTGTTGCTGTAACATCTGTCTTTCAGATATTTACCATTTACCCTAACCACTGATTTGTTCCAAATTCTGATTCCTAAACACTGTCCACTGCTGAAAGTTAACCACTGATCCCTCATTTTCTTGAAAAGCACTGATGCCCAAAATCAGTGTCTTATCCACTGACATGCTATCCACTGATAGTAAAAATCATCCACTGCCCATATTTTTACCGTTGTAACCTCTGATGCATGATACGTCAGTGGCTCTTAAAACAACTGTTCTACATACTTCATCCGGTTCATCAGTGATTGACACGTGGTCAGTTTTTAGCCCTCAGATCTTAATAACCGCTGCCACATCAGCGATCATTTTTTTTTCAAATAAAACCCTGCCCTAAACCCCAAACAGGGTTTTACACTGTCGAATTGAATTCCAAAATTCTCTTCTCATAGCAGTTTCCAACCCTTCTTCTCAAAATCTCCAAAATCCTCCTTCATTCTTCTCCACAAAAATGACAAAATCAAAGTCAAAATCAAAACCAAAACCTAAAACACCATCACCTTCCAAAGAGGTCGCTCAAACGGCCGAAGAACCCATCGAAATACCATTCAAACAATCTCACAACTATCTGGGTTTACTCACAAAACCTACTGATAACCACACCTTCGACTCCATCATTGATGCAATAACTGGATCAAAGTACAAAACTTTGTTGACAGTAAATGCTCCCATATATCTGCAAACCCAGAGAGAGTTTTGGAAAAAGGCGACGCTTGAAAAACAAGACGATAAAGTCATTGTCATTAACTCCTCGATACAGGGAAAAGCGATCAAAATCACACCACAATCGATATCAGAAGTCTTCACACTCGATGATCAGAACGGTAAAACCTCTTTTGACAAAAACGAGTTAAAAGCTTATTTTCTGAAAAGGGGTTATGCAGAAGAATCAAAGGTAGATACCCTACAAAAGGGTTATTTTCCATCTGCACCCAGGTTTTTATTTCACACACTCTTGATGTGTGCTTCGAATAAAACAACATCTTTCAACGAAATACCATTAAAAATTCAATGCCTGGGTTACGCTATTTTGAATAAAAAGGACTACAACTACTCCCAGGAGATTTTCAATGACATGGTGAAAAACGTTGAAAGTAAAGCATTTTTACTTTTTCCAAGATTTTTGAGTTACTATTTTGAACAAAAATTTGAAAAGGAAAGTTTAAATTTGCTAAAACAAGGTGTTCATTGTCAAATAAAGAGCTTAACAAAAGAAACATTTTCAAGGATGATGGCACCAATAAAAACAAAAGCAGGGGTACCGGAGCAAATTTTAGTGGTTACAACTGCTCCTCAGGTATCAGCTGCTGAGCCCACTGCTCCAGGTGATCATAGCAGCACAACCACTGCTTTGAAACCCACACCTGACATAACCAAAAAGACCAAAAAGAAAACATCCAGAAAACCCACCAAACCCAAAACAAAGGCAACTCTGGAAGATGAGATCCCAGAGGAAATGTCTGTGACAACACAAAAGTAACCACAAACCACTGCTGCTACTTCCTCACAGCAGTTGGAAGAAAGATCTCAACCCATGCCTAAAACTCCTCCTGCATCCTCACAAAAGGATCAGGTTGTAAGCACAGGGACACCTCAATATGAAGCTCTGAATCCACTCGGATCCATCTTCCTCAGTCCTGATCCCAAGGACATGTCTCTTTCAACCCCCATCCCCTCACCAATAATGATGCCACAATCCATGCTACCTCTGTTGCATGCAGCTGCTATTGCACAGACACAAACCAGTTCCTCTCTATCACCTATCACTGAGAGTATACATCCACAAGTGACTGGGTCTGATGCGTATACTTCTGCTATCCCAGCAACAGTTGAGGAGGTTACACTGCAGGAGTTACAAGTAACTCCTGTCAGTAGTTCAAGTGGAGCAGCAACTACAACTGGTGGATCAACAGATCCTCAGTTGGACAGTTGTTTCATAAGTAAGACTCCCTTGAAGGCAATTTCTTCCATGGCAACTTCGGTGACCACCAGTGAGTTGGATCTAACCACTGGTACCATCAAAGGTTTATCAAGTGCCGAAGAAAGAAGTCCCCAGTACCGAGAACAAGGGGCATCAATGGGTGATTTTTGGGACTCTGTTCCTAAGTCACACATTGATATAACCACCACAGGTGGGGATTCTGATGATCCCAGTAAAATGGGTGATGATTCAAGATATCAGGAATTGACGGGCAGAGTGGAAAAACTTGAAGAATCAGTTTCTGAAATAAAGGAGATGGTGCAAGAGATTTTAAAAGCTCAGAAAGCACAATCCTATGCTGTTCCTGCTCAAGCATCTGCTCCACAACAAGCACCTGCTACAAATGAGCTTTGGAATATTTTTCAACCCATGCTTGAAGCACAGCAACTTATGGCTGACAAAAAGCATGCCATTCAAGTACAAATGATGACCAACATGGTTGAATCAAGGTTCAAGGATACTCAAGCAGATATCAAGGCTATTAAGGCCAGTATCCAAATTGCCACTGGCAAGGCTCCTTCAACTTTACTATTCTTTGATGACTCCCTTGCAGATAATGCCAAAAAGGGGGAGATATTGAAGCAAATGAAGAAAAAGGGAATTGAACATGGCATTCATATTGAACCTGAAAAAGAAAAAGAAAAAGAAAAACAGGTCTCAAAACCTGTTAGCCAAACAGCTGATACAGCAGCAGTTACAAAAACTGCTGCAGCAGCAGTTACAAAAACTGCTGTCAGTAGCCAAACAGCTGCCATATCATCAACACTCACACCCCCAACACACACCACTACAACTACTGTTCCACCATCATCATCTACAATCATACCATCACCACTGTCTCCTGTCATAAAACAGAAGACAACAGATGTTACAACATCTGTTGTAATGACAACAGTGATTGAAACACAAGTTGTCTCAACCACTGTCAGTCAATCACTGCCACAAACCACTGCTCCACCCAAAACATCATCTGCTCCTTCTTCATTAAAAAGGAGAAGGAAACTCATATCAGATGTTGATTCACCACCTTCATCACCACCTCTTTCATCTCCTGCTCAAAAGCAGAAGACATCTGCTGACATATCAGCAGTTGTAGTGACAACAGATGTTGAGACACCAGTTGTTTCAACAGCTGTTAGTCAGTCATCTTCCACTGTTCCCACCAGTCTTGCATCACAACCTCCTAAGCTTTACAAACGAAAAAGAGAAACAACTCAGGACACTGATGAAAAGTATGATCCTGTTGCTGCTAAAAAACCACTGGAATTAGAAGCTGTGAAAAATGAGATGAAACAATTTTACACTGAAGATGATCCTTCTAAAAGGAAATTTCCTTCTCTCATAGGTTTCATAATTCCAGAAGACATGGATGAATACCTTGAAATGAAAGTAAGACAAGCAAGGATAAGAGCCAAACTTGAATGCAAGAATCAAGGCAATGAAGCTATTTTGAAAAGAAGAGAATTCCTGCTCAACAAGGTTAACCAAATAAAAGAATATGCAAGTGATTTGAACAAGGAAATATCAAGCATATCTCCTGAAGCAGATCAACGAAATGAATTGAGGAAGGAATATCTTGCATACATAATGAAAGAGAAGTTCTATCCTGCTGAAGAAACAGATTTCAAAGATTGGCCAATAATTGCATTAAAGCATGAGGCAAAAAGAATTGAAAAGGTTAACAATGATTCAAGAAAGAAAAAGACAGCTCCAAATTGGAATAAATACAAGAAGCTCATAGCTGATCTTATTTCTGAATACAAGAGAAAGAAGCAGGAGTTGGTAGATGCAAGAGTGGATTCTGCAAGTGTCATAGCAAAATGGACCAAGCAGCAAACAGACGAAGCTTATGAAAGACTTAGGAAAAGGAGGGACACTCCTAAAAAGTCTGACTACAAAAAGCTGAAGGAACAGGTCAAGACCTTTGAAACACAGATCAGCACAGCAGAAGCCTTTGTTACAAGGTTGAGAAAAGAAAGAAAGGAAAAGCTGAATGTAGAAAAAGAAAGGCTTAAAGAAGATGATCTGATTGAAGAAGCTACCAAAAAGTTGGCTTGAGATAAAGAAAACTTAGCAAAACTACAAAACCTTGCAAAAAGGGTCAAAGTAGTAAGCAAACCATCATCAGCAGATATCACAGACAGTGAGCTTGATCAACAACAGAAACAAGAGCTGCTTGACAAAGAAGTTGCAGAAGACATAGCTGCAGCAAACCAAGTCATAGAAGAAGCTTTTAAAAGAATGTCTGAAGTTCAAGATACTGCTTTACAGTTTTTCTCAAGGCCAAATACATCCAGCTCATCTGGAAATAAATCTCTCCCAAGAAACCCATTTGGTTTTAAAATACTAAAGTGGATGTCTGATCAAAAGACCCATGTATTGACCTTGGTCAGAACCAATGGAGAAGTGAGGCATATATCAAGGAATCAAGCACTAGGCCTGGGTGTTGAAGATCAACTAGATCTCCTTGAGCTTACACTGTGCAGGGATGAAGATGACCAGAGTGCAAAGGAATTTGAAGCTGAATTCAAAGAACAAGCTAAGGCACTCTTGATGAGCAATAAAGGTCCTGAATAATGAAAGGTTTTGGCATTATCTGTTCCAGGGGGAGATTGTTGGGATTGAACCCTACCAGAGGAACAGATAATGTAAAGCCAAAACCAGGTCACAACAGAGGATTCACAATAAGCAGTAGTTTACACTTGCTTTCCCCTTGACAGTGGATATCTATCAGCTGATGAACCTTAAGTACTGCTCAAAAGAACAACTGATGATCCAAACGCTGATGTAATCCTAAAAGACTGCTGAAGACAAACTCTGTCGATCTATCTACTGCTGTCTCTTAAGTGCTGCTGAAGATACAAACACTGCTCATTCAAGGACTGATCACCTTTGAAGAAAGCACTGATGTTGGTATTAAGCATCAGTGCTTAGGCTACAACAGTGGAACGAGAAGCAGTTGTTTCCTCATGTTTTGTATTTTATTTACAATCAGTTGTTAGACATCAGTAGTTTGTATAAGGACAGTGTCTACAGGTTGTTAGGCTGTTAGACGTCGCTTTCATGGTGACGTCAGCTGAGATTCCTCAGTGGTTTGGTTTGCCTATAAATGTAACAGTACCCTGTACTGTTACATTCGATTGACTGAGCGAGTTCTTCTCCTCATGTCTAATCCTTTCATCTTGTGTGCAACTAACCTTGGGGCATCAGGCTGAGGGGGAGCTTAGTATGTGAGCATATCTGTAATCTTTTGCTTTGATTTGTAAATCTTTTGACTCTATGGAAAGCAATTGTTTATCATACTATTCTTCCTTTGATTGTGTTTACAAAGTTTGTTTACATTTCCGCTGCACTTAAACTGTTCATATCTATTTGATTTGTTCAAAATATACAAACAAACACAACCATAAGAGCCTCCGATCCTAACATATATATATATATATATATATATATATATATATATATATATATATATATATGGAGGGGCTCATTGCGAGAACCACCCTTATTGTGAGAACCGCGAGAACCAATGTGAACACAACCTAAAATAGCTAAAAAAACCTAACCCCCACCCCCCCCCCCCCCCCAAAAAAAAACCTAAACCCCCCCCCCCCCAAAAAAAAAAAAAAAAAACCTAACCCCCCCAAGCTAAATGCTAAAAACTAAAACCCCCAAAAAACCTAACCCCCCCCCCCCCCAAAAAAAAACCTAAACCCCCGCCACCCACCCCCAAGCTAAAGTGCTAAAAACTAAACCCCCAAAAAACCTAAAAAAATCTAAAAAAACAAAAAAAAATCTAAAATTTTATTTTTAATGTTTTTTATGCTCAAATTGCTACTTTTAGTGGCCAAAAAAAAATTTTAATTTTTTTTTTTTTTGGCTTCGAAAAGTAGCGATTTTTATATAAAAAATATTTAAAAAAAAAATTTGTGTGATTTTTAGCTATTTTTAGGCATTTTTGGTTGTGTTCACATTGGTTCTCGCGGTTCTCGTAATAAGAGGTGGTTCTCGCATGATCTTCTCCCTATATATATATATATATATATATATATATATATATATTCTATTTGGTTTATATTTGAATAGGCCTAGTCCATGTGTTAGATATGAAAGTCCAACTCAAATGTTTAGTATATATGGGCCTAGCCCAATTGGCTTTGTATGTGTGGGCCTAACCCATTTCATATAACTAGTGTGGGCCTAGCCCAATTTGTTTAAAGTGGATCAAACCCAATTAGTTTGTAAGGCTGGGCCTAGACAAATCTAATTATAAAAAAAGGTGGCTCTAGCCCAAAATTAGTTCAGAAAAGTTGGCTTAGCCAAATGTCTTCTTATAAAAGTGGGCTTAGCCCAAGAATAGTCTTACAAAAGTGGGCTTAGCCCAAAACAACTTGTAAAAAGTGGGCTTTAGTCCAATTTAACTAAAAGATAAGTTAGCCAAATTTTAGTTTTAAAAGATGGGTTAGCCCATATGGTTATTAAATTTGGGTTGATCCATATTTTATTACTTACTAGTAAAAGTAATAACTTATAACAATTTAGTTTAATAAAACTAATAAATATTTTGTATAAGTTACTAGTAAAAATAAAGTGAATGTCGGTTTGTTTGTTTGTTTTCGATCGTTTCCTTCGTGTCGTTTTGGTTCACTCGCGTCGCCCGATTCATTCGTGTCGTCCATCTCGTTTATGTTGTACATTTCGTCCATGCCATATATTTTATTTTTTCTGATTTGTCAAAAGTGTCCGAATTATCCGATTGTTTGTTTATGTCCAAGGATGGACATTCCATTTTAATAGTTTTCGTTTTTCAAGTGTTAACGTTTATTTTTGTACTTTTTTTTGTGTAAGTGTATATTTTTTGTATTTATTCCTACATAAACTAAATACATAATATATACATACAAAATATAAGCTTGACACTTGATGAACTTTTAAAGTATATATATTTTTATCTAAAATATATACTTTCCTATTAGGAAATCTTTATAAAATGTGAACTTATAACTTCTTGTTCAAAAATCTGTTTACTCAAGTTTAAAGATCTCAAGTTGTTTTCTAGTCACCAAATCCTTCGTTTAACACCTTTTGATCGTAACCGATCTAATAAAAATTTTGCCATAATTTCCCCTAAACTATGGACTTTTCCCAAGTTTAAACAAACTTGTTTTTAAATCATTTTCAACCCAAAAACATCATCAAGTATTAAGAATCATCTTATCTTGCAGACAAAAGTGTCATGAACTTGTTGTAGCTTTAAACTTTCTTAAAAAGGAAACTTTATTTATGATTTTCACCAAAAATTTGTAGATTATTATTTTATATAAAAACTCATATTTTAGGTGATTCATGAAGTCATTTTAAGTAGAAATATGTGTTCATAACACTTCCAAGAACAAGTTCATTTTCATGATCTTTCCAAAAATGGAAACTTTAATTACCCATTTTAACAAAATTTCTAGCTATGAGTTTTAAATAATAATCCATATTTTGTATGATGCATGTGACCATTTTAAATTCAAAAAAATTCATGTTCATAACATTTTGTTGGTGAATCTTGCTAGATCTAAACATGCATGTGTTTAGATCATACTTTTAAACATGAAGATACAAGATCAAGTTTTTTTTTTTTCATAAACACAACTTTAAGATTATCAAGAATCATCAAAAATAACATATGATCATATTAGTTTGTTTAGTTTTTGTTAGTGATTCTTGTGTTCTTTAAATAATCTTCAAGATGAATACTTGTATATTTGTGTTTAAACATAAATCACAAAAATGTAAGTACAAGATTTAAATCTTACTACTAGCACTTGGCTAGGGATGGACAAGTAGAAAAGATGATGACAAGATGAAGATATGAAGATGATGATGATCCAAGAACTCCAAGATTTGTTAAAATGGTTCAAATGTATTTTCAAGCTTCACCAAGGTCTTGAATCGTCCATGCAAGCTTGAATATAATGTATTTTGAATTTTTGAAAGTGAAGAAGGAGGTGATTATGTTTGACCGATTTCAAGAAAGAGAAAGGAAGAAGATGAAGAGTTTTGTTGTAAAAAAAATAAATGGAAATGATAAGTGATGTCTTGTGTTATGATCTTCCTTACATGTGTCCCTACACTTAGCTTAATTAGATTCATTACAACACATCAAAAATCAAGTGAGTGGGTGGGGGACCCACACCAAACCATGGACAAGGGGTGGTTTGGGGTTTTTATTATTTTTTTAAATCTTGTTTAAATATATAAACTTCATGAATTTGTTTATTTTATATACAAATTTCTACAAAGTTTCAAGGTTTCACATTTTAAAGTAATGTGACACTAGATAAAACTAACCCACTAAATTATTAGTTCGTTAATCGGTTGAAAAATTTGGTTCAGGTCTTGTATCGGGTTAAATACTGACACTGCGTTTTACATATATAAATCCATCACAAAAATTGTTTTTGCACATGTTTTATCATCCAAATTATTAATCCAACTTTCCGGACTAAATATTTTATTATTTCTGACAGAGTTCCGGTACCGGCTTTGTTGTCAGGCAATTTACTGAACTAGCTGTGCAACTTAACACAATAAGATTTTAGTGCGGATTTTGTGCCGTTTTTCATACCCGTTATATTATTTATGATAAATAATATTTAGAGTTAATTGCCATTTTCGTCCCTGAGGTTTGGGCACATTTGCCATTTTCGTCCAAAATGACACTTTGGTACCATTTTGCCCCTCACGTTTGGCCATTTTTGCCATTTTCATCCAAATCTCTAACCTAGTTAAAAAGTTCTGTTAAATGAGAATTTTTTTAATTTAATTTTTTATATTTACTCTATAAAATATAATAAACAATTATGTTCTTTTTAAATAAATAAATAAAATATATGTATATATATAAAAATACACACAGATCACCATCTCCATCTCTCTCTCTTCTCTGTCTTCTCTCTCATCTCCTATCACCGCCACCACCGTTCCCCACCACCTCCACCTCCACCACCATTCCCCACCGTTACCCACTTCATCTTCAACATTACCCCCACCACCACCCCCATCAAATCGCATACGGAGACCACCACCACCACCACCACCATCAAATCGCTGGTCAAACAATACGGAGACCACCACCACCACTATCACCCCACCACCACCATCAAATCGCATACGGAGACCACCACCACCACCATCAGATCTGAATCTCAGGTAATGTGATTCTTCAACAAACAACAATCTTTAAACAAAAAACAACCAAATATCAATGACGGTCTCTAGATCTGTATCTCTTTCTCTCTAATCTGGGTAGCGGTGTTGGTTGGGGTGATAGTAGAGGTGGGGTGATGGTGGTGCCAATGGTTGTTGTGCAGCAGTTGTTGTTGTTTGGGTAATGGCGGAGGCGATGGTGGAGGTGGGGTGATGGTGGTGCCGATAGTTGTTGTGGCAGCGGTGGTGGCTGTTGGGGTGAAGTTAGAGATGGTGGTTGTTGGGGTGATGGTTCTTGGGGTGATGGTGGAGGTGGCGGAGCTGGTGGCTGGCGGAGCTGATGTAAAGGGATTTGGGTTTATTGGATTTTGATTGAATTTGATTAGTTGGAGATGATGTTGAAAAGTTATCGACGGAATCATCGCCGAAGAGAGGTGATTTAGGTGGGAATCGAGGGTTTTGGGAGCTTCGAGGGATGCAGTGACTGACGGATTTGGGGGTGTTGCCCTGTTCTTCGTCTGCTGATGTTGTTCTTCGTCTGCTGATGATGTTGCCCTGTTCTTTTAGTTTCTGATTCGTCTACTGATAATGTGTTTGTATAATGAGAGATGAGAGATTAGAGAGTGCAGTATGTATGTATGTGTTGTGTGTATGTATGTGTTGTGATATATTACAAGTTACCCCCTTATTATTAACAAATTTCAAAAATACCCCAATTTGACGTTATAAAGTAACTAGGTTAGAGATTTGGATGAAAATGGCAAAAATGGCCAAACGTGGAGGGCAAAATGGTACCAAAGTGTCATTTTGGATGAAAATGGCAAATGTGTCCAAACCTCAGGGACGAAAATGGCAATTAACTCTAATATTTATTATTGGGTTTTTCGGACAGTTACTTTTTCATTCTGCGGAATGTTGTACACTCCCGCAGGATTACTGTACTTTTCTGCGGATTTGGACAAATTGATGTTTAAATGGATTTTTTTATAATATAAAGCACATATTATTTTTAAACGAAGTTTTTATGGAATATTTATACAGACATGTCTTCATGTCTCGTTTCTGTCGTGTCAGACTGTACTGCGACTAGTACTGACATGTATTGTCTGTTCGCGTTTCTACCGTCAGTCTAGGATATAGTTTCCAATCGCAATGGATTTCTTATCATAATAAGCAATGATTTTTATAATTCCCAGACTTTTAAGACTTAATCAGATAAAATCAAGTCGGAATACGTGAAAATAAATAATGTTTTAGTTGTTCGAGTTATACGGAATTACCGGTATTTTGCCGTGTGTCACATTCTCCCCCTGTTAAAGAAAATTTCATCCCGAAATTTAAGTTGCGTTACTCTTTGCTGACAGTGTAAATTCAAGTTAGTCTACGTTTTGACCGGCCGCTAAAATGTTTTGACGTTATAAATTTGAGTTACTGTATGTTTTGGCGCCGCTAAGTCTTGATGCAAAGGTAAGGGGTGGTGTAGTAGTTAGGTGGAATCCAACTAAAAGAGACAACCCGAGTTTGATTTTGTTTCTTTTGTACGGTATCAATTCGATTTACTTTACTTTTTATCCAACCACAATATTTTATAGATTATATTGAGTTAGATCGGATACATCGAAACACACGTTTTTATATAATTAACGCATCACATAACACCTAGACTAATTAATTCGATATTTACAATGGGCCCGCGGTGCATCGCGTGCGGATCATATTACTAGTTTTCTAATGAAACAACTTCAGTGACCCAAACCCAAATGTCATTTTTTTAAATCGTAGCTCAAAAATTTGTTTAATAGAATCTTTTAAAAACAATTCTAACTTTGATCACATAGATTCCTTACTTTTCTGTCCAAATTTTAATTTTTTTATTTACCGAGAATATAATGAACTGCCACCCCTTTTCTCTCTTTTTTAAAAAAAAATCTCAACACATGAGCTGTCCAATAAGAGCTGTCAACGTTTCAAACCCTACTATGAATTATCTTTTCACTTTTTGTCACTAAAACCAGCCTTTACCAACCAGAAATAATGTGCCAGTGACCCTTTGGTGGAGTGGTGGAAAAAACTTTGTGTCATGTGAGTGGCGCCGGTTCGATCCCCATCTTCATCAAAGGTGAGGCATTGGGGTTATCCCCAACCCAATGATGGTTTGGACTCCGGTTTGAGCCTGAGGGAACCCGAGTTTTCTACTAGGGTGCATTTACTCCAGCGAGTCGGTCAGTCTCGACAGGTGGCGGCTCGTGTGGAGGGTGCAACTTCTGTCTAGTGGCAGGGGGGCCTGAAATTTTCTCGGGGAAAGCCAAATGTCCCATTCTACCGAGGCGTGGACCCGGTTAAGACAACATAGTCCTCGGGAGAGAATGGGGCGGGGCCAGGACTTCTGGCGTGAATCATTCGTCTGTTGAGAAATTCACCTTTCAAAAAAAAAAAAACCAGAAATAATGTCACGACAACACCCTGCTACTAAACTTCAATTCAGAATATTGTTCTATCGAATTCAGATCTGAAACGATCCGTGATACGTACGAATACTGTTCTATCGAATTCAGATCTGAAACGATCCGTGATACGTACGAATATTACAACAAACTTTCAATTTATAACTGATCTGGAACTTAGACACAAACAGATTAAATTTCAGCTGTAAAATTGGAAACTTTGATAAAAAAAAAAAACTTATATCAAATTTTGATCGACAACAAACTGTTATAAATGTGTATAGTCTGAAAACGTTTCGAAATTCATAGAAAACTTGTTTTGAATCATGAAACTACATCAAAACTTGATCAAATCAAATCGAAACAGTCCGAAACTTGTTGATCAGTTATGTTTAAGCATAATTGAAAACATGAATAACATACCTTTGATTGCAGCAGACAGGCCAGCAAAGCATCCAGATGAAGCCGCAACAATAGAGTTTGACATGATTGTTAGAGTGATCTGGTTCCTCCTTAGGGTACAATCTAATGATGGTGATGAGAAAACCGATAAAGGGTAATCGGCTATGGAGAGGAGACGATTTGATGTTATGAGTAATTAGGTTGTCTTGAAGTCTAACCTTGTAACCTCTACATTGGTCTCCTTATATATGCACCCAAGAGGAAACCCTAATTAGTTAATAAAGGTAATATGGCCCATCAACAATTACCAACTAATTATTTAATAGGTTGTTATATATTTTGATCTATATAATATAAATGATTATAATGCCTACTAGATTAAATATAACATAATATATATTTAATCTTACATTCTCTCACTTAGCTGAGTAATCATTTACTATAAGTATTAGATAAGCCTAATCAGAAGTTAACACTCATTTTAGCCTTAAACCAAGAACTTTAGCAGAGAAATACAGCCGTTGAATCACAATGCAACTCAGGACCCCCATTAGTCATACTATAGCCTCAATTTAAAACCTAATCGTTATGATCAAAATACACATAAGCCCTTTGTTTGATTTGTAATTTTATTTGTCTATATGCCATTGTACCGACTTAACATATTCTTAGACATACAAAATCAAACTGATGAGGAAAATTAATTAATAGTGGTCATTTTGCTACAGCCTCAATTTAAAACCTAATCATTATACCGGCTTAATTTTATTTGTCTACTAGAAAAGTGGTCATTTTGCTACGGAAATTTTCTACGCAAAAAAATGCGTTGCAAATTCTGACACATTTACTACGCATTTCCTACGGAAAAAAGACCTTGATTTTTTTGGCCAATTTGCGACACAATAGTGACAAAAATACTAGTTCTAAGTATTGTGTTGGAAATGCGTAGCAATTTGCTACGCATTTATGACGAATGAATTATATTTGTATTTGAATTATATTTAAACGTTTAATTATTATTATTATTAACTATTGCGTCGGAAATGCGTAGTAACTTGCTACGCATTTCCGACGGAACTATTATTTATTTGTTGGAATTAGATTTATCAGTTAAATTCATTTAAGTATTAATTGTTGCGTCAGAAATGCGTAGCAACTTGCTACACATTTACAACAAACATGTAATATTATATTTGAATTATATTTAAAAGCTTAACTAATAATATTCTTAATTATTGCCTATGAAATGCGTAGCAATTTGTTATGCATTTGTGGCAAAACATTTATTATTATATTGGTGTCATATTTAAACGTTTAATTAATAGTATTATTAATTGTAATGTCTAAAATGTGTAGCAACTTGCTAAGCATTTATGACGAAATATTTATTATTATACTTAGATTATATTTTAATGTTTAATCAGAATTATTTTTAATTATTGCGTAGGAAATGTGTGGCAACTTGCTACGCATTTGTGATGGAAAATTTATTACCATATTTAAATATTTAACTAGTTTTATTATTACCATATTTTAAATATTTATATTTATATCGAATTGTTTTCGGTACCAGCTGTTTGGCGTTTTCGGTACCGGTACTTTCAGTTCGGTATGGTATCAATATTTTACTAAATTTTACTTTCAAATACCAGTGCCAATAAGGTACCATACTGAACATTTTTTGTACCGGTAGCCATATTAGCGATTTTCGATACCGGTACGTTCGGTAGCAAGCTCATCTGTAATCATATATTTGTTAATAGATCATTTTTGTTCTTAAATGATCACAATGGCCAATAGTAGATCATATATGTGTATTGAACAATATTGGGCCTCAAGGGCGGAACTACAGGAGGGTCAGGGGGTCAGTTGACCCTCCGGCAAGCAAAATGGTCAATACTTATACATAGATGTCCTAATATAAAATATTAATATAATATGTATTAGTAAGTCTTATAGTCCGGTCTGGTTTTATATGATGTGAACACCCCTACCCCACACTTGAGCTTACATCTCTTTGTTTAGATAACACTATGCATAATGGTTAATGCTCCTTAAAGGACATTTTTTACTACATCAATATCATAACGCTCATTCAAAAAAATTGTAATGGTTAACACCTCTTAATGCCCTTTCAATCATTACTATCCAATTTATTTGCTCCTCATTTGGCATTATAATATAAATGCCCGTACCTATTTAAATGTAATAAATATAAGGTTTAAAAAAATTATAAACTTGAATTGAAAACATATTTAAATGTATAATAAATATAATATTTAAAAAATTACTTCGTCTATTTATATAGTATAGAATACACTTTTTGAAATATATAGTTTAAAAAAATGATTTACAAAAATATATTGATAATTTATGTGCAACAATAATAAAACTCATAGATTCCAATTTTCAACTAAAAAGAATGTGATGGAGGCATGTGGTAAATAAATCTCTTTCAAATATAAACATGTGAGCCAATCAAAATGGTTGGTCAGCCATCACATGGATCACAATCCTAGGGTGATCCATTGCTCACGTCCTTTTAAATCAACGAATGAAAATACACTTTCAGAAACACAAAATCTTTATACCTAGACACATACACATAGAGACAAAACTTAAAAAAATCATTTTTGAAAATCTTTCTTCATGCTCACTAGAAACTTGTTATAAGCATGTGGTGACCTGCAAAAATTGCATTAAACAACAACCTATACATGAGGACAAGAACCTATAAGAAGAAGAAGATATTGTTGAGATAAGAGGACACGTTGGGTTGCTTTATGGGCTGAGGATATCCACTTCATTTTGTTTGGATTATGAATATGAATATGAATATGAATTGAAGATCAGCTTCAAAGTACACTGTTCATTATGTTTACTCGCTTAAAGCTTTGGATTTATAAAGCTCCCTCATGTAGAGTTTGTTAGATTTGATTCTATTTTTTTTTGTTTGTAAATTTCTATAAATTTATGTTCGTAGATTTTTTACATTTTTTATTTGTAAACTTCTATAAATTTATGATTAATGTTATTGAATTTGTACAGTTTTTAGTTTTATTTGCTTTTGTATCCGATCTCCCGGATGTTTTATAAATAGAATAAAACTAGAAAAAACATTTTCTTTAAACAAAGCATATTTTTACTGACGGGTTTGTGACACAAAATCCATCGCCAAAAACCTTTTCTTTTTTCATTTTCTTTATTACAAATTCGTCAGAAATGCGTAGTAAACAGGTAGTCGGAAATTTGTGATAGACTATGAAAAAAATAAAAATTAAATTTCGTGACAATTGTGTAGCAAAAATTAAAAATTAACTTCCGTTAAATTGGTAGGAAAATGCGTAGAAACTGTGTAGGAATTTGTGACAGCCCTTTTCTGTCAGAGATAGGTAGGAAAATGCGTAAGAAACTAGTTTCCTACGATGGGTTTTCCTACATATGCATTTTGTTACAGATTCGTAGAAAATCGCTAGTTGTGACGCATTTCCTACGGAAAATGGTGTCAGAAATTTTAATTTTTCTAGTAGTATAGTACGATATGCAGTTGCGCACGACCATCAATTAAAACCCGGTTTCTTTTATCAGCTCTCTTAATAAGACTTATGGGTAATAGCCCTTCAGTTATAGGATCGCTAAGCATATCATGAATGTATTCGATACAAACATTTAGCTTCCTCAATTCGTTCTTAAACGAATAATTAATTATGTATCGAAATTTAATGCAGCACCTCTCGAACTGTTACTGTTCAAGGAGACATGGTAGCTGACTTTATCACAAAATAAGTCTTCAATATATTAATTATATGGAGTTAATAAGCTTATGAGTCCACTGATAAATTTTCAACAACATTTAGTGACTATATTATGTCATTATAACTTAGGTTATTGATATCAGTCCATTATGACTCCTCCATGAGATAGGTTTTGTCTGCTGACATAAGAATATACCCGAAATTACATTTTGTCATCTTTGAATGTCACAATGTTAGAGTAATCAACCGGTTTAAATTCTCACTTCTTCAAATTATAGCCTCTCGTTTCTTTTAAAGATATTGTAATACTCTATTAGATGCTTCACATTAATCTAGACATATCTAGTGTGTTGCAATGTGAGTAATATATAAACGAGTGTAGACTTGAACTTACATAAGGCTTCTAATTAAGGAAGCATAAGTAAATAATCTCATTTATCCTATTATCCTCTAAAGGAAGAGCAATATTGTTTGCTACATATGTAAGGACCCATTTAAGGTTAAAGTTATGGAACGGAACTAATGTCCCATTGGGTCTATCTCGGTAGTTATGATATCTATTACATAAGAGATATCTCTGAGATCTATTATATCAAATTTTGTGTTAACAATGCTTTGACTTATCTAACATATACTTGTCAAAAGAATATCATCTATATAGATAAGTTTATCTTAGTTGCTCCCACTCATTTTGAGGTAGGTACATTAATCCATTTGGTTCTTGATGAAAATAATTTCTCTAAGTTTTCATCGCATTATGATGTTTGCGTTAACCCGTACATGGTTTTTATTGGCTTACAAATAATGTGTTCTTTACCCTTCAGTTCAGAACTTTCAGGTTGTTTTATGAAAATGTAAATATGTCAGCCATTTGTTAGGGAAAATTGTTTTAATGTTCATCTAATATAGCTTTAAACTATTATAAGCTACTAGAACAGTGATGATCCTAAAAGAAATCTTTTGTGAGATATGTAAGAAAAATTCTTTAATATTTTATCTCTTCCTGAGTACAACCTTTGACAATTAATCATGCTTCTTTGTGTCTTAACGCTTATATTAGGATTTGATTTAGTTATGAACACTCTTAGGTAATTCAATTAAATCCCAAACGTTGCACGAACACATAAAATTAGTTTTACTAGAAAACAGTTTTATTCCATTTAGAAGATGGATTGACTCTAATGGCTTAATTAGAAGAGATAGGATCAGTAAACTTTTCCAAAATCCATTTCAACTTCAGTTAGGGAGGTTATGTAATCATCAAAGTTAGTAGGCTTTTAAACCTAGATGACCTCCTGAGTTGATTATTGGGTTTATTAAAGTTTCAGTTTTATGGATTAACTCTTGGTTAGGTTGCTATCATTTTCATTCTAAGTTTGTAAGAGTTGGTGTAGTATGGTGTACAAGAGGTGTAATCGGAGTTAAATTCGGAGTGAAATTTAATGACACTCTTCCCCCCGCCTCTTGTATTCCTTGCAAGTCATGATAAGGACTTTGACTGCTCCCACTGACCTTAGAAATCTTTAGACACTCAGCTTGCTAGGGTCAATATTTAACGACCAACATATTCTAATAGAGAAAATAAAATTAATGACGTTAGTCGTTGTAGTTTCTTTTGTTGAAGATTATGTTAGTTTAGGTAAGAAACCTAAGTGTGCCCACAATTAAGCAACAATGAAACTTTTGTAAGTGTAGCATTATATTTTAAGGAGACAAGTTTTGATAGAACAGTGTCAAGATGGAGCAATGTCTTGTACAAGAGGTGTAAATTTGAGGTAATGTGAAATTTTCACTCCCCCACCTCTTGCAACTATTTCAAGTTATTATTAAGATACTTAATGCTCCCACTGATCTTCGATATCTCTAGAAATGCTACAAGAGAAGTTTCAATGAGGTACGTGACGTGGGAACCTATCATATATATGTTAGACTTTATTTGATTTCCTTAATGTCTAGATGTTATAAGAAACTTACGGACATAATTAATAGAAATCTTATATATATGAATAGATTTCTTCTAAGACCGTGGGCCATATGTGACAAAAATTAGATATAAGTAGATAGTCTTTAATTGATAAAAGAATTATGTCTGAATATTCCATTTGGAATAAGTTCCATGAATGTCAATGAATAACTTATGAGGGACCCATACTTATTCCTTAAACCAATTAATATTTAGGGCTTTAATGTCATGATTTAAAATCACTTAGAATGAGAATAGATAAAAAATCATCCTCATTAACCATCTCATGATTTCTCATGAATTTCAGTTATAATGGATGAAATTTATAGGTCTCATTTTCCTTTTGTCAAATTTTCATTTGCATGACAACAAAAGTTGTGAAAGTTTAAGGTATCATCTAGTTTCATCTTAGTAATGTTGCTATCCAGATATTAAGAACAAATAATATGAGAGTTTAAGGTAAATGTGACTTCATGTTGACCATGCAAACCTCACAACCTTCATAACATAGCTTAATTATGATACTATATTCTGATTAATCTTCAGAATATATAAGGTATCGAAAAGCTTTATTGGAAGACTGCTCATTATGGTTCTTATAGCCTTAGCGCTTAATTTTGTCACTAACTCTCATGTTTGTTATTGGTAAAGAAACGTTTAGAACTAGAGTCAACTAATCATGTGTTAATTGGAATATTAAAATTAGCAGACTTAAATATCATTAGTAAGTGACTACCTAATTAACTTATCCTACTGTTCTTTTGAATAATGGATAGTCTCGTTGCTTATGCCTAGTCTAAAGGCATAATAATGCAGTGAGATTCTCCCTTGAAGAACCTTAGAGTTGGAATTTTGTACTTGTACTTTGTCTATGGACCTTAGAAATATCCTCTTTTGATATTTCAGTTGTTGTAAGGTGAACAACATCTTATTTTCCAGTTTCAAACATTTATTTCTATGTACATATGTTGTTTATCAACACACTTATTTTCCATTGGTACTTTTGAGTGTTATAGTTGATTTATAAGGCATCAAATTGTACAAGTGAAAATCTTATTATGTAATGTACTGGAAAAATGTACTTATTTCCATGCGTAAGCCCTTAACTTTATGGGTCATGGTATTGTACATTATAATGTATTCACATATACCACTTAACTTTATAATTTAGAATTTCAAATGAAGGCATGCATCTTAGGAGTTCTTGTGATCATTCCACGGATAATAGATTAGTCTTAGGAAAGACTTAATCTGGAATAACTTTAGTGATAGCATTTTGTGTTAGACAGTTCTTGATTATCATAAGAGACATCATGTTCAATTTATCCTATTCATCATGCTCTACTTTTCTTCTATAGTACTTTTATCAGAAGAGAGCGGTAGGATTATCGTGTCTTAAGGGATAATCAAGGATTTAATTTAAGAGCTAATCTTATAGAAACTTTAAATAAGGCAAAACATTTTAGGTTTAGAAGTTAGAGTGGATGAGATATAGATTTATAGAAGAAAATTACAGTGAGTAAAGTTATGGGTACTTAAAATAAGACAGACAAAATGATCATAAGATTAATGAAGGATCATTAATGTGAGGATCATTATAGGAAGAAGTTGTGATATGTCTATTGCTAACATCAAAATAATAGACTTAGTTAAAATTCTACTTAAACGAAGACAAATCAGCTTTGGCCAGTAGTGTAATCATTTAAGAATGTGTGCAAAGTAATCGTGACAAATCAGCTTTGGCCAGAAATGAGACAATCACTTTAGTTATGCACTCGTTAAGTATGCTAGACATAAATGAATTAAATCAGCTTTGGCCAGAAATTAAGACATTTCACGTTTGTAATGCATACTCAACATAACTTTTTATAATACTTGAACAATAAATGGATGCATCAAATCAGCTTTGGCCAGAAATGATACATCAGAAGCTCATTCAAGTTAAGCTATTTTTGGTTTTGCAAAATGTTATCTGATTCTGATTAATTAACTAAGTATTTATCAAAACCAATTATTTAGTAGCACGGGGTTCGGGGCGGAGTCCCGAGCTAAACTTTAGTTCGCATTAACAGCTTAATAAAGTAATGAGGTTTCGAGTGAGATCTCGAGTTACCTTAGCTTTCGAGTGAGATCTCGACTCAGTTATGAGATCTCGACTCAACTTATGAGATTTCGAGTGAGATCTCGAGTAAGGTTTCGACTCATTATGAATCATTATGAGGTTTCGAGTCATTAAGGTTTCGAGTCGTAACAAACTGATTGCGAGTCACTAATGCCAGTCGAAACCTCAGTCGAAATCTCGAGGTTTCGAGTAATGAAGATTTATGCCTTAATGAGATTTCGACTTCATAATGAGGTTTCGAGTCGCAACCACCTGATTGCGAGTCGAAATCTCAGTCGCAATCTAAGTTGTCCTCGTATTTTAGTGAGATTTCGAGTCGGAATCTAAGTCGAAACCTTATGGTTTCGAGTCATGAAGACTAAAACCTTTATGATTTCGAGTCGCAATCTAAGTCGAAATCTCATGGATTCGAGTTATTAAGAGATTTCGAGTTGTATATTTATGTAGAAATATCTTATGAGTCTTGAAACTTGTTTTCCAAGTCTCGAAACCTACTGTCAACAACTGTTAGTGTGATAAGGTTGGAAATTCGAATGTTTAGGGATTATGGGATTTAGTTTCCTATTTTAATGTTAATCTAAATTTATCAAAATATTTCAAAATAATATCCATTTAATTTTTATAACAGATTTTGAAATTCTAAGAGATAAATTTTAGATCAAAACTAGGAAAAACACCCAATAATCTAAATTTAATTCCAAAACTTAAGGAATTTTCGAATTTCTCATAAGAACATAATATAAACCCTAAAATTAAAACATAATTCTGAAACCCGAAACCTAAATTTTAATGGTTTTGTAAACGGATTTCGAACATTAATACTTTACCAATTTGATTTCGAGTCAACGTGATTAACCAATTTTGTTTTCCGAAATAGTGATTTCGGTAACTTTTAAAGGACTCGAAAACAGGCTGTGATATTTATTAGGTTGTCAAAAAAATTCTTTTTTCCAGATTTCAATCCTAGAATAATGGATACGAAAACAGAACTGATTTATCAACATATGCTCTGATACCACATGTTGATCAGTTTTGTTTAAACATAATGGAAAACATGAATAACATACCTTTGATTACAGCAGACAGGCCAGCAAAGCATCCAGATGAAGCCGCAACAATAGAGTTTGACATGATTGTCAGAGTGATCTGGTTCCTCCTTAGGGTGCAATCTAATGATGGTGATGAGAAAACCGATAAAGGGTAATCGGCTATGGAGAGGAGGGGATTTGATGTTATGAGTAATTAGGTTGTCTTGAAGTCTAACCTTGTAACCTCTACATTGGTCTCCTTATATATGCACCCAAGAGGAAACCCTAATTAGTTAATAAGGGTAATATGGCCCATCAACAATTAGCAACTAATTATTTAATAGGTTGTTATATGTTTTGATCTATATAATGTAAATGATTATAATGGCTACTAGATTAAATACAACATAATATATATTTAATCTTACAAAACTATCAAACAACAATCAGATCAGATCTGAAATGAACAATATTTGATCGATATTCAAACAAATCAGTTCGAAATTCAACCGAAATTCGATCAAAATGAACAAAATTTGAATCGAAATGTATTGAATCAAATCAAAACTTGTTTAAACACATCAACAAACAATCGAAACACATCTGAAATGTCTAAATTCACTTAATTTCAACCGAACAGTCTGAATTTTACACCGAAAACAACCGAATTCACCGAAACTGATCAAAACTCGTCCGATTCAAATCACAATTACACGCAGAGCATCTGTAGCTCTGATAGCACTTGTGAGTTCAGGATCGGATCATAAACGATCACTAGATCTGCGTTTATACGGTTCTACGCACGAAATCCATAAAACCGAGTCGTAATCGTGCACAAAGGCATAAATAAACGTCGTTTTATTACGTAACAACGACAATCAGACAATGTTTCGACTCAAACTATCACTAGACACTCGAGATCTAAAAGACGTGATGAAATAAGAGTGTCTTGAATGAGAGAGAGTTCGCAGCTTTAAACTTGAAGAACCGAAGAACTGTGCTCGGAAGTGAAGTGTTGAACGAATGCGCATGATGGCTATATATAGACGATGTCCTCGTATCCCAATTTGTCAAGGTCACTCTCGTACGAGTTGCCTTTTCACTTTCGTGCGAACCGTCTTTTGTCCCATTCGTAGGATTCCACTTTCGTATCAATTCTCTCGTATGAGTTTCTCATTCGTCCATGCATGTTGACCTTTAGTGCATGTTTCATTCTCTAAAACTTTCCATGGATGCACATTCTTGTAAATTATTTACCTATGATGTCATCATTAAATAGTGATGTCATCACCCTTGATCATGTTTGGTTTCTTCGCATCGTGCCATATCGAATCCTGACCTGGTCTCTCATATCCTAATCAATACCTAGTGAAACCTCTGTTCGGTATATTACAGACTCAAGACATTAGACTTTACACATATAGACAGATTTCTAACTATGGACATACAAATAGTGCACTCACAGTTTAACTGATACCGCACACTTCTGAATCGTACACCCCTAGACTGCACACCTATGTGATACCGCACACTCTTGTGATACCGTACACTCATGTGAAACCGCACACTCATTATGGTTTGATATGTGAATGGGAATTGTATCTTATGTTATGGACCTATGCTTAACACCACATGATTTACGTGTTACGTGATAACTTACTTGCATGCTACTTGTTAGGTATGTGTAGAACTTATGTGAACTATTTGTACACAAACCCTAATAATATTGGTAGCCATAATAGGACGTGGTTGACCATACTAGCTCGAGTACTTTAATCTGCCGAGCTAAGTAAATGTGAGTTCACACATTTACTAAAAGCATGTATTCTCGGTTATTGGGAACCACACTATCCCTGGATTGGGACCACCTAGTATTCCTTGTTTGGAATACTTTTAAATACTGTAATTTATACATCATGTCTTTAGCGGATTAAATTAACTCTATTTGAAAGTCCCCACACATTATACCGATTAGTCGCCGGGTATGGCGAACGGGGTATTAGTTGATAGCACTATTAGGTTTGACAAACCTCACACCGTGCCGAGGAGGACGGACGTGAACTTTGCCTTGGTAATTGGTCAATGATGACAGACATTGACACGGGGCAAAACAACTACAACAGTCAAGTTTCGGTACCGCACAGTTTAGTAGCTTAACAATGGGGTAGCTCCCCATGACATGTTTTTATAAACTAAGTATTTTAACAACCTGTTTTTGTAACAACACTGAAAACTGTGAACTCGCCAACTTTATGTTGACACACTTGTGCATGCTTTGAAGGTCGTTAGGTACAACTCAGGAACTTGCACTGTGGGAGTTTAGTGATTGCAATGAACTGTTTTGATGGACTTTTATTAAACAATTATAGCTTTAAACAATCGTTTGGAATTTTGAACATTTTTGTTTCCGCTGTTAACTTAGACTTTGTCTTTGAACTTTTGAAAACTTATCACTGATTGTGTTGATGGTGATGGATTTTGTTTCTTTAAATTAATTGTTTAACATGGTTGGTGGCATGATCCTGGTCAGTCACACGCCTCGCGGTAATACTTCGCATGTGGAATTTGAGGGCGTGACACCAAAAGACAACAGAAAGTTAGCCTTATTGCAGGAACAGATACCTGGCTAACTGATGACTCTTCTAATGAAGAAGAAGAAATGACAAATTTTTGTTTGATGGCTAAAATTTCTGATGAAAGCTCTCAGAACACAAACTAAGCTCAAAAAAATTTCTAGAACATCAATTAGACAAGCTTATGAAAGATTTTGTGATTTTACAAGACAATCAAATATCAGAAAATACAAATCTGATGATTTGCCAAAGATGCTGAATAAAGTCAAAATTGAAAACCAATTACTAATTGAAGAAAATCAGACAAAAGAAGCTAAAACTGAATTTTATGAAAGAGAAAGAAAAGAATTATACAAAAAAAGTCATGACAATGAAATCAATGTAAAGGGTTTTCAACAAGCAAAAGATTTCATACAATTTATTGAAGCAACACCAAAGAACAAAGGTGAAGGATTAGGTTATGTAAAAACAAATATTAGAAATCCCACCACCTTTGTAAAAGCATCTGACAACAATTCTGATAAAATAACATCAGAATCTGATGCTGAATCTTGCAAATCAAGAAGTTCTGATAGTTTCTCTTTGCCATCCAAGAGCAGTTTAAAAAAGAAAAAGGGATGAGGTTAAACTAAATTTTTCTAATAATTCAAAAATAATTCATCCCAAGTTCCAAAGAAACAACGATCCTCCATCGCAATCAAATTTGTCTAAAAATGTAGACAAAACAAGTTGTATGTGTGTTGAAATACTGAAGCTAATTCAACACCCTCTCTCAAAAGAAAATCATTCCAATGAGAATGATTCATCTGAAGAAGAAATTCATTTGAAGAGAAATCTCAAGTGTATTTTCACCAGAAAAATGTACCCAAACAAGTTTGGGTACTAAAAAATCTCTAACCTTACAATTTCAGGACCATCATGTGTAACAGATCTGGTACTGCGACTCAGGAAGCGCCAAGCACATGACTGGTGATAGGAGCTTACTCAGTAATTTTCAACAAAAACTGGGTAAATTGGTAAATTTTGGAAATGGGGTTAAGGGGAGAACTTTGGGTTATGGTACCATTCAGTATGGATCTTTAACCGTTGAGAAAGTTGCCTTTGTAGAATGTTTCAAATATAATCTACTAAGTTGTGGGCAATTTTGTGACAAAGGCTTCCAGGGAGCTTTCTTAGCAAAACAAATGTCTACTAATTGGTTTAGATGACAACAAAGTTTATTTAAGTGGAAAAAGAATAAGAAAATCCACCTATTACTTTGATTTTAAAGAAAAAATTGAGCATCCTCGATTATGTTTAATTTCAAGAGAAAATAAGGGTAATAGTTGGCTATGGCACAAAAGACTGGCGCACTTAAATTTAAAAACTTTAAACCAATTAGCGAATAAGAATATGGTGAAATTCTTACCTTTTATTTATCCAAAAAGGATAAAATATGTGAAGCATGTGAGCTGGGAAAATCAAAACGAGGCTCACATAAAACAATTTCTGAATCTTCAATTTCTCAAAATTTAGAACTTTTGCACATGAACCGTTGTGGACCTGTTAAAATAGCAAGTTTTTTCTGGAAAGAAATACATTTTGGTCATTGTAGATGACTACTCCAGGTACACTTGGGTTGAATTTCTGAGAAAGAAAAGTGAAACCCCAAATCTGATCATAAATTTAATCAGAAAATAGAAAATCTGTTGAAATTACCTTTCAAAAGGATCAGATCTGATAATGGAATAGAATTCAAAAACTCAAAACATGAGACTTTTCTTATAAGCTAAGGAATTTCTCATGACTTTTCGGCTCTAAGAACTCCACAACATAATGGAGTTGTAGAAAGAATAAATAGGACATTGGTTGAAGCAGCAAGAACCATGCTTGCTTATGCCAAATTGCCCACTTACTTTTGGGCAGAGACAATTGCCAATACTTGTTTTACACAAAACAAATCTACCATTAACAAAATACACCAGAAAACTCCTTATAACATCATCAATGAAAGGGTTCCAAACATCAAATTTTTACACACCTTTGGTTGTAGATGTTTTGTGTTCAATGATTTTGATAGTCGTAAAAAAAATTGACAGAAAAGCTGAAAAAGGAATTTTTCTTGATTACTCATTGTTCTCAAAAGCTTATAGAGCCTTCATTTTAAATTTAAGGATAATAAGAGAGAGTTTATATGTATTATTTGATGATTCATACAAGATTTTAACTCATCAAATCAACAAGAAAATTCTGAAAATCTTCTTAACCAATTAGCAAAAGAACTTCTAGAACATGACTACATGGAAAATGGAACTATAAAAAACATGTCATGTACTAACCCAGTAGATAATCTAGAATCTTTATCAGAAACTATACAGCATGATTAGAATTCTGGAAATTTATCATAAAATCATATTGTACACAAGAATTCTAACCCTCTCTATCAGACAGAGGTCACAGATCAAGGGGAAGCTTCAAATCCATCAGAAAACACAAGTTCACACAATAATCTAAGATGGATCAAGGGACATTCTGTCACGGCCCCCGACCCACCCTGGACGGAATCGGGAGTCGCGAACAGCCCCTGGTACCGGTGATTTATTTATAAAATATTGCAGCGGAAATTTCATCAGGACCGTGAGTTAGGAAAAATATCAGAGTTTAGAAAACACCGGATTTTATTTATTAAATAGATGGGATAAACCCATGTTTTACAAAGGTAGCTTTAATAAGATAAATTTGTTTATATAAAACAATATTTCTTAATTTGATTTAATTAATTAATAAAATAAGCCACTTCTTGAAGCCTTTCAGTGCCGTATCCAGCTCTTATTCCAATCTACTGTAATTACCTGAAATATGTTTGAAAAAGGTTTTGTCAGTGGAAAATACTGAGTGAGTTCATTCCATTTTTATAAAATATATTATTATACCTTACAGCATTAAGGTTTTTATATTCATTTATATTTTACCCAACTCAATCAGTATTTGTCACATGGTGACAGTTCCGATGTGACAATAGTCATATCACTCATTGGCTCACTTTCGTCCAATAGTGAATTTATCGAGTAATTATATTTTACTATTATTCAATTTATCTGTCACTAGGCGATTCCTGTGACGGTGATCATATCACTGTTGATCATTCTTTCAACTAGTGACTCTGGTCATATCACTGTTGATCATTCTTTCAACTAGTGACTCTGGTCATATCACTGTTGATCATTCTTTCAACTAGTGATTCTAATCATAACACTGTTGATCATTCTTTCAACTAGTGATTCTAGTCATAACACTGTTGATCATTCTCTCAACTAGTGACTCTTATAATGTATATACCAAATTTCACCCGTGAGATTACTTTGTCAAATATATTACTCATAGCACAAAATCATTTAATCCAGAAAATGACATATATCATTTTATGTCACACTACTATAACTTATCAAATATAATATGTTAATTAAATAATTGTAATATCATCATTTGATATATTAATATAATCTTCGTATAGTAGAATACATTATATTTGATTATTTTATTATGGTATACACCTTTTAGATTTATTTCAAACATACATTAAATTTATTAACGATTAAATGTTAAAATAATATTAGTTATAGGCTATGGCTACTGGGGCATAATTCTCACTGTGATTGTGGTCATGCTATTATTAGCTATCTTTCTGGCTAATAGTAATGAGGATCGAATAATGTATAAAATCTCCCATACCGGCAGTTATTTATAGAATATAAAAATTTAATCACTGTAAGTATAACTAGTAAACATTTAAGATTTTGGAAAACATTTGTAAATATAATTGTATCACAAAAAGGTGATAAAAACTGTGAGAAAAGAGAATGGACTCACATTGCAGAATTCTACGGGCAAAGTTTAGTCTACAGATAAGCCTTGTAGATTGCAGATTTATCCAGGCAGAGCTTCGCCTATTAATTAGCCTTGTAACCTAGTGCACACGAACTAGGTAAGTAACTAATACAGCATTTACGATAACTCACGAGATAAAAACCCTCACAACGAATGACAAAGTACAATCACTTAAACATCCATTGGAATCACAACGAATGACAAAGTATAATTACTTAAACATCCATCGGATTCACAACTAATGACAAAGGATAGTACTAAAACATCCATCGGATAGTTTCAATCGATCGGACATTGAATCGTAGCAGCGACCGAGTTAATACCCTGTTTGCAGCAGCACCCCGCTATACTAATTAGTGTTTTTGGTAGTAATCAGACGATAACTCAGCGTATATTATGAATTTCTTCGTCTAACGAACGCACAGAAGCAAGTCCCAAAGCCTGCTATTTATACCCGAAATTTGGCATTGCTTGTGCACCTTAAGCCTCAACCCTTACGGTGCGCAAGGGACTTAAAGTGGCCATATGCTTGCTACGTGTGTTTGGAGTGCAGGTGAGTCGACGGTTCAAGAAATTCTGTTTTAGACATCGAGATATAAAGATAATCGTCGAGTAGGGAATGCCCCCCAGAGTTTTAGGGGCCCTGATCCTAATTCTGATTGTTCTGAAATTTTTAGGGTTTGTACAGAATCACTTGGGTGTCTCAATTTGGGTTTCCTATTGGATAAAATAATAAAATAAATAGGACTTTTAATGAGGGTTGTTACATTCTCCCCACCTTGTTTTAAATCTCGTCCTCGAGATTTACTGGAATAAGTAGGAATACTTTTCCTTCATCTCAGATTCTAGCTCCCAAGTGTATTTAGGTTATGATATTTCTTTTAGACTTATGTCATATTTTAGTCAACAAAATGACACAGAATTAAATATCAAATTTTTTGTGAATACGAGTTGTACAATAAATAGGACTCAATGGTTCAACTGAATTATTTCAAGAAATCGATGTCAAACGGATGAGATGAAATGATATAATTTCCAATGTGACTAGGTTCATGCCAAAAGATATATGATCAAATAGATGTCTAAATCGAATGTTTACAATTTTGTGAATGACTTTTTAGAATCAATAAAATTCATTGTCAAAAGAAAACTTACTTTGATTGGCAACTGAGGAAGACTCAGAATCAACAAGCTTAAAAATGAAATAAAAGCACGAAAATGATTGTCAACTATCAAATCATAACAAGAAAAAAAATCAATGTGTTGACATTTATTAAATTGCAAGGATACACTGAAATACAATAGAGTTTAGTGTATCATTGTCTTAATACATAATTGCATTAAGACTACTTTCAATGATGAGTCAAATGAAAGACATACGTGGTTTTTGAATGATTCGTATGATTGTGATTAGCCCAAGCTACAAGTTTATAACGACGCCACAAGGTGTCGAAATGATTGAAATAATTTAATAATTACGGTGACCGAACAATTTCACCGTATAATCAACTGAAAGCTTTAATGAAGTAAATTTGGATATTCATTTCGAATAGGATTTTCAATTGATAATGAAAAGACCAAATGAATATTATAGAATTTTCGATAACTGATGAAAGAAACGTTAAGAGGTACACCGGAATATGATATGAATTTGTGTACTCTTATCTTAACACATAATTGTATTAAGACTGTTTAGGATAATGAACCAATAAAAAGGAAATAAATGAATTCGTACATCAGGAGTGAAAATAAGAATAGCACAAGCTTCAAATTAAAGAAAACGCCACCACAAGGTGTCGTAGTAATTGGAAATAGTAGCGGTGAATGAAATGAGTTTCACCATGCTTTAAATCAAATGAAGTAAGTCTGAATGTTTCAAATAAATCTAATAGGATTTTTTATTGAAATTGAAATAATTGAATAATGTTTTTCGATCAAAGATGATAAAGCAATAAAGATTACGAAACGCTCGATTGCTGATATAAAGATCATTAAGAGATACACTGAAATATGAAATGAATTTGTGTATCATTATCTTAGCACATGATTGTGTTAAGATTGATTTTATAGAATAAACCAACAAAGCGGATTCAATATAAATAAATAATTAAACCCGTATATAAGGTGTGCAACGAGATTAGCACAAGCTTCAAATTTGTGAAAATGTCACCACAAGGTGATCGTGACCAAATAAATGATTTAGTGAAAGTGAAGACCAAACAATTCTGTTATCGTTTTGAATAGATGAAGTACTTGACAGAATGTATTTATTTAAAAACTTCTATTTATATTAGGGTTAAATAATAACTTAACTTAGATATTACATATCAGCGATTACGTCTGGAATCATTTCTACTTCTTGCGTAGTAAGTACGAATGCTCGCGCGTTCTTCTTAGCTCCGTCTGTTGTTCTGGCCTTGTTGTCAAGTTCTTTGGTCAGTTTCGGGCAATATGGTTTGATGTGTCCCGTCTCTCCGCAATTGTAACAAACATTAGTTTTCCTTCTACACTCTTCCTCTATATGCCCGGTCATCTTGCAGAAGTCATAGTAGGGTGTTCTCCAAAAACGGCATCTTCCTGAATGCTTTTTGTTACATCTTCTGCAGGTAGGTTGTTCCAGTGACGGTTCAGTTTCTTTCTTCTTGAATTCTTGGAAAATTTTCTGGGCTAACTCTTTCTTCTTGTTTTCTTCTCTTGTGCGAATTAGTCCATCTGTCAGCATGTTAGCTAGTTCGACTGCTTCTTCTATAGTCTGTGGTCTAGCGGCCTTGACTATGTCTCGGATTTCGCTAACTAATTGACGTGATGTCGTGGTCACAATCAAATTTAATCCAATTACTACTAAGTAGATAGCGGTAAGTGGGTATCGAACACAGGGAGTTTGTGGAATATGTGTTATTTGAGAGTTTATCTAGATTAACTAAATTAGACTAATTGCAAGAAAAGTAAAATTCAAGAGTTGGTTTGATTGAATTGGTTTTAAAAACTAAAAATACTAATTAATTTGCGAAATGAAATTTGAGTTTGTAAACAATTTGGAGACGAATGACCATCCTAAGTTTCCGGTTTGCTTCAACAATTGTGCTATCATCCACTAGAAAGAACTACATAGACATAGTTCGCGTGTAATTACTTATTGTGATAAAAGGGAACTAAGTACTCAGATTCCTAGAACGTGAGGTTGTTACCCGATGACTAATCAACCCTTACCCAATCCTACTTCTACCCATGATATCTCGATTGCCAACGGCACCAAGAACGTATGGTTTCAAACTAGAATGTCATAAGAATCAACAATTTACAAATAAGCAATCACACACCATGATAAACAAAACATAGATAAAGTTTACCATTCTAGAAATACGGAATCAAAACACAATTGTCTCATACAAACCTTCAACCTAGAATGACCATAAAGAACTTAGCCACTCACAGCTTCAAACAACATCTTAACAAGAGTTTCAATGTTCATATGGATCAAAGCACATCAAACTAATGATTAGGATAATGTTTTCTTGCCCAAAAGTCTCTAAGTTGCTCCCAAAATCGTGTACAAGCAAGTGGTAGTGTGTAACCGACTAAGGTCGCATGTGGCGACTGTTCCTCTTCTCTTTTCTGCCCTCGATAATGATGATCTTTTATTAAAACAATAATGGACTCATATGATAATGTCGGCCCAATAAAATGATTGATGATTATTTTCTATTGTGTTAATTATCAATATTCCCCCAAGTCCAAACTGCCGTCAAAAGATGATGATCATTGTTGTGTTGTCGGCCCAATAGATGTCAGCCCAAAAAGGAAAGTCCATGTGATGTTGTTGCTTCCTATGTCACGTGTATATGCTCCAAAGTCAGCCAAGCCTATGTTGATGATGATGATTGATATTGATTTATAAACAAACAAAGCCCAGTTTGTCTTGTCTGCCATCGAAAATGATGAGGATATTTGTTGAACTTATTATGTCACGGCTCCCAAAAGAAGTCCACATCACAAGTCTGCCGCCAAAACCAATCCCCAAGTCACGAGATGATGATGATATGTTGATTTTAGGATGATGATTATGTTGTCAAAACCCTAAAGCCACATGATGTGATGATGTTGATGATCTTGACTTTTTAGTCCCTCTTTCCAACCGTCCATGCATGTGTATATGTATGTTGTGCTTCACATTTTTCACACATCAAGCCATCACTTCGACCCAAACAACTCACGCTTAAAACCATTGGCTGCAATTATCAATCTCTAACATTTCGCTTCGCCTTTAAACCCGCTAACATCCCCGAATTAAGCAATTAACCTGTAAAGACACAATTTCTCGTAGTTAACTTATTCACGATACATAACCGTGTAAAATATGGGATATGCACGCATTTAGCTCATTTAAGGGTTGTCCTACGGACCACCCGTCACATCCCCACACTTACCCGTTGCTTGTTCCAAGCAACCCATTCAAAAACTATTTCAAAACCACAAGGGATCAACATGCAAACCAAGCTAAATGTATCGTCCTTTTACTAACTTTCAATCATACCACAAGACACACCCCTCACAAAAACTCTCGGTGACAAGAAATATTAGCACATAATGCTAAACCACTCAATGCGAGTGTGTATTTGTGTGACAATAAGCTTGTATAAAAATCAAGTCTCCTCCTATTGAGTATTTAGCATGCTTATGAATCAAAAGGACTTACGGGTTGTAACGGGGCTAGGTGCAAAGGTAGGAAAATGGGAAAATATATATGCGAGAGCTAATTGATTTGACCCAGTTTTTATTTCTACAACAAAACAAAGCAAACATCAATTATATACACAACTTCTTCAACATTTTCAACTACTATTGCAACTAAATACCTTTTTTTCATGTTTTTCTCTTTCTTTTTTTTTTCTTTTTTTTTCATTTTTTTTAACACATCAAACTCAACAATATATACAAGAACATCAATACTACACACTAAATCTCCTAAACTGGGTCATCTCAATAGGTAAAATTTTGTAGGAAGTAGGTTTGGGTCACAACCGAATGGTATAAGGCTCAAACATGGCTTTCTAAAGACCAAACCCCCACCCCTCGCAATACCAAGCTCATATATGTAACGTATGAGGTCCAACCCCCAATTCCCACACTCTCACACATCTAGACGAGGCTACCTAAAAGTCCCCTATCATTTTCAAAAACATGCTAACTCTAGGATTTAACAAGAATTCGTGCACAAGTTCTATTAACACAATAAACACACCGCCACTCAAAACAAAGAATTATCTATAATAATCATATGTGGCTCAAATTCTCACCAAGAAAAGACTAGGAATGGGTATCGGTGTGTCAAGTGGAACAATATCAAGTTTTCAAATTTTGACAATTTTCGCTTGGCTTCACAAATTTTTTTTAAAATTTTCAAAACATATTCCCCTCATCCCCACACTTGGGATACATTGTCCCAATGTATGGTTTTGAGGGAAAGATCGCTTTTAACCAACAACATTAGCTTTCGCTAATACTCTCAAATCCCAAATTTCTTTTTGTAATTTTTTTTATTTATTATTTTTTTTTAACAACTAATACCAATATTTTAATACTAAAGAACATAACAAGACTAAGAAAAGAGTACATTGACCTGGTGAAGTTTGACACAACAGATGTTGTAGATAATCCGACTTCCTATCATCACCTTCACACAACTCTCCGCACATCTTCCCCACACTTATCTAAAAACACCTTGGGTTGCCTCCCAAGCAGAGCTAAAGTTTAGGTCTTCAGCCCGACCGCACCTGATATGTCTCAAGGTGGTCTCAATGCACATTTACCTTTTTCGTTGCTAATGTAAGCATGGTGTTTGATTCCTCTATTGTGTGTGTGCTTTGTCACGTCCCATCTTTCTTTGCAAAATTCTTTAAATCCATATTTTCCTACCGAATTTCCAACAAATGCTCGGTAGTTTACTTTCCACTTCACTACTTCGTTTTCTGTACCCAACAAATCCAAACTCTCCCATAAACATAACTTATGAATGAAATCTCCCACATCATGAAGTGCCACCTTCCTAGTTTCTAAACATGCATCCTTAACACTCTTGGTTTCCATAACCACCACAGCCGGAGAGTTGTAATCAACTTTGATTGGTTCATCAAGTAAAAGGCCCTCAACTTTGCTCTCCATAGGTGGTTCCTCCACAATAATTTCAATTGTATATTCCTCATTTGGCCCTAATTCAGTTTCAAGTTCGGGAGGACTCACAACCTTTTCTTCTACATCACCCATAGGTGTCATTTGTTCAATCTGCACATATATCCAGTGTTGTTTTGCTTGACGTTTTTCCAATATCGACGTCCCTGGCCTCATCTCTTTCACCTCTTTTGGTAACAAATCATATTTCCATTCCAAAAGTTCTACTCGTTCTTCCATTGACAAATGAGGTTTTGTTAATTCTTTTTCAACATGAACCATGTGTCTCTTTCTCATCATCTCGTCAAGACTTTCAGATTTATGTGACTGATAGTGCAAAGTAGGTTGTTGAGTTACACATTCATAACCATACTGATCAAATGTATACTGAGCATGATAATAGTCTTGATCGTACATCTGAGGGCCTTCATATGGAAGTTGGGAATATTCATCATAATAATCACCGTAATCGTACTGTAACACCTCGGAAATTTTACGCCCAATAATGTCTTGACACGTGTCATAGACTTTGCATATGCAAAAACAAACTTTAGAGGGACTAAAGTTGACAAACGGTGAAAACTATGGAACGTAAGGGTCCAAAGTGTCAACAATGGATAAATAGACTCCATAATAACCCTACATAATGTTTATAACCTTAAACGGATGGATCATGGATCATACGAAGCGGAAAATGCACGAAAGTGAGGAATTACAAACTATAGGGACTAAAAGTGTCAACATGTTGAATTTATACCTCTGAGTGAACTTTTGGCAGCCCCGAAGCTTTGTAATGCTAGAATATACTCACTAGAATATGTGGTAAAAATTTCATGAAGTTTCGTTATCGTATGAGAAAGTTATGGCCAAAACCGTACTTGAGGGGCTAAAAGCGTCAACGTCGAATTTCATGGCTTTTCGGGTGAGCGCAAAGTTATCCGAGGACATTACCATGTTGGTAAATGTCCCAAGGTTCTTAAAAACCAAGTTTGGGGGTTTACGAGTCAAAATAAATAGCCAAAACCTCGCGTGCAAAGACAGGGACCAAAGCTGCCATTTTTAATTAAAGTTAGGCAGCCCCAGGTGCAGAATTGCGATCAGCTGCTGTTTGGGTCCGAATTTTGAGTGCTTGACAGCTGGTATCACCTCTAAAACTCACCAATCAGCCCTCATGCATGTTGGGACACCTGTTGCACTCTTGTAACATCTGAATTCACCATAAATTAGATCAAAAGCTCTCATTTTTGAGGCACTTGCATTGTGATCAAGAACACCCATAACTTGCAAAACTCTCAAGGCAACTTCTGGAGCATTTCTGAACGACAAGGCAGCCTCTAAGTGTTAACTAAGCTTCATTAGGACCTTTGTAAGCTTCCATATCAGTTTATAATTCGTTCTTGCTTTGATTATTAGTTAAAAGTCAAACCGTTGTTCATATAGTTTGACTTTTCGATTAAACGAGTTTGGCTCTGTCATTTCTCAATTGAAACCACTGATATGTTGGTATTTATGTGGGAAACAAACCCTCCAAAGGGTATTCTCTGATTCCCACTCTAAGCATGCTATTTGTCGAGTCAAAGATGTTCTTAAAAAGTCAACAGAAATCGTTTTTGCGAAATATAGCATAAATGGTAATGTAGATGACATGCAATCAGTTTGATCATCAAAAATAACTTATAATGAATATAAGAATGTTTTTTTTTCTTAATCAACTCGACAATCTTTAGTATAAACTCGGATCGGAACCGAAAGTCTTATAAAACGACTTTTTCGTAGACTATCGATTCGGATCCGTGCATGCATGTTTGAGATCTGTATTGGAGTGTATTTTTGACCATTTTTATTTATGTATAACTTTCTGGAATTTTTACATCTTGAGTCTATGCTTAACCGATTCATATGCGTGTTTCCGATTATGCTTAAAAGTTGACTATTTTGCCCTTTTTGATATAAAACGTGATTTTTGGAAAAGTGAAAGAGTAGAAATCTTTATTATTAATTTATAAACTTGCACCAAAAATTTGAGATCAGTTGGTGGTCCAGATTTTGAGTTATGGCCGATAGCGTAAAACTATATCTTTATGTTAAATAAACGGCGCATTTAGCGTATAACCTATTTCAGGCCACTTTTCGATATAAAACTTTTTACCCACTGATGTTATATAATATTATGGGATTTTTGAAGATTTTTATTTAATTTTTGGCTGATCGGATCATACGTCGCTAAGTCGATTCGGTTAATGTCGGTTTTGACCGTTTAAGCCATAAAATGAGTTTTATACATTCTTTTGACCCCAAACCTTTTTCTACTGATTTTATTTGTTAAATAAATTATTTTGGGCATTCTGGAAATATAAAAATCTCAGCCTTCTTTTAAAAACCCGGAAACGGCTCTAAATCGCATTTTTAGCGTTTTTAACGCATTGTAAGCGTTATACTCATATTAAACATATAAGACTCATACCTACTGATGTATTTAGCATATTTTCATATAATAACAGTAAGTATAAGATTTTGAACTCAGATTTCCAGTTTTGACATTTTTAGCCCTTGTGAAATTTCTAAAATACCCCTACGGTGCATAGTTTTGTTTTAAATGATAATTTTCACTTACGGGTCATACCCTACTGTTATAATATGTAAAATTAAATATAATTGCTGTATGAACCAGACCTGTAACCCAGATTTCTAATTTAACTCTTTTACATACTTTTAAATGACCAAAATGCCCTTACGAGGCGTAAATTGAGTTTAAATACATTCGGGGCATAATAGAAAATATCTTACTGATATTATATAATATTTAGAGCATATTAACTCGGGGAACTTGCATATGACTCTTTTGGATACCCGTAACGCCCTTTTCGCGTCCGGTTCGGTTTATGTAACTAGTTTGCATAAATTGACCGACACGGGTCAAACATTATCATTTTTGTCTCAAAATCCAGGATGTGTTTAGGAAACCCATATTATACAAGTCTTCAAACTTGTCGGGTCAAATTCACATTCCATCCGGTCTTCGCTTAATCGTGCGTGAACCGTATCGTCTTTTAAAACTAACCGGTCTAGGCTTAGGCTTAAATAAAGACCCGTTAGAAATCTAATAGGTTATTATAAACCTTTGTTCCAGATTAGGAGCACCAGTAAAAGATACTTGCATTTTCTTGATTGTGATTGATACTATACGCAGGTAAATACTCTTTGGCTTATTTTCCCTATACGGGCTTGGGTTACGGTATATAGAATACCGCTTGATCGAGCGTTAAATCCTACACCCTTGGGTGTTTAGTTTGAATAATTTGTGCGGCTCGTTTAAACAGTCTTGCTTACTTTAAGCCTTTGGGGGGTTAATGACCATGTCCCGGATATCCTTGGCATCATCTTACGAGATGGCCACGACCAGAGCACGGGGTGTAGGCGTGCACCCGTCAGTGTATAACTCGCTTATGTGGTGTGTCCATTAATCTTTAGCCCGGACTAGATCCGGGCCACTGAACGCAAGTAACATGTAATTCGTTCACATGATTATTATATTAAATAATTGACCCAAGTTAATAAAAATGTTTTGTGCCTTGTGCATTTAAATCAATTTTCAACCTTTTCAAAATGAGTCAGTCGAATTGTATTTACCAGTGTAAACTGACGTATTTTTCCCAAAAGATTAAGTGCAGGTACTATACGAAATAGGCTGGCAGGCTTCTAGAGCGTCCACAATAAGTCACGCAGCTTGGGCGACATTAAACTGTTGAACAATTATCCTATTTTATTTTTCGATCCGCCTGTGGATCCGTTTCGACTACTTGTGATAATTAATATTACATTTCTATTTAAAGTTGAAACGAATCTATCTTTTGCTTCCGCTGTGCATTATTATATTGTGTTGTTTGTCTATGATGATACCAACTACGTCACGATACCCCCACCGGGCCCACCGGTGACACGTGGAAATTAGGGGTGTGACAGGTTGGTATCAGAGCCAACTCTGAGTGAATTAAACACTAGCCTTTTGTGTTTAATCTCAGTGACACAATTGCACATTCCTCGAATCCCGAGTCTAGACAAAGAACTTAGGAAATTTCCAAATTTTCGTTTAAATTTTCTAACCTTGTCTTAATTATATATTTTGTTGTATCACTTGTTCTTTGTGACAGGTTGTCATCATGCCGCCAAGAATGAGAGGTAGAGGCGGAGGAAATGGAAAGCATGCAGCTCGCAATGATCACGAAGCCGGGCCTTCGCACCGGCGAACACCCTCGGGCACTCACAACACAGACGCCCAAAACCTATGGAGGTCCTTCACTGGACCAGCCTCCACACCATCTCATCACTCGCAACAGTCCTACATTCCTCTTGGACCCTCATCACCATTCGACAACACATCACCCACCTTTCAGGGGCTGTACAACCCTGACGACTACCTGCAAGAACCAGTGGGTTTTAACCCACTTGGACCGGAGGACCACTTCTCGGGTGGCAATGAGATGGAGGTCGATGAGGATACCGATCCGTCCATGCCACCGTCCGGCACACCAAACCATCCCATCGAGATATCTGATGGGTCACCATTTCTGGGATCACCTTACAATGGTCCCGATAGCTTCATGGAGAACTTCAGGCAGCACAACTGGGTGTACACTCCCAGTTACCACAACTCTCCTCTCCACCCGTCCTACCACAGCTCTCCCCTGCACCACCAGCAGCAGCCGGACCAGCAGCCAGAGCAGCAGCAGAATCCATCTACGGATTCTAGATTTGTGGCGGTTACTCCACCGCCACCACCACCTCCGACTCATCCTCCCTCGCCCCCGAGGCGAAGGAGAGGAACGAACGCGAGGATGTCCTCGCGAGGAGGAGTGCGTATTCGCACCCCTCCACAGTCAAGCAGCAGCCGGTACTCGCCGGTCCATGAAGAATCAGAGACGGGAGAGTCGTCGCATCCCATCTCTGAAGTAGCAACGGCGCCAGTCGCGCCACAGCCACAGCCACAGCCTCAGCCACCATTGGGTTTTGGAGACCCAATCCCTGCTTATACAAATGCTGCAGCATTTAACCCATTCGAGCAGCAGTATCCCCCGGGGTATAACTTTACGGATGATCCATACTGGGTTGCAGCGAACTCTTACACCTTCCACCAAGAGGCTCCCTTCGGAGATCCATGGGCCACAGGACCCTCAACTTATGGGTACCCACCATATGGGTATCAACAGTCGCAGCCTTTTCAGCCTCCACAGTATCAGCAGCCGCAACCGCCCCAACCTCCGTTTTATCAGCCTCCTCAGCCGTTGTACTATCAGCAACCACCTCAGGCGCCGACAATGTCGCCACCCCAAGTTCAGGAAATCATACAGGAGATTCAAGGGGTGCGCCAAGAATTTCGGCAGGAGTTGCAGAATAATGAGAGGCGTAACCGGGGAAGGATTCAGAAGGTGGTGGACTTGCTCAAGGGTAAGAGCAAGAAGGATTACTAAATCCTTTATTTATTTTAGTGATAGGCATGTCCCTGCGTGGACATATCTTTATGTACTCTACCCCTACGTGGGTAATTTTCTTCTGTTTCCGCCCCTGCGTGGGCATAGCTTTTATTTCGACCCCTGCAAGGGTTTGTTATTTGTTTAGCCCCTGCGTGGGCATGATATTTATGAAAAGTCCCGTTTAGGGCAATTTTGTACTCGTTAAATTTTAATTAGAATGGTAATTTCAGCTTTTCATTTTTAAATTATATGCATAAATATAATAAATGAATAAATGGAAAATAGCATTATTATTGTAATTCACCATTTTAATAAGGATCTTAAAAGGTAAAACCTAGCTGTTATGTTGTCATAAATTTAGCCAAGACGGTATAACCTGTGTAAAAAGATTCCAATCTCTGTTAACATCTGTAAATATGTTAACATTCTGACTAATGTGATTCGAAAAATCACACATGTCACCCTTTTAATAAATTATCCAAATTTATATTTTTATATATAATTGAAAGTGACATAATGCCTACGGGTCATAATAAATGTCATATAAAACAAAAAGGCGGCCGTAGCTTATAGGCTCCCTGCCAAGGAAAAGGATTGATTCGTTTTGATTATTCAAACTTTAATCCTATAAGAATCTAAATCTATAATTTAGAACTTGTCTACGTGACTAGGCCTATTGTGCCAACATATATATTTCATTTTAGGGTAAAATTATTGATAAAAAGTCCTAAACGAAACTACTTAACAAATTAACTAATATGGCTTTTAATTACCATGGTTAATAAATCGTCAAGAACGATAATACTGGTTAGATTCTAAATAGACTTTGTCCTTATCTTATGTAGCATTTAAGACTACATGACTAAGTCGGAAGAAAAGAATAGTCGTCCAGCAAATGACCCTGATAACACGAAGATACTAGTAACTGGTGCCGAACTGAAAGCATTAGTAAATGAAGCTGTTGTCGAAGCAATGAATAGACAGTATAGCGAATCTAACGGGACCTATAGTAGGACTCGATCTGCATCTCATCCCAAGTCGAAACCCAAGGTCCAATCAGAAGCTCATAGTAAGCCACCCTGTATTAAAGATATACCTAAGAAAGAGGAACCCAAGAAAGACAATGACAGGCACTCTTCCAACCAGAACAGTACTCCCTCTAAGAAGATTGTGAGAAATGATGCGCCTCCTGCTAGAGGATGCACATACAAGTACTTTGTTTCGTGTAAGCCCCGAGACTTTACCGGGGAGAAGGGGGCTGTTGACTGCATAACCTGGTTGGATGAGATTGGTACAGTGGTAGACATAAGTGGATGTGCTGAAAGGGACATTGTGAAGTTCGTGTCCCAGTCCTTTAAAGGCGAAGCCCTAGCATGGTGGAGATCACTGATCCAGGCCACCGGAAAGGTACAATTGTATAGCATGACCTGGGAGCAGTTCGTTGCTCTCATCAAGGAAAATTTCTGCCCACAGCATGAGGTGGAAAAGATAGAGTCCGATTTTGTATCATTGGTAATGACAAACCTGGACTGCCAAGCCTACTTAACGAGCTTCAACACGATGTCTCGATTGGTTCCATATCTTGTAACACCTGAACCAAGGAGAATCGCTCGTTTTATCGGGGGGTTAGAACCCGCAATAAAGGCAAGTGTAAAGGCCTCTCGGCCAACGACTTTCAGGTCAGTAACTGACCTCTCTTTGTCCCTCACAATGGACGCGGTCCGACTAAGATCGCTAAGAAACAAAGAGGCCGAGAACAAGAGAAAGCGTGAGGATGATACCTCACGAAGGTCAGAGAAGAGACACAGAGGGAATGACGACCACAGGAAAGGGTCGGGATCGAAGAAGAATGGGCAACAATCAGGAGAAAAACCCAAATGCAAGACTTGTAGGAGGTACCATTTTGGGAAATGTCGACTTGAGACGAACTCCCAATCTCGCCCGCGACCCTGTGGAATTTGCAAATCCACAAATCATAAGACGTCGGAGTGTAAGAATCTAAAGGACGCGACCTGTTTCGGCTGCAACGAAAAAGGGCATATTAAGCCTAACTGCCCAAAATATGCCAAGAAAGCCGAAGACGGGAAGAAGACCAATGCAAGGGTCTTCAGGATGGATGCTAAAGAGGCTATTAAGGACGACAACGTGATTACCGGTACGTTCCTTGTAAATGATATTTTTGCTAGAGTCCTGTTTGATTCTGGAGCGGATAAATCCTTTGTAGACAATAAGTTTTGTGAATTGTTGAAATTGCCTATAAAACCCTTAAGTGTGAAGTATGAAGTGGAGTTAGCTGATGGAACCATAGAAACCGCCTCGACTGTTCTAGATGGGTGTGTTATATCCATTAGGAATCACTCGTTTCCATTATCTTTACTTCCCTTTAAACTAGCTGGTTTTGACATAGTAATAGGCATGGATTGGTTATCACACAACCAAGCCCAGATTGTGTGCAATAGAAAACAAGTGGTAGTTAAAACTCCGTCTGGTGAGTCACTAACTATCCAAGGAGATACCCAGCACGGATTGCCTGAGCAAGTGTCCATGCTCAAGGCATCCAGATGTAGGCAGAAGGGTTGTGTCATTTATATGGCACAAGTTACTGTTGATGAGCCTAAGCCGAGGATTGAAGAAATCCCTGTCATTTCGGAATATCCCGAAGTTTTCCCGGAAGAATTACCTGGTTTACCACCAGATAGGCAAGTGGAATTCCGAATCGACATCATTCCAGGTGCAGCACCAGTGGCAAGAACACCATATAGGTTGGCTCCAACGGAGATGAAGGAGTTAAGAACGCAGTTAGACGATCTGTTAGCAAAAGGTTTCATTAGACCTAGCTCGTCTCCCTGGGGAGCGCCTATTTTGTTTGTTAAGAAGAAGGATGGATCGATGCGTTTGTGCATCGATTATCGTGAGCTCAATAAAGTCACCATCAAGAATAGGTATCCTTTGCCCAGGATCGACGATCTGTTCGATCAGTTACAAGGGGCAAGCTACTTCTCAAAGATCGACTTAAGGTCAGGCTATCATCAGTTGAAAGTCAAGGATGAAGATGTACACAAGACAGCGTTTAGGACTCGTTATGGACATTACGAGTTCCTAGTGATGCCTTTTGGGCTCACTAACGCACCAGCCGCATTCATGGATCTCATGAACCGCGTCTGCGAACCTTATCTAGATAAATTCGTCATAGTCTTCATTGACGACATCCTTATCTACTCAAAAAGCAAGGTTGACCACGAGAAACACCTTCGTTGTATCCTCAAACTACTCCATCAAGAGAAGCTATATGCCAAGTTCTCGAAATGTGAATTTTGGCTTCGAGAAGTCCAATTCCTTGGACATGTAGTGAGCGAGCGTGGTATCCAAGTGGATCCCGCTAAAGTAGAAGCAGTGATGAACTGGCAAGAGCCAAAGACGCCTACTGAAATTCGTAGCGTCCTGGGTTTAGCAGGATACTATAGGCGATTCATCGAAAACTTTTCAAGGATTGCTGCGCCCCTTACTTCATTGACACGCAAGAAAGTTAAGTTTGATTGGGGCCCTAAGCAGCAGGAATCCTTCGATATTTTGAAGAACAAGCTGAGCAATGCACCAGTACTAACACTGCCCGATGGTATAGATGAATTTGTGGTGTATTGTGATGCGTCGCACACTGGTATGGGCTGTGTGCTCATGCAGAAAGGAAAAGTCATTGCCTACGCTTCACGACAGCTAAAGATTCACGAGAAGAACTACACCACCCACGACTTGGAGTTGGGTGCTGTTGTATTTGCATTGAAGCTATGGAGGCATTACCTGTATGGAACCAAGTGTGTGATCTATTCAGATCACAAGAGCCTTCAACATTTGTTTAATCAGAAGGACCTAAACATGCGACAAAGGCGATGGATGGAAACTCTGAATGATTATGATTGTGAAATAAAGTACCATCCAGGCAAGGCAAATGTAGTTGCTGACGCTTTGAGTAGGAAGGAAAGAGTTAAACCAATAAGAATCAATGCCAAGCGCATTGAAATCAAGAATGATTTGAACCAAAGGATATTAGCTGCACAAAAGGAAGCTGTACTGGAAGCTAATTATCCTGAAGAAAAGTTGGGAGTAACTGAGGAGCAGTTATCTCATGACAAGGATGGAATGCTTAGACTAAATGGAAGAATATGGGTTCCAATTTTTGGAGGACTTCGGGATGTTATCCTCCAGGAAGCCCACAGTTCCAAATATTCTGTTCATCCTGGAGCAGACAAGATGTATCAGGATTTAAAAGCAAATTACTGGTGGATTGGTTTGAAAAAGTCTGTAGCTGCTTATGTAGCTAAATGTTTGACTTGTGCGCAAGTCAAAGCTGAGCATCAGAAACCATCAGGTTTGCTACAACAACCTGAAATTCCCGTATGGAAATGGGAGATGGTGACGATGGATTTCATCACCAAGTTGCCAAAGACGAGAAAGGGAAATGATACTATATGGGTCATAGTAGATAGACTGACGAAGTCAGCACATTTTCTACCCATCAAGGAGACTTATAGCTCCGATATGTTAGCCCAATTATACGTTGATAAGATTGTAGCTTTGCATGGAATACCTGTAGCTATTATCTCTGATAGAGATACTAGATACACGTCACATTTTTGGAAAAGTTTCCAACAATCATTGAGCACTCGTTTGAATTTTAGTACGGCTTATCATCCACATACTGACGGTCAGAGCGAGCGTACTATTCAAACATTGGAAGACATGCTACGTGCATGTGCGATCGACTTAGGTGGTAGTTGGGACAAGAACCTACCCCTAATTGAATTCTCCTACAACAATAGCTACCACACCAGCATAAAAGCTGCGCCTTTTGAGGCCTTATACGGTAGAAAGTGTAGATCACCCATTTGTTGGGCGGAAGTTGGAGATGTCCAACTGTCAGGACCAGAAATTGTTTTTGAGACGACGGACAAGATTGTCCAAATCCGCGAACGATTAAGAGCTGCCAGGGAAAGGCAGAAAAGTTATGCGGATCCACAGCGCAAAGATTTTCACTTCGAAGTAGGTGAAAAAGTGTTGCTTAAGGTATCACCCTGGAAAGGGGTGATGCGATTTGGTAAGAAAGGCAAGCTAAGCCCGAGATACATAGGACCTTTCGAGATAATCGAACGTGTCGGGTCAGTTGCTTATAAATTAAACTTGCCTGAAGAACTTAGCGCTATCCATAATGTGTTTCACATCTGTAATTTGAAGAAGTGTTCCGCTGATGGACCACCGGTTATACCGTATACGGATGTACATATAGACGAAAGCTTGAAATTTGTGGAAAAGCCGTTATCGATTGAAGACCGAAAGGTAAAGAAGCTTCGAAGGAAGCACATACCTATTGTTAAGGTCAAATGGGAGGCCCGTAGAGGTCCCGAATATACATGGGAGGTAGAATCCACGATGAAAGAAAAATACCCTCATTTGTTTCAGTAAATCTCGAGGTCGAGATTTATTTTAAGGGGGTGAGGATGTAACACCTTGGAAATTTTACGCCCAATAATGTCTTGACACGTGTCATAGACTTTGCATATGCAAAAACAAACTTTAGAGGGACTAAAGTTGACAAACGGTGAAAACTATGGAACGTAAGGGTCCAAAGTGTCAACAATGGATAAATAGACTCCATAATAACCCTACATAATGTTTATAACCTTAAACGGATGGATCATGGATCATACGAAGCGGAAAATGCACGAAAGTGAGGAATTACAAACTATAGGGACTAAAAGTGTCAACATGTTGAATTTATACCTCTGAGTGAACTTTTGGCAGCCCCGAAGCTTTGTAATGCTAGAATATACTCACTAGAATATGTGGTAAAAATTTCATGAAGTTTCGTTATCGTATGAGAAAGTTATGGCCAAAACCGTACTTGAGGGGCTAAAAGCGTCAACGTCGAATTTCATGGCTTTTCGGGTGAGCGCAAAGTTATCCGAGGACATTACCATGTTGGTAAATGTCCCAAGGTTCTTAAAAACCAAGTTTGGGGGTTTACGAGTCAAAATAAATAGCCAAAACCTCGCGTGCAAAGACAGGGACCAAAGCTGCCATTTTTAATTAAAGTTTGGCAGCCCCAGGTGCAGAATTGCGATCAGCTGCTGTTTGGGTCCGAATTTTGAGTGCTTGACAGCTGGTATCACCTCTAAAACTCACCAATCAGCCCTCATGCATGTTGGGACACCTGTTGCACTCTTGTAACATCTGAATTCACCATAAATTAGATCAAAAGCTCTCATTTTTGAGGCACTTGCATTGTGATCAAGAACACCCATAACTTGCAAAACTCTCAAGGCAACTTCTGGAGCATTTCTGAACGACAAGGCAGCCTCTAAGTGTTAACTAAGCTTCATTAGGACCTTTGTAAGCTTCCATATCAATTTATAATTCGTTCTTGCTTTGATTATTAGTTAAAAGTCAAACCGTTGTTCATATAGTTTGACTTTTCGATTAAACGAGTTTGGCTCTGTCATTTCTCAATTGAAACCACTGATATGTTGGTATTTATGTGGGAAACAAACCCTCCAAAGGGTATTCTCTGATTCCCACTCTAAGCATGCTATTTGTCGAGTCAAAGATGTTCTTAAAAAGTCAACAGAAATCGTTTTTGCGAAATATAGCATAAATGGTAATGTAGATGACATGCAATCAGTTTGATCATCAAAAATAACTTATAATGAATATAAGAATGTTTTTTTTTTCATAATCAACTCGACAATCTTTAGTATAAACTCGGATCGGAACCGAAAGTCTTATAAAACGACTTTTTCGTAGACTATCGATTCGGATCCGTGCATGCATGTTTGAGATCTGTATTGGAGTGTATTTTTGACCATTTTTATTTATGTATAACTTTCTGGAATTTTTACATCTTGAGTCTATGCTTAACCGATTCATATGCGTGTTTCCGATTATGCTTAAAAGTTGACTATTTTGCCCTTTTTGATATAAAACGTGATTTTTGGAAAAGTGAAAGAGTAGAAATCTTTATTATTAATTTATAAACTTGCACCGAAAATTTGAGATCAGTTGGTTGTCCAGATTTTGAGTTATGGCCGATAGCGTAAAACTATATCTTTATGTTAAATAAACGGCGCATTTAGCGTATAACCTATTTCAGGCCACTTTTCGATATAAAACTTTTTACCCACTGATGTTATATAATATTCTGGGATTTTTGAAGATTTTTATTTAATTTTTGGCTGATCGGATCATACGTCGCTAAGTCGATTCGGTTAATGCCGGTTTTGACCGTTTAAGCCATAAAATGAGTTTTATACATTCTTTTGACCCCAAACCTTTTTCTACTGATTTTATTTGTTAAATAAATTATTTTGGGCATTCTGGAAATATAAAAATCTCAGCCTTCTTTTAAAAACCCGGAAACGGCTCTAAATCGCATTTTTAGCGTTTTTAACGCATTGTAAGCGTTATACTCATATTAAACATATAAGACTCATACCTACTGATGTATTTAGCATATTTTCATATAATAACAGTAAGTATAAGATTTTGAACTCAGATTTCCAGTTTTGACATTTTTAGCCCTTGTGAAATTTCTAAAATACCCCTACGGTGCATAGTTTTGTTTTAAATGATAATTTTCACTTACGGGTCATACCCTACTGTTATAATATGTAAAATTAAATATAATTGCTGTATGAACCAGACCTGTAACCCAGATTTCTAATTTAACTCTTTTACATACTTTTAAATGACCAAAATGCCCTTACGAGGCGTAAATTGAGTTTAAATACATTCGGGGCATAATAGAAAATATCTTACTGATATTATATCATATTTAGAGCATATTAACTCGGGGAACTTGCATATGACTCTTTTGGATACCCGTAACGCCCTTTTCGCGTCCGGTTCGGTTTATGTAACTAGTTTGCATAAATTGACCGACACGGGTCAAACATTATCATTTTTGTCTCAAAATCCAGGATGTGTTTAGGAAACCCATATTATACAAGTCTTCAAACTTGTCGGGTCAAATTCACATTCCATCCGGTCTTCGCTTAATCGTGCGTGAACCGTATCGTCTTTTAAAACTAACCGGTCTAGGCTTAGGCTTAAATAAAGACCCGTTAGAAATCTAATAGGTTATTATAAACCTTTGTTCCAGATTAGGAGCACCAGTAAAAGATACTTGCATTTTCTTGATTGTGATTGATACTATACGCAGGTAAATACTCTTTGGCTTATTTTCCCTATACGGGCTTGGGTTACGGTATATAGAATACCGCTTGATCGAGCGTTAAATCCTACACCCTTGGGTGTTTAGTTTGAATAATTTGTGCGGCTCGTTTAAACAGTCTTGCTTACTTTAAGCCTTTGGGGGGTTAATGACCATGTCCCGGATATCCTTGGCATCATCTTACGAGATGGCCACGACCAGAGCACGGGGTGTAGGCGTGCACCCGTCAGTGTATAACTCGCTTATGTGGTGTGTCCATTAATCTTTAGCCCGGACTAGATCCGGGCCACTGAACGCAAGTAACATGTAATTCGTTCACATGATTATTATATTAAATAATTGACCCAAGTTAATAAAAATGTTTTGTGCCTTGTGCATTTAAATCAATTTTCAACCTTTTCAAAATGAGTCAGTCGAATTGTATTTACCAGTGTAAACTGACGTATTTTTCCCAAAAGATTAAGTGCAGGTACTATACGAAATAGGCTGGCAGGCTTCTAGAGCGTCCACAATAAGTCACGCAGCTTGGGCGACATTAAACTGTTGAACAATTATCCTATTTTATTTTTCGATCCGCCTGTGGATCCGTTTCGACTACTTGTGATAATTAATATTACATTTCTATTTAAAGTTGAAACGAATCTATCTTTTGCTTCCGCTGTGCATTATTATATTGTGTTGTTTGTCTATGATGATACCAACTACGTCACGATACCCCCACCGGGCCCACCGGTGACACGTGGAAATTAGGGGTGTGACACGTACTCCTCTTGGTAACTCATTTCCGGATCAAATGCCAAAGGTGATAGCTTGTGAGAGCTTCTAGTACGCATGCACCTGTCAATACCTGCACACTAACACACCCAGCATAAACCAGAAAAATAACAAACTAAAAAGGATAAAAAAAATAAAACACGTTGCGCACTACTCCCCGGCAACGGCGCCAAAATTTGACGTGATGTCGTGGTCACAATCAAATTTAATCCAATTACTACTAAGTAGATAGCGGTAAGTGGGTATCGAACACAGGGAGTTTGTGGAATATGTGTTATTTGAGAGTTTATCTAGATTAACTAAATTAGACTAATTGCAAGAAAAGTAAAATTCAAGAGTTGGTTTGATTGAATTGGTTTTAAAAACTAAAAATACTAATTAATTTGCGAAATGAAAGTTGAGTTTGTAAACAATTTGGAGACGAATGACCATCCTAAGTTTCCGGTTTGCTTCAACAATTGTGCTATCATCAACTAGAAAGAACTACATAGACATAGTTCGCGTGTAATTACTTAATGTGATAAAAGGGAACTAAGTACTCAGATTCCTAGAACGTGAGGTTGTTACCCGATGACCAATCAACCCTTACCCAATCCTACTTCTACCCATGATATCTCGATTGCCAACGGCACCAAGAACGATGGTTTCAAACTAGAATGTCATAAGAATCAACAATTTACAAATAAGCAATCACACACCATGATAAACAAAACATAGATAAAGTTTATCATTCTAGAAATACAGAATCAAAACACAATTGTCTCATACAAACCTTCAACCTAGAATGACCATAAAGAACTTAGCCACTCATAGCTTCAAACAACATCTTAACAAGAGTTTCAATGTTCATATGGATCAAAGCACATCAAACTAATGATTAGGATAATGTTTTCTTGCCCAAAAGTCTCTAAGTTGCTCCCAAAATCGTGTACAAGCAAGTGGTAGTGTGTAACCGACTAAGGTCGCATGTGGCGACTGTTCCTCTTCTCTTTTCTGCCCTCGATAATGATGATCTTTTATTAAAACAATAATGGACTCATATGATAATGTCGGCCCAATAAAATGATTGATGATTATTTTCTATTGTGTTAATTATCAATATTCCCCCAAGTCCAAACTGCCGTCAAAAGATGATGATCATTGTTGTGTTGTCGGCCCAATAGATGTCAGCCCAAAAAGGAAAGTCCATGTGATGTTGTTGCTTCCTATGTCACGTGTATATGCTCCAAAGTCAGCCAAGCCTATGTTGATGATGATGATTGATATTGATTTATAAACAAACAAAGCCCAGTTTGTCTTGTCTGCCATCGAAAATGATGAGGATATTTGTTGAACTTATTATGTCACGGCTCCCAAAAGAAGTCCACGTCACAAGTCTGCCGCCAAAACCAATCCCCAAGTCACGAGATGATGATGATATGTTGATTTTAGGATGATGATTATGTTGTCAAAACCCTAAAGCCACGTGATGTGATGATGTTGATGATCTTGACTTTTTAGTCCCTCTTTCCAACCGTCCATGCATGTGTATATGTATGTTGTGCTTCACATTTTTCACACATCAAGCCATCACTTCGACCCAAACAACTCACACTTAAAACCATTGGCTGCAATTATCAATCTCTAACGTTTCGCTTCGCCTTTAAACCCGCTAACATCCCCGAATTAAGCAATTAACCTGTAAAGACACAATTTCTCGTAGTTAACTTATTCACGATACATAACCGTGTAAAATATGGGATATGCACGTATTTAGCTCATTTAAGGGTTGTCCCACGGACCACCCGTCACTAATCCCCAAATATAACGAGAAATTAGTACGGGTTCTGGCGAAGCCAAAGTTGGTACCATTCTTGCATATTCGAAGAACGTTGTCGTATATTCACGACAATTCACATCTATCATTTTATGATTTAGGAACTTGTTAGCCATTCGTTCCTTTTCATAAGGAGGACAAAATTTCCTTTCTGTCATTTCCTTAAATTTTTCCCAGTTCATGGAATAAACCATGTTGCTTCCTTTTGCCTGAAGAATTGTATTCCACCATTCTAAGCCTTCTTCCTTAAAGAGGTTAGATGCATACATCACCTTATCTTCTTCGGCACATTTGCTGGTTGTAAGAACAGCTTCCGTCTTTTCCAACCATCGCAGAGCAGCCGTGGCTCCTTCACTGCCTGCGAACTCTGTTGGTTTACAAACTAGAAATTCTTTGTAGGTACACCCGAGAGTCATCGCCTTCTTTTTCTTGGGAAATGGGGTTTTGATAATATCATCATTGCCTCCATGGACACTATGGCTAAAACTGTCGTCATAAGTATGCTTGCTACTCACAACTTTGGTGGGTTCTACGGGGTTTTTAACAGCTTTAATTATTAAAGGTAAAGCATTAGCTATTCCTTGGGCTGTTAGATTTTCTATAGCATTTTTATCCAAAGGATTTTCATTATTAGCACGAACTTCTGAATTATGTGTTACTTCATTCGACATCTGAATTGCAAACATTTTCACTTATTAATATCACAGAATAATTAGAACAAAACAATACTTCTAGAATATTATATGTGCATATCGACATATATATATATATTCATATATATAACACATATGTTAATTTGTATCAGTTTCCTAACTTTATTGTTTAGGTATTAAAAGAACACCTAAATAGCTTAAACAAGTGGCTCTGATACCACCTTCTGTCACGGCCCCCGACCCACCCTGGAAGGAATCGGGAGTCGCGAACAGCCCGTGGTACCGGTGATTTATTTATAAAATATTGCAGCGGAAATTTCATCAGGACCGTGAGTTAGGAAAAATATCAGAGTTTAGAAAACACCGGATTTTATTTATTAAATAGATGGGATAAACCCATGTTTTACAAAGGTAGCTTTAATAAGATAAATTTGTTTATATAAAAAAATATTTCTTAATTTGATTTAATTAATTAATAAAATAAGCCACTTCTTGAAGCCTTTCAGTGCCGTATCCAGCTCTTATTCCAATCTACTGTAATTACCTGAAATATGTTTGAAAAAGGTTTTGTCAGTGGAAAATACTGAGTGAGTTCATTCCATTTTTATAAAATATATTATTATACCTTACAGCATTAAGGTTTTTATATTCATTTATATTTTACCCAACTCAATCAGTATTTGTCACATGGTGACAGTTCCGATGTGACAATAGTCATATCACTCATTGGCTCACTTTCGTCCAATAGTGAATTTATCGAGTAATTATATTTTACTATTATTCAATTTATCTGTCACTAGGCGATTCCTGTGACGGTGATCATATCACTGTTGATCATTCTTTCAACTAGTGACTCTGGTCATATCACTGTTGATCATTCTTTCAACTAGTGACTCTGGTCATATCACTGTTGATCATTCTTTCAACTAGTGATTCTAATCATAACACTGTTGATCATTCTTTCAACTAGTGATTCTAGTCATAACACTGTTGATCATTCTCTCAACTAGTGCTTTTGGTCATGTCACTGTTGATCATTCTCTCAACTAGTGACTCTTATAATGTATACCAAATTTCACCCGTGACATTACTTTGTCAAATATATTACTCATAGCACAAAATCATTTAATCCAGAAAATGACATATATCATTTTATGTCACACTACTATAACTTATCAAATATAATATGTTAATTAAATAATTGTAATATCATCATTTGATATATTAATATAATCTTCGTATAGTAGAATACATTATATTTGATTATTTTATTATGGTATACACCTTTTAGATTTATTTCAAACATACATTAAATTTATTAACGATTAAATGTTAAAATAATATTAGTTATAGGCTATGGCTACTGGGGCATAATTCTCACTGTGATTGTGGTCATGCTATTATTAGCTATCTTTCTGGCTAATAGTAATGAGGATCGAATAATGTATAAAATCTCCCATACCGGCAGTTATTTATAGAATATAAAAGTTTAATCACTGTAAGTATAACTAGTAAACATTTAAGATTTTGGAAAACATTTGTAAATATAATTGTATCACAAAAAGGTGATAAAAACTGTGAGAAAAGAGAATGGACTCACATTGCAGAATTCTACGGGCAAAGTTTAGTCTACAGATAAGCCTTGTAGATTGCAGATTTATACAGGCAGAGCTTCGCCTATTAATTAGCCTTGTAACCTAGTGCACACGAACTAGGTAAGTAACTAATACAGCATTTAGGATAACTCACGAGATAAAAACCCTCACAACGAATGACAAAGTACAATCACTTAAACATCCATTGGAATCACAACGAATGAAAAAGTATAATTACTTAAACATCCATCGGATTCACAACTAATGATAAAGGATAGTACTAAAACATCCATCGGATAGTTTCAATCGATCGGACATTGAATCGTAGCAGCGATCGAGTTAATACCCTGTTTGCAGCAGCACCCCGCTATACTAATTAGTGTTTTTGGTAGTAATCAGACGATAACTCAGCGTATATTACGAATTTCTTCGTCGAACGAACGCACAGAAGCAAGTCCCAAAGCCTGCTATTTATACCCGAAATTTGGCATTGCTTGCGCACCGTAAGCCTCAACCCTTACGGTGCGCAAGGGACTTAAAGTGGCCATATGCTTGCCATGTGTGTTTGGAGTGCAGGTGAGTCGACGGTTCGAGAAATTCTGTTTTAGACATCGAGATATAAAGATAATCATCGAGTAGGGAATGCCCCCCCCCCTGAGTTTTAGGGGCCCTGATCCTAATTCTGATTGTTCTGAAATTTTTAGGGTTTGTACAGAATCACTTGGGTGTCTCAATTAGGGTTTCCTATTGGATAAAATAATAAAATAAATAGGACTTTTAATGAGGGTTGTTACACATTCCCAATTGGACATAATTGGGAACCTAGAAGAAGGTGTTAAGACAAGATCAGCAACAACACATGAATATCTACATGTTGGATTTCTAAGCATGATAGAACCAAAATCTGTCAAAGAAGCACTCAATGACCCAGATTGAGTCCAAGCAATGCAAGAAGAGCTTGACCAATTTGAAAAGAGTCAAGTGTGGAATCTGGTACCTAGACCAACTGACACATTTGTCATTGGATCAAAATGGGTATTCAAAAACAACTTTGATGAACAAGGCATCATAACAAGGAACAAGGCAAGACTTGTGGTGAAGGGCTATTGTCAACAAGAAGGCATAGATTATGATAAGACCTTTGCACCAGTTGCTAGATTAGAAGCAGTCAGAATCTTCCTTGCTTATGCTACATCAAAAAATTCAAGGTATATTAGATTGATGTAAAATCAGCATTTTTAATTGGTAACATCGAAGAATAAGTATATGTGCAACAACCAGAAGGCTTTGTTGATCCTCAATTTCCAAAACATGTTTATAAACTAAACAAAGGCTTGTATGGGTTGAAGCAAGCTCCAAGAGCATGGTATGAAACTCTTTCAAACTTCTTAATCAATTCAAGCTTCACAAAATGGACAATTGACACAACACTATTTCTCAAAACTCACAAAGGGGACACTTTGTTGGTCCAAATTTATGTTGATGATATTATATTTGGATCAACCAATGAGAAGTTTTGCAAAAAGTTTGAGAATGATGGGTGAGTTAAGTTTTTTCCTTGGACTACAAGTAAAATAACAAAGTGATGGCATATTCTTGAATCAATCAAAATATGTCAGAACTATTTTAAGAAAATACTCACTTGAAAACTAGTCATCTTCAAAAACTCCTATGGCCACAGGGACCAAACTTGATTATAATGTTGAAGGAAAATCTGTTGATATTAAAACTTATAGAGGAATGATAGGCTCATTGCTATACTTAACAACCAGTAGACCAGATATAATGTTTTCCACTTATTTTCTTGCAAGATATCAATGTAATCCTCAAGAGTCCCACTTGAAAACTGTCAAAAGTGTTTTTAAATATCTAAAAGGAACATCAAATCTTGGATCGTGGTATCCTAAAAGCACAAATTTAGAACTAATAGCATACAAAGATGCAGATCATGCAGGATGCTAACTTGACAGAAAAAACACATCTAATGCCTGTCAAATGTTAGGAGAAAAATTAGTATGTTGGGCAAGTAAGAAACAAAACTGTGTATCCACTTCAACAGCTAAATCCGAATATGTGGCAGCAGCAAGTTGTTGCTCATAAGTATTATGGATGCAAACTTAGCTCAAGGATTATGGAGTAAATCTGACAAAAATTCCAATTTTACGTGATTCAATGAGTACAATTTCAATAACATATAATCCAATGCATCACTCAAGAACAAAGCACATTGATGTTAGATATCACTTCATAAAAGATCATGTGGAGAAAGGTAGCATTGAAATGTATTTTCTTCCAAAAGAAATTCAATTTGCTGACATGTTCACTAAACCTTTAGATGAAAACAGACACAATTTTTTAATTGGCAAATTGGGCATGGTCAACATGAAATCTGAGGAAGCGAAAGAAATAATTTTGTCACAAAAGAAAGAAAATTTTGATATACAAAAATCTGATCAAATTTCTGGTAAAAATTCTGACAATCCAGCAGAAAGTTCATAAACTGTCACACCAAAAACGTCGCAGCGGAATATAAAACGTAGTAGTGACAGAAGTTGGTGCCCATTAACATCTTGTTGAACGATGCATCGTAATGTTGGACAATCGACTTAACTAAAAGCAGCATGATCAACTTGGAATAACGAAACGAATTCAGCTATACCAACGATCTGTGGAGTCGTGAGGGGTATCTCTGGTAGAATAGATCTGGGTGAAGTCTCGAATTCTGGCTCGCTACCTGAGTCATGAATCTCGATGACCTCATGCTCGTACGACATCTGTGACATATATAACCATACAAAGTAAGTGTGTGATCAAATGAAAAATAACGCATAAGGCCCAAATAAACAAATAATCACGTATGCACATAACATGCAATGGTTTTCATACATGATAAAAATTCCATGTTTATCTAAATATTTTGGCTTTGCGAATTTTGGACTTAAATCTCAAAATTCGTTGGTTGAAGTCTAGAGTTTTCCCAGAAAACATCTAGTTCACTAACAACCGTTGACTCTGATACCAACTTCTGGCACACCCCAAAAACGTCGCAGCGGAATATAAAACGTAGTGGTGACGGAAGTTGGTGCCCATTAATATCTTGCTGAACGATGCATCGTAATGTTGGACAATCGACTTAACTAAAACATAGTTTTTAAACTTAAAGTTTCAAAGTATGACACAACCGTAACATAGTTTAGTAGTCTTGATCCTTATGGATCTTATTACATTGGTCCCAAATTGTTTTAAAAGTTTATCCACAACATTTTCAAACCACACATGCATCAACAACCACAAGATACGCCATAATTCCCGAAGCCGAACTCAAGTACCTGAAGAACACGTTAAAATCAAGTGTCAACACAAAGGAGGGTGAGTTCACATATTCAAATTTGAAATAATTTGACCCAAGGAAAAACTTTCTAATTATGTGTTTATTATAAAAACATCCATATAATTTCCAAGAAAGTTAATTCGTTTCCTTGTAAAATAACTCAAGGGTCAGCCGTTGCAAGCATTTCTGTAGAACCTTCCGACCATAGACATCTTCCCGAGTTTACATATTAAATTGATAGAATCAAATGTTCGGACTCGTAAGTTAGCAAGACATTACGAACTATATATTTACAAAGAAGGTATAATCAATACTAGACTATAAACATAATATCAATTCGTCGTTCGACTTGACACGGAGCGACCAGTCATGACGGGGTTGTCAACTCGATAGATCTACCAACAATTCCTCGCGTGCAATACTTAAATGATTAAACGACATCACTTACGCATGGCCCATATCGAGGCCATCTATGATGCCTGCCTCACGTAAAATATATATATATATATCCTACTAATATTGATAAATTTAGTATATGATGTTGTACGAATTTCCTGAAATCCCTAGGATCAAGCAAATTCGTCCCAACTACACGGTCGTTTTCTCTGAAACACCGTACAAATCCCCGTTTCTCCCCGAAACGTATTTATTCACAAAAACCGTTTCTCCCCGAAACAAATATATTCATCAAAGGCGTTTCTCCCCGAAACATATATATTTAACAAATCCATATATTTTCGATGAAAATTTACAATTTATATATCAAAAGGTATGTTTTATTCAAAAACATTATTAAACCCTTTTTAGGCGTGTTCTTCCCCCAAAACATATACAAAACAGTAAAAAGGGGGGGTTTAGTGACACTCGCCTTTGGGTGCATATTTTAAATAGCGTAATCCCACAAATTGATTTCTACATGTCCTATTATACGTAGGAACAATTTTTCAATCAATATAACACAAAATTCCTAAGTTTCTCCGTATCTTAGAATTTTCACATAACTTTGAGATTTTCTCAAAAAGTTATCGTTTTAGATTATGTTGGCATGTTAATATATATATATATATATATATATATATATATATATATATATATATATATATTATCTAAGATTTTGCAACTTGAACGATATTATTGGTGACCATTAGCATGTAAATCCGTTAACACACCCGTTTATACGTAATATATCTACGATTTGTTCATCGTAATATATATACATAAACGTACACATAAACTAAGCATCGTAACTCGCGAAATCTCGTAAACTTATTTATTTTATCATTTTTAAAGAATGTATACATAAAATACTTATATGTATCAATTTTCATGCTCGACAAACAAGTTACACATTTAACGCGATTTTACCGATTCTACCGCTTTAAGCGTAAAAGCGTACATGCATAGTCTAAACTCCCGCTATCATGTCAACACTTAGCATATAATCATATACACATATCTAAATCACATAACACATTTTAACACATAAGGTTCACCCATAAATAACCCATGCTAGTGTACATTGTAGAACGCATATTTTAGTGATTCGGTAACTTTTTTGGGCATCAGAAGTCACGTATGACTAACCAAACACCAAGTAAACTTAAAATTAGTTAAAATACTTATATTTAAACTAAAAATATCAGTTTACTTACTGATTTAAAACAGTTTTATAAAAATCCTTTGAAAAGCCGATTTTTAACCGTTTTACCGCATAGTTTTGCGTTAACGTTACTATAACCATCCCAACTCGAAATGACTTATATTTTAACACAATACATGTTATTTACTGATTAAAATGATGATTATAATCAGATTAGTGCAGTTTTTGTGTAAGTCACATAAATCATGCGATTTCACGTATTTTACAACCCATAAAGCACCAAGTACAACATGCAAAGCTAGTAAACTTTATGACAAAGTTTTGTATCATTTTAACACTTCAAATATTCATATTTTTAGTGTTTAGATTCTGATTAAAATCTATTTTTATCAAATCATGTTCTAATCATCATTTCATGATCATTTTTCATCATGCATGTCCAAGTATGTGCATCTAATGCACTCATTTCATATCATCATCATGCTACATGATCTTAAATGCATCAAAGAACATATATATTTCATGTCCATATAGACCACAACATGTTCATCACATTATCATCTAATCATGTTTACATAAATGCAAACATTCTTACATTTACAAACATGTAGCAAAAATTTACATGTATGCATACATACATATATATACACGACATATACACATATATATATGAACTTCCAAAAGTTCACTTTTTGTGTCATGTTTTCAAATCACAAGAACCTTCTTTTATGACATCTTTTTGATTCATGCATGTAACAATCTTTCAAGAATCATGTTAAACAAGAATCATTCAACAAAATCAAAACACAACTATATACACACCCTCACACACCCTACGACCATACATACATAAACAAACACTTCATTTTTACTTTGTTTAAAATCTCATTCTTTATTAGTTTCAAGTTTTTGAATAATTCCAAGTTCAAGAGAACCTTCCAACATCACTATCATCACCAAGAATCAAGAACATGATTTTGAAAATAAGTTTATACCTTTCAAGATTTTGGTGGGTTTTGACAAGATTTTTGATGTTTGGGGCTTGTTTCTCCTTGAAAACCCCTTTGGATCTTCAAAACACCTTGAAACCTTCTTGGAATGGACTTAGATCTTCAAGAACAAGATTGAAAAATAAGGATGGAGGTTGCAAGAGGGGTGTTCAGCTGAGTTGTAGTGAGAGAGAAAGAGAATGAGTTTTTGAAATCCTTTCTTGGATTATGGAAGATATGAGAAAGATTTGTATAGTATTAATCATCACATTGTTTTTCCAAGACCACTAAATGTAGGAGAGAGAAGGAGTCTTGTCTCCCCTAGCCGCCACCTCTCACATTACACACATATCCATCATATTTTCGTATATATATACACATATGTATGTAATCTTGGCCAAAAACTGGTATTTTACTAAATACCGGGTATTTTATCTAGCGTTTTAATCCCGTTTAGTGCGTTTTAAAATATTTTCATCATTCTATAAAAATAATCTCACTAAAATATTACTGAAATAATTACCAGTTGCCTTGACTGCCTGTTTTGCCAGTATTTTGTCAGATACGCGCAGTATCGCGCGGTACACGCTCAAACTCGAAAAACCGAGTTTCTTAGCGTTTTAATTTATTTTTCCTTCCGGGCATGATTAAAATTACCATTCTAATCATAACAAACTATTTTTAGGATTTTAACATCGATCGGGTGGTCACCGACGTTCGTTTCGCATTTTGTTCGTTATGCGATAAGCGTTTATCTTATTGTTGCCAACATAATTTTTATCAAAGTTTGATTTTACCAACACAATAAATATCACATATAAATATCAATATCAGTCAAATACAACCTTTTTATTTATTCATGACATGTGTTACATTTGTACGGTATAACCTAAATAGCAGGGTGTCACAGTCTCCCCCTGTTTAGGAAATTTCATCCCCGAAATTCTTCTCTACAGGTATTATTTTTGCACTAGGTGGGAAGAGATGAGGATATTTTTGTTGCATCTGGTCCTGTCGTTCCCAGGTGAACTCGGGCCACGTTTAGAATCCCAGCGAACCTTGACCAACTTAATCCTACTCCTCCTAAGTTTCTGAATTTTCTAATCCAGAACTTCTACTGGTTCTTCGATAAATCTCAATTTATCGTCCACTCGAACCTCACCAAGGGGTATAATCAGTGTCTCATCATACAGAGACTTCTTCAAATTGGAGACATGAAACACGTCATGAACTCCACTCAACTCCTGTGGCAGCTTAAGCCTATACGCGACTGATCCAACTCGAGATGCGATTTCAAAATGACCTATATAACGCGGGCTCAGCTTTCCCCTTTTTTCCAAACCTCACAACGCCTTTCCAAGGCGATACCTTCAACATAACCCGATCACCAACCTGAAACTCCAACGGTGTGACAACCCTCACTAAACCAGGTATCCGTACGACTTAATTAATAATTAATTACTGCTTAATTACTGCGCTTGTTTGAAATTACTGATGAACTGCTACTTGATTTCTGATACATGTACTTACTTGCATCATACTTTACTTACCGTCACTACATTATTTACATGCTGAACCTTAGTGACAAACTTGATGCACAAAAGCACAGTAGCACTATAAACGGATAACCTATTGAACATGCTGATAAAGCCAGCATCAGGCAGACACTGCCTCTAAGGCCTGTATGAGCCAGAAATATTTTACTACACTAGTGGTGAGTGTAGGGATACAAGGGTTGTGGAACTGCGTCTCTAGGAATAAGTTACAATGACTGGATGTGCCTAAAACGTGCTCTAAGCACAAAAACTCAGCACTTTAATAAACAATCCAGCTTTTAGCTAACTAATAAAGTGCCAAAACATGAGAAAAATGTTACTAGACACTTTCCAAGGTGTCAGGAATAAGTTGTGTCACTAAAAATAATTATAACGACACTTTAAAGCTTTGTTTAACGCTTTAACGGATTACTATCCAACCGAACAACCGAACTATACCCGGAACATGAAAATATTGTTAACAACATTACTTATCTTTTTCTGAGCCAGTTAGGGTCCCTGATACCCTAACACCAGCTTTAACGCATAACACACTAATAACCGAGTTAACCTCCACACTTAACTAACTAAGGCTTAACTATTTAGTTGGATTTGAACCAAGACCCCCCCCCCCCTCAACCAAACCGTCCCCAAGAGGGGACACCCCTTGTCCTTGCAAGATTATAATAATCTTGGTTGTCTTATATCTAATAGACACAAAATCTCTTGGTTAATGACCATGGAAATTATCTATAAGTTCAAAGCTTAGCACATTATACTCATTTCATCACAAACTCAACAACTCAAGCTCTCTCTCCCTCTCTACTACTCACGGCCGAACACCCCTCTACATCCATCAATTTTTCGAGTTTTGATCCTCACATTTCAAGATCATTCAAGTCTTAAGGATCACCTACAAGGAAGCTTGGTGCATTCGGAACGCGAAGGACCTCACTCTATTGCTTTTATCCTCTCATTTTGAGCATGGATTCTTCCCTAGCCTCGAGCTAGTAGTAAGTTGCTATAATCACCCTCTCGGACTATTTTGAAGTGGTTAATATGATATGTAACGGTTAAAAGTCGCAAACATACAAGATGAAGCATAAAAGTCTACTAAAAACACTAAAAGTGATGGTTAAAAGCTCATATGTTGTGTAAAACTTGTAGTAATCGATTTATGTGATTATTTGGACCCGATCTATGTTGTGGTAGCTCGGATCGTCATTTAACCCGGGTTGGTCATGATCATGGATCATGACATAAGGTTGTTTTGGAAGTAACAAGGGTTAAAGGACGAAACTCTACCACACACAAATCATGAACTTGTGTAAATGCGACTTTGCTTGTGAAATAGTGTTTAAAACTAGTAGATCTACGTATCTACAAGCGGTATTTTCAAAGAACCAAGTATCAAAGAAGTCATGTTTTCTAAAGACGGATCTTACACTAACCCGAATGATTTTTAGAATACACAAGTGTGTAAACACTTGTGTAGCACACACTTTCGACAAAATAACTATTTTTGAGAAAGATGACGAGAAGTTGTAAAGATGGAATTTCTTTAAAAACGAGGTTTTCATGAAACCGGAATGATTTATATAAAGATCCACTAAAAGTAATGGGATTTACTTCATAGTTTTGAAAAACTACAAGTTCATGAGATTCTTGCGAATTACATGTTTATTAACTAGTTTGATGCGTTGAATATTGTTTTGGTTAAATAAGAAAAATGGTTGATTTGATTTATAAAAGAAAATGATACGCTTGAAAGCGTGGCCACCTCCGGTTACAGAGGAAACTCTGGCGAAATTTTTCCAAAAGCCTAACACTTAGAAAGATTTTCACTATAAGTGTTAGAAATACTTTTTGACATGTTTTCAAAATATAAGTTTTGCCACGACTATATTTACAAAACATCGGAGGTGGGATTTTCACAAAATAAAACTTGGTAAATATATATTTAGTATATATTTTTCTTAACGACACTTGTCATGTGTTTATGATTATTTTGTGAAAATACTAGTATTATTTTTAGGGTAAAAATAATATTATCAAATGTTAACGAATCCAAAATAATACGAACGTCTCTACGATAAATACATAAGTTACACCGGTAATTATTATTACCACTCGATCGTTAAAACGTAACTTACGCAATTTAAAGAAATATTTATGAACGCGTAATTTTGACAAAGTATTATTTTGGGAAAATCATATGAGTTAAAATATAATATTTTTGAGGAAAATAATTATATTTTGGAGTTAGGAATAAATACATATTAAGTGAGACTTAATAATATATTTCGAAATTATACGAACACACATGTATTAAATCCCCCATCCTTGGGAAGGAAAATGATTACCAAGTATACAGAATGTAAACACGAAATAGTTGTCTAACTATTTCCCGAAAACTAAAACCTTAAAGCTAAGGCACGGTCGTCCGTCTAATAGAGTTAGTACGTGTAGGTCGTCACACAGCTGCTTGATTTGGAGGTATACTTGGTAGAGACGCACCACTGTGAGTTCATGTCCCCCTTTTCTCTTAACTGTTTTCAGTTTTCTAAACTGCGGGGGTGAAATACATGTTACTATGATTACGAATATTTCTTACATGGTATGGTTAGCGTAAGGAGGGTTATTATTTAGATCATGTGAGTGGGTAGGCGGAAACTGGAGGCCATTAATCCTCATTGTAGGACCGAGGGACGTAAGCGGTAGATCTATCTGGGTGTAGCGAGCCCAACCCCAGGCCCAGCGTAACGGACCTCGGGGTGACTTTGTACCCATCGCTAAATCTGCTAGGTTTGAGTCTTCCTACTTGCACTTCACACATATCAATGGCCTTGCAAACCATTGGTGATCTCTTTTTCCTTATTTGCTACATACCAGGATTTTTATACATACAAAGGTTTATTTACTCACTTACACATGAACTCGCTCAACATTATTGTTGATTTTTCAACTTACATGTATTTCAGGGAATTAAAAGGATCTGGCGCAGTATGTCACGTTTTACCGCTGCACTAGTTACGAGATCATCTGGGTTTAGAGAATGTGGCTCTTTCCTGGACAAGTCACAGTCCTTAAACTATCATTATGTTATGTTAACGTTTGTGTTTGTTGAACAATGCTTATGTCGTTAGGAAGTGCTTCCGTTAAGACAAGGTTATTGTATTTTGGTTTTTAAAACTTAATCGAATGGATGATCTTGCATGGTTTTATTTCATATAGCTTTGTTATGGTTAAGCTATGGTATTAAGAAGTCACACCAAATTAACCACGCTTCCGCAAAGCCAGGGTGTGACAGCTTGGTATCAGAGCTCTGATCATAGCGAACTAGGATTCCTTCTCGAGTCTAGACTATGATCACTAGGGCTCTCACGAAAACATTTTTACTGCATACCACTTAAGTCCAGATCTAAAACGTTTTTACAAACAAATGTTGAGCACATTTTCTTTGTTATTTATAGGCTCAGTCTTGGAGGCTGAGGCTCGGTCTTGGAGGCCGAGGCCCGATCTAAGAGATCGAGGAAGATGGCTAGTGAGACTAGGAAGAGCAGTCTAAGAGGCTGGGAGAATTTGGCTAGTGAGACTAGGAGTATCAGTCTAGGAGACTGGGAGGCTAGTGGGACTAGGAGAATTATTTGATTTCTTACTTGGTGACTAATGTGCTTATCTGACTATATGATTAATTATTTGCGCATATGTGTGTTTGTATTACAAAACGTCATGCCTTCATCAGATACTGGAGAGTCGGACACTACAGGTCCCATGGCCATAGTATCAGGCGACATAGCTTCATCAGAGCACGAGGTGTACATTTCCGATACCACCAGCACAGACGATGACGACTTTCAGCCCTTTGCGCTGCCTGATGTCGTAGCAGAGCTCGCTGATGGCCCTTTGGCCGGGGACCTACGACTTGTAGAGATCCCTGCCCCCATACCACTTGCTTCGTATCCTGCTTACGATCTGCTTCTCGACGCCGACGATGATGGCGACGTCGATCTGTTTGACGACGAGCCCTTAGAGGATGAGGTTCAGGGCGAGGCCCTTCTTGCTGCTGGAGATCTTTTGTTGATCGCAGATGCTCCCGCTGAGGAGTCACCTGCTCATTCACCTGTCCCAAACTCATTTGAGTCTGTGGCGTCCGCATCTTCGCATATACAGGGAGTGCAGCACCACTCACACGACGCCGACCCTGATATGGCATCATCAGCTGCACCGGTTCCCGCACACAGCTTTGAGTTTGATCACGATATTGAGGTTGATCCTGTTTTTCCACCTGGTTTTGATCCAGACCATGACTTTGAGTTCATACACTTAGACCAGCCCTTGGAGGATCCTGTAACCCCTGTGTTTGTTGATCCAGCTGATCTTGAGATGGAGTTTTTGATCCGGAGCCAGCCGTGGCCCCTGAGCCAGGTGTTGCTCCTGACCCCGCATTGGAGCATGACCCTGTTCATGCCGATGCACCTGCTGTTGCTCCTTGATTGATCATCTGCTTGGACGAGAGAAAATTTGGGGTAACTGTGCAAGACAATTTATTATTACGGGGGCCCACATAATAACGAATTTTAGTGCACAGAAATCCTGGTGGACTCTGCGGGTCAAGCTAATGAAAACCAATGTAGCAGGAAATATCTAAAACACGAATGACCAAGGCGAGGCGATGTAGCCTCGAGTTCATTCTATTACAAGCAACAAGCCAAATTGGCAAGCCTATGTGAAGGCTCAGAAATTTATTTCCCCACTCATACATTGAGTATATTTGCGTGTGAAATTGGGTGATTACATGATGGCTTATGTTGCTATATATCTCATAGACAATTGAAACGTTGTCTAACCCGCTTCACACCACTTCGACAAAATAGAATGTCACCCAGACGTGACACAAACACCAGTACGTTGCCAAGGACAGAAGCCGAGCTGCAAGAACGCATCTCACAGGTAAATGCACGACATGAAGCCCTCCGCTCTAAGCACAACGATGGCATTACTGGAAATAACCCTCCAACTGGCTGCACCTATAAACAGTTCCTGAACTGCAAGCCTTTGAACTTTGACGGAATAGGAGGCGCCGTTGCATTTGTTCGTTGGTCCGAAAAGATTGACTCCATCCTAAGAATGAGTAGCTGTTCGCCCCAACGGAGTGTTACCTATATCTCAGGGTTATTTCTAGATGGCACACTCTCATGGTGGAACCTCCAGGTTCAGACCCTTGGTACAGATGTTGCTTATGCACTGAGCCGGGACGAGCTCAAGGAAATGATTGAGAAGAAATGCTGTTCTAGGACTGGAATTCAAGAGCTTGAGGTGGAGTTCTGGAACTTGAAAATGGACGAACCAAAGATACCTAAATACGTCCAGTGATCTCACGACTTGTCTAGGGTCATCCCCTACTAAGTCATTGATGTTGTATGATACAGTTGTGTACTTGTAAACTTTACATTGTGGTCTCGATTTATGGCAATGCAATCGCAGTATTCTCATCACTTGTGATGTTTGATCTACTGTTTATGTTCTATGACATGAGATGTCATGTGGGTGATTTATTTATAGCATGAGATGTTATGTGTTGATATTGTTGAATACATACGTACATTTTACTTGCTATGACCTAACCTACGTGAAACATCTTTTAGAAGATGCCACCAAGACGCGAAATGCGCATGCCCACCTCAGAGGCGGAACTTCAAGAGATAATTGCTGCAGCTATAGCACAGCACGAGGCCCTACGCTCCGAACCTAGCAGAGGTACCTCCGAAAATAACGGTTGTTCCTACTGGCACTTCCTCAACTACAAGCCTCCGAAGTTCGACGGCACTGGAGGTTCCATAGCTTTTGTGAAATGGATTGAGTATGGATTCCATCCTTCGGATGAGTGGTTGTACGCCAGAACAACAAGTCCCATACGTTTCCGAGTTGTTTCAAGATGGAGCTCGATTATGGTGGAATCTTCAGGTTCGAATAATGGGCCTAACTACAGCATACGCATTAACTTGGGATGAGTTGAAAGGAATAATGCGTAAGAAGTATTGCACCCAAACAGAAACCCAGAGGTTGGAAGGTGAATTCCAGAGCCTGATGATGGAAGGTCCAAAAATGTTGGAATACATGCAAAGACTTCATGATTTGGCACGAGTTGTTCCATACTTAGCGGAACCAGAAATGAGGAAATTGGGACAGTTCATTTGGGAACTGGCACCACAAGTCCTGAGCTTAATGACAGCATCTACGCCACTGACAACTATGGCTGCAAGTAAGATGGGCTTGGCACTCGTTACGGAAGCAGTTAGACTAGAAAAACTTGCAAACCCTGACAAGGAGACTCAGGTAGAGTCATCCGGAAAGAACAAGAGGAAGCTCACCGAAGATACCCGAATGAATAATGATGAACAAAGATCTATTCGAGGTTGTTTTGACTACGGGGACAAAGGGCATTTCAAGAAAGATTGCCCTAACAACAAACAGGCCAATGATAAGATTTACTTAGAAACTAAACCAAGACGTGCTGGGTGCAAGTATCACCACGATTGTGGATGTCAGAAGCCTAGGTGCGAGAGGAAAGGACACAACAAGGATGGTTGTGGGATGAAGAGTCCCAGACAAGGAGAAAACAGTAACAACGCTCAAGGTGGAAATGGGAAAGGAAATGGCCGAGTGCCAGGATGTTTCCATTGTGGGGATGTTGGACATCTTAAGAGGGAATGCCCGAAGTTGAAACAAGACCGTGAAAGGACGTCTAACATCGGAGCTTGTGAAGCACGCCAGGAACCAGGCGTGACTACTGGTACGTTCTCTATCAACCAAAACTTTTGCATCTATTTTGTTTATTACTGGTGCCGATTATAGCTTTGTATCGTGAGAATTTAAGTATATGCTTGGATTAGCCGCTAGTAAATTAGATATTCCTTACTCAATTGAATTGGCTAATGGAAAGTTAGTAGAAGCTAATGAAGTGATCAGAAGCTGTGTGATCGAATTGGGAGAGCGTGAGTTTGCTCTGGATCTACTACCAGTCCAGTTGGGAAGCTTCGACGTGGTGGTAGGAATGGATTGGTTATCAGGCAACAAGGCTGAGATAGTTTGTCACGAAAAGGTTGTTCGTATCCCAACCGAAGAGGGTGAAACAATTGTGGTTCACGGGGAGAAGCGTGATACGCCGTTAAGAATTATCAGTTTCCTGAAAGCGTGAAAGTGTTTGCAGAAAGGATGTGCTGCCTTCCTGGCACACATTGTAGACAAGAAAGCTGCAGAACCGAAGATCGAAGACATCCCTGTCGTGAGGGAATATCCAGAAGTCTTCCCAGAGGACTTGCCTGGACTGCCACCTCAGAGGCAAGTAGAGTTCCGCATTGACTTAGTTCCAGGCGCCGCGCCTGTGGCTAAGGCACCTTATAGACTTGCCCCGTCTGAGATGCAAGAATTGTCGACACAACTTCAAGAGTTGTTAGACAAGGGATTTATCCGACCAAGCTTCTCGCCTTGGGGAGCTCCAGTCCTGTTTGTCAAGAAGAATGACGTTAGTTTTCGTATGTGCATCGACTACCGGGAACTGAACAAGCTGACGATCAAGAATAGATACCCTCTGCCAAGGATTGATGATCTGTTTGATCAACTACAAGGTTCAAGCTTTTACTCAAAGATCGATCTTCGATCTGGATACCATCAGTTAAGGATACAAGAGGAAAGTATCCCGAAGACAGCCTTCAGAACTCGTTATGGACACTACGAGTTCCTTGTTATGCTGTTTGGTTTGACAAACGCACCGGCAGTCTTTATGGGCTTGATGAATAGAGTTTGCAAGCCGTACTTGGACAAGTTCGTGATTGTGTTTATCGACGACATCTTGATTTATTCAAGAACAAAGGCTGAGCACGAACAGCATTTAAGGGCTATTTTGGAGTTGCTGAAGAAGGAACAGTTGTATGCCAAGTTCTCTAAGTGCGAGTTTTGGCTACGTGAAGTGCAATTTCTTGGACATGTGGTAAATGGAGATGGAATCCATGTGGATCCAACCAAGATCGAAGCGATCAAGAATTGGGAAACGCCAAAGACGCCAACCGAGATTCGACAATTCTTGGGTTTGGCTGGCTACTATCGAAGATTCATTGAGGATTTTTCAAAAATCGCTCAACCATTGACGCTCCTCACGCAGAAAGATAAGAAGTTTGATTGGGGAATCAAACAAGAAGAAGCGTTCCAGATATTGAAGGATAAGCTCTGCAATGCGCCAATCTTAGCACTACCGGAAGGTACAGATGATTTTGTGGTATACTGTGATGCCTCACGTCAAGGATTGGGTTGTGTGTTGATGCAACACCAAAAGGTTATTGCTTACGCATCACGCCAATTGAAAGTGCACGAAAAGAACTATACCACACATGATTTGGAACTTAGCGCAGTGGTATTTGCATTAAAGATCTGGAGACACTACCTTTATGGTACAAAGTGTACAATTTTCACAGATCACAAGAGCCTACAACACATATTCAACCAGAAAGAGCTGAATATGAGGCAAAGACGTTGGGTTGAGTTGCTGAACGATTACGACTGCGAGATAAAGTATCATCCAGGGAAGGCGAATGTGGTCGCCGATGCCCTAAGTCGAAAGGAGAGGATCAAGCCGATAAGGGTTAGGGCCTTAGAAATGATTATCCGAACCGATCTTTCCTTGCGCATTCGTGCCGCGCAAAAAGAAGCTCTCAAGGAAGGAAACCTTGAAGAGGAATATCTCCGTGGGATGGAGAAGCTACTGGTACCAAACGAGGAAGGAACGTTATGTTTTGAGAAAAGGATTTGGGTTCCTTGGTTTGGAGGTTTAAGGAAGGTTATTTTCGATGAAGCTCACAAGTCGCGGTACTCTATCCACCCAGGAGCGGATAAGATGTACTAGGATCTCAAAGATTATTATTGGTGGCCTAGGATGAAAGGCGATGTTGCTGTTTATGTGAGCAAGTGTCTAACGTGTGCTAAGGTGAAAGCGGAATACCAGAAGCCTTCAGGACTTCTGCAACAACCTGAGATTCCCAAGTGGAAACGGGAACAAATCTCAATGGATTTTATTACAAAGTTGCCAAGAACGTCAAGAGGCCATGACACTATTTGGGTAATAGTGGATCGATTAACAAAGTCAGCACACTTCTTACCTATCAGAGAGAAGGATAATACGAGCAAATTGGCTGAAATTTACATGAGAGAGATCGTCGCACGTCATGGAGTGCCTCTCTCGATCATCTCTGATAGAGACGGAAGGTTTGTGTCAAGGATATGGCAATCCTTCCAAGAAGCTTTTGGCTCGCAATTGAATATGAGCACCGCATTTCACCCACAGACCGACGGGCAAAGCGAGCGGACGATACAGACTTTGGAGGACATGCTGAGAGCGTGTGTTATGGATTTGGGCGGTAGCTGGGATAAGCATTTGCCTTTGGTCAAATTTTCATACAACAACAGCTGCCACACCAGTATTAGTGCCGCGCCATTCGAAGCTCTTTACGGACGCAAGTGTCGATCACCCCTATGTTGGGCTGACGCAGGTGATAGACAGCTTGTTGGTCCCGAAATCGTCCAAGAGACGACAGACAAGATTGCGCAGATTCGAAAACGCATCGAAGCAGCTCACCACAGACAGAAAGCCTATGCAGATCCAAACCGGAAACATTTGGAATTCCAAGTTGGAGATGTGGTTTATTGAAAGTTTCACCCTGGAAGGGTGTGGCACGCTTCGGAAAGCGTGGAAAGTTAAATCCGCGCTACATTGGTCCTTTCAGAGTTTTGGAAAGAATAGGACTAGTAGCATACAAGCTGGACTTACCTGCTGAACTCCATTCTGTTCACGATACATTTCATGTATCCAACCTGAAGAAAAGTCCAACCCAAGATACCATTGCCATTCCCATCGACGAGATTCATGTTGACGACACGCTCCATTTCGTTGAAGAACCGGTTGAGGTTACGGATTGGAAAGTAAACAAGACCCGCCGGAGCAGTGTCAAGCTCGTCAAAGTTCGTTGGAATGCCAGACATGGTCCTGAATACACCTGGGAGCGTGAGGACCGGATGAAAGAAAAATACCCCCACCTATTTCCTAAGAACCCTGCATCTACAAGCAGAACTTAAAATTTCGGGACGAAATTTTTCTAACGAGTGGAGAATGTGACAACCCTCACTAAACCAGGTATCCGTACGACTTAATTAATAATTAATTACTGCTTAATTACTGCGCTTGTTTGAAATTACTGATGAACTGCTACTTGATTTCTGATACATGTACTTACTTGCATCATACTTTACTTACCGTCACTACATTATTTACATGCTGAACCTTAGTGACAAACTTGATGCACAAAAGCACAGTAGCACTATAAACGGATAACCTATTGAACATGCTGATAAAGCCAGCATCAGGCAGACACTGCCTCTAAGGCCTGTATGAGCCAGAAATATTTTACTACACTAGTGGTGAGTGTAGGGATACAAGGGTTGTGGAACTGCGTCTCTAGGAATAAGTTACAATGACTGGATGTGCCTAAAACGTGCTCTAAGCACAAAAACTCAGCACTTTAATAAACAATCCAGCTTTTAGCTAACTAATAAAGTGCCAAAACATGAGAAAAATGTTACTAGACACTTTCCAAGGTGTCAGGAATAAGTTGTGTCACTAAAAATAATTATAACGACACTTTAAAGCTTTGTTTAACGCTTTAACGGATTACTATCCAACCGAACAACCGAACTATTCCTGGAACATGAAAATATTGTTAACAACATTACTTATCTTTTTCTGAGCCAGTTAGGGTCCCTGATACCCTAACACCCGCTTTAACGCATAACACACTAATAACCGAGTTAACCTCCACACTTAACTAACTAAGGCTTAACTATTTAGTTGGATTTGAACCAAGACCCCCCCCCCCCCCCCCCTCAACCAAACCGTCCCCAAGAGGGGACACCCCTTGTCCTTGCAAGATTATAATAATCTTGGTTGTCTTATATCTAATAGACACAAAATCGCTTGGTTAATGACCATGGAAATTATCTATAAGTTCAAAGCTTAGCACATTATACTCATTTCATCACAAACTCAACAACTCAAGCTCTCTCTCCCTCTCTACTACTCACGGCCGAACACCCCTCTACATCCATCAATTTTTCGAGTTTTGATCCTCACATTTCAAGATCATTCAAGTGTTAAGGATCACCTACAAGGAAGCTTGGTGCATTCGGAACGCGAAGGACCTCACTCTATTGCTTTTATCCTCTCATTTTGCGCATGGATTCTTCCCTAGCCTCGAGCTAGTAGTAAGTTGCTATAATCACCCTCTCGGACTATTTTGAAGTGGTTAATATGATATGTAACGGTTAAAAGTCGCAAACATACAAGATGAAGCATAAAAGTCTACTAAAAACACTAAAAGTGATGGTTAAAAGCTCATATGTTGTGTAAAACTTGTAGTAATCGATTTATGTGATTATTTAGACCCGATCTATGTTGTGGTAGCTCGGATCGTCATTTAACCCGGGTTGGTCATGATCATGGATCATGACATAAGGTTGTTTTGGAAGTAACAAGGGTTAAAGGACGAAACTCTACCACACACAAATCATGAACTTGTGTAAAAGCGACTTTGCTTGTGAAATAGTGTTTAAAACTAGTAGATCTACGTATCTAAAAGCGGTATTTTCAAAGAACCAAGTATCAAAGAAATCATGTTTTCTAAAGACGGATCTTACACTAACCCGAATGATTTTTAGAACACACACAAGTGTGTAAACACTTGTGTAGCACACACTATCGACAAAATAACTATTTTTGAGAAAGATGACGAGAAGTTGTAAAGATGGAATTTCTTTAAAAACGAGGTTTTCATGAAACCGGAATGATTTATATAAAGATCCACTAAAAGTAATGGGATTTACTTCATAGTTTTGAAAAACTACAAGTTCATGAGATTCTTGCGAATTACATGTTTATTAACTAGTTTGATGCGTTGAATATTGTTTTGGTTAAATAAGAAAAATGGTTGATTTGATTTATAAAAGAAAATGATACGCTTGAAAGCGTGGCCACCTCCAGTTACAGTGGAAACTCTGGCGAAATTTTTCCAAAAGCCTAACACTTAGAAAGATTTTCACTATAAGTGTTAGAAATACTTTTCGACATGTTTTCAAAATATAAGTTTCGCCACGACTATATTTACAAAACATCGGAGGTGGGATTTTCACAAAATAAAACTTGGTAAATATATATTTAGTATATATTTTTCTTAACGACACTTGTCATGTGTTTATGATTATTTTGTGAAAATACTAGTATTATTTTTAGGTAAAAATAATATTATCAAATGTTAACGAATCCAAAATAATACGAACGTCTCTACGATAAATACATAAGTTACACCGGTAATTATTATTACCACTCGATCGTTAAAACGTAACTTACGCAATTTAAAACGCGTAATTTTGACAAAGTATTATTTTGGGAAAATCATATGAGTTAAAATATAATATTTTTGAGGAAAATAATTATATTTTGGAGTTAGGAATAAATACATATTAAGTGAGACTTAATAATATATTTCGAAATTATACGAACACACATGTATTAAATCCCCCATCCTTGGGAAGGAAAATGATTACCAAGTATACAGAATGTAAACACGAAATAGTTGTCTAACTATTTCCCGAAAACTAAAACCTTAAAGCTAAGGCAAGGCCGTCCGTCTAATAGAGTTAGTACGTGTAGGTCGTCACACAGCTGCTTGATTTGGAGGTATACTTGGTAGAGACGCACCACTGTGAGTTCATGTCCCCCTTTTCTCTTAACTGTTTATAGTTTTCTAAACTGCGGGGGTGAAATACATGTTACTATGATTACGAATATTTCTTACATGGTATGGTTAGCGTAAGGAGGGTTATTATTTAGATCATGTGAGTGGGTAGGCGGAAACTGGAGGCCATTAATCCTCATTGTAGGACCGAGGGACGTAAGCGGTAGATCTATCTGGGTGTAGCGAGCCCAACCCCAGGCCCAGCGTAACGGACCTCGGGGTGACTTTGTACCCATCGCTAAATCTGCTAGGTTTGAGTCTTCCTACTTGCACTTCACACATATCAATGGCCTTGCAAACCATTGGTGATCTCTTTTTCCTTATTTGCTACATACCAGGATTTTTATACATACAAAGGTTTATTTACTCACTTACACATGAACTCGCTCAACATTATTGTTGATTTTTCAACTTACATGTATTTCAGGGAATTAAAAGGATCGGGCGCGGTATGTCACGTTTTCCCGCTGCACTAGTTACGAGATCATCTGGGTTTAGGGAATGTGGCTCTTTCCTGGAGAAGTCACAGTCCTTAAACTATCATTATGTTATGTTGACGTTTGTGTTTGTTGAACAATGTTTATGTCGTTAGGAAGTGTTTTCGTTAAGACAATGTTATTGTATTTTGGTTTTTAAAACTTAATCGAATGGATGATCTTGCATGGTTTTATTTCATATAGCTTTGTTATGGTTATGCTATGGTATTAAGAAGTCACACCAAATTAACCACGCTTCCGCAAAGCCAGGGTGTGACAAACGGTTTCCTCCGGTTATCCGCATAACTCTTCTGTCGATTTACGGCAGCTTTCAACCTTCCCTTGATCTGGACAACCTTGTCGGTGGTTTCCTGGATAAGCTCGGGTCCGGTCAATTGCTTCTCGCCGACTTCAGCCCAACAAAGTGATGATCGACACTTTTTTCCATACAAGGCTTCAAACGGAGCGGCCTTGATACTAGCGTGGTAACTATTGTTGTAAGAAAACCCTGCCAAAGGTAAATAAGTATCCCAACTTCCACCGAAATCGATCGCACATGCTCTCAACATATCCTCTAATGTCTGAATGGTTCTCTCACTCTGACCATTCGTTTGAGGATGATATGCAGTACTCATGTCCATACGAGAACCCAACGACTCTTATAGAGATCGCCAAAATCTGGGGTCAAACCGTCCGTCTCTATTTGAGATAATTGACACTAGTACTCCATGACGGGCTACAATCTCGTTAAGATACAACTGCGATATCTTCTCCGTATTGTATGTTTCCTTAAACACTAAGAAATGAGCAGACTTTGTTAATCGATCCACAATTACCCATATCGTGTCATGTCCACACGACGTATGGGGTAACTTGGTGATAAAGTCCATCATAAGATGTTCCCATTTCCACTTAGGAATCTCTGGTTGCTGCAGAAGCCCAGACGGCTTCTGATGTTCAGCCTTAACCTTTGAGCACGTCAGACATTTACTCACATACACCGTAATATCTCTCTTCATATTCGGCCACCAGTATAACTCCTTGATATCCCGATACATCTTGGTAGAACATGGGTGAATGGAATATATGTATTTATGAGCCTCGTTCATAACCAGTTCACGTAGGTTACCTCTAAGCGGAATCTAAATCCGGTTAATGAAGTACATCACTTCATCCGCTTTTTGTATCAGTTCACACTCTAAGCCTCTCAAACCTTCTCTTCTCAGGTTCTCATCCTTTAAAGCTTCTCGTTGCGCATTACGAATTCGATCGGTCAAACTCGTCTGTATGGTCAAACCCAAAGCACGCACACGTAGAGGCTTCTCCCGCTCCTTCCTACTGAGCGCATCCGCAACAACATTTGCTTTACCAGGGTGATATCGAATATTACACTCGTAGTCGTTAAGTAACTCTACCCAACGCCGTTGTCGCATGTTGAGCTCCTTCTGATTAAAGATATGCTGGAGGCTCTTATGGTCTGTGTATATCGTACACTTCATGCCATATAAATAATGTATCTAGATCTTCAAGGCAAACACAACAGCTCCTAACTCCGAATCATGCGTCGTGTAATTCTTCTCGTGCACTTTTAATTGTCTGGATGCATAGGCTATCACTTTTTCCTTCTGCATAAGCACGCATCCAAGGCCCAAACATGACACATCACAATATACAATGAAATCATCATTTCCCTCAGCAAGGGAAAGAATAGATGCACTACACAACTTCTCCTTCAACAGCTGAAAAGCTTCCTCCTTCTTTTCCATCCAATCAAACTTCTTCTCTTTCTGGGTCAATAGCGTCAAAGGTTGCGCTAATCTGGAGAAATTCTCTATGAATCTCCGGTAATACCCAGCAAGTCCTAAGAATTATCGCACCTCTGACGGAGTCTTTGGCACTTCCCAATTCTTGATTGCTTCTATCTTCGACGGATCCACGTGTATACCTCTCTCATTTATGACGTGTCTGAGAAAATGAACCTCTCGAATCCAAAATTCACATTTAGAGAGCTTGGCATACAACTTCTCTTCCTTCAGTAGCTCCAAAATCAAATTCAGATGATACTCATGATCTTCTTTGGTTCGTGAATAGATAAGTATGTCGTCGATTAATACTATCACGAATTTATCAAAATAAGGTTTGCATGCCTTGTTCATGAGATCCATGAACACCGTTGGTGCATTAGTTAAGCCAAGAGGCATGACTAAAAACTCGTAATGGCCATATCGTGTTCGAAAAGCAGTCTTCGGAACGTCTTCATCAGCAACCTTCAACTTATGATATCCTGAACGCAGGTCAATCTTCAAGTAGTAGCTGGATCCCTGTAGCTGGTCAAACAAATCATCAATTATCGGTAAAGGGTACTGATTCTTGAGAGTCAACTTGTTCAGCTCTCTGTAATCAATGCACATCCTGAAGGATCCATCCTTCTTCTTCACAAACAAAACAGGTGCACCCCAAGGCGAAAAGCTTGGTTAAATAAAACCTTTGTCTAGTAGCTCTTGAAGCTGATTCGACAATTCTTTCATCTCTGACGGTGCTAATCTATAAGGAGATTTTGCAATTAGTGTAGCACCGGATACCAGATCAATTCTCAACTCGATCTGTCTCGCAGGGGGCAATCCAGGTAAGTATTCAGGGAAAACTTCTGGATAGTCGCGGACTATAGGAATCTCTTCGATCTTTCTACCATCAGCCTTTGTATCCACTACGTTAACTAAGAACGCAGGATAACCATTTCGCAACATCTTAAGCATCTTTAAAACACTAACAATGCTCGACACTCGACTCGATCGGTCTCTGTGAATAACTATTGCTTCACCACCACCAGGACGAGGTATCCTCACTTGCTTCTCCTAGCAAATAATCTCAGCTTTATTCTTGGATAACCAATCCATCCCCACAACTACATCAAAACTACCCAGCTCCACTGGTAATAAGTCGACACTAAAACTATGATCGTCTAATTGAATACTACAACCACGAACGACTTCACTAGTCTCTATCAATTTACCATTTGCTAGTTCTATCGAGTACTTTTTAATTAGCTTACTTCTTGGAGAACACAGAAATGGTTCAAAGTTTTTTGAAACAAAACTCAAGTTAGCCCCAGTATCAAAGAGTACGAACGCAAAATGGTTATTGATCAAAAACCTACCGGTAACAACAGCAGGATCATCACGTGCCTTTCCAGCGTTTAGCTCGAACGCTCTACCCCTGGCATTTTGACCCTTTGCTTTAGGACAATCCCTCTTGAAATGTCCATGTTCACCGCACTGGAAGCATCCCTCTAGCTTCGCTCCCTCCGAAGTACTTTTAGCATAGCACTCGTGGGTAACATGCCCAGTTCGACCACACCTGGCGCACTTTCTCTGCTAATCCTCGTGAATCTTCTTCTTAGAATTACTCATGCCATCCCTTGCATTATCCCTTCTAGAACTGCTAGAATTTGCTACATACGCTTTCCCCGAACTGCGTTCCCTGTCACGCTTCTCATCGGTCTCCTTCCTCGAGCTCTCGGACTTGCGCTTCCTTGAATCTCCTGATTTAGGCTCAGAATGATCTGACCGTTCAGATTTCACGTCTACATTGCCCTTGCCCGATGACTTCCCGGTTTCCTCCTTCTTGTTAAGGCTACCTTTGCGAGCAGCGTCATCCGCTAACGATTTCGCCAATGTAGTAGCTTCTAGATAGGTAGTGGGTTTCGCTGATGTGACCATGCTGCGAATTCATGGCGATAGCCCCCATATATATCTCTCTATCTTAACATACTCAGGGGTGACCATTTGTGGAATTAACCTTGCCAAATCATTGAACCGAGATGTGTAAGCTCTGACATTCAGACCTTCCATGGTTAAATTCCAGAAGTCGGTCTCGATCTTCTGTATCTCACTACATGGGCAGTATTCCTTTAAGAGCATATCTTTAAGTTCATTCCAGGTTAGACCATAGGCACCATCTTCACCCAAAATTTGAACTCGCGACTTCCACCAGGATAATGCTTCATCAAGAAAAGAACAAGAAGCATACCTAACCCGTTGATCAGCAGCACAACCACTGATTGCCATGACGGATTCCATCTTCTCAATCTATCTGGTGATATCTAAGGGTCCTTTGGCACCAGTAAATGATCATGGGTTACAGCCCTGGAATGTTTTATAAGTACATCCGTGTACGGTTCACAAGGTTAATGAAAATCAGGAATACGTTCTGATTATATCATAACACATGAACTACTAAAACTATCCGATCATTATAATACCTGGAGCGTTTCCAATCTGTGCCCCACTAAAACCATGCCCATGAGCACCACGTCCACATCCCTAGCCATTATTCTGGTTAGCATCGCGCTGTTCCATGGCAGTATTAGCGTGTTGGGCTATGAGTTGTGCCAACTCTTCTGGGGTGGTAGGTAGTCCAGAACCCTGTCTCGCTTTTGGCGGCATTTCGTCGTTTCTATTATTATAGCAATAATAACAACATCAGACGATATCCCAAAAATAATTCAATCATTAAATAATAGTGGACCAAACATTTCGCATGTATAATATCCACATAATAATGAGAAAAATTTTTAAACCAAAATAATCCATCCGATATTCATCATAGAAATTATATAACTTGTTTTTAGTACACAACTAACCACATTTTGGCATGTCTACGTCAACACCCATAACAATATCATATAAAAAATCCTACATAATATCCAAAAATCTGGCATACAAGCCATAAATAGAGTGTATCAAAAAGAAACATACAAAACAACCATAAAAACAACAAACAACTAACGCTTCAAACCCAGAAAATCCAACATCCTCCTAACCAGCTCCTCCAAATCTACTATCCTCCAGTGCATCTGATCCATCGCACTGTCGTCTAGATCCTTCAACTTATCGTACCAGTCCATCTGTCCCTCTAGATCTTTCATCTTACCGTTAGTTGAGTCCAGGTCTCTGTGTAGAGTGGCAAACTGTCGATCGCAATGGCAACATTGGTCAATCCATACTCCTTTCTGTTTCTTAGAAGAAGATGCTGTTTCAGCATGTGACGTCGTTGCGATCTCTCCAACATGCCTAGTCATCTTCCTACGTCGATAATAAACCAAAAGAGGTGTAGTAGGAGCGCGTGACTCGATCAACGGTAAAGATGACTCAGTAGTAACATGTGGAGGGATCTTAGTGATAGGCTCGATCATAGCAGCAGATAGGACGACTGATGGCTCTAACGGTTGAGCCGTGATAATAGTGGCGTCCACCACTGGTGCGATACTGAGAGATCCTCCGATCATAGGGACACCTCTAATTACGTCATTGATAACTGGTACAGTGCCTGACGATTGTCTTCTCTCGTGAATCGAGGGAGGAACATCATCATCGCCTTCTATCCACCCGTTGCTTGTGAAAGCATATCGGGGGTCTACCTGGCTGGCAAAAGCAGCAGGATCAACATGGAATGACGAAACGAATTCGACTATACCAATCATCTATGGAGTCGTGAGGGGTATCTCTGGTAGAATGGATCTGGGTGAAGTCTCAAATTATGGCTCGCTACCTGAGTCATGAATCTCAATGACCTCGTGCTCGTGCGACATCTGTGACATATATAACCGTACAAAGTAAGTGTGTGATCAAATGAAAAATAACACATAAGGCCCAAATAAAAAAATAATCACGTATCCACATAACATGCAATGGTTTTCATACATGATAAAAATTCCATGTTTATTTAAATATTTTGGCTTTGCGAATTTGGACTTAAATCTCAAAATTCTTTGGTTGAAGTCTAGAGTTTTCCCAGAAAACATCTAGTTCGCTAACAACCGTTGGCTCTGATACCAACTTCTGGCACACCCCAAAAACGTCGCAGCGGAATATAAAACGTAGTGGTGACGGAAGTGGGTGCCCATTAATATCTTGCTGAACGATGCATCGTAATGTTGGACAATCGACTTAACTAAAACATAGTTTTTAAACTTAAAGTTTCAAAGTACGACACAACCACAACATAGTTTAGTAGTCTTGATCCTTATGGATCTTATTACATTGGTCCCAAATTCTTTTAAAAGTTTGTCCACAACATTTTCAAACCACACATGCATCAACAACCACAAGATACGCCATAATTCCCGTTGCCGAACTCAAGTACCTGAAGAACATGTTAAAATCAAGTGTCAACACAAAGGAGGGTGAGTTCACATATTCAAATTTGAAATAATTTGACCCAAGGAAAAACTTTCTAATTATGTGTTTATTATAAAAAAAATACATATAATTTCCAAGAAAGTTAATTCGTTTCCTTGTAAAATAACTCAAGGGTCAGCCGTCGCAAGCATTTCCGTAGAACCTTCCGACCATAGACATCTTCCCGAGTTTACATATTAAATTGATAGAATCAAATGTTCGGACTCGTAAGTTAGCAAGACATTACGAACTATATATTTACAACGAAGGTATAATCAATGCTAGACTATAAACAGAATATCAACTCATCGTTTGACTTGACACGGAGCGACCGGTCACGACGGGGTTGTCAACCCGATAGATCTACCAACAATTCCTCGCGTGCAATACTTAAATGATTAAACGACATCACTTGCGCATGGCCCATATCGAGGCCATCTATGATGCCTGCCTCACGTACAATATATATATCCTACTAATATTGATAAATTTAATATATGACGTTGTACGAATTTCCTGAAATCCCTGGGATCAAGCAAATTCGTCCCAACTACATGGTCGTTTTCTCTGAAACACCGTACAAATCCCCATTTCTCCTCGAAACGTATTTATTCACAAAACTCGTTTCTCCCCGAAACATATATATTCATCAAAACCGTTTCTCCCCGAAACATATATATTTAACAAATCCATATATTTTCAATGAAAATTTACAATTTATATATCAAAAGTATGTTTTATTCAAAAACATTATTAAACCCTATTTAGGCGTGTTCTTCCCCCCAAAACATATACAAAACAGTAAAAAGAGGGGGTTTACTAACTCTCACCTTTGGGTGCGTATTTTAAATAGCGCAATCCTACAAATTGATTTCTACACGTTCTATTATACGTAGGAACGATTTATCAATCAATATATCACAAAATTTCTAAGTTTCTCCGTATCTTAGAATTTTCACATAAATTTGAGATTTTCTCAAAAAGTTATCGTTTTAATATATATATATATATATATATATATATATGTGTATATACTATATTAATAAGCGTATCCAAAGGACTTCTTAAGGTCATATAAATTCCCTTAAAACACCCCTACAGCATGTTGTACAACCCTCTAAAGCACAATATAATTTACAATCCCAATTATGCCATTCACTCAAAAAAAAACACACGGGGTACAACATCAGATGCATAATGTACTACTCATTAAAAAAACACGGTATCACTATCTCATTAGGGTTTCTGCATAGTATCATTCACATCCGCCCCCATTCTTCTCTCTCTCTCTCACCAGACGGCGGTGTATGCATACGCCCCATGGCAACGGATTTCACCAGCGATTTCACTAGATCGACGGATTTCACTTCTCAGGTACCGTCTTTTTAACCTTATTGGCATTTTTTGTTTGTTATTTGACTTAGATCTGTAAATTTCACTAGATCAACGGATTTCACCGGCGATTTCACAAGATCGACGGATTTCACCGACGATTTCACTTCTCAGGTACCGTCTTTTTACCTTATCGGCATGTTTTGTTTGTTATTTGACTTAGATTAGATCAGTGAAATTTTAGGGTTTCTTTCTCCGGCGATTCCGACATCAGATCTACTGGGTTCAACTTCTCGGTTTGTTGTTTCTACTGGATCTGTGAAATAGATTCAGATCTGTTACTTTTTTCTAGCAGATATGTTATAATACTTGGTTTTGTTTGCAGGAACATTGCTTACTGCAAGTGCACATGTCATGGCTGTGGTGATAGGGTCCTGAGTGTTGTCCTTCTTAGCTTGGTGTTTGGCTCAGTTAGGTTGGATCCTTGGAGTTCTTTTACTTGCAGCCTTTGCTGTCACCTGGTACACCTCCATTTTGCTTTTGGACTGCTACAGGTCTCCTGATCCGGTTACTGGCACCCGAAACTATAACTACATGCAAGCTGTTAAAGTTAATCTTGGTAAGTTTATGCTAATCAAAATATAGCTTTGAAAGGTTGATTATAATAATTCATTGATCATGTTGTGGCAACAGGAGGGTTTAAGTACAAACTATGTGGAATATCTCAATATGTGACTCAAGTTGGTACGACCATCGGGTACACCATTACTTCGGCGATCAGTATGGCGTAAGCGATAACAAAAAACTCAAAACTTATAGTTTAAATGTGTTTGTTTAGCTAGCTAATTTTGGAATATCTTGTGGTTAACCAGGGCAGTTGAACGGTCAAACTGTTTTCATAAGTACGGGCACAAAAACGGTATCGAGCAACCATATTAATGGATTTTAATAGAAAATAAATATTATTAGTTAATTACCAACTAAAAAGATTCAGCTGGTGATTTGTTGGCCACAGGTAGAGGAGTATGATTGAAGGCACAGTTACGCTAGAAGCCGAACTCAGAGTCCAGGTCACAACCATAGCCATGATAACAGGAGGTTTGTTCTTACTTTACAAAGCTTTGGGTGTGTTTTTCTGTTCCTGTGGTGTTCTTACAGGTAATTAATTATTTGTTCATCCATTGAAAGGATTTTATATGTTTACATGTTTGATTATCTTGCACATCTTATATCTTTACATTTTTTATTATCTGGCTTACAATGCTGAGTATTAATCTTTCAGGACCCTTGAAAGGATTTGGAACACAAAAGAATCATATTATTTTGTTTGTGTGGATATATAATCATAACATCTTACCAGGTAATTAAAACTTTGGTTTTTAGTTTATTCAGGTTTTGGTTTGGTTAATTCGGTTTAAAAACTCAATGTTCCTGTTGTTTGGGTTAAATCAGGAACCGAAACCGTAACGGTTATTCGGTCAGCTTTATTTTGGTTAGGGTATGGTGCTTAGTTTGATCGGTTTGAAACCGAAAAATCAAGGTGTTAATATCTTTTTTACACTTGTTTTTAGTTGATCCCAAGCCTATTTTCTTATCTCTTCGGTTTATTCAGTTTACAAATTTGATCCTTCGTGTTTTGGTTACAACCCGAACCAAAAACCGAATTGGTTATTCGGTTCGAGTTTTAATTCAATCGGTTAAGCTGTTCATCTGTTCGGTTTTCGGTTTAATCTGTTTGAAAACGTGTTAATTTTCTTTTTACATTTTATAGAAAAGAAAAACATGTTTTTATACGATATCAAATAGAGGTGTAAAAAACCGGTTTCAACCCGGATCGAACCGGCGGTTTTTAGACTGGTTGGTATTCTTGATCTTTGTCTCTTTGAAACCCGTAAAATAAAACGTTTTTTTTTTTTTTTTGTCCCAAACCGGTTAGTACCAGTTTGGTTCCCATCGGTTAAAAAAAACGAACCGGTTTTCTAAAACTGTTAAAAAGACGGTTCGGTTAAAAACAGGACCGGAAAACCGATTTGTACACCAATGGTAGAAAGATTTTCAGAATGTATGCTATGGGTACTTGTTTGATGCTGCTTAGAGAAGTTATCATTGGGTACAACAAGCCTTGCTGGTTATGTCTTCTCTGGTTACTGCTTAGGATGCCGAGGCTCTTGGCTGCTGTTGAAGGCCCGTATCCGGGTTAGCGTGAAGATATGCTGGCAGAAGAGGACCAGCAAGTTATAACAAGTTATGGAGCTCTATTTGTGCTGCGATATCTTTCTAGACAATATGAGTAAGTTCTGCGATTTGACATCTAGAAGCTTTCTCCAAGTAGTTATTGATGCTTGTTTGTTAATATTGATATATTGAATCTTTTTATTGTAATATTTTTTAGCTTTCATCAATTTCTTTATCTAAAGTGTGTTGTTTATAGGTTCAAGTCAGATGAGGAGAGCTAAATTTCCTACTTAACTTGAGCGAGCCAATGAGCGAGTTGCCATAATTCTCAAAATTATACTATAGATGCAGTGAGAGAAGCCCTTTTATACAGGTAAGCTCTTTTACTTTTTATAACAGTTGTTTGTTTGGGCCTCACAAAACACACACTCAAAACTCATGTAATATGAAAGATGTAAACCTATCGATGCGAAGTAAGGAAAAAAGGTTTTTTAAGCTAAACTCAACCTGTTATGGCCTGTTTAAACCGGCCTTACCAGAATCTCCGGTTACAGTTTGACCCGTTCGTTATTTTATAGCGTACCAAAATAAACTGGGTAAGGTTGGGTTGACCCACAAACACTTTTGTGTCTATTTATTGACAATTTTAAACAGTAATACAAATTATACAATAGCAAGCTAATATATCATAAAATAAAAAGATTTAAGAGGTTGGGAAATTTCTTATTTAACCTATATCAAACCATTTACATGTAAATATGCTTTTGAAATTTCTTATTTAACTCATAAGCAGAAGATGTGACTGAAGCATACTGGATTGGTCACTATTACTGGTGGAAAGCGGACCACATATAGAGGGTTAGCATCTGTGTAATTATTGCATATTGTTGCCATATATGTCTAATTAACATTGACTTGGTCTTTTGGTAATTATAACCAAACTTCAGCATGGCTGAAGGTGCAGTTGATGCAACTATCAAGTCTGGTAAACTGAACCCCAAAAACAACTGTTTGACATCCAACATACATCTGGTGGGTGGAGATGGATGGAATCCTGCTTATTTTATTGTTCGCGTCGAAACGGTACGGGTCAAAATAGACAAACGGTACTGGTCGAAACGGTACGCGTCGAAACGGCCCGTGTCGAAACGGCCCTTGTCGAAACGGCCCGCGTCGAAACGCCCTGCGTCGAAACGGCCCGCGTCGAAACCCGTCTCAGCCCGAAACTTAATTATTTTGTCGGATTATTCCTTCAGGTGGTGGTGGTGGTGTTTTTGCTGAGTTTTGTCTATATTTGACGTGTGGTAGAATTTTGGTGCGATGCTTATACTTGAAGACAATGGGGAAGCCAGTCCGCATCTTTTAAGGAAGAGTTTATTTAGAGATTATCAAATAGTAATGGTGCATGTTTGATGTTCTTGAAGTAGAAGAGAAAGGCGCGTTTGCGTCAATTTGGGTGGATGATGACGGGTATGTCGCGGAGGGTCCGAATGTGAATGTGGGTTTCGTGACGCGTGAGAAAGAGCCTATTTTGCCGTTCTTTGACAAGATATTAAGCGGGTGTACTGCGAAACGGCTTCTTGAAGACTGTGACAGTTGGGAATATTACAGTTGAGGAAGCTAAACAAGCTGTTGAGATGATGTATATTGGAAGCACACTTCCAGTATTGCCAATTATTGAATGGGATGAAAAGCCGATTGGCGACGGTAAACAACTACATAACTGATTTAACTACTGTTTTTTTTAAATTAATTTTTTTGCGAATATGAAGCGTTTTCTTGTGGTTAACGATGTTGGTTTCGTTTTACAGGGAAAGTTGGGGAATTGACAATGGCGTTATCGGACCTCGTTTGGGAAGATATGGTGGCTGGTCCGGAGACACACCGGATCAAGGTTCCTTATGTGTAAAAGAAACCCGAATGGCCGAATTTGTGGTCAAAATTGGTGTTGTATTTTGAAATCAGAATCTGAATAGAAGTTAAGCTTTGTGTTTGCAAGTTCTCAAGTCATGTTTCACAGATCATGATTGTTTTTGTACTTTTTTTAAGAATCGAATTGCAAGGTATATATAATTTATAACTTAAATAAAGTATAAATTGAAGATAAATTTAAAAAAAATAAAAAACTTAATAATTGCCCCCATACACAGGCTGCTTCCTATCCAACCTTTGGGTTGCATATATTTTTGCAATATGTCAAACCTTCCCACAATTTAGTTTCTTCGTTGACTAAGTGGCCTGATTGGGTTGTTCAAGATCGACCCAAGGACATGATTGCCAATGGATAGGTGGCTTCGTATTGCATGGTTTATGTTACGGATCAAACAATCCCACAATTTCTTTTTTATTGATCAAGTCACCTCAGCTAGAAGTTTGACTAAATGTTGTCATCTTTTGCTGATTCAACAGCAAGAGTTTGGTTCTTTCAGTAGTTACTACTAGCGCTTTCTAAACAAGAAGCCAATAAAGAATGGCGTTAAGTACCAGCTAAAACTCCAAAGCCGGAACTCATAAGCAAAGATTTGATTAAAAGGGGCTTCCGTTGTTCATGCAAATTTTGGGTGTGGTTAATGATCATCGTATATCATGTTTTAGACACACCAAATGCAATGGCATAGCTAAAAAGTTTATAAAACCGGTATATAAAGAAACAAAATGTATTGAGATTCAAAGAAACCCAATTGAACCTGTTTGTAAGAAAATGGATATGAACCTGTTTGCATGCTTGATTGGACATTTATTTGATCTTTTTGTTTCATTTTTTAGTAAGTAACAAGTTTAAAAAAAATAACATTAAATGTTGTTGAGGTTGATAAAATGAACTTTGCGTGATTCACATCAATTAAATATTCTTTTTCTAGCCCAACTCCTTGTGGTGTGGTGGTATGGGTGTTGGTTTTGGTTATGGCTTAAAACCGAAACGCCCCTTACATAGCCCTAAACTCACCAACCTAAGTGATATGTTTCCCGCCGCATCGCGCGGGTAAACGACTAGTGTATATATATATATATATATATATATATATAGGGGACCGCTAGAATGAGAACCACCACGAGTTATGAGAACCGCGAGAACCAAGTGCCACGGAGGGGCGTTGACCACGATTTTTTTTTTACAACTAGATCCGTATATTTTAACAACATTCGTAAAAAAAAAAATTTCAAACGGCGCGCCCGACGGGGTAGTTTTTTACACCCAAAGTTTGGTGTTTTTATTATTTTTTTGTTTTTTCTTTTTTTTTTTTTACAAACTTTGGGTGTAAAAAACTACCCCCTCGGGCGCGCCGTTTGAAATTTTTTTTTATGAATGTTGTTAAAATATACGGATCTAGTTGTAAAAAAAAAATCGTGGTCAACGCCCCTCCGTGGCACTTGGTTCTCGCGGTTATCATAACTCGTGGTGGTTCTCATTCTAGCGGCTCCCTATATATATATATATATATATATTTAAGATTTTGTGACTTGAACGATTTTATTGGTGACCATTATCATGTAAATCCGTTAACACACCCGTTTATACCTAATATATCTACGATTTGCGCGTCGTAATATATATACATAAATGTACACATAAACTAAGCATCGTAACACGCGAAATCTCATTAGCTTATTTATTTTATCATTTTTAAAGCATGTATACATAAAATACTTATATGTATCAATTTTCATGCTCGACAAACAAGTTACACATTTAACGCGATTTTACCGATTCTATCGCTTTAAGCGTACAAGCGTACATGCATAGTCTAAACTCCCGCTATCATGTCAACACTTAGAATATTATCATATACACATATCTAATTCACATAACACATTTTAACACATAAGGTTCACCCATAAATAACCCATGCTAGTGTACATTGTAAAACACGTATTTTAGTGATTCGGTAACTTTTTCGGGCATCCGGAGTCACGTATGACTAACCAAACACCAATTAAACTTAAAATTAGTTAAAATACTTATATCTAAACTAAAAATATTAGTTTACTTACTGATTTAAAACAGTTTTATAAAAATCCTTCGAAAAGTCGATTTTTAACCATTTTACCGCATAGTTTTGCGTTAAACGTTACTATAACCATCCCAACTCGAAATGACTTGATATTTTAACACAATAAATGATATTTACTGATTAAAATGATGATTATAATCAGATTAGTGCAGTTTTTGTGTAAGTCACATAAATCATGTGATTTCACGTGTTTTACAACACATAAAGCACCAAGTACAACATGCAAAGCTAGTAAATTTTATGACAAAGTTTTATATCATTTTATCACTTCAAATATTCCTATTTTTAGTGTTTAGATTCTGATTAACATCTATTTTTATCAAATCATGTTCTAATCATCATTTCATGATCATTTTCATCATGCATGTCCAAGTATGTGCATCTAATGCACTCATATCATATCATCATCATCCTACATGATCTTAAATGCATCAAAGAGCATATTTATTTCATGTCCATATAGACCACAACATGTTCATCACATTATCATCTAATCATGTTTACATAAATGTTGGAACCTGAAGGTTTATTCATAGAGGGTTACAATAGTATAGGTGTTGATTTGTAATGTTTTGCTTTATGTCTATTTGGGTCGATGTATGTTTGGTTTGGGTCTTGTATGGTTTCGAGTGGGCCTTTAGGGGTTTCGACCCAATATGTTTTGTATTTAAGCAAACCTCAAACGCTTGTTTAAGGTTGATCAGTTATCGAGAACTAGGGCCAGCCGAAACCAAGCTTTTGGAGTCTTGTATCCGTCTTCGTCAATCGTTGAATGCAAGTCTTGGTTTGTTTTTAATTCATATTATTTCGGTTATCATTAGTTTGTTCTTGAATCAACTTGTGATTGGATGCGCACTTTCACAAGTTACGTTTGATATCATTGAAAGATCCTATCGGGTTTTACAATTGGTATCAGAGCCAAGAAACCAATTCTTGGTTCGGTTCGATATCATTCTGATTCAATAAAGGCCTTGTTACTACTGATCTTGTTTTGCTTAGTGTGTGTTTACAGCGATTTCAGTTGGGTTGTATTTTCCTGATTTCGGAACTTGCAAATCTTCAAACTGTTCTTCGCATATTTTGCATCAAAGTGCTGATTTTGGTTATGTGATTTCAGAAGAGGTGTTTGCTGAATTTTCATAAGTTGTTGGGGATAAAAAATTCAAAGATTTCGATTATCTTTGAATTTTGGAAGCTGCTGGAAATCAGGGATTTTGGTGGTTTTTATCTCACAATTTGTTTTGCAGGATCTCGACTCGGAACCAGCTTGTCTCGAGTTGTCCACATTTCCGTCTTAACTTGCAACCATCTGTCTCGGGTTGTCAACATTTCAGTCTTGACTTGCAATCAACAGTGGTCTCAAGTTGTGAACATTTCCGTCTCGACTCAACAGTGACTGATCTCCAAGATCTCGACTCGCATCAATAGTGGTCTCGAGTTGTAACTTTTGACTCGAAATCATCAGTCTCGACTTGAAACAAGGTCTTTGTTGTTCCTGGTCTCGACTTGCATCACCCGTCTCGACTCAAGCCTTAATCACTCGCAATCATAGTCTCGACTCACTGTCTCGACTCAAAAGGACACTCTGCAACGTAGACTTTGAACCTTGGACTTTGAATCTTGGTCTTTGGACTCTTGAACTTAACAAGTTAATTAATTTATTAATTAATCGTATTAAAATGACTACAAATAATCAGAGTGTAGACTTGGCAGCCATAAACAAACATCAGGAACTGGACTCTATTATTGGGACCACCACCCGTATTCCCAGACTATTAAGCGGAGATGAATTCCCTGAGTGGAAATGGCGTTTTGAACAACATGTGAAGGTTAAGGATGCTAAGATCTGGAGAAGCATTCTAAGAGGTCCTAGGGAGATTGTGTTTGAACGAGAAAATGCTCCAGGAGTTAAAGTCAAGAAACCTATTGCTGATTATACTGAAGATGATTTTGCTATAGTCGAGGAAGATGACAAAGCTTTGTCATATCTTACAATGGCATTGGCACCAGATATCGCCATCGGTTTTTGAACTTGCAAGTCTGCCAAAGAGTTGTGGGCAGCACTGATAGATATTTACAAAGGAAATGAAGATATGAAAGAAAGTCGGAGAAATCTGCTCAGCCAAAATTTCAACAACTTCAATCGCATTTTTGGGGAGACAGTAGAAAACTAAATTCAACGGTTTGTGAAGCTTGTTACTCAGATGAATAGGGAAGAAATACCAGTTTCAAACGCTACTACTAATCGACACCTTCTTAATGCTCTACCGAAGATATGGGATCATCACGTTGCCATGATCAAGAAAACTAAGGATCTTGCTAGATGCAGTTTGTCTGAGATGATTTCTCATATCAAGGCATGTGAACTAGATGACAAACAGAGGGAAACTAATTATAAGAACAGTATGCTGGCTGCAGGTTTTTCTGCTACTCCTACTGCATCTAACAACACTAATGCTGCCCTCATGTCTCAAGGTGGTTTTCAAATGTTCAGCAGCTCAGCGTCTTCTAAGGCAACTCCTACTTCTGCAAATGTTTATTACTCTGGATCTGGATCTCTCGCTCCTTCTGCTGCACCGTCAACAGCTGCATCTACTGCTGCTAATCCTTCTGTGAAGAACGAGATGATTGCCTTCTTCACACGATGGTCTAAAGAAAATTTGGATATTGCTGCATTTATTATAAACTACTTGAATGCCTTTGTTGCAGGTAAGCTGGATCCTCCTAAATGGACTATGGATGATCTAGATCAAATCCATCCTGATGATGTAGAAGAGATGGACATTACATGGCAGATGGCCATGGCTGCATTCAGAGCAAATAATTTCGTAAAAAGAACTGGAAGAAACAAATGGGATGGTGCCTTTACAGGATCCACCAAGTTGCCATTTGACATACGTTGTTACAACTGTCATGAACCAGGACATGTGGCTCGAAACTGCACCAAGCCGAGGGTCAACAGAGAACAGACTCCAGCACAACCTGCTCCACCGAACCCTGAAAGAGCTCTTGTTATTGCTACTGACAATTCAATAGCTGCAGGTGGAAGCACTCAAAGTCCAGCCCTGGTAGTTCAATCAAATGCTACTTTTTGTGTAAGTCACATAAATCATGCGATTTCACGTATTTTACAACTTTTAAAGCACCAAGTACAACATGCAAAGCTAGCAAACATTATGTCAAAGTTATAAATCACTAAAAACTTTAAAATAACTTTATTTTAGTGTTTATAATCTGCTCATAACTGAAATTTACTAAATCATACTCAAATCACATTATTTCATCTATTTACAAGTTTCTAAGCCTCATGTAAAACATGCAAAGCTAGTAAACCTTATGACAAAGTTTTATATCATTTTAACACTTCAAATACTCATATTTTTAGTGTTTATTTTCTGATCAAAACTCATTTTTATCAAATCATGCTTAAATCATCATTTTATGACCACTAATCATCATGCATGTTCAAGTAAATGCATCTAATGTATCCATATAACATCATCATCAACATGCATGATCTAATTTTTTTATCCATCATGCATTTAACTCATATTCAAACATTCAAGAACATTCTAGTCTTCCTATGATCATTATCAAATCATCACCTTTCACATAAACTCATTTCAAATCAAAAAGCTTTCATATGACACCTTTTAAACATGCATGCATTCACCTTTTGATTCTTATCAATCAAGAACATCAAGAAAGTCAAAACTCAAACTCCATACCTATATATATACACATACGACCACACATATACATACAAATTCACCCATTTTATTTTTCTTTAAAAACCCATTTGTCTTAGTTTTCAAGTTTATGTTTAAATCCAAGAACAAGAGAAACTTTTTACTATCATCTTCATCACCAAGTATCAAGAACATGGTTTTAAAAACAAGTTTATACCTTTCAAGATTTTAGTGGGTTTTAACAAGATTCTTGATGGTTAGAAGCTTGTTTCACCAAGAAAACACTTTCGGATACTCAAAACACCTTGAAACCTTCTTGGAATGAATTTTAATCTTCAAAACAAGTTAGAATTTTTGAAATATGGCTGATTATGAGGGTGTTTGGCCAGCTTTGTTCAAGAGAGAGAGATGAATTTGAGTTTGAATGAAAGTTGTGGGATTATGTGAGATCTTGGTGTCTTGTAAGTATCATTTGTCTTTCCAAGGGCCACATGTCTTGCATGAAATGGAAAGGAAGAGAGGTGGGCTACCTAATGCCGCCACTTGGTCCCCCTTCTCCCAAATATATATGATACACACACATATATATATACAATATAGATTAAAAACTGGTATTTTCCTGGATACCGGGTATTTTATCTAGCGTTTTAATCCCGTTTTAGTGCGTTTTAAATTATTTTTAACAATATATAAAAATAAACTTACCAAAATGTTATTGAACAATATTTTGTTTGCCTGGACTGGCTATGTTGTCGGTATTTGGCAGTATGTGCGCTGTGTGCTGCGCAGTACGCACTTAAAATTGCAAAAATAGGAATTTAAGCGTTTTTATTTATTTTTATCATTCTATAGTAATAAACTCATCAAATTATTACTAATCTGATTATCAGTTGCCTTGACAGGCTGTGTTAACAGTATTTTGTCGGTACACGCGCTGCATCGCGCGGTACGCGCTTAAACTCGAAAAATAGAGTTTCTTAGCGTTTTAATCTATTTTTCCTCACAAATATTATTAAAATTATTATTCTAATCATAACATACTATTTTTAGGATTTTAACACTGGTCGGGTGGTCACCGACGTTCGTTTCGCATTTTAACCGTTACGCGATAAGCGTTTATCTTACCGTTGCCAACATAATTTTTATCAAAGTTTAATTTTACCAACTCATTAAATTTCACATATAAACATCATAACCAGTCAAATACAGCCCTGTTACCTATTCACAACACGTGTTACAATTGTACGGTACGGCCCGAAAAGCCGGGTGTCACAGTCTCCCCCTGTTTTGGAAATTTCGTCCCCGAAATTTTACTCTACAGGTTTTGTTGTCATACTAAATGGAAACAGTAAAAACAGGCTTGCTAAATATGGTCTTGTAGTTTCTGCGAGAAACTTTGATTCTTACGAAGAATCTTCGTAGACCTATATTACACACATCCTCGATTCCTAATCTCGCGTCTCAACGCTCTCTACTCTTTCTAGGGTCCAACATTCACAAGCACTTAATCAAGAAGATTAAGTCAAAATTCCACCTATTCGGGTTCTACATACGTATATTTACATATACATTACCCCTTACCTAAGATAGTCTGAGTTTATACTGTAACACCTCAAAATTTCGTGTTTAATAAGATGACGACACGTGTCATGTATGACAAAAACGCGTTGTAAACCCGGACTTAATAAAAATATTTTGGTAGGATTTAAAGATGGCGTTATGTTAATTTTACCTCTGAACGACCTCAGTATAAATCCCAAGACCCAAGTTTTTATATAACAAACATCTATTAAGTCTAAATTCAGAATTGGGTTCACAATAATGGACTTGCAAAAGCATATTATGATCTCACTAAGAAAAAGAATGGAAGTCCTTTGTTTTCGGGTCTTGTTTTTGGAATCTAAGCAAGCAAATGCAAATGGTAGGGTAAGGAACTGTACTAGACACATTATGGAGGTCCCTAAGTTGTTGTTTGAGGTCACAAAGTCGGATAATGGGATTACCTTTGCAAAGCACCAAAGAAAAGTCAAAAATTGTGGCTGAAGACTTGCTTACGGACCGTAAGCAACTTTTCTTTACGGTCCGTAAGGACCTGCCAGCGACCAGAAAACCTTCTGCAGCAGGTTTATCGCGTTTCTGACCCACTAAACCGGTATTTCTCACTTGTGAGTGACCCCTAGACTTCCCTAGGCACTAGTGACAAGTGTTAATCAGTTGTGGATGGACCATAGACCTTGTTGTCAACTAGTTGTGGTGTTGGAACAAGTATAAAAGGCCAACATGTTGCAACATTCATTCTCACACTTGCAACTGATCATTGGAGCCTTTCTGGAGCTAAGGAACTCTCCCAACTGATCATAATTCGTGCATTGGACTCTTGTAAGTCTGCTAGTTCTTGATTGTTTGAGTTTAGCTTAGTTAATTAACTAAAAGTCAAACCGTCGTAATTACGGTTTGACTTCGAGATTAGTCAATAATGGCTCAGTCATATCTCGAATTAAAAGTAGTTTTAGAATGGTATTTATGTGGGTAATAAAACCCCAAAAGGGTTTCCCCTGATCACCATCCTAAGCAGGTCAAATGTCGGGTCAAAGCTTTACTTAAAAAGTCAACATATTGCTTAAATTGTCATTTATGCATAATTAGCTATCTAGAACATTTGTAACCTGTTTGAACATTGTTATAACTTAGAAATAAGTGTAAGAACATGTCCCAACATGTTCAACCCGACTATTTCCTGTTTAGACCCGGTTCGGAACCGAAAGTCACATAGTTTGACTTTTCGGTTGACTTTCAGTTCTGACCCGTTTGGGCATATTTTAGAAATGCCTCAGAGCTTAAATTGGATTAGGATGCATGTTAGAACAACCCTCTGTGATCATACACCTTGGTTCACTAGTTATCCAATTAATATGCAAGTTTTCGTTAAATGCTTATACGTGGACCGTTATGCCCTTATTGCCTTAAATCATGATTTATGAAAATGTAAAAGTGTAGAAACCTTAGTTAATAATATATAGACTTGTATGCAAAATTTGACATCAGTTTGACTTATAGATTAAGAGTTATGCTCATGTCGCTAAATTAAGACTTTTTGTTAACAACATGACGCAATTAGCGTAAAGCCTAATTAAACATACTTTTTGACATCAAACCTTTTACCCACTGATGATATATATTATTTTGGGATTTTTAAAGATTTTTAATTAATTTTAGGCTGAGCATAACTCATAGTCGTAGGCTTAACCCGGTAATTGTCGGTTTTGCCCTTACGGGCCATAAAATGAGTTTTACACATCTAAACGACTCCAAACCTTTTGCTACTGATTAGTTATGATAAATAAACTATTTTAAGCCTTCTGGAAATATAAAAATGTCAGATTTAAGTATCGAACCCGGTAATGGCCTTTAATCGCCATAATAAGCGTTTTTAACGCATAGTATGTCTTAGAATCATATTGGACATACCCGGGTTGATACCTACTGATATATGAGGCAAATTATGATATTTTAACAGTAAGCAAAAGTTGATAAACTCAGACTTCGTTTTTGAGCTTTTCGGCTTATGTGAAATTACCAAAATACCCCTACGGGGCATAGTTTGGTTAAATATGATAAATTTCACATATATGCCTTAGCCTACTGTTATAACCCATCAAAATGAGTATGTTTGCTGTTTACATCAGACCTGTAACTCAGTTAAACAATTAAACTCTTTGACAAATCTTAAAATGACCAAACTACCCCTACGGGGCATAGTTTGTGTTTAAATTAGTTCGGGGCATAACGAAAGACATCCTACTGATGTTACAACATATTTGAAGCATATTAACTTAGGAAACCTGTATATGGCTCTTACGGATACCCGTTACGCATACTACGCGTTCGGCTCGGTTTATGTAACAAGTTTACATAAATTAGCCGAAATGGGTCAAACCTTATCGGTTTTATCTCAAAATCCAGAATGTGAATAATAAACCCATATTAAACAAGTATTCAAACTTGTCGGGTCTGAATCACATTCTATCCGGTCTTTGCTTAATCGTGCGTACGAACCGTATCTTCGAAACTAGCCGGTCTAAGCTTAAGCATAATTAAAGACCCGCTAGGATTCTAATAGGTTATATTTAACCTTCGTTCCAGATTAGGAGAAACAGTAAAAGCTACCTGCTATTTGATTATTGTGACTATACTTTGCATCAAGGTAAATACTTTTAACTTATTTTCCCTATACGGGCTTGGGTTACGGTACATAGCGTACCGCTTGATCGGGCATCAAATCTTCCATCGCTTAGTTGGTTAATTGAATAATTTGATCGGCTCGTTTTAAACAGATGTGTTTACTTTACAGCCTTTGGGGGGTTAATGACCATGTCCCGGATATCCCTGGCATCATCTTACGAGATGGCCACGACCTGAGCACGGGGTGTAGGCGTACTCCCGTGTATAACTCACTTAAAGTGGTGTGTCTATTGATCTTTCACCCGGATACGTTCCGGGCTACTGAACGCATAAGTAACATGTAATTCGTTCACAAGATTATTATATTACCAAAATAATTCTCCCAAGTTAAATAAAATGATTTATGCCACGTGCATCCAAACCAATTTTCAATCATTTTCCAAAATGAGTCAGTTGAATGTATTTACCAGTGTAAACTGACGTATTTTCCCAAAAAGACTGAATGCAGGTACTAAACGTAATTTGGCTGGATTGTCTCCTAAGCATCAATAAAAGTCTCGCAAGCTTAGGATACCAGAAGTCTGTTGAACCATAATTGTTATTTTGTTTCGATCCTACTGTGGATAAACACCGGATATTGTGACTTTGATTACAATAAATAAATTCGGTTGTATCTTATTTTAAATTGCTTCCGCTGTGCATTATTATATTGTGTTGTTTGACTATTACGTTGCCAACCACGTCACGATACTCCCCCACCGGGCCCACCGGTGACACGTGGAAATCGGGGTGTGACAGGTTGGTATCAGAGCCAACACTGAGTGAATTAAACACTAGCCTTTTGTGTTTAATCTCAGTTACACAATTGCACATATCTAAACTTTTGAGTCTAGACTTAGAACATAGGACAAACTCCACTTTTCGGTTTTTGTTTTGTCCTTTAAAATTTTATATTTTTGTTATTGTTATCTCATGCTTTATTGACAGGAATAACAAGATGCCTCCGAGATTCTGGCGCACGCGAGGACGCGGAAAGGGGCCGGTAGCCGCCCCCAACGACCATGAAGCAGGGCCGTCTAATACACGAGCCCCAACTGCGGCAGAAAGCGAGAATCCAAGACGGAACAGGAGAAGCCTGTTCGAACCTGCGAGACGATCTGTTTCGCATAGCTCTACCCCTCCGGTCCGCAATTCATATGGACCTCAATCGGAAGACGAGCCTAATAACCCTCTGCCCTCATACATACCACTTCAGAGGTCTTTGTCCCACCATTCCTATGGGGACCCCACACCTATCTTTAGAGGCCAGTTTAATCCGGCCGATTACTTACAAGAACCCGTGGGTTTCAACCCACTGGGTCCAGAGGACCACTTCTCAGGAGATCACGCAGACGATATGGACGAGGATACGGACCCCGTCATGCCAGCGAGTGGTACTCCGAACCACCCCATCGAAATTTCTGATGGATCCTCCTTCCACGGATCACCCTATGGTGGTCCGGACAGTTTTCAAGCCCTATTCGATCAACACCAGTGGTATTATACACCATCACACCACTCGTCGTCACATGGGCAGCATCAGCAGCAGCATTCTCAGCAGCATCAGGAGCCATAGCCACAGCCGCATCATCAAGATTCATCAGAGGATCATCGGTTTGTGGCAGTTACGCCACCACCTCCACCGCCACCAGTTCAACCGCCACCTCCTCAACCGCCAAGGCGTAGGAGAACCGGTGCCCGCATGTCGGTGAGACCAGGGGGCTTCACTTTCGATTCCCCACGACAGTCTAGTGCTAGTCACTACCCACCGCACTATGAGGATCCACAAATGGGTGGGCCTTCGCAGCCAGCTTTTCAACAGCCACCGCATATGCGTTTTGATAACCCAATCCCAGCGTACACGGGTCCAAGTAATTACAACCCGTTTGAACCACCAGCTTACCACAACTACGGATACGCTGAGGCAGATCCTTATATGGAAGTAGCAAATTATAATGCCCTAAATGCCCAAGGACCCTATGGAGATCCATGGGGGGTAAGCTACCCGAATCAGGGGTACCCAATACCTCCCAGGCCTATCATTAGAACGCAGTCGCAGCCGCCATGATTTTCTCCCCCAGAACGGGAGGAAATTCTACATAGGTTGCAGCAAGTTGAACGGGAAGCTCACGAGGATCGTAGGGAAAGGCAAACATTCTTCCAAGGACTGATGGGTCTGATCAAGGGGAAGAACAAGAAGGATCGTTGAATTCTTCCATCGCTGATGTATTAGCTCCTGCATGGGCATATCTTGTTGTTAAGCCCCTACGAGGGTATGTATGTTTGTTGTGTGTATTGACCCCTACGTGGGTCTATCTTTCCATAAACCCCTACGAGGGTATGTTGTATGTTTAGTCCCTGCGTGGACTTATGCTTGATAGTCCCTGCGAGGACTTATGTCTTTCTGTAAGACCCCTATGTGGGCATGTCTTCTGTAAGACCCCTGTGTGGGCATATCTTTATGATTTCGCTCCTGCGTGGGCAAATTTCATGTGTAAAAGACCCGTTTAGGGCGATATGTATTGTAGTGATAAATTAATGGAGTGTTATTTTTATAAATTTCATGTTTGCCATTTGTGCATAAATAAATTATAAATGAAATAAATAAATTAAAATCATTCCTTTTAATCTGCCTAAGTAGTTATTTAATTAAGAATCTTTAAGTGTGAAACCTAGCCTCGTGTCAAATATAAGACCGGGCCAAAATGGTAAGACCGGATTAAAAGATTCAAATCCCTGTTAACATCTTAAAACATGTTAACACTCCTGGCAGAAGTGATTCGTTAAAAATCACATGTCATTCTTAAATGAATAAGGATTCTTTAGAAGATTCCTAATCCAGTTTAATGATCTCTGAATCCTGGATTTACATCATCAATTAAGATGATCATATTTAACCATACGTGGTAATATAGCGCCTACGGGCCTTGCTCATTTCTACATGAGCCAAAAGACAGTGGTAGCATTGACTCCCTGCCAAATAAGGGTAATGAACTAGGTTCAAACCTTAAAAGTCTTGATTCTCTGAAATCATAGCTTATAATTTAAATTGTCCATGTGACCAAGCCTTATGTGCTAATATATATTGTTATTGTTTATGTTTAGGATAAATTTTAATTAAAATCCTAAATTAATGCGATTTATAAGTTAACCAAATATGGTCTCTGTTTACCATGGTTAACGAATTACCCTAAGGGGTAATTCCATAATAGAATCCCAAATAAAAATATTGACCTTGTTTTCTGCAACAGTTTAATACAAATGGCTGACTCCAATGAAGTAAACAGCCATCCAGTGGAGCCAAATGAGAACGCTCAGATTACATTAACGGGTGCCGAGTTAAAAGCAATCATAGACGGCGCTGTTACTCAAGCTTTGGATAGACAGTATGAGGAATACAGTGGTACTCGAAGTAGGACCCACTCTGCGTCACATTCAAAGCCCAGAACTCATTCAGAGGCTCATAACAAGCCTCCTCCCAAAAAGGATGGACCAAAGAAAAACGGTGATGATCGCCAGTCCACTAACCACGAAAGTAATCCATCTCAGCATTTGGTACTGCATCAAGGACCCCGTAACAAGGGTTGCACATATAAGTACTTCGTGTCTTGTAAACCCAGGGATTTTACGGGGGAGAAAGGAGCCGTCGATTGTATGACGTGGCTGGATGAGATGGACACGGTCGTGGACATCAGCGGATGCGCTGAAGGTGACGTGGTTAAATTTGTCTCACAGTCCTTCAAAGGCGAGGCGTTAGCTTGGTGGAGATCTCTGATGGAGGCCTCCGGAAAGATCCCGTTGTATAGTATGTCATGGGATCAATTCATCGCCTTGATCAAGGAAAATTTCTGCCCTCAACACGAGGTGGAGAAGATAGAATATGACTTTCTATCACTGGTGATGAAAAACCTCGACTGTCAGGCTTATCTGACAAGCTTCAATACACTGTCCCGGTTGGTACCCTATCTGGTAACCCCGGAGCCTAAAAGGATCGCTCGTTTTATTGGTGGATTAGAACCCGAGATCAAGGCCAGTGTAAAAGCTTCTCGGCCAGTTACCTTCAGGTCTGTAACTGACCTTTCCTTATCCCTCACTCTTGATGCGGTCCGGCAGAGATCGCAGAGGAATAAGGCGGCCGAGAAGAGGAAGCATGAAGATGATGGTTCGCGTAGATCGAACAAGAAGCACCGTGGGAGCGGTGATCACAAGAAGGGATCGGAATCAAAGAAAGATGGGCATCGTTCTGGAGAGAAGCCCACATGCAAAACATGCAAGAAACAGCACTTTGGAAAGTGCAGACTCGAATCAAACTCGAATAACGAGTCAAGGTCTTTTGCTTGTGGTTTGTGCAAGTCCAAGGAACACAAAACCTTGGATTGCAAGAAGATGAAAGATGCAACGTGCTACCGTTGCAATGAAAAGGGCCACATAAAGACTAACTGCCCTAAGTACAACAAGAAGCCTGAGGAGGCTAAGAAGACTAATGCCAGAGTCTTCCGGATGGATGCGAAAGAAGCTGTGCAGGATGATAACGTCATAACAGGTACTTTCCTTGTAAATGATGTTTTTGCAAGAGTACTTTTTGATTCAGGCGCAGATAAGTCTTTCGTAGATCATAAATTTAGTAAATTGTTGAATTTACCTATCAAAACCCTAAAAGTGAATTATGAGGTAGAGTTAGCAGACGGTACCATTGAAACCGTCTCTACTGTGTTAGATGGATGTGTTATATCCATTAAGAACCATTCTTTTCCTCTATCTCTACTTCCCTTTAAGTTAGCCGGTTTTGACATAGTTCTGGGTATGGACTGGTTATCTCATAACCAGGCCCAAATCGTCTGTAACATGAAGCAAGTAGTGATAAAGACTCCGTCTGGTGAGTCACTTACCATTCGGGGAGATACCCAGTATGGACTACCTGAGCACGTGACTATGCTCAAGGCTTCCAAATGTTTGAAGAAGGGGTGTGTCATCTACATGGCACAGGTAATTATTGATGAGCCCAAACCAAAGTTAGAAGACATCCCTGTCATCTCGGAATACCCAGAAGTGTTTCCTGAAGATCTACCTGGTTTGCCACCAGATAGACAAGTGGAGTTCAGGATCGATATCATCCCCGGAGCAGCACCTGTTGCTAGAGCTCCATACAGATTGGCACCCACGGAAATGAAGGAGTTGCGGACGCAGCTAGATGAATTGCTAGCTAAGGGTTTCATTCGACCTAGTTCATCTCCTTGGGGAGCGCCAATCCTGTTTGTTAAGAAGAAGGATGGGTCGATGCGTCTGTGCATCGACTATCGCGAGCTTAATAAAGTCACGATCAAGAATAGATATCCATTGCCCAGAATCGACGATTTGTTCGATCAGCTTCAGGGGGCAAGTTACTTCTCAAAGATTGATCTGAGGTCAGGCTACCATCAGTTGAAGGTTAAGGATGAAGACGTTCACAAGACTGCATTTAGGACTCGTTATGGTCATTACGAGTTCCTAGTGATGCCTTTTGGGCTCACTAATGCACCAGCCGCGTTCATGGATCTCATGAATCGCGTCTGCAAGCCTTACTTAGATAAATTTGTTATTGTCTTCATCGATGACATCCTTATTTATTCTAAGAACCAAGCTGACCATGAGAAACACCTTCGTTGTATTCTCAAACTTCTACGTCAGGAGAAGCTCTATGTCAAATTCTCTAAATGTGAATTTTGGCTACGAGAAGTCCAATTCCTTGGACACGTGGTCAGTGAGCGCGGTATCCAGGTGGATCCCGCTAAAGTTGAAGCTGTTATGAATTGGCAAGAGCCAAAGACACCTACGGAGATTCGTAGTTTCCTGGGATTGGCAGGATATTACAGGCGCTTCATTGAAAATTTTTCAAGGATTGCTGCACCCCTAACTTCCTTGACCAAGAAGAAAGTAAAGTTCGTTTGGGGCCCTAAGCAGCAAGAGTCCTTCGATGTTTTGAGACAAAAGTTGAGCAACGCTCCTGTGCTTACATTACCTGAAGGCGCTGAAGAATTTGTAGTTTATTGTGATGCATCACACACTGGCATGGGGTGTGTGCTTATGCAGAAAGGCAAGGTGATTGCCTATGCATCACGACAGTTAAAGGTGCACGAAAAGAATTACACCACCCATGACTTGGAATTGGGTGCCGTTGTGTTCGCACTAAAACTGTGGAGGCATTATCTTTATGGAATCAAGTTTGTGATCTTTTCTGATCACAAGAGCCTCCAGCATCTGTTTAACCAGAAAGAATTAAACATGAGGCAACGCCGTTGGATGGAAACTTTAAATGATTATGATTGTGAAATCAAATACCATCCCGGCAAAGCGAATGTAGTCGCTGATGCCTTGAGCAGAAAGGAAAGGGTTAAACCCATTCGAATTAACGCCAAGCGTATGGAGATAAAGAACAGTTTGATAGAAAAGGTGTTAGCTGCACAGAAGGAAGCTGTGTTGGAAGCTAACTATCCTAATGAAAAGTTAGGAGTAACTGGGGAGCAGTTAACTCTTAGCAAGGACGGAATTTTACGGTTAAACGGACGAATATGGGTTCCAATTTTTGGAGGACTTCGTGATGTAATCCTCCAAGAAGCCCATAGTTCCAAATACTCCGTTCATCCTGGAGCTGATAAGATGTACCAGGATTTAAGGGCAAATTATTGGTGGATAGGCTTGAAAAAGTCTGTAGCCGCCCATGTAGCAAAATGCTTGACATGTGCGCAAGTCAAAGCCGAGCATCAGAAACCGTCAGGTTTGCTACAACAGCCTGAACTTCCTACGTGGAAATGGGAAATGGTAACTATGGATTTTATTACCAAGTTACCCAAGACGAGGAAAGGAAATGATACGATATGGGTTATAGTTGACCGACTGACTAAGTCAGCTCATTTCTTACCCATCAAGGAGACTTATAGCTCCGATATGTTAGCCCAGTTATATGTTGATAAGATTGTAGCCCTACATGGCATACCTGTAGCTATTATCTCTGATAGAGATACTAGGTACACGTCACATTTTTGGAAAAGTTTCCAGCAATCTTTGGGCACACGTTTGAACTTCAGTACGGCTTACCATCCTCAGACTGACGGTCAGAGTGAGCGTACTATTCAAACGTTGGAGGACATGCTGCGTGCATGTGCGATCGATTTGGGAGGTAGCTGGGATAAGAACCTACCATTAATTGAATTCTCCTACAACAATAGCTACCATACCAGCATAAAGGCTGCGCCTTTTGAGGCATTATACGGTAGAAAGTGTAGATCGCCAGTTTGTTGGGCGGAAGTTGGAGAAGTCCAGTTGTCAGGACCAGAGATCGTGTTCGAAACAACGGACAAGATTGTCCAGATTCGTAACAATCTCCAAGCTGCCCGGAATAGGCAGAAGATTTACGCTGATCCAAATCGTAAGGATTTTCACTTCGAAGTAGGTGACAAAGTCCTACTTAAAGTGTCACCCTGGAAAGGAGTAATGCGATTTGGTAAGAAAGGCAAACTAAGCCCGAGATACATAGGAACTTTCGAGGTTATCGAACGTGTCGGGTCAGTTGCCTATAAGTTGAACTTACCAGAAGAGCTCAGTGGAATCCACAATGTGTTCCACATCTGCAATTTAAAGAAGTGTTCCGCTGACGAAACACATGTCATGCCACATACAGATGTGCAGATAGACGCGAGCTTAAAATTTGTTGAAAAACCTTTGTCGATTGAAGATCGACAGGTAAGGAAGCTTCGAAGAAAGCATATACCTTTTGTTAAGGTCAAATGGGATGCCCGTAGAGGTCCCGAATTCACGTGGGAGTTAGAATCCACCATGAAAGAAAAGTACCCTTACTTGTTTCAGTAAATCTCGGGTCGAGATTTATTTTAAGGGGGTGAGGATGTAACACCTCAAAATTTCGTGTTTAATAAGATGACGACACGTGTCATGTATGACAAAAACGCGTTGTAAACCCGGACTTAATAAAAATATTTTGGTAGGATTTAAAGATGGCGTTATGTTAATTTTACCTCTGAACGACCTCAGTATAAATCCCAAGACCCAAGTTTTTATATAACAAACATCTATTAAGTCTAAATTCAGAATTGGGTTCACAATAATGGACTTGCAAAAGCATATTATGATCTCACGAAGAAAAAGAATGGAAGTCCTTTGTTTTCGGGTCTTGTTTTTGGAATCTAAGCAAGCAAATGCAAATGGTAGGGTAAGGAACTGTACTAGACACATTATGGAGGTCCCTAAGTTGTTGTTTGAGGTCACAAAGTCGGATAATGGGATTACCTTTGCAAAGCACCAAAGAAAAGTCAAAAATTGTGGCTGAAGACTTGCTTACGGACCGTAAGCAACTTTTCTTTACGGTCCGTAAGGACCTGCCAGCGACCAGAAAACCTTCTGCAGCAGGTTTATCGCGTTTCTGACCCACTAAACCGGTATTTCTCACTTGTGAGTGACCCCTAGACTTCCCTAGGCACTAGTGACAAGTGTTAATCAGTTGTGGATGGACCATAGACCTTGTTGTCAACTAGTTGTGGTGTTGGAACAAGTATAAAAGGCCAACATGTTGCAACATTCATTCTCACACTTGCAACTGATCATTGGAGCCTTTCTGGAGCTAAGGAACTCTCCCAACTGATCATAATTCGTGCATTGGACTCTTGTAAGTCTGCTAGTTCTTGATTGTTTGAGTTTAGCTTAGTTAATTAACTAAAAGTCAAACCGTCGTAATTACGGTTTGACTTCGAGATTAGTCAATAATGGCTCAGTCATATCTCGAATTAAAAGTAGTTTTAGAATGGTATTTATGTGGGTAATAAAACCCCAAAAGGGTTTCCCCTGATCACCATCCTAAGCAGGTCAAATGTCGGGTCAAAGCTTTACTTAAAAAGTCAACATATTGCTTAAATTGTCATTTATGCATAATTAGCTATCTAGAACATTTGTAACCTGTTTGAACATTGTTATAACTTAGAAATAAGAGTAAGAACATGTCCCAACATGTTCAACCCGACTATTTCCTGTTTAGACCCGGTTCGGAACCGAAAGTCACATAGTTTGACTTTTCGGTTGACTTTCAGTTCTGACCCGTTTGGGCATATTTTAGAAATGCCTCAGAGCTTAAATTGGATTAGGATGCATGTTAGAACAACCCTCTGTGATCATACACCTTGGTTCACTAGTTATCCAATTAATATGCAAGTTTCCGTTAAATGCTTATACGTGGACCGTTATGCCCTTATTGCCTTAAATCATGATTTATGAAAATGTAAAAGTGTAGAAACCTTAGTTAATAATATATAGACTTGTATGCAAAATTTGACATCAGTTTGACTTATAGATTAAGAGTTATGCTCATGTCGCTAAATTAAGACTTTATGTTAACAACATGACGCAATTAGCGTAAAGCCTAATTAAACATACTTTTTGACATCAAACCTTTTACCCACTGATGATATATATTATTTTGGGATTTTTAAAGATTTTTAATTAATTTTAGGCTGAGCATAACTCATAGTCGTAGGCTTAACCCGGTAATTGTCGGTTTTGCCCTTACGGGCCATAAAATGAGTTTTACACATCTAAACGACTCCAAACCTTTTGCTACTGATTAGTTATGATAAATAAACTATTTTAAGCCTTCTGGAAATATAAAAATGTTAGATTTAAGTATCGAACCCGGTAATGGCCTTTAATCGCCATAATAAGCGTTTTTAACGCATAGTATGTCTTAGAATCATATTGGACATACCCGGGTTGATACCTACTGATATATGAGGCAAATTATGATATTTTAACAGTAAGCAAAAGTTGATAAACTCAGACTTCGTTTTTGAGCTTTTCGGCTTATGTGAAATTACCAAAATACCCCTACGGGGCATAGTTTGGTTAAATATGATAAATTTCACATATATGCCTTAGCCTACTGTTATAACCCATCAAAATGAGTATGTTTGCTGTTTACATCAGACCTGTAACTCAGTTAAACAATTAAACTCTTTGACAAATCTTAAAATGACCAAACTACCCCTACGGGGCATAGTTTGTGTTTAAATTAGTTCGGGGCATAACGAAAGACATCCTACTGATGTTACAACATATTTGAAGCATATTAACTTAGGAAACCTGTATATGGCTCTTACGGATACCCGTTACGCATACTACGCGTTCGGCTCGGTTTATGTAACAAGTTTACATAAATTAGCCGAAACGGGTCAAACCTTATCGGTTTTATCTCAAAATCCAGAATGTGAATAATAAACCCATATTAAACAAGTATTCAAACTTGTCGGGTCTGAATCACATTCTATCCGGTCTTCGCTTAATCGTGCGTACGAACCGTATCTTCCAAACTAGCCGGTCTAAGCTTAAGCATAATTAAAGACCCGCTAGGATTCTAATAGGTTATATTTAACCTTCGTTCCAGATTAGGAGAAACAGTAAAAGCTACCTGCTATTTGATTATTGTGACTATACTTTGCATCAAGGTAAATACTTTTAACTTATTTTCCCTATACGGGCTTGGGTTACGGTACATAGCGTACCGCTTGATCGGGCATCAAATCTTCCATCGCTTAGGTGGTTAATTGAATAATTTGATCGGCTCGTTTTAAACAGATGTGTTTACTTTACAGCCTTTGGGGGGTTAATGACCATGTCCCGGATATCCCTGGCATCATCTTACGAGATGGCCACGACCTGAGCACGGGGTGTAGGCGTACTCCCGTGTATAACTCACTTAAAGTGGTGTGTCTATTGATCTTTCACCCGGATACGTTCCGGGCTACTGAACGCATAAGTAACATGTAATTCGTTCACAAGATTATTATATTACCAAAATAATTCTCCCAAGTTAAATAAAATGATTTATGCCACGTGCATCCAAACCAATTTTCAATCATTTTCCAAAATGAGTCAGTTGAATGTATTTACCAGTGTAAACTGACGTATTTTCCCAAAAAGACTGAATGCAGGTACTAAACGTAATTTGGCTGGATTGTCTCCTAAGCATCAATAAAAGTCTCGCAAGCTTAGGATGCCAGAAGTCTGTTGAACCATAATTGTTATTTTGTTTCGATCCTACTATGGATAAACACCGGATATTGTGACTTTGATTACAATAAATAAATTCGGTTGTATCTTATTTTAAATTGCTTCCGCTGTGCATTATTATATTGTGTTGTTTGACTATTACGTTGCCAACCACGTCACGATACTCCCCCACCGGGCCCACCGGTGACACGTGGAAATCGGGGTGTGACATATACCCGATTGATCCAACTCAAGATGGGCTCTCGAAAGAATCAAATCTCATAAACTCGTCTTCCTTCCTTCTTGCATTCATTTTAGATATCCACAAATAGCCAAAATCAATAAATCGCATATACGACTAGAATGCTGTAATCGCCTGTCTGGTTATTAGCATAACTCTTCTAGCTATACGTACTGCTTCTACGGTGGTTTGATAAATTTTCATTTATCTTCCAAACAAATCTCTATAAAGAACAAAATCAGTGTATTATCCATTATACACTTTCTCAACTGAAACCAAACAATACATCATGTACACTACTCCATCCTTATGGTAGCTTGAGCCTATAAGCGATTGATCCAACTCAAGATGGGCTCTTGAAAGGACCTAATCATTGTGGCTCAGCTCTTCTTTTCTCTGCTAAACCTAATAGCATCTCTCACAAGATAACTCCTTTAACAGAACCAAATCTCCAATCTGGAATCGTAATAGTTCCTTCAATTGTCCATGTAATTCTTCTGTTGATCAATTGGCAACTTTTAACCTTCTCTTGATCCAGGAAAATCCTGTCGCTGGTTTCCTAGATAAACTAAGGTCTGGTTAATCGTCTTTTGCCACATTAGCTCAACAAAGTGGCGATCAACATGTGACAACTGGCACAAACCGGTAATTTTCGTACACTTTAATCATTATTTAATGACTGCAATTATGTGCTTAAATGTCAACACTGTCTGATTACATACAATACAAGTAAATTCATGCACGTTTTATACTACAAAATATTGCTTTATGCATAAACGAGAGCGTTGCGTCAGAAATACTAGTAAAACTCACCGGTAAGACACCTTGTGTCAACAAACCTGCAAAAAGCAGTCAGACATTAGAATTGAGGCCTAGGTGTAGGTCCAACAACAAGAATACATTAAAACCCAAGAATACATACAAGGGTTTACATATATACCATCCGGAAGCTAATTTACGCACTAAAAAGAACCCGAAACGCACTTTAAGTGCAGAATTTTGTTAAATTCAGCTCTAATCAGCTTTTAGACATATAAATATCATGCAGAACTTTCATTTTATCATCCAGAATATTTCCCTAAGTTTCGGGAATTAAAAGGGTTACAAAAGGATACTCGAAAGACACTAAATGGTGCAATTTAGCACTTTAACGAACCGGTATCTAACCGAACAACCGGACACTACCCGGAACATCAAAATATTATTAGAGGCATTATTTTAACATTACCAAGCTAGTTATGGACCCTAAACATAATATTATGTCCTAAGACATAAAAACATACTTAAACACCTAAACCTAACACTTAACATGCAACTAGATCAAGTAACTTGGAATTGAAATGTAACCAAGACCCCCCCCCCCCCCCATAACCGGTTAGATAAGGGCCCTACCATCTTGATTTTATGGTGATTAATTAATAGATCATGTTGCTTCTTTAGGGACACATTACACAAAGGAAACAATGAGAAATTGGATATAAGAATGGCACATGAGACATAACCCTCATAATTTCACACACTACACACACAATTCTTCTCTCCTTCTTCTTCTTGGCTACGGCCGACCCCAACCACCACCATCACCACCATCATTTGCTCATCTTCAAACATTCTAAGGGTGTACAAAGGTGTTAGTGATCATACAACGAAGCTTGGTGTGTTCGGAAGCTCAAGGACCTCCTTCATCTTATTTTATCCACCACTTTTACACTCTTGAACTCCCCTAGCCTTGTGCTAGTAGTAAGTGTCTTAGATCATCATCTTTTTCATGTTTTTGATGGTTAATAGTTAAAAGAATGGTGAAATCTCAAGAAACACTAAAAGCATAAACAAGTCTTGAAACATAAACTAACAAAGTGATGAGTAGTGTTAAAATGAAGATGAAATCATGATATACTTGTGTTGTTATGCTTGTTGCTTATTTTTTTGCTAGTAAAAATGATATGGATCATCATATGGACTTGCTAGATCATGTTTAAAAACATGAACTAGCAAGATAAGAAAGTAAGAATGTTGTGGATGATGGAATCATCCACACATAAACTATGAACTTGAATAAATAAATGTTTTCTTGAAAAATAAAGATCAAAATAAGTTATAATCTTGTGGATCTAAAGATCCATGAGTGGTTTTTTGAAAGAACCAAGTGAAAAGTATAAGTTTGTTTAAACTTGGATCTTACATAAACTTAACACATTTTTTATGGGTAAACAAGTGTAGAAACACTTGTGTAAAAATAAAATTTCACAAAGAAATATTTTTAGAAAATATGACTAGAAGTTGTAAATGTTCAAACTCTTTAAAAATAAAGTTTGTAAAGAACTAATCACATTTTGGAAGGTACCAAGACTTACTAAATACACTAGTAAGTTACTACACAGTTTTATAAATACTCAAGTTCATGAAATAGAGAAATTAGTATATGTTGTTGATGATTGTTGTTGAAAATTGATTGTTGATGCTTTAAAAGAAAATAAACACATGTTTTGAAAACATGGGAAACCTTCATTTTTAAGGGAAACTCTGTCAATTTTTTTTTAAATTTTGACACTTAGAAAAATATAAGTTTTTGAGAAACTTATTCCCTAAAAGTGTACCTAAAAATATTACCAAGGTTTCCCTAATTTTTGGTGACAAGGAATGATGATTTCTTCAAGACTTAAAATTTATATCCAGTATGTATTATACTTGATAGTGTATTAGGACTTGAAAATACACTAAATACTCTTGAGAAGTAAAAACACAAAAATACACATACAACATACGAGATACATAATTCGGGTGCAAAACACAAGATACTTATATTAATTTTTGAGAAAATAATATAAGTAAGATACTTAGTTAAAAATATAAAATATTTTTAACACAACAATATAAATACAAAAGATAGTGACTTAAGCTTGTACGAAACAAGTCTAGTGACTAACGAGAAGAAAACACGTATAGGTCACGACGTTAATTATGCAAATCCGGTGAAGTTTACGACGCAAAGTTGTGAGTTCATGCTCCCCCTTTTCTTTAACTGTTTTCAGTTTTATAACTTCGGGGGTGAAATACATGTTACAATGTTTATAAATGGTATGATACAAAAACAAGAAGAACTCTTGGTGAGAACGAGTACCAAGTATGATGCCTTTTGAGAATACAAGAATACAAGAAGCACTCTTGGTGAGAACGAGTACCAAGTATGATGCGTTTTGAGAAATGATACGAGAAATCGTGTCACGAATAGGGTACCATAAGCACCATTAATCAACAATATACCTAGACCGCAGAACAAAAGGTTAGATCTAACGGGTGTCGGGCAGCCACACTCTTGGTGAGAACGAGTACCAAGCAGTGCTTTTGTGTCTCAGAATATGCCAACAAGAAAAATGCCTATGGTTTGGTGACTTCCTATGTCGTGTCACATGTTAATGGCCTTGCAACCCATTAACAACCATGATACATACATGAATACTTTATTTCTACAAGAATCATACCACCAGAATACTTGATTTATACATGAATACTTGATTTTACATGAGTACGTGGTGTACTCAAGAATACTGGATTTACACAATATACCAACTATGTTTTCGTACAAAGTATACAAACGCGAAATACAAAAACTGCATGAATTCACACCAACATTATGTTGACGTTTTTTCCAAAACTCACATCTATTTCAGGTAACTAGAAGTAGATGTGCGCGCGGCCTTACTCATGCTTGTGGATGTCGCTTATGTTTATCTCTAAATAAAGTTGTAAACTTTTTAAGACAATGTTTTATGCTATCTCACGATGTAAACGCTAACTTATGATTTCAAATTATGAAATGTTTGGTATTTGAAGATATTTTTACGAGCATGTAGTATGTTTACCTTTCGTATTCAATGAGAACCTTTCTTGATCACACCTCGTGCTTCCGCCGCAGAAAGGGGTGTGACACAACACTTCCTTCCATGCAAGGCTTCAAACTGAGCAACCTAGATACTAGCGTGGTAACTATTATTGTAAGGTAACTCTGCCGAGGGCATGTGAGTATCTTAACTTCCTTCTGAGTCCATTATACACGCTCCCAACTTTTCTTTCAAGGGTCCGAAAAGCTCCCTACTATCTTGTTGTCCAATCAATTTCCCTTTTCCCTTTGGGGTTATTAGTGTCGAAGGCTGCACTAATTTAGAGAAATTCTTAATAAATCTCCGTTAGCACCTAGCTAGTCATATGGATCATCATACTCCCGACGGGGTCTTTGGCGCTTCTCATCAATTGATTGCTTTAATCTTAGACTGATCTACATGAATACATTCCTCATCATTTACCAATTGCATAGTTAACTTCAAACATTACTCATGATTCTCCTTGGTTCGCACATAGGTAAGTATGTCGTCGATGAATATTATCACGAATTCATCCGATTAGGGTTTCCATACCCTGTTCACGAGATCCATGAATATAAATGGCGCATTAATTTAGTCAAAAGGCATGACTAATAACTCATTATGGCCATATCATGTTCGAAAAGCAGTCCTCGGAATATCTTCGTCAGCAATCTTCAACTGATAATATCCCAATCGTAGATCGATCTTCGTGTATCAGCTGGATCCCGGTAGCTTGATCGAACAAATCGTCAATCCTCGGTAAAGGGTACCGATTCTTGATAGTCAACTTGTACAGCTCTCTGAAATCCTCACATATCCTGAAGGATCCATCCTTCTTTCTCCTAACAAAGCAGATGCACCTCAAATCGAAGAGCTTGTCGAATGAAATCCTTGTCTAGCGGCTCTTGAAGCTGATTTGACATTTCTGTCATCTCAGACGGTGCTTAATCTATAAGGAGATTGTGCAATTGGGTGCAGCACCGGATGCTAGATTGTTCCGAAATTTGATCTGTCTCGCAGGGGGAAATCCAGGTAAGTATTTTTAGGAAAACTTCTAGATAATTGCGAACAATAGGAATTTCTCCGGTATTCCTACATTTGGCCTTTGTATCCACCACGTTAACAAAGAACGCTGGATAGCCTTTTCGCAATAACTTAAGCATCCTCACAATACTGACGACTCTCAATTATCGACACTCAACACTCGAAACTCGACAATCGACTCGGTCGGTCTTCGTGAACAACTACCACCTCTCTACCATCATTAGGACAAGATATCCTAGCTAGCTTCTTCAACCAATAATGCTTGCTTCGTTCTTGGATAATCAATCCATCCTCACATCTTCGTCAAAGCTCCCCAGCTCCACTGGAAATAAACCAACACTAGAACTACGATCACCTAACTAAATACTACAACCGCAAGCGACCTCACTAGTTTCTATCAACTTACCAATTGCTAGTTCCATCGGGCACTTAATACTCAGCTTACTTGTTGGGGAACACAAAAATGGTTCAAAGTTTTTTCGAACAAAACTCAAGTCAGCTTTGGTATTAAAAGTATGAACATAGATTGGTTTTTGATTTGAAACATACCGGTAACAACAGCAAGATCGTCTCCTGCCTTCCCAGCGTTTAGCTCGATCGCTCTACCCCTGGCATCCTGACCCTTCATTTTCAGATAATCTCTCTCGAAATGTCCTTGTTCACCACACTCGTAGCATCCTTTGAGCGTAACTCCATCCAATGTACTATTGGCATAGCACTTGTGAGTCATATGCCTAGTCCGACCACATCTAGCGCACTTTCTCCACTCATCCTCGTGAGTCTTCTTCTCAAAACTACTCCTGCCATCCCTGGCATTATCCTTTCTAGAACTGGCTACATACGCCTTCCTCGAACTCTCAGACTTTCGCTTTCACGAATCCCCAGATCTAGGCTCGGAATGCAGAATTATTGGAATGGTCGATCCGGTGTGACGGCCCGACATCACGCATACCGTTGCCACATCATTGCATAGGGCATCGGTAAATGATCTTGGGTTACAACCCTGGATTGTTTTATGTGTACATCTATGTACTTTCTGCAAGGTTAATGAAAAATCAGGATTACGCTCCGATTATATCATAACACAGGAACTACTAAAACTTTCCGATCATTATATTACCCGAAGGGTTTCCGATCTGTGTCCCACCAAGACTATGCCCATGAGCATCGCGTCCACGTTCCTGGCCATTATTTTGGTTAGCATCGCGCTGTTCCATGGCAGTATTAACGTGTTGGGCTATGACTTGTGCCAACTCTTCCGGGGTAATAGGTAGTCCAGAACCCTGTCTCGCTTTTGGCGGCATTTCGTCGTTTCTATTATTTTCAACAATAATAATCACATAAGACGATGACCAAAAATAATTCAATCATGAAATGGTAGTGGACCGAACATTGCGCATGTATAATATCCATATATTAATGAGAACAATTCTTAAACCAAAAGAAACCCATTTGATATTTATATCAGAAATTTTCAAAACTTGTTTTTAGTACTAAGACTAATCAAAATTCGGCGTGTCTACATCAACACCCGCCACAAGTCTATATGAAATTTCCTCCTAAATATCTGAAAATTTGGCATGCAAGCCGTAAATAGGGTTCATCAAATGAGACATACAAAACAAACAACAGAAACAACCAACAACTAATGCTTCAATCCCTGGAAGTCCAACATCTTCCTAACAAGCTCGTTTAGCTCATGATAACAGTCCATCTGTCCATCTGAGTCCTTCATCGTCTCCATGCCTCCGCGTAACGTGGCGAACTGATGATCACAGTGAGAGCAATTGACCCAAACCCCTTTTTGCCTCTTCAAAGTGGTCGCTGTCTCATCTCTCGAAGTCGATGTGATCTCTGTAATGGGTCAAGTCCTCTTCCTACGGCGAGTGTAGACTAAAAGAGGTGTAGCAAAACACGTGACTCGAATAGTAGAATAAACGATTCTGTAACGACGGGCGAAAGAATCTCAAATGTAGGCTCGACAATATCAATGAGCAGGTCTACTAGTGGCTCTATAGGCCGAGACGTGACATATCGTAACCGTACAAAGTAAGTGTGTGATCAAAGTGAATAGTAACACATAAGGCCTAAATAAACAGAAAATCACGTATGCACATAAACACATAAGGGTTTTAATACATGATAAAATTTTCCATGTTTATTTAAAAATCTTGGCTTCGAGAATTTTGGACTTTAAATCTCAGAATTCTTCGATTGAAGTCTAGTGTTTTCCTCCGAAAACATCTAGTTCGCTAACAACCATTGGCTCTGATACCAACATATGTCACACCCCAAAAACGTCGCAGCGGAATATAAAACCTAGTGGTGATGGAAGTTGGTTCCCATTTGTATCTTGCTGAACGATGCATCTTGATGTTGGACATTTTAACTTAATTTAAACATAGATTTTAAAACACATAGTCTTAAAGTCCATCGCAATCACACCATAGTTAAACTGTTTTAATCCTTATGGATCTTATTACATTGGTCCCAAATAGTTTTTAAAAGTTTGTCCAAAACATTATCAAACCAAACATGCATCAACAATCACAAGATACGCCATAATTCCCGAAGCCGAACTCAAGTACCTGTAGAACACGTTAAAATCAAGTGTCAACACAAAGGAAGGTGAGTTCACATATTCACTTACAAACAATATTATTCCAAGGAAAACTTTCTGATTAGGTGTTTATTTGAAAACATCCATATAAATTTTAGAAAGTCCATTTTACTTCCTTATTAAAATCCATGGGACTTCCGTCGGTTCATCAATCCGACAACTGTAATATATTGCCCAGGTTTTGTATATTAAATTATTGCGTCAACTTTCAGACTCGTATGTTAGCTAGACGATACGAACTATATATTAACCATGCAGGGATAATCAAAGCTAGACAATAAACAGAAAAAAATTCATCATTTGACTTGACATGGGGCGACCGGTCACGACGTGGTTGTCAACCCGATAGATCTACCAACAATTCATCGCGTGCAATACTTAAATGATTAAACGACATCATGGGCGCAGGGTCCTCTTGAAGGACAATATGATGTCTGCCTCACGTACAATATATATATATCCTACTAATATGACAATTTAATACACGACGTTGTACGATTCCCCTGATACTCCATTATTTGAGACCCAGTCAAAATTCGTCCCAAACTGTACGGTCATGTTTCGCTTAGGAAATACCGAACTTTCAATATTCATTCATAAAAAACGTTTTACTTGAAACGTATGACTTATCAAATCTCATATATTTTCAACGAAAATATATATTTTAAATTAAAAGGTATATTTTATTTCGAAATATTATTAAACCCTTTTATTGACGTGTTCTACCCCCAAAATATATACAAAGCAGTAAAAAGAGGGGTTTAGTGACACTCACCTTTGGGTGCGTATTTTAAATAGCGCAATCCTAGAGATTGATTTCTACACATCCTATTATATATAATAGGAACGATTTTAAAACAATATTCATAACATAAAAATCCTAAGTTTCTCCGTTTCTTAGAATTATCACATAACTTTGAGATTTTCTCGAAAAATTGTCATTTTTTATTATTTTGGCTCGTATATATATATATATTAATGATTTTGCGACTTGAACGATTTTATTGGTGACCATTATTGTGTAAATCCGTTAACACTCCCGTTTATACGCATTATATCTACGATTTGCGCGTCGTAATATATATACATAAACGTTCACATAAATTATCATCGAAACACACGAAATCTTATTAACTTATCTATTTTATCCTTTTTAAAGCAAATATACATAAAATATCTCATATGTATCAAATTTCATGATCGACAAACAACTTACACACTTAACGCGATTTTTACCGTTTCTACCGCACAAAATGCACAAGTATACATGCATAATCCAAATCTTTAAAATCATGTTAAAACTTAACATATTTTCACATTCTCATGTTTAAATCACATAACACATTTTAACACATAAGGTTCACCCAAAATTTTACCTATACTAGTGTACATTGAAAAATGCATATTTTAGCGATTCGGTAACATTTTCGGGTGTCGGAAGTCACGTATGACCAACCAAACACCAAGTAAACTTAAAATTAGTTAAAATACTTATTTTTAATCTAAAAATATTAGTTTACTTACTGATTTAAATCAGTTTTATAAAAATCACTCGAAAAGCCGATTTTTGACCTTTTTAACGCATAGTTTTGCGTTAAACGTTATATAATCATCCCAACTCGAAACGACTTGATATTTTAACACAATACATGTTATTTACTGATTAAAATAGTGGTTATAATCAGATTAGTGCAGTTTTTGTGCAAGTCACATAAATCATGCGATTTCACGTATTTTACAACTTTTAAAGCACCAAGTACAACATGCAAAGCTAGCAAACATTATGTCAAAGTTATAAATCACTAAACACTTTAAAATAACTTTATTTTAGTGTTTATAATCTGCTCATAACTGATTTTTACTAAATCATACTCAAATCACATTATTTCATCTATTTACAAGTTTCTAAGCCTCATGTATAACATGCAAAGCTAGTAAACCTTATGACAAAGTTTTATATCTTTTTAACACTTCAAATACTCATATTTTTAGTGTTTATTTTCTGATCAAAACTCATTTTTATCAAATCATGCTTAAATCATCATTCTATGACCACTAATCATCATGCATGTTCAAGTAAATGCAGCTAATGTATCCATATAACATCATCATCAACATGCATGATCTAATTTTTTTATCCATCATGCATTTAACTCATATTCAAACATTCAAGAACATTCTAATCTTCCTATGATCATTATCAAATCATCACCTTTCACATAAACTCATTTCAAATCAAAAAGCTTTCATATGACACCTTTTAAACATGCATGCATTCACCTTTTGATTCTTATCAAACAAGAACATCAAGAAAGTCAAAACTCAAACTCCATACCTATATATATACACATACGGCCACACATATAATTACAAATTCACCAATTTTATCTAGCGTTTTAATCCCGTTTTAGTGCGTTTTAAATTATTTTTAACAATCTATAAAAATAAACTTACCAAAATATTATTGAACAATATTTTGTTTGCCTGGACTGGCTATGTTGTCGGTATTTGGCAGTATGCGCGCTGTGCTGCGCGGTACGCACTTAAAATTGAAAAAAATAGGAATTTAAGTGTTTTTATTTATTTTTATCATTCTATAGTAATAAACTCATCAAATTATTACTAATATGATTATCAGTTGCCTTGACAGGCTGTGTTGACAGTATTTTGTCGGTACACGCGCTGCATCACGCGGTACGCGCTTAAACTCGAAAAATAGAGTTTCTTAGCGTTTTAATTTATTTTTCCTCACAAACATGAATAAAATTATTATTCTAATCATAACAGACTATTTTTAGGATTTTAACACTGATCGGGTGGTCACCGACGTTCGTTTCGCATTTTAACCGTTACGCGATAAGCGTTTATCTTACCGTTGCCAACATAATTTTTATCAAAGTTTAATTTTACCAACTCATTAAATTTCACATATAAACATCATAACCAGTCAAATACAACCCTGTTACTTATTCACAACACGTGTTGCAATTGTACGGTACGGCCTGAAAAGCCGGGTGTCACAGTCAGGCAGAATCACATTGAAGGGAACAGTGAGAAACGACATTTTGAGCTTCGAGAATTAAATTACGTCCCAGAATTGAAACAAAAATTGCTAAGTATCTCGAAAATCTGTGACAGAGGAAATTCAGTTCATTTCACAAAGAAGGGATGTTATGTGCTTAAACCAGGAATTGTGATACCTGAATATTGGTTTTTGATGACTGCCGAGAGACAAGGAAACGCGTATGTTATCGATATGAACAAGAAACCGTGTGAAGAAATTACTTGCCTTTTCTCAAAGATTTCAGAACATGATGGTCTATTGTGGCATCGTCGCCTTGCGCATGTGAATATAAAGAATCTGAATCGTCTTGCTAAAGGTCAAATGGTCCGTGATCTACCAATCAAAGACTTCGTGCTGGTAGAAAAGTGTGTTCCTTGCGCAAAAGGAAAGGCTCATCGAAAGCCTCATAAGTCCAAGTCTACACCTTCAACAAAATTCGTGCTTGAATTACTACACATTGATCTTTTTGGTCCTGTGAACGTGCTGAGTATTGGCAAGAAGGCGTATTGTCTTGTGATCATAGATGCCTACTCTCGTTTCACATGAGTTTACTTTCTTAGTCACAAGAACGAGGCTGCGAGTTTGATCAAACAATTTGTCACTCTATATGAAAATTAAGCTACTACAAGGGTGAAAGCAATTCGATCAGATAATGGGACGGAATTCAAAAATATCACCTTAGATACATTCTGCGCAGAAAAGGGAATCGAACGACAGTACAGTGCGCCCCGAACTCCACAAAAAATGGAGTGGCTGAGAGATGAAATCGTACTCTTATAGAGGCGGCACGAACCATGCTGGCCGACTCGAAGCTTCCTGGTTTCTTCTGGGCCGAAGCAGTTAGCACAACTTGTTACATCCAGAATCATGCTTTAGTAAACAAATATCATTTCAAAACTCCTTACGAGATTCTAGAAGGACGTAAACCCTCGGTCTCACACTTCCGTATCTTTGGTTGTCCGTGTGTCTTGTTACTCATGGATACTAATGGGAAGTTTGAGTTCAAAGGGGACGAATGTTTCTTTATTGGATACGCTAAAGGGTCTTCTTATAGAGTTTAAAATAAAGTAACCAAGAAAGTCGTTGAGTCGTGCAACATTGAATGGCTCGAAGAAAATTCTACGGACGCTAGAGTTGGTCCAGATTGCCTGTATGAATATGCTGATTTGTTCAAATCCTTTAACATTTTGTCTAGTGCTTCCCCTGATGCAGGTGTGTCCACTCCGAAACAAACAGTTTCATTTGGTGATACAGAAGAAGAAGAACATGATGAAGGGAGCTCGCGAATCCATACTATTGATCCGCCAGGAATGAGATTTACTGAGCATCCAACGTCCCATCAAACCCCTGAAGATGCACCATCAGGAGGCGTTTCCTTAAATGCACCTGGATCAGATCTGTTTACTGATCCTATCCCTGAAGATTGTACTGTTACTACTCCTGTGGTTTACAGTACGGCAGCATCTAATGAGGGGGAGTCGAGCAACATCAACACAACTCAAGACGAGACGATATCTGAATTTGCCATTCCAACAAGCGTTCAAATAAATCATCCTATTGAGAACGTGATTGGCTCTGTAAATGCAGGAGTTCAAACCAGGAGCCAATCAGGAACCATTAATCTTTGCTTATACTCTAGCTACATTTGTCAAATTGAACCTAAAACCATTGATGTAGCATTGCAGGAACTAGGCTGGGTCGATGCTATGCATGAAGAGCTGAACCAGTTCGAGAAGCTAGGAGTATGGAAGCTTATGGAGTTACCGAAAGGGAAAGGCAAACTTGGAAGTCGATGGGTTTTCAGAAACAAGCAAGATTCTGCAGGAGTCATTGTTCGAAATAAAGCAAGATTGGTGGTCCACGGATTCAGACAGATAGAGGGACTGGATTATGATGAAGTTTACGCCCCCGTTGCCCAACTTGAGGCCATCCGGATTTTCTTAGCGTACGCATCCTACATGGGGTTCACTGTTTATCAGATGGACGTCAAGACTGCGTTTTTGTATGGAGACGTGAAGGAGGAAATCTTTGTTGAGCAACCACCGGGTTTTGTCCATCCAGATCATCCAGAATATGCCTACAAGCTTGATAAGGCATTATACGGATTGCACCAAGAACCAAGAGCTTGGTATGCAACTCTGACTGAACATCTTCTGGCTCATGGGTACACGCGTAGCACGATAGACCAGACTCTGTTTATCAAGAGAGTGGGCATGGATCTGATTTTGGTTCAAATTTATGTCAATGATATTATCTTCGGATCGACAAGTGACGAGCTTTGCAAGGAATTTAGAGGGTTATGAAAAAGAAGTTCGAGATGAGTGTGCTTGGAGAAATGACATTGTTCTTGGGTTTACAAGTCAAACATGGTTCTCGAGGCATTCTTATTCATCAAGGGAAGTATGTTGACTATGTGCTAGCAAAATTCAAGTTCACTGATGCTAAACCAGGTGAAACTCCAATGGCAGAAAGACCTATATTGACTGAAGAAGCAGAAGGATCCCCTGTTGATCAATGCCTTTATAGGTCTATGATCGGGTCATTGATGTATCTGACAGCGAGCTGTCCAGACATCATGTTTGTTGTCTGCAACTGCGCGCGATATCAGGCTAATCCTACAACTTCTCATCTTACTGCTGTTAAATGAATCTTTCGGTACCTTAAAGGCCGACCTCGGGTTGGTCTGTGGTATCCGAGGGATTCCAATTTTGACCTGTTTATGTTTTCTGATAGTAATTTTGGAGGCACTGACAAGGACAGGAAAGTCACATCAGCTGGATGTCAATTTTTGGGTGAAAGGCCCATTTCTTGGCAATGCAAGAAACAGTAAACGGTGGCGATTTCAATAGCTGAAGCAGAGTATGTTGCGGCTTCGGCGTCTTGCTCCCAAGTGGTGTGGATGCAGCATCAATTGCAGGACTACGGTTTGACATATCTTAATACTACCATTTACTGTGATAATGATGCTGCTATACAAATTGTGAAAAATCCTGTCTTCCACTCAAAAACCAAGCACATTGATATTAAAGTTCATTTTATACGAGACTGTTTTGATAGGGGTCTTATGAAACTGGAGCAAATCGACACAGATGCAAATGCTGCTGATTTGTTCACCAAGCCTGTCAGCAGCTCGAAGTTTCAAGTGCTTGTGGATTTTCTGAAAATGATCCGTTATATCGACTGAGCATGTTTTTGTTTTTCGTAGGTAAATTTGTACATAAAGTTTTCTATTCTTAGGTAGTTTTTATTTATGCACAAATTTAGGGGGAGAAATTTTGAAAAATAAAAAAAACATTGAAAATTTTTGAAAAATACAAAAACAATGAAAAATCTTGAAAAATACAAAAAGAGGCATTGCATGACATGGGAAATGAAATGAATTTTCACATTGTGGTAAAGCGCTGACTCATATAAAATCAGTATCAAAATAGTTTGACTCTAGTATGATGTGTTGGTAGGCTTTATCCTTAAGACTGGAAACATGGGTTGTTTCTGTTCAAAACCTAAAATAGTTAATGACCCCAGGAAAGAAAGTCACTTAGAATTAGCTCATTTCTATTTGAATGCTTGCGTGATGTCCTGATACACACAATTTTGTTCTGGTTCTGAAATCTTTTCTGAAAAAGTCGTGTATCTCTTGTGTTTTGCATGAGCAAAGACCTGGAGGTGCTAGGCAGCGTTTAGCTTCTGTTTTGCGTGAGCAAAGACCTAGCTGAGCGTCTGTCATCATATAGATCAATTAACACCCGAAAGAGGCCCTCAAATGCCTAAAAGAAACCCAAGAAACCTATATCAAATTGAGAAAACTCATTTGATTTGTATATTATATCATCTCTGCTTATGATCTATTCTGTTCTCTTCTCAACCTAGTCCCAGTTAAGTTTTCAGAATTCTGGAACGGACTTATGGAAATATGTGGTAGGGAATCTGCTTGCATGATAGAGTGTGCTACCTATAATTCCAGGATTTGATTAGTATTTGTTTGGGTGTTCATTGTTAAGAAATCAAAACATGATAAAATCAGTTACAGGCAGTTATATGAAAAAGGTCTAGGGAGATGAGTTTAGGTGGATAAACATACTGGCAATCGTCTAGATCATTCAGTAGTAGATCAGTGTTGATAAGTGTAGTCAAGCCCGAAGCCTCGTGATTTGATCCCTGAGCAATTACGACATTTCCTATTTTATTTTTGTAAATAATTGTTTATATTATTTATTTTTGTGTTTTAGGTTTTTTTTTTTGTAAAACATGCTCAGGAAGTTAAATGGATTATTAAAAAAATTTGTTTTGGTTTAAAGAAATTTTTTGAAAATATTAAAGAAATTGAATTAAACCTTTAAACTAAAATTATATGTGGTCTTGGCCGAATTACTTGGTGTCGACTGAATGTTAAGTGGTCTCGGCTCAATTACTTGGTCTCGGTCCAATTCAGAAGCCTGGCCCATGTGTATTGAAGTATAAAATCCGGTCTCGAGTCGAGACCTCATTTGTACTCGAAACCATTCACTGTTTACTCTCAATTCTCTCTCATAATCTCCGGCGAATACATTTGTTTCCGACGAGTTACTCCAGTTTTGACTCGTAATCATCAACTATTTGAAGGTATTATGAATCAAATGATGATCTTGATTGAAGTTTTGTAGGAACTTATGAAGATATGATGAAGATTTAAAGATGGTTTAAGAACCCTAATTATGAAGATAATTAGGTCTTCATTATAATCAAAGGGTGTTTTTGGATTTTGATCCAAAATTAAGCTGATGAAAGTTGTTTATGCGGTCTCGACTCGGATTGCGACTGAACACACATGAGGACTCGAGACATGTGGTTGTGAGTCGCAACCTCGTTGATCTCGACTAAGGTCTCGACTCAAAACCTCATGGTCTCGACTGAGGTCTCGACTCAAAACCACGTGGGCTTGACTCGAAATCTCATGATCTCGAGTCAAATTTACAGTGTCTCGACTCAAAATCTGTTTTGACTTTAGTAGTTGACTCGGAATCTGAGTTGTTGACTTATTGACCTGTGCTGACTTGAAAATTTTGCATCTTTGTGAAAGTTTAACTAAGTTAACATGGAATTTCTCAGACATGATTCTATACTTAATACTTTTGTTTTGTGTAGGATATGGATTTAAAATTTATTCCGACCCATAATCAGGCAGGATACTTAGCACCACCGCCGGAGAAGCACAAAAGGTTATATACTTCGCTGATCAAGGGATTAAATAGCTGCAGAATTGTTCATGCGCTACGAGAGAATCCTGTTGTCTTTGAAAGCTTAGTTCAAGAATTCTGGAAGACTGCAAAATTTGATGCTCTATGAGAGGAAGGCAAAGGAGAGATTGTTGCTGAAATTCAGAAGAAGAGCGTTACTGTGACCGAACAGATGTTAAGGGAGGTCTTGCAGTTTAATGATCAAGAAGCAGATCCTATTGAACTTCCAGCTGGAACCGTGGAAGTTATTCTGCCTCGCCTAAGCTATGAAGGAAAGTATCCCTCGCTGGTGAAGAAATTTGTGCATCCGTATTGGCGCTTGTTGGTGCACATGTTCATTCTATGCATGACAGAAAACAGAGGGGGAACAGATCAGTTGAATATCACATAATCTGATGCGTTTGTTTGTCTGATAACAAACCAACCATTCAACTATTCAAAATACATCTTTGAAGGCATGAAGAGGAATGTGACTGGGGTTCGAAAGGATAAGTTCACATGTAACTGAGGTTCTTACAAATGATATTTAATGCACGTTATCTGGAGTTAGAGAGATTTGGAAATACCTTGGAGCTGAAACTAATGGGGCCTACTTGTTTTGGTGCTCTTACGCCTAAGAAGGGCACAGAAAAGAAGTTTGAAGGACTGATACCACTAGAGAAGTTTGGTCAGTTTGCTGAGACTGAAGATATAGCTACTGAACCAATGTTAGTACAACCTGCTCCTGTGAATGCTGCACCAGCTAATGCTCCTGTTAATGCCATGATTGCTGAAGAGCACGTTGTTCAACGTGCTGTTGACCAAGAGCCTGAGACAGAGATTCTAACAATCAACTCTGACGATGAAGGCATTGAAATTAGCTGTAATGATGATGATGATGAAGCTGAGCTTCCTCCTGAAGCTGAAGTTAGTTCTGTCATTTCTGCTGTTCAACTACCAGTGATCACGTCTGAAAGTTTGGCTCAGCTGTTGAAATCCATAACTGAAAAGATGGAAAATCCTCCTTCCAATCCTTCAGTTCAAATTGTGGAGCAAACGTCTAGTGACCCAAAGGGTGTTAGAGATCCACGTACCAACAAACAGATGAAGGTTACTGATAAAGATGCTGACAAGGCAAAAGCTGAAAAGATGAAGAAGAAAAGAGAGTTCGTGATTCTAAAAAATAAGAATCTCAATCCTGAAAATGACGATGCTCAAGCCACTTATCATTTGATGGATGTTGGTGAAACTCTCTATGATAAAGTTAGGAACTGCTCAGGTGTTGTTAGCTGGGGATTTGATCATGATCGTCGAAGATGGTGGATCAAAAGGAAGGTTGGACCTGTTGAATGGTATAAAATCCTGCTCAGTTCCAAACGTTCACTAAGGTGGACTTGATCACTTTGTCAAGGTCACCTTACATTGATGATTAGCCTGGCGGGCGTGGATATTTATTCTTTGAAAGACTACAGAGAGAAGTTGCACGTGGATTTACTTCTATGCACACTGCTGAATCCATTGTCACTCCTGCTGAAAAGGGTGTTAGAGATCCACGTACCAACAAACGGATGAAGATTGTGTCATGGCCACCAACTGACAAGGAAAAAAACTATTCCCTTAGTTAAGAAAATTCCTAAAGGTGCTCTGAAGACCATGCATTTTTGGGCTTATGATGAGTGATTGGGGCAAGCTGTGATTGAGCTTTCGATTGATTAATCAAGTGGATTTTCTAAACTTGGCTCAAGAAGATTTAGAAGTGCTTGCTCGTAACCAGATTAAGGTTACAGAGAAATATGAAGAAGTGGCTAAAGGATGGACTGCTGCTGTTGCTTCAGTCATTCACATTCGTACAAAAGGATTTGGTGGTTTCAAGGATCGATTTGGTAGTAGCGGTGGAAATTGAAGTCGAAAGAACCTCTATGCATAAACTAAGGGGAGATTGTAGGAACCTGAAGGTTTATTCATAGAGGGTTACAATAGTATAGGGGTTAATTTGTAATGTTTTGCTTTATATCTATTTGGGTCGATGTATGTTTGGTTTGGGTCTTGTATGGTTTTGAGTGGGCCTTTAGGGGTTTCGACCCAATATGTTTTGTATTTAATTAAACCTCAAACACTTGTTTGAGGTTGATCAATTATCGAGAACTAGGGCCAGCCGAAACCAAGCTTTTGGAGTCTTGTATTCGTCTTCATCAATCGTTGAATGCATGTCTCGGTTTGTTTTTAATTCATATTGTTTCGGTTATCATTAGTTTGTTCTTGAATCAACTTGTGATTGGATTCCGCACTTTCACAAGTTACGTTTGATATCATTGAAAGATCCTATCGGGTTTTACAATAAATGCAAACATTCTTACATTTATGAACATGTGACAAAAACTTACATGCATGCATACATACATATATATACATGACATATATACATACATATATGAACTTCCAAAAGTTCATTTTTTGTGTCATCTTTTCAAATCACAAGAACCTTCTTTTATGATATCTTTTTGATTCATGCATGTAACAATCTTTCAAGAATCATGTTAAACAAGAATCATTCAACAAAATCAAAACACAACTATATACACACCCACACACACCCTACGGCCATACATACATATGCACACACTTCCATTTTTACTTTGTTTAAAATATCATTCTTTATTAGTTTCAAGTTTGTGATTAATTCCAAGTTCAAGAGAAACCTTCCAACATCACTATCATCACCAAGAATCAAGAACATGATTTTGAAAATAAGTTTATACCTTTCAAGATTTTGGTGGGTTTTGACAAGATTTTTGATGATTGGAGCTTGTTTCACCTTGTAAACTCCTTTGGATCTTCAAAACACCTTGAAACCTTCTTGGAATGGACTTAGATCTTCAAGAAAAAGATTGAAAAATGAAGATGGAGGTTGGAAGTGGGGTGTTCGGCAGAGTTGTAGTGAGAGAGAAAGAGAATGAGTTTTTGAAATCCTTTCATGGATTATGGAAGATATGAGAAAGATTTGTAAAGTATTAATCATCACATTATTTTTCCAAGACCACCAAATGTAGGAGAGAGAAGGAGTCTTGTCTCCCCTAGCCGCCACCTCTCACATTACACACATATCCATCATATTTTCGTATATATATATATATATACACATATGTATGTAATCTTGGCCAAAAACTGGTATTTTACTGAATACCGGGTATTTTATCTGGTGTTTTAATCCCGTTTTAGTGTGTTTTAAATTATTTTTATCATTCTATAAAAATAATCTCACTAAAATATTACTGAAATAATTACCAGTTGCCTTGACTGGCTGTGTTGACAGTATTTTGTCAGATATGCACAGCATCTCGCGGTACGCGCTCAAACTCCAAAAATAGAGTTTCTTAGCGTTTTAATTTATTTTTCCTTCCGGTCATGATGAAAATTACCATTCTAATCATAACAGACTATTTTTAGGATTTTAACATTGATCGGGTGGTCACCGACGTTCGTTTCACATTTTGTTCGTTACGCGATAAGCGTTTGTCTTATTGTTGCCAACATAATTTTTATCAAAGTTTGGTTTTACAAACACATCAAATATCACATATAAATATCAATATCAGTCAAATACAGCCTTTTTTATTTATTAATGACACGTGTTACATTTGTAAAGAACAGCTTAAATAGTCGGGTGTCACATAAACTTACAAGAAATTATGATAAATCATCAGATTTTGACCAAGTCAAAAGAAAATCTGATAAAACTCAAGATATCAATTTTTTCCCTCTCATTTGCATGAACAAACTCCATACGTAGTTATCGTCAACTCAATCTTGTACATCTTTTTCTTTTTCTTTATATTTTCTTTCTTTCCTTTATTTTTCATTAATTTTTTTAAAATAAAAATCAAAGATTACCTCTTTAGCTTAGGGTTGTTTACGTCACAAAGAAAAATTTCTGGGCAAAACTTTAATGCATGCTAGCTTTCTCTCTTACATTCATTGCTTTCTCATCAATACTTAATGAGAAAGAGGTGACACCTGGGTTGTTCATGATTAAAATTTATCAGAACTTGGCCGCCTATATCATAAATGAAGAAGATTTTATCTCACAAAATTCTTTTATTCTCCTGACATGTGATCTTAGCTATAAAGGAAAATGAGATAGAAAATCTGAGTTGGTAGGTGAAATTAATGGCAAAGCATCCTTTCACTTTTAAATAACTACCACTTAGAGATTTTCTTCATAGTATCAGGCACTTTCACCTTCATGTGACAACTGTGTTCGGTAATCGATGTACGATGTAATACAATGATGATTATTAATGAAACAACGTGATTTGGTGTTATTATATGTTTTTTGGTGTTCTATGTGTGTATTTGTGTTGGTGATTTTTTTCAATACGATTCGATTCCGATTGCAAGCTTTAAATCTCGTTTTGGAAGGTTATACGCAAACTGGTGCGTAAACGCAGTCAGTATAACGCGACAAACACTCCGGAATAGTGACATAGGCTAAACATACCTTAAATAACCTCCACATAACTTAGAAATAAGTTTTGAATGGGTTGGTGTGTTGAAACCATGCTTGTTCGATCGCAGGGACTATTTGTGTCAAACTGCGAAACTATGCCGATTTGAACTGTAACAAACATTCTGGAACATGACCATAAGTTAAACATACCCTAAATATCCTTTACATAGCTTAGAAATAGGCTTTGAGGAGTTCGGTGAGCTAAAATAAACTTTATGCTCATTCACGGACTAAAAGCGCCAAAAAGTGCATAAGTTTGCATTTTCGCGCATAACTTACGTTCTAAATACATCCGGACATCCAAAAATTTATGTAAGCATTAAAATATTTTATTTTAGTGTTTGGCATGATAAAACTCCATTCGTCGCTTAATTTGGATCGTTTTTGCGTTCGTTACGGCTTCCGTCGTAATTAAGCGAATAACGCAACCGTACGACCAAACGAACCGACATCCGAGATGTTTTTGAGCATATTTTAAGTTCCCTATACTTTAACTTTATTTTAGAGCCTTGAAATGGGGTTAACGTGGCTTAAAAGTGCCAAAAATCAAGTTTTACAAGTGCAGGGACCATTTTTTGAAATTTCTGGCAGATTCAATGAACCTAGTCCATTTTGAAGTATTGGTGGTTTTAACCCATGGTTTTGCAAAACCATGGGCTGGTATTTAATGAACATAGTCAATATTAGGGGCTCCCATGGTTTTAGAAAACCATGGGCACACATGTAAGGTCCAAATCAAAGCTCAGTTTTCGAGGAACGATCCTAACGGTTCAAGGAAATCTATAAATACCCCATGATCTCAACCCCAAAAACCCACACCTTTGAAATCTGAATTTGTTCTCTAAGTTGTTGTGTTCAACACTTCATACCTGAGAATATTCGGATTCAAAACTTCCATTCTTCGACCCGTTGTAAGTGTTCTTTCGTTCTTTTCATTCGTTTTAGCGTTAAAGTCAAACTGCGTTTGACTTTCTGCATTGACCAGTTTATGGTCAATGTGAAGTTCGTTTGAACTTCATAACGTGAGCGTAATCATGATGGTTATAGTCCCTTGTGACTATACCTACTGATTACCACGTTATCTAGGCTCAGTGACGAGTCGTAGTTTCGGCCAAAATACGTATTCTTGCGTGTTTTGTAACCAAACTACTTGTGGGTATCAAAACCGTTTGTTTTGATACCAAACCTATTTTCAAACCTTGTTAAACATGTTCTAACATGTTTAGCTCGTCACTTTTAGTTTAGTGCTTATATAGGGTCGTAAGGTAAGCGATCTAAACAATCGCTTATACTTTCGAACCCGACCCGTTGGTCGATCATTAGGATCCGACCAAACACATTAGGTGACCATAGTTGTATAGGGAATAACCTTCCGAGGTTATACCTTATGGTCACTACGTTTAGCTAGTTGTATGATAGGTAGTTTATATGCCTTAGGTTTATTACCAAAATGCCCTTTTTATGCATAAATTCATTTTAAACATATGTAACCTAAATTTTGACATCTAAACTGATTAGGAAACAATATTAGACATGTTAAGGCATATAATACTTTTCATAGGACTAGTTAGGCGGTCCGAACGCGCTTATGCTACCTTAATGGGTCGTAACGGGTCGAAAGCACTTAGGTTAGGTTCCGATTTAGAATGTAGACTTTGTTAAACCATATCACATGAGTTCCAACACTCATTTGGTTTACAAGACCTCATTCTGTCCGATCTTCCGATTTAGGCGTCTATTATTTACTAGTGATTAAATTACTAGGTGCTGCTTGATTTCGCTGGTTTACTCGAGTTTGTTGAAGTACTACTGACTGAGGATACCTTGCACTACATGTGAGTACATAGTTCCCCTATTTTACTGTTTTCAATTGTTTTGGGGTGATTCATATGTACAAAATGTTTTCAAGGTTTAAACGATGATTTCAAAAACGAATAGAACGATTTATACTAAACTATTAACGATTTCGATAATGTGAATGAACTTGTTGGTTGTAGGTACATAACGAACGACATTCATTAGCATTGATCAAGCCGACCAGTATTAGGTTATGGTACCGTAGGATATGACAAATCCCGTTATTGCACTATACCCATGGTTATGTGTGGGTGTTGTGGGTAACGACTGAATCTGATGATTGTTAACTTACCCTTTAGAGGTTTGTTAATGCAAGAACGAGTTGAACGATGAACGAGTCACAAAGGTTTGAATGTTATTAACGAGACGACCATATATAAGTTTTCACAATTAAAACGATGATGATTTAAACGAGTAAACGATTTGGAAACGATTTGGAAACGATTTGGAGACGATGTTAAACGATTTGGGTAAACGATTGGTTTTTGGCTAGTGTTTAGATAACGGGACGGGTGTAATGTGGTGAAAACATGGTAGATACGCCGCTGGTACTTCTTATATATAAGTGTTTTCAACATATTACATACCGTGGCGTTATTTAGTTCACTTGGGTAAACGATATTGAAACGATGTCACGCAACGATGTTTTCGAAATAATATACGAGTTTTATTAACGAGTTTATACGAGATGTTTTACAAGATGATTTTCTAAAACAAACAGCTTTTGGGTTAAGAATCGTGGCTACGAAACTTCATAAATTATATCCATCTTGTTTTGAGTTGGTTAATCATGTTGCAATATTATACACTTTTTAAAAATACAAGGTTTTCGAGGTATTGCAATATATGTAAACAAGCCATGATTCCGATACTCTTATAAAACCTATGTACTCGCCAGCATTTCTTTGCTGACTTTGTTTTTACATATGTTTCAGGTGTTGTTGCTTGATTGACGTTCTAGGATGCATGCGTCACATAGGATCTGGACGAGGCCTTAGTGACATATAACTATGATAGACGATATAAAAATTGTTTGTTCTATGTTAAGACAATGTAAATGTTTAATATTATCAATAAAACGAAACACTTTTTTTTTTATCCATGGTTATGAAACGATAATTCTGTTACAACACCCCCCCGACGTTTCCGCCACGCTTTGTTGTTTTACGTGATCGGGGTGTGACAGAAGAGATGGTATCAGAGCCAATGGTTATAGGGAATTAGGTTATGAGTAATGCTTTGACCTAGACTATAACTTCTAGGACCCCAACGCAAGTTTATTTGCGTTTAGATTTTTAAAACAAAATCGTCACCTATCCTTAGGTGATAACCACAACGAGAACACAATTTTCGAACCCGCTTCGAAAACTAATCATCTGTTATAGGATGATTGATTACTAGGTTTTGAACCCTCTATTATATGGTTTTGAACCCTTTAAGTTTTCAAAATCTCGTCAAAGTTTGGGTCTAAATAATGTGAACACGTGCAAACTGGAAGAGTGAATGCTTGTACCCTGGGTTTTCTGTCTAAGGCTAGAGTGTTCGTACAAATCCACATAATCAGACCAGTCACTCTTACCTGGGAACTCTTGGGGTGAGAGTTCACTTATAGGCGAGCATGTCTTCACGATACATTATTTTGACCTATTTACTTTGATTAGTCACTACGTGTCGTTTGTTCGTTCGAGGTATCGAACGAATGATCGCCTCTCTTGCGTTTTGTCGATACCTCTTTTGCTTTTCAACATCACTCGTTTCCTCTGTTTCCTTGTTAGACAATGCCTCCTCGACGTGAAGCACAATCTTTTACTATTGAAGAAATCGCAGCCCTAGTCTCTCAACAAGTGGCTGCTGTGCTTCCCGGTGTTGTGACCCAAGTCCACGAAATATACAACAACAATAATAACAACAATGTGCCGTGTAACTTCAAGAATTTGAATTCTGCGAAGCCGCTTAAATTTTCTGGGTCGTAAGGAGCAACTGTGCTCCTGCAGTGGTTTGAGAGTATTGAGAGCACATTCAGACATGTGCAGTGTCCGTATGCGCGTAAGGTTGAATTTGCTTCGAGCGTGTTTGAGAAGCAAGCGCTTACCTGGTGGAATGGTATTATGCGTGACAGGGGTGCCGAAGTGGCGTTGGCACAAACATGGGAAGAGCTTCGGGCTCCCATGATGAAGGAGTTTTGTCCCCGTCACGAAATTCGGGCTTTGGAGTGAGAGTTTGATGATTTAAAGCAAGATAGGGCTGAACACCGCGCGTACACGGATCGTTTTGAGGAACTCAGTCTATTGTGTCCCACCATGGTTACCCCTCTGGAGAAAGCAATCGAGAGATATATCGATGGGTTACCCGATTCTATTCTGGAGATTGTGACCGGTGTTAATCCTACTACCCTTCGTCAAGCAATCGAGTTGTCTGCTACCCTGACTGAGACTCAAGTCAGGAAGGGTAAACTCACCCGCAAGGGTGATAAAAAGAAGGCGATTGATTCAGGGAAGGACAAGAAAAAGGGTAAGGGTAAGGAAGGAGAGACGTCGAAGAAATCGAGGAAGCGAAAGGGTGCCCAGAATTTTGCTGTTACAGCACAGACTACTCAGAACCCGCAGAACCCACCGGCTCAGCCACCTGCAAAGAAAGCGTATGCTAGTACCGCACCTCATTGTGCTCGTTGCAACGGTCATCACGTTGCACAACAAGCTTGCAGGCAATGTACGACGTGTGGTAAACTTGGGCATTTGGCCAATGTTTGTCGTTTGGGACAGAATCAGGTTGCTCAGGCTCCAGCTCCAGGTCAGGGGAATGCTGTGAGATTCCCACCGGGTTCATGTTTTAATTGTGGAGAGTATGGTCACTTCCGCAACAACTGACCGAGACTGGTGAATGAAAACGCGAATGCTAACGCGAACCCGAATGTGAACGTCAATGTTAATGTGAATCCCCCTTATGGGCGAGCGTATAATTTGAATGCAAACGAAGCGAGGGCCGACAACGAAGTGGTTAACAGTAAGTTTCTAGTTAACAACCAACCTGCATCTATTCTTTTCGATTCTGGTGCCGATAGAAGTTTTGTTTCATTGTCATTTGAGCCTTTGCTTGCGATACCTAGAACTAAACTGAGGAAACCCTTATCTGTTGAAGTTGCCACTAGTAAACCTCTTGTTCTCGATTCTGTTATTCGTGATTGTCAGTTGAACCTTGATAACCATCTTTTTCCTATTGACCTCACACCGATGCAACTTGGGAGTTTCGATATTATCGTTGGAATGGATTGGTTAACCAAACACCACGTTGAGGTGGTTTGTTTTGATAAGATTTTTCGTATTCCGTTGTCTTCTGGCGATGTTCTGGAGATTCGTGGCAAGAAGCCATCTAGCGGTTTGAAGCTTATGTCGTGTATGGAAGCCCAAAGTTATTTGCGAAAAGGATATGTTGCTTTTCTGGCACATGTCACCGAGGAGAAAGACAAGAGCAAGAGTATTCAGGACATTCCGATTGTTCGGGATTATCCGGAGGTGTTTCCTGATGAACTGCCTGGTTTGCCTCCAGTTCGTAAAGTCGAGTTTCATATTGACCTTATACCCAATGCCAACCCGATTACAAAAGCACCTTATCGTCTTGCACCGTCGGAGATGCAAGAGCTATCGAAACAGCTTCAAGAATTATCTGATAAAGGATTCATCCGACCGAGCTTTTCACCTTGGGGAGCTCCTGTCCTCTTCGTGAAAAAGAAAGATGGATCTTTTCGAATGTGTATCGATTATCGTGAGCTTAATAAGCTCACCATCAAAAATAGATATCCCCTACCTCGAATTGATGATCTCTTCGACCAGCTGCAGGGTGCTTCATGCTTTTCCAAGATCGATCTGCATTCTGGGTATCATCAACTTCGTGTTCTCGAAGAAGATATTCCCAAAACTGCTTTCCGTACAAGATATGGGCATTACGAGTTCACTGTCATGCCTTTTGGTTTGATAAATGCTCCAGCTATCTTTATGGACTTAATGAATAGGTTCTGCAAACCTTATTTGGACAAGTTCATTATTGTGTTCATCGACGATATTCTCATTTATTCAAAATCTCGAGCCGAGCACGAGCAACACCTTCGCTTAACATTGGAACTCCTGAAGAAGGAACAACTTTTTGCTAAATTCTCCAAGTGTGAATTCTGGCTTAAAGAAGTTCAATTCTTGGGTCATATAGTCAATGAGCAGGGTATTCATATGGATCCATCCAAGATTGCTGCTATCAAGGACTGGAATACACCGACGACGCCTACAGAGATTCGATCTTTTCTTGGTCTTGCTGGTTATTATCGTCGATTCATTTCAAATTTCTCGAAGATTGCGGTTCCACTCACTGCTTTGACTCAGAAGAATAAGCCTTTTGAGTGGGGACCCAAGCAAGAAGAAGCGTTCCAAACGCTGAAGCAGAAGTTATGTGATGCTCCTGTTCTATCTCTGCCCGAGGGAAGCGATGATTTCGTTGTCTATTACGATGCGTCCAACTTAGGCCTTGGTTGCGTCCTTATGCAACGTGGTAAGGTTATCGCATATGCATCTAGACAGCTGAAAGTTCATGAGAAGAACTACACGACTCATGATCTTGAGTTAGGAGCTGTGGTTTTCGCGCTTAAAATCTGGAAACACTATCTCTATGGAACGAAGTGTGTGGTTTTCACAGACCACAAAAGTCTCCAGCATATTCTTAATCAGAAAGAGCTGAACATGAGGCAACGACTTTAGGTTGAACTCTTAAACGATTATGAGTGCGAGATTCGCTACCACCCTGGTAAGGCGAATGTGGTAGCTGATGCGCTTAGTCGAAAGGAGCGAGTCAAGCTTCATTCTATTTGAATACTATCTGATCTTCAATCTCGTGTCCTTCAAGCTCAGCAATTTTATGTTTCACAAAATTTGATAAGTAATGAATTTCCAGGCCATCTTGAGCTTAAACTCGAAGCGAATGATGATGGTTTACTCTATTTCATGGATCGTTTGTGGATTCCGAAACCAGACGATCTTCGCACCTTGGTAATGGACGAATCTCATAAGTCTCGATATTCTATCCATCCTGGTGCTGATAAAATGTACAAGGATCTTCATACTCGGTGCTGGTGGCCTGGTATGAATAAGGATGTTGCCTTGTATGTGTCGAAATGCCTAACTCGTCTGAAAGTCAAGGCCGAACATCAACGACCTTCAGGTTTGCTTGTACAACCATAGATACCGGTTTGGAAGTGGGAGAACATTGCAATGGATCTCATCACTAAGCTACCGCGTACGTTTAAATGTCATGATGCTATTTAGGTTGTTGTCGATCGTTTAATGAAATCTGCTCACTTCTTACCAATCCGTGAGGATTTCTCTGCTGAAAAGCTTGCCAAGATCTATGTAGACGAGATTGTATCACGACATGGTGTTCCTTTAGATATCATTTCCGATCGTGATGCTCGATTTTCATCTCATTTTTGGAAGGCCATGCAATCTGCTTTGGGAACCCAACTGAATCTAAGCACTGCTTATCATCCCCAAACAGATGGCCAATCTGAGAGAACTATTCAAACTTTGGAGGATATGCTTGGAGGATCTGCCGCTGATCAAGTTCTCTTACAACAATAGTTATCATACTAGCATTAATATGGCACCATTCGAAGCTCTCTACGGTCGAAAATGTCGTTCACTTGTCTGTTGGAACGAGACCAGTGAAGCTCAGCTTACTGGACCTGAGCTCGTTCTAGAAACAACAGACAAAATCAAGAAAATCCGTGATAATCTGGTGACAACTCGAAACCGTCAAAAGAGATATGCGGATTTGGGACGCAAGCCCTTAGAATTTCAAGTCGGAGATCGTGTCCTACTCAAGGTTTCACCTTGGAAGGGAGTCGTGAGATTTGGAAAGAAAGGAAAGCTTGCACCTTGATATGTGGGACCATTTAAGATTGTGGAAAGAATTGGAAAGGTTGCCTATCGTCTAGAGCTACCTCCAGAGCTTGGAAATATTCACCCGACTTTTCACGTGTCCAATCTGCGAAAATGTTTAGTTGACGCTGATCTACACATTCCTCTCGACGGGATTCGAATCGATGAAACGATGCACTTTGTCGAGAAACCTGTGGAGATAGTGGAACATACATACAAACAGTTGAAGAACAAATAGATTCATTTGGTTAAAGTTCGTTGGGAATCCAAACGTGGCCCAGAGTTTACTTGGGAACGAGAGGACCAGATGAAGATGAAATATCCGCATTTGTTTTCACAAGCTTCCTCTAGTTAAAATTTCGGGACGAAATTTCCTGAAGTAGGGGAAACTGTGACAACTGTGTTCGGTAATCGATGTACGATGTAATACAATGATGATTATTAATGAAACAACGTGATTTGGTGTTATTATATGTTTTTTGGTGTTCTATGTGTGTATTTGTGTTGGTGATTTTTTTCAATACGATTCGATTCCGATTGCAAGCTTTAAATCTCGTTTTGGAAGGTTATACGCAAACTGGTGCGTAAACGCAGTCAGTATAACGCGACAAACACTCCGGAATAGTTACATAGGCTAAACATACCTTAAATAACCTCCACATAACTTAGAAATAAGTTTTGAATGGGTTGGTGTGTTGAAACCATGCTTGTTCGATCGCAGGGACTATTTGTGTCAAACTGCGAAACTATGCCGATTTGAACTGTAACGAACATTCTGGAACATGACCATAAGTTAAACATACCCTAAATATCCTTTACATAGCTTAGAAATAGGCTTTGAGGAGTTCGGTGAGCTAAAATAAACTTTATGCTCATTCAGGGGCTAAAAGCGTCAAAAAGTGCATAAGTTTGCATTTTCGCGCATAACTTACGTTCTGAATACATTCGGACATCCAAAAATTTATGTAAGCATTAAAATATTTTATTTTAGTGTTTGGCATGATAAAATTCCATTCGTCGCTTAATTTGGATCGTTTTTGCGTTCGTTACGACTTCCGTCGTAATTAAGCGAATAACGCAACCGTACGACCAAACGAACCGACATCCGAGATGTTTTTGAGCATATTTTAAGTTCCCTATACTTTAACTTTATTTTAGAGCCTTGAAATGGGGTTAACGGGGTTTAAAAGTGCCAAAAATCAAGTTTTACAAGTGCAGGGACCATTTTTTGAAATTTCTGGCAGATTCAATGAACCTAGTCCAATTTGAAGTATTGGTGGTTTTAACCCATGGTTTTGCAAAACCATGGGCTGGTATTCAATGAACATAGTCCATATTAGGGGCTCCCATGGTTTTAGAAAACCATGGGCACACATGTAAGGTCCAGATCAAAGCTCAGTTTTCGAGGAACGATCCTAACGGTTCAAGGAAATCTATAAATACCCCATGATCTCAACCCCAAAAATCCACACCTTTGAAATCTGAATTTTTTCTCTAAGTTGATGTGTTCAACACTTCATACCTGAGAATATTCAGATTCAAAACTTCCATTCTTGGACCCGTTGTAAGTGTTCTTTCGTTCTTTTCATTCGTTTTAGCGTTAAAGTCAAACTGCGTTTGACTTTCTGCATTGACCAGTTTATGGTCAATGTGAAGTTCGTTTGAACTTCATAACATGAGCGTAATCACGATGGTTATAGTCCCTTGTGACTATACCTACTGATTACCACGTTATCTAGGCTCAGTGACGAGTCGTAGTTTCGGCCAAAATACGTATTCTTGCGTATTTTGTAACCAAACTACTTGTGGGTATCAAAACCATTTGTTTTGATACCAAACCTATTTTCAAACCTTGTTAAACATGTTCTAACATGTTTAGCTCCTCACTTTTAGTTTAGTGCTTATATAGGGTCGTATGGTAAGCGATCTAAACAATCGCTTATACTTTCGAACCCGACCCGTTGGTCGATCATTAGGATCCGACCAAACACATTAGGTGACCATAGTTGTATAGAGAATAACCTTCCGAGGTTATACCTTATGGTCACTACGTTTAGCTAGTTGTATGATAGGTAGTTTATATGCCTTAGGTTTATTACCAAAATGCCCTTTTTATTCATAAATTCATTTTAAACATATGTAACCTAAATTTTGACATCTAAACTGATTAGGCAACAATATTAGACATGTTAAGGCATATAATACTTGTCATAGGACTAGTTAGGCAGTCCGAACGCGCTTATGCGCGCACGACGCGTTAAAATAGCGTAAGCCACCTTAATGGGTCGTAACGGGTCGAAAGCACTTAGGTTAGGTTCTGATTTAGAATGTAGACTTTGTTAAACCATATCACATGAGTTCCAACACTCATTTGGTTTACAAGACCTCATTCTGTCCGATCTTCCGATTTAGGCGTCTATTATTTACTAGTGATTAAATTACTAGGTGCTGCTTGATTTCGCTGGTTTACTCGAGTTTGTTGAAGTACTACTGATTGAGGATACCTTGCACTACATGTGAGTACATAGTTCCCCTATTTTACTGTTTTCAATTGTTTTGGGGTGATTCATATGTACAAAATGTTTTCAAGGTTTAAACGATGATTACAAAAACGAATAGAACGATTTATACTAAACTATTAACGATTTCGATAATGTGAACGAACTTGTTGGTTGTAGTTACATAACGAACGACATTCATTAACATTGATCAAGCCGACCTCTATTAGGTTATGGTACCATAGGATATGACAAATCCCGTTATTGCACTATACCCATGGTTATGTGTGGGTGTTGTGGGTAACGACTGAATCTGATGATTGTTAACTTACCCTTTGGAGGTTTGTTAATGCAAGAACGAGTTGAACGATGAACGAGTCACAAAGGTTTGAATGTTATTAACGAGACGACCATATATAAGTTTTCACAATTAAAATGATGATGATTTAAACGAGTAAACGATTTGGAAACGATTTGGAGACGATGTTAAACGATTTGGGTAAACGATTGGTTTTTGGCTAGTGTTTAGATAACGGGACAGGTGTAATGTGGTGAAAACATGGTAGATACGCCGCTGGTACTTCTTATACATAAGTGTTTTCAACATATTACATACCGTGGCGTTATTTAGTTCACTTGGGTAACCGATATTGAAATGATGTCACGCAACGATGCTTTCAAAATAATATACGAGTTTTATTAACGAGTTTATACGAGATGTTTTACAAGATGATTTTCTAAAACAAAAAGCTTTTGGGTTAAGAATCGTGGCTACGAAACTTTATAAATTATATCCATCTTGTTTTGAGTTGGTTAATTATGTTGCAATATTATACACTTTTTAAAAATACAAGGTTTTCGAGGTATTGCAATATATGTAAACAAGCCATGATTCCGATACTCTTATAAAACCTATGTACTCACCTGCATTTCTTTTGCTGACTTTGTTTTTACATATGTTTCAGGTGTTGTTGCTTGATTGACGTTCTAGGATGCATGCGTCACATAGGATCTGGACGAGGCCTTAGTGACATATAACTATGATAGACGATATAAAACTTGTTTGTTCTATGTTAAGGCAATGTAAACGTTTAATATTCTCAATAAAACGAAACACTTTTTTTTATCCATGGTTATGAAACGATAATTCTGTTACAACACCCCCCGACGTTTTCGCCACGCTTTGTTGTTTTACGTGATCGGGGTGTGACACTTCAGAAACCCTAAAAGCAAAAATCTCTTCATCCACCACAACCCAAAAATGGCACAAATCATTGATTTTCCCTTCCCACTACCACTTCACCCCACACACAACCTTAGGGTCCGTATGGGCCTAGCTGGACCAGCATGAGCAGGATGCAACATCATCCTTGCCATGCTGATGCAAAGCCCCCTTGACTACGGCTTGACTGCCCACGCCTAGGTCCATCCACACCTTCTACAAGAGTTTTGGCTCCATGCACGACTTCTCCTCCAGGATGGAAGGCTGACAAAAATCAGGAGTTGGGTGATGGGGAAGGCCATAATCCTCAATGATGATGTCATCAGAGAGGTTTTACATCTCAATGATGACAACAACGTCCTCACCTTCACCCACCAGCAGCTCAATGACACCCTAACCCATATGGGATACAACATGGAGGGTCATGTTAGAGGCATCACCAAGTCCGGCTTCATAATACCATGACATTTTCTGGTCACACAGCTCGGGATACGTTTCTTGAAAAAGATTGTAACTTCCATGAAATCTCCTACAAGTTGATGAAACCTGTGCATGCAATAGTGCAAGAAGTTCCATATAATTTCTCTCATTATTAATGAAAGATTTTACAAGCAACTTGTGGTCTAGCAGACCATTCCTGATCTACCCTCGTTTTCTGATAAGTGTATCCCAGAGCTGAGATATTGTTACAAGAAAGTTTTCATAATAGACTTCTTGTGCCAACTACCAACAACACAGGACTTGTGACACACATCTAGGCTTTTGTTGAGATTATCTTTGGTCTAGATTAAGTTTGTTTTTTTGTTTATTAGGTTATGTTTATATATATATGTATGTATATGTATATATGCATTTTGTTTTAAAAAGGGGAAGGAAAAGGGAACAAAAACATAAAAAAAGGGTTAAAACAAAGATAATGGAACTTAAGTTTATCACAAAGAAAATCATCTGACACATAAAAAGAAGTTTATGATAAAACAAAGTCCCTTTCTAGTAAATTCTGATGAAATAACTCTCAAATCTGGCAAATCATCCTTTTCTCAAAAATGGCAAAATCAGATAAAATTTGATCAGCTATTCTTCAAACAAGGATGATAATGATAAAAAGGGACAAAAATTGTGTGAAAATCCAGAGAAAATTACTCTTGACTATCATTCTTTCAAAATTTTCAAAAAATATCCTTTTAAGAAAAGAACAAGGAGTTCCACCAGACGAATATGTGTAAGTATCAATTCTGAAACTCTACTCATTCCCTCTCATCTTAAAAAGAAAAGAATAGAGGGGCACTATTATCACACCCTGATATTTCCATATAATCCAGTGGGCCCGGTGGAGAGTATCGTGACGTAGTTGATATCATCATAGTCAATTAAACACAGTTATAGCACATCAGAAGTATTGGATGGAAATTACTATTACAAACCGAATATTCAAAGTACGAAATAATAATTATACAGACGATTGTAGAATGGATCCACGGGCGGATCTTAAATAAAATACAAAACAATGTTTAACAGACTTTAAGGCATCTTAAGGACTTGCAAGATCCTCTATTAGACACCAAGTAGCTCCAGCCTATTTGCGTGTAGTACCTGTCACTTAGTCTTTTGAAAATACGTCAGTTTACACTAGTAAATACAATTAACTGACTCATTTGAAAATGTTTAAGAAAATTGGTTTAAGTGCACAAGGCACGAAAATTCTTTTATAACTTGGGATGATTACATTTATAATCTTGTATACCGATTTATATGTTTGTCATACATTTGGGGCCCGGTATAAAAGCCGAGACATGATTAACCGACACACCACTTTTAGAACTCACAGAGGAGTTATCCCCAACTTGTGGATAATTTATATTTTTAGTATTTGCATCTGTCGGGTGTATGCCTACACCCCGTGCATAGGTCGTGGCCATTAATAACTTAAATGAGCTAAGTATATCCAGGACACGGTCACATTAACCCCTAAAGTTTTTGTTATCAAACAATACGGATTAAAACGGGTTATGCGGATTTATTAATCACAATCGGAGCAAATGATCCCATACCCGACCAAGCGATAATAATTTACCGTATCCCAAGCCCGTATAAGGGAAAATAACTTAAAAGTATTTACCTGAGTTTAACTTTGATTTTAATGCAAGAGTTATCTACTCTGCCGTATAATTTACTTAGACTTGTGAAGGTAGCTTTTGCTGGGGCTTCCTAGTCTAGAATGAAGGTAATATTAATCTATTAGAATACTAACGGGTCTTATTTAAATCGTAGACTTAGACCGGTTAGTTTAAAGAATGGTTTACGGTACAAAACGCTAGATTAAGCGGTGACCGGAAAGGAATGTAATTTAGACCCAACAAGTATGGAGACTTGTATAATATGGGTAAACTAAATACATTTTAGATTTTGAAGTTTAAACGATAAGGTTAAACCCATTTGGTTAATTTATGCAAACTAGTCACATAAACCGAACCGAACGTGTATAAGCATTAACGAGTAACTGGATCAGTCATATACAAGTTCCATATGTTATTATGCTTAAAATATGTTATGACATCAGTTGGATATCAAATTTTATGCCCATATAGATTTTAAAACCGAATTAAGCCTTGTAAGGGCATTTTGGACATTTTATATTTTATAAAAGAAACTTGCATGTCAACTGAAGTTTTTGTCATAAACATTCTGTACAAATATTGAATTTATGTTATAATATCAGTATGATATCAAATATGTGTGTGGTTTATCCTTTATGGCCAAACAGTGCACCGTAAGGGCATTTGGTCATTTCACACATAGTTTTAAGGACTTAATTGGGATTCTGAGTTCATGACTTGTACCTACTGTAAAAACATTCAAAATGGTTTACAAATTCAGTAGGTAATAAGTCCTGGGTGCTAAGTATGGTTTAAAACCATACTATGCACCTAAATGTCTTAAAAGTCGGTAAATGACGATAATTCGAATGTTTAAGTAATTTCGAGATTATGACCAACTTTAAATAGTCAAAATAATTTATTTATCATAACACATCAGTAGCAAAAAGGTTTTGCATGTTTATTATGTTTAAAACCTATTTTATTTGCAAAAAGGGTATTATCATCATTTATAAGCTTTGTACAAGAATATGAAGTTAAAGTCAGTATATAATCTGACTTGATATCCCAATAAATCCTAAATATGATATCACAACAGTAGGTAAAGAGTTTTATGTCAAAATATGTTTAAAACTTGATTTGCATGCATAAGGCTAATTTGGTCCTTTTAAAAGCATCTTTTACGATTAATCATGTAAAGTTAGTTCATGACCAGAATGTAAATGTCAAAATATGTTAAATATATTTACTAATAAGAATATAACTCATTTGCATGCCTGATTATCTTTAAAACGTTATTCTTGAACAAAAGGGCATAATAGTCAACGTTAAGCATAATCATGGAAACAAGTAAATAAACTCAGATTACTATGTGACCATGTAATATAACCTCATAGGGTTATACTACAACATAGTATGGTCACAAAGGAACCTTAATGCATAATGAAAATATGTTAATTCGGGTAAGAATTGAAAGTCAAAGAAAAAGTCAAGCTTTTGCGACTTTCGGTTGCAAACCGACCTTAAACTCAGAATTGTCAGGTTGAACATGTTTATACATGTTCTAATAACATTTACCAAGTTATTAAAGTGATAAAAGATGTTTTATAACTTCTACATTATCATATTTGATTTATTTTAAAAACTGACCTGTTTGACATTTTATTTTAATAACTTTGACCCGACAATTAACTAAGTAAACGTGGTAATTAGGAGGTGCCCTTTAGAGGGATTAACACCTACCTAATTACGATCACATAGACATATTCACCTCGAACAATGGCTGGACCGTTAAGGTCTAAACCAAAAGTCAAAGCCTTTTAGCGGAAACTTTGACTTTCGGCTTTTAAAAACTTAAAAACCAAAAAGCAGAGGCTAGGGACACTGACAACAGGTCCTAGCTAAATATCTTGAACTTGGGGGAGTCTCCTATGATCAGGAATCTCCAAGAAAGCCAAGCTGTTAGTGCATTTATGTTTATAGCCTTCGTCAATTCAAGCCGTAGCGAGAAACAGAAGAAAACGAGTCGTTATGATGAGATAGCTAGTCAAAAAGGCAAGGTGGCATAATTGTAATTAATGAGAAATCTCATTAAAAGCCAAGGCCTATAAATAGGAGCTTTATGTTTAGATTAGAGACTTTTGGATCATTTGTGTTTTGGAGAACTCTAGATCTAGAGAGAGAGTCTAGAGAGAGAGTCTAGAGAGAGAAAGTACTCCAAGTGATTCACGGTTCTTGTACGTTATCAGATTTTATCAAAGAATCACGTTTATATTACGTCATGTGTGTTTAGGTCGCGCTCGTGTACGGATTCCGCACGTTTCACGTTCGTTTCGCAATCGTTTCGGAGTCAAAACCGGTCCTACAAGTGGTATCAGAGCAGGAGCTCGATTGCACTGATCAAACACACAATTCTACTCGTGATTTCATCAATTTCAGATCCGGATTTCATCTACTTCTTCATCTTTTTCATATTTTTCACGTTTTTCACTGATTTTCGTCAAATTGAACAGGTTTCTACGGTCCAAATCGTCTGATTTTTTGATATGTTGTGCGAAAACACTTGATTTACAATCCTACCAAGTTTCAGATCCTAATTCCTAGCCGTTTAGGAGAAATCTGAGTTTTTATGTCCGACATCGTTTGAAAGTTTGAAAGAGGTCGTCCCGTTTGAACTATCGTTTGAAAGTGAACCTCCCGTTTGAACTATCGTTTGAAACTGCCCATCCCGTTTGAAAGAGAACATCCCGTTTGAACTATCGTTTGAACAAGCACGTGACCGTTTGAAATTTGCCTCTGAGCGTTTGAAAACTGGACTTACTGTTTGAACTTGACATTGACCGTTTGAGAATGCACATGAACGTTTGAAAATGCCCATGATCGTTTGAAAGTTACATCTGACCGTTTGAAACTAACCTGAACGTTTGAAGATTGGTAACATGACAGTTTGAAAAATGATCACCGTTTGAAAAGAGATCACGTGTTTGTGGTAACTGATTGTTCGGTTCTTAAAAAATTACATAGACAAGTGTGTGATAACATCTGACAATTGCATGTGATATATGTTTTAATAAACATTGAAAACTGAATGTGTTGAAAAGATGTTGGCCACTATCAAGTGAGGTTCAATAGAATTTTTTTTTTCGGTGTAATTCAGCTTCATCGGTCAAATGAAATAAAAAAAATCATCTGAAGTTGTCAGATCGGTAATTGATGATGTCGGCCATACTAGTTTGAAGGTCCAATAAAGTGTGTTGAAATTATCGAATAGTTTCAGTAAATTGTCGGTTCGTTAAAATCAAAGTGTTGTGAGATTTGGAATTGTCTGACATATTGTGTGATTTGAAATTGTGAATTTAAGGTTGTCAGCTCAAGATACAAAGAATTTGGTCAAGTGTGTTGTCGGCTTAGTGAACAGCGGCCCATGTGACTTTGATTTTGAAGGTCAAATAGGATTAAAGTTGATTTGTTAATTGACGGCTACATTAATTGAAGATTGTAATTGCACGTGGTTTGATTCAACTTTGCATGTGATTTTGCATTAAAGTCAAAGATTCAGCCGTCACCCAAAACGGACAACACATTTGTCGTTTAGTACCATACATTGAGAAGTTATCCGTTCAGACAGCTCCAATCCCACCCGAACGGACAGCGTTGTCACGTGATTATTGTCACTGTTGACTTGTGTTGACTCATTTGATCAGATACTTGTCCGTTTCAGTTGGTTGATATTCTTGTTGAAAATAATCATTGTTATTTGATTGTTTCTTGTGTTGTGATTTACGAGGTGTGAATATCAAGGTTTACATCATGGCTGAAAACAAAGAAGAAAATATTGTTGCTGAAATCAAAGAGAAAACTCGAGAAGAGATCTTAAGTGAGAAGACCTACAGAGAAAGAAACGTGGTCTACAACAGAATGGATGACATGCAAGAGGAGTATGAGATGGCTGTCGGTAGCAAAAGATGGGATAAAAAGAGAGAATGCTATTATAACAGAGAAGGAGAACCGGTTGTTCCCAAGAAAGACATAATCTTCGATGATGTTCTTCTCAAAGTCCCGTTGAGAGCTGAATACTACAGAAATGTAATGAAAGATGACACATATGTTAAGAGATTTGAAAAGGAGATCAGATATGCTATGTTATCGTGTCTGAGAAAAAGGGATGAGGAGAGGATGAAGAAGAATGTTGAAGAAATGGTGAAAAATCTGAAGAAAGATGCTGAAGAGGTTAAAACAGAAACTGTTGAAGTTGAAGCTGTGAAGGAAATCAAAAGTGAAGAAGTTGCTGTGATTGAAGAGGTTGAAAAAGTTGTTACTGAAGAACAGCAGATAGAAGAAAAGAATGAGAATGAGGAAGCTGATAATGTTGGTGATGAAGTCGGTATTGAAGAGAAGCAGAATGTTGATAAGCAGACAGAGGTTGCTGAAAACACCGAAGTGCCAATCACTGAGGTAAATTCTAACTCTGAAATTTTGAAAACTGTTGAACAATGCAAGAAATGCATGGAACCGTGCATAACTTGTACTGAAAAAGATGAGCAATTTAGAACAAGAGATCTTGAGTTCACAAAAATTGAAAAGATTTTCAAAGAAAAATGCAAAGAAATGCTAGAAAAAGAAAAAGTTTTTAAAGAAAATGATGAGAAACTTTCAGAAAAATGTAACAAATTAGAAAAGGAAAATGAAATTTTGAAAGAAAATGTTTTGAAAATGAAAAATGAATGTGAACAAAAAGAAATTGCTTATCAAGAAATGAAAAAGGAATATGACTCAATGAAATTATCATATCACATTACAAAAGAGTCATATGATAAAGTAAAAGATGAAATGAAATATGCTCAATCTAGAATGAATTATATGTCTGAAACAACCAAAGAGCTTAAACGAATGTATTCTATAAAACAAGATGTTGTTAATTCCTATATTGAGGATGTTGCTAAGCTAAAGCGACAGATTGCTGATTTAGAACAGGATAACAACAAATTAAAGAGTTATCACGTGTCGTCATATGTGCTTGAACGAATTTTCAATATAAAACCGGGTGAGGGTGAGTCTGAGCAGAACAAGAAAGGTATTGGTTCAGAGTTTCATCAAGTTCCACCACCGGGAAAATTTGCATTTTATGATGAGGAAAAGGTCGAAAAAGCTTTCAACATGGTAGACCAATTGCCAGACAACATTGACATAACCTATTCCAAATCTGATGAGTCTCATGATTCAGAGGTGGTAGGTAAAGTCGTTGAAAGTGTGTTGAAAGAAGAGTCAGTTGATACAGGTAAATCTGAATCACAGGATGAAGATGAAGGAAATCTTCATGATGGATATCTGAAAAACACAAAATCCGAGAAAAATTTGAATGATGATTCAAAGGGATTGGTTTATACCATGATTGGATCAGACAAATTGTTCTTAGATGTTGTATTCCCGATTCAGAATGTGATTTCAGAAAAGGTTGACAAAGTTTTCAAAATGGTTGAGATTGAGAAGTCTGAGATTTCAAAGTTTGTTGGTAAGAGTCATAAAGGTTCGTATAACAAACCTGGTTTCAAAAGGAAGAACATGAAGGCTGGGTTGGGTTATAAGAAGAAACAGAATCGAAACAAAAATGAAATGCCAAATTTTCAGGCAAAATTGAGTTTTGTTCAAGGAGACAGTTTAGAAAAAGAAAAAGAACTCAAAATGAGACAGTCTAATGATGAGTTCTTTGCTCAAAAGAAAAAGCAACAACCACAGGTCAAAGATGTGTCCATGAGAACATGTTTCAAATGTGATAAAAAAGGACATCTTGCACGCAAGTGTCCTAATCTAAAACCTGTGGATGTTGACAAAAAGAAGTTTGATGCTGAGAAACAAAAATCTGAGAATGTGAGACAAAGGTCAACCAAATTTGATTCGAAACAAACTTGGAGGTTCAATACAAACAAGTTTGCTTCAAATCAAAACTGGAAATCAGACCAGAATAGGTTTGATTTTAGACAGATCTGGAATTCTTACACACCCAGATTCAGAACAACACAGAGTTGGAAAACCACAGTTGATATGACAAAACCTCAAGAGTTTTGGAAACCAAGAGTTGTTGTTCAAAATCAAAATGTTCAAAAAGTTTCACATTTTTACAAACGAGGAACACCAAAAGGTCAAACATGGAGTGTTAAGAAACATGTTGATTTGGTAAAAGATGAGAAAGTTGAAGTTAAAATTGAGAAAGTTTTTGTGAAAAATGATAAAGAATTTCCAGCATTGAATGAAAATTATTGTGTTGAAATGAGTAAGGTTCAACAGGCCTGGGCTAAATTGTTCAAGTAATTGAGTAGTTTGTTTGTGCAGGTGCTCATGGAATTCAAAGATTGTGAGAATGGAGATTGGAGCAGCCTGGCACAACAAGGAGAGGCTGCTACTGGATCCTGTTCTGATTGAACAGGGAATTTATATGTTTTCTGTAAATAAATAAACAATATTTCAAAAACCCTAAAAATTGAAAAATTTGAAAAACCAAAAATATGTTTGTTTTTAATTTTGTCAAAAATAAGAAAATTACAAAAATATGTGTTGATTGAATATGCCGAAACCCTCACGGCTGAACACACATGATTACTTTCACCAGATTGAAAAACGGTTTTCAAACTGTAAAAATCAATGTGTTGTAAATCATGGGGGTATGTTAGATTTTCTGCAAATCAGTACACTTTTAGCAGAAAATGGATGGCGAGACAAAGCTATCAGTGTTGGTTGTCAAATTTTCTTTATATGATTTTGCATTTTAGGGGGAGTAATGTTGTTAGAAAATACAAAAACATTTGAAAATTTGAAAAAGTCAAAAACATGATAAAATTTAAAAAGAATTGAGTTTTTGCGTAAAAAGAGGAAATGATAGTACATCAGTAGACAGTTACAGTATGCTAAAGAATTGGAAAGTTTAGATGTGTTAAACGATCTCACCGTGGATGTGTCGGTAGATTTTTATACATTTAGTAAACTTTTCGGGATATAAACATAAATTTCATACTTGCTTATTTCGTGGGGAACACTACTTGGATATATAGGTAACCCCTGAAATCTCGTTTGAAAGGTCTCATAATCTGATATACTAGGTCTTTATACTCAATGATGTCTGGGGTATTATTCTGGGACTTCTACTGAACGGTAGTTCTGACCTAGTCCTTGAATAATACTTTCTGAAATGCTTGAAACATAGCATTAAACCCTCAGCATGCCGATGAAACAATAAAATTGATAGTCGCTGCTGTTGTAAGCAAAAAGATCCTCTAAAGGGGACATACCGTAAAGTCGAAGCTGATATCTCTCTGCGTATACGGAAGTATCGACCTGAGATCCCTCGGCCCTCGCATACCTAATTTATATACAGATATCATTGTAGTATACTCACCTGTAAGACTGATTATTGGGATTCTGGATACGGGAGTATATTCAAGAGGTGGGACACATGAATAGGTTTAAGTTCTTAATACACCTAATTCATATCCTGAATCAGTTGAAGTTTGTATGAAAATTTAAGTGGATCAGTATATCGACAATCTAAGTGAATTGTTTAATGCATAATGTGATTTTAAGCTCAACGGTACTTGTGACTTGTCATAAACTGATATGATCCTCTGACGCATACTCAAACAAAAATATTGTCTGTAAATATGTTTGTACATATTTCGTTATTGCTTTATGTTTTCAGAAAATACAAAAAGATTTTGATTTCTGCTTTATTTTCGACAATCGATGTCTGAGTGCTGAGTTTCAAAATCTAAGTAAGCTGATTGTGTTTCTGAAAAATAAAACAAGTTCATTAATTTGAAACTTGAATTAAAAATAAAAATTTCAAAAACAGTTTGTGATATCTCCAAGGTCATTAACTTGAACTTGGATGATTAACTGTGAGGGATTTTGGATACTTAATACTGCCAAATCTGTAAAGATTGTTGACAGGGGGAGTGAAATTTAGAAAGATTGAATTGCCAGATTACAATTCCTGAATAGTTGAAATTTGAAATGCTGTTACTTATAAATGTTTGAGTGATTGCAGATGAGATTCCAGACTACGATCCCAGAAGCTGAGTCTAAGGGGAAGTCTGAAGATGAGCTCAAAGCAAGGGGGAGCTTGTAATCGGAAAGCAAGGTGTCGATCCCTAAAGCACGGAAGCTTGACGAAAGGGGGAGCCTGATGAAGAAAAGAGTCTATCAAAAGGAGAAGAAATTGAAGCTGAAGACAGATCCACCGGGATTCTGTTCAAGAAGATTCAAATAGAGAGAGAAAAAAAGAAGACGCTACGAGTTTGACTCAATAATCGAGATTGACTGCGGCAATATCCAAGGGGGAGTCTGTTAGTGCATTTATGTCTATAGCCTTCGTCAATTCAAGCCGTAGCGAGAAACAAAAGAAAACGAGTCGTTATGATGAGATAGCTAGTCAAAAAGGCAAGGTGGCATAATTGTAATTAATGAGAAATCTCATTAAAAGCCAAGGCCTATAAATAGGAGCTTTATGTTTAGATTAGAGACTTTTGGATCATTTGTGTTTTGGAGAACTCTAGATCTAGAGAGAGAGTCTAGAGAGAGAAAGTACTCCAAGTGATTCACGGTTCTTGTACGTTATCAGATTTTATCAAAGAATCACGTTTATATTACGTCATGTGTGTTTAGGTCGCGTTCGTGTACGGATTCCGCACGTTTCACGTTCGTTTCGCAATCGTTTCGGAGTCAAAACCGGTCCTACACAAGCAAGAGAGAAAGAATTGATTTTTGAATGAGCAAGGAATGAAGGCACACAAGGCCCCTATTTATACTAATTCAAGAGATTCTAGGATGATGCCAGGTGTTAGGGAGGTGTTATGATCTTCACAAGTGTCCTAGCTGATTACTAAAACCATTTGCATGCTCCTTGTATCGAAATCAGGCTGCATGGTGGTTTGATTAGGGCTCAAGGCTGCATACATGCAGCTGGCTATTATTTTTCAGAACTGGGGCACTCTCTCGCGAGGCACGAGAGAGATAAGAGCCTGGGTCGCGGGCCACGACTCGCCATTCATCCGGTAAAACAAGTTTCTTCTTTTACAGTTTCAGTGCCTGGTCCTTTATACGTATTATATGTTTTATTTTAGACACCTTTGGCCCCTAAAGTTAGTTTTTGATGATCTTGGAAGTTATAATAAACATCATTAAGCTCCGGTTCGGTTAGAAGGTCACTCAGAGGTAAGATTAAACAAGTTGACGCTTTTAACCCTTCGATTTATAAACTTGTGATTCGATTCTCAAACGGTTTCGTAAATTCAACGAGCGGCCTATTAAAGAATACGAAATCCGTAAACGGTGACTCAGAGGCACAGGTTTTGCATAATGATGTTTTCAGTCCCTCTATATATAATTTTTCATCGTTTGACAATATTAGTCCTTCTTTGTCAAAGTTTGACTTTATTAGGGTTTAGGACACGTGTCTTAACATTATTGGATACGATTTTACGAGGTGTTACAACTATATTTAGGTGGAACAATCACTTCTGATAACATTCTGATGAAAATATACCCAAGAAATACTACTTCTAAAAATCAAGTGTTATACATATTTTCTGATGATGTCACCAAAAAGGAATTTTTTACTTTCAAAAAGGGGGAAGAATGTTAGGCTTCCAGGAGGAATATTACTGGACCATCTTCTAAAAATGGGTCACACAAGAGGCAAAAGGCATCATATGGCCATTAGTATTCACCAATCAAAATTCATTCTCTTGAAGAATATTTGGAGACATATTAAACGGTTTATGCATGGATAATCACCATTAACCCACCTTGAAACCCACGTTCTAACGGTTATATCTGAACCATTTCTGAATCCGATGATCTAATGGTTAAATATGAAGTTAATGACCAGTAACTTGTCATAATACCTCATGATCTATGTCCCCACAACTTCCATTTATGGTAACCACCACATGATCTCTGCTTTCACTACTACCATAAATACCCAATTTCAGAAACGGAGACTTCACCTTCAACGTCACAACTTACAAAGCCCTAAATCCATTCGTTTTTTAAAAGAAAAAATTCACTCCCAAATTCACAATGTCTCATGTCAATTTGAACATTCCATTCGTCGAACATGAAGTACCTTTCATCCAAGAAAGCCAAATTCTGCCTCTCAAAGATAACAACCTCATGATGAACATCGATCACACCCAATATGAACTAAGATGCCAGCTTTTGGTCGAGTTTCTGTTGAAATGTCCTCTTGCATAAGCCATGACAAAGACGAAAGAAGTACCGGAGAACATCATTCAGCAGGTTGTGAATACTCTTAAAAAAGTAGGGAACAATGAACTCAAAGCTCATCTTTAGGGTAGCATCACTGTGACCATCACCCCATGAAAAATTAGGGAATGCTTGGAACTTCCCATACTTGGTGGTTACATTGAATCTCCAAAGAAGGAGTAGCTGATCAAGCAATTCATAGAGCTTGGTTACAAGGAGAACATCACAAATATTGGAGAGTTCAAAAGTAACAAATTACCTTCCTTCTAGAAAGTAATGATGGAGACCTTAAACAAATGTTTGACTTCAAATATTGGAGGAACTGACAAGATCAACCAATCTATTCTGACAATCATGTTTGGATTCATCACTGGGTTCAACATTGATTACGGAACAGAAATCTTCAACCTGATGAAGAAGTCAGTTCTTACAAAAAACTGGAAGGATAACCTCCCACTTACCCTTTCCAAGATTTCTGTTAATTATCATTGCTGAAACATTCATAGAAAGAAATGTGGAGCTACCTGCATCAGAGAACATTTGGAGATCAGCAGTTATGAAGCCTTGGTGTGCAACACAAGGTTGGACATCTAATAAGGATGTGCCAATCTAACCAAAAAGCTAGCTACACTTTGTACCAGAAGACTCTCCATACAAAATAAAGTATGAAGATATCTTAAACAAAGAAGAAGAGCAACCTACTGTTGAAGTTTATGACAGCAGCTCTTCACCAGAAGAAGATGTCCAGATGTCTTCTATACTAGAAGCTGATGAAGGTAGAGGAGCGGAACATCAACACAACAGAATCTCAACAGAGCTGATGGATATTGATGTACAAGTGGAGCAAAATCCCGAGACAATTGTAGAACATGAATCAGGTGCACAAAACATTCCCTCCCCTTTAATTGCTAGAAACTCCACAGATTCAGATTCTGATGAATATGTTCAAAGGAGTTACAAAATAATGCCTAGATAAACTAAGGAATTAATAGAGGAGAATGTTAGTATTCATATCGTCTCCAAATCTGATGAGGATAGAGATTGCAACAGGTGGAGATCAAGACACTGATCAAGGAAACCTAGTAAAAGAATTTTTTTTTCTTAACAACTTACAGAGGATCATTCTCAGAAATGATTCAAGGAAGTAAGGAAATCCAAGATGTGAATGAGTTTCACAATCCTGGTGAAGGTACTTCTGGTGGATCTAAGGATCAACAAGACCCTTTAACAACAACAACAAGTATGTCTTCTGCTGGTAGGTTAGAAGGAACATCTGTTGTTCCAAATTTACCCCTGGATACACCACCCATCTCAAAAGACCAACTTAACAACGTGTTAGACAATGTTATATGGGCTTTTGCAGATGATTCAAACAAGGAAACCAAGTCTCCTGTTGAAGCAAAGATAAACATGATGCTTGAAGAGATAAGAAGTCAGAAATCTGACATAAAAACTTTGTTAGAATCTGTTGAAGAAATCAAGAGTCAGACAAAGAAAAACACTAAGACCTTGAAGAACATGCAACAATCATCAGAAAGCTCACCAGAAACTGACAAGTACACAACAGAATTCAAAAGAGTCTTTGAAGAAATGGAATTTAAAGACTCAAGTAAAGGTAGCAGTAGAACCAAGGTACAATTCTGGTGAAATCCTAGAAGAGATCAGCACTGTTAGAGCAAGCAACAACATCATTACTAATTCTCTTGAAAGGATGATACTGGAATGTGCTACACACAAAGAAGAAATGAAGACAAGTTTTGAAGAAGGGCATAAAGAAGAAAAGAAAAAAGCACAACTTCTAAATGAAGTATCTCAACTGCTGAACAAGATGCAGCACGATGTTGCCGAACTGGCAAACATAAATGTTCAGGAGTTCAGTGCATCCATCCCACCAGAAGCTTCAATAAAAGGCACCAGCACTTCTCAGCCAGAACCACTCATACCAGCCAGCCAATCAACACCAACACCAATGGGCCCCCCTCCTCCAGTTTCAAGAACATAAATCATTAAGAGGTTTGATACTCTTCCTCTTGTTATTTCCAAATTAAATGGTCTTCCAAAAGATTCAGGAAAGCATCCAGAACCATCAAGAAGGACCTCATCTGGTGAGACAGCCTTCAGTGAATCTTTAAATAAAACAGAGAAAATAAGATGGGAAGAATCTGCTACTTCTTCCAAAAGACCAAAACTTGTGCAAATAAGGTGTCACACCCTGACTTTTGCGGAAGCGTGGTTATTTGGTGTGACTTCTTAATACCATAACAATCAATCATAACAATGCTATATGATAAAACCAAAAGATTTTCATCCATTAATAAAGTTTAGAAAATACCACAATACCATTGTCTTGAAAACATTGACGCCAATTAGTTACAAACCATAACATGTTCAAATGAGTTCCTATGGACAAAACAAAAGACTTCAAATAATTCTAAGTTTAGAAACATGTATCCCGTCCAGGAATAGGATACATCTTTTAAAATCTACGACCACGGATGACATCCTTTATTTAACACGCAGCTTGTAGACACATGCATACACCTGCCAGATCCGTTTAGTTCCCTGAAAGACATGTAGTTTGAAAAATATCAACAAAAGTTGAGCGAGTTCATGTGTTCATTTGTGTGTATGTATAAGCCTGTGTAAATGTCATAAGTATGTATGTAAGTCCCTGGTATGTAGCAATAAGGAAAAAGAGATCACCAATGGTTTGCAAGGCCATTGATATGTGTGAAGTGAGGCTGGAAGACTCAAACCTAGCAGATTTCGTCGGTAAGACATAGTCACCTCATGGTCCACTCAGCGGACTCAGCAGTGCGGCTCGCTACACCCGAATAGATCTATCACTCATGTCCCTCGGTCCTACGACGAGGATTAATGGCCTTAAGTATCCGCCTACCCACTCACATGATCTAAGTAGTATGCCCTCCCTACGCTAACCATACCATGTATAAAAATGTCTGTATAATTGTAACATGTATTTCACCCCCAAAGTATAAAACTGAAAACAATTAAAAGAAAAGGGGGACATGAACTCACTATATTGCGTCTTCTATGCTCGTAACCTGAAGCTTCCTCTAGAACTCACGACTACCTACATGCGTACTATGGTCTGTTAGACGAGCGGGTCGTGCATTGTCTTAGTATTGACTAGTGCCTTTGAGTTACGTTTTTAAAGTGTCTTCAATATTTTTGTAATAATACTTCTCAAGTATTGTTATTCGTATTTCCTTCCCAAGGATGGGAGTATCACATACTTGTGTATTTGTATTCTTGTATTGGTATATCTTGCCATGTATTGGCGTCGTATTCTGGTTTGTACGTATTTTCTTAATAAGTATCCCATATATATCTCCAAAACAATATATTTTTAAATCTCATTTAGAAAATATATAAACTTATCATGTCCAAAAATACTGTATCTCTCGAAAATATATCAAAAGTATATAAGTAAAAGTAATTTCCGGAATATTTTGTGAGTTACTTTTTATCGTTCGGTTTCACAATACCAAGTGTGAAACTTAAATATTCATTCCGTGTGATTTTGGTATTATGTTGGAGTTGCAATTTCATGGTCTTTTGTTAAGATATATTATTTTACCCTAAAATAATATAACTACTCCACAAATCAAACAAATATCCACACAAGTGTCTTAATACAAAATATATATTCTAAATATATATTTACCCCTTCTTATTTACAAAAATCATCTTCCAATACTTGTACTTTTGTTACAAAAATTATGGCGAGGTTTATGTTTAAAAAAAACGTAGTCTAAAATATACTAGTAAACACTTGTCTAGAAAATATTTACTAAGTGTTGAAATTTTTAGAAAATTTCGCCATAGTATCCTTTGTAAATGGAGGTGTCCATGCTAAATAGCATATCATTTTCTTTGACATATAACATGTTAGATCGTCCTCAGATAACCTATCCGACGTTTAGACACGCGAAATACCACTTATGTCGTTTCAGTTTTAACATTCAAAATTGGGCTGTATTCGGGCATTTGAATAAAATAGTTAACTTACTCCAAAAATTTCCAAATTTTTACAAAATAGTTTAAACGATCCAATTATTAGTGTGTAAAAATATCGGGATCCAATTCATTACCAATATTTTATAAAAAATCATTTACCGGACTGAAATCAGATTCGTCACTTTCTGACTGCAGTACACGGAATAATTCATTTAAAATTCATCGTAAGTCCGATTGATGAAATTCCAGTTGGAGAATTACAATGACATCAGTGGTCATCTACAGTACAAATTTCATGAGCTAATTCTACACAGATTTCAAGTTATGACTAAGAACACAACACACATTTTCTGCAGTAAAAACGCAGCTTTTGCTGCTGTGAAAAACACCTCTTTAAAAATAGCAAACGACCTCAAAAAAATATGATTCCAGTGCCATTTGATCCATTTTTCAAAAATTCATAATTTAGACTTCAGAAAATCAATTTTTCGATTTATAACGGTCCGTTTACAGCCAGTTGAAGTTGGCTGAAAATGTTACTCAGCATGCTGTTTATAGCTTAAATGCCACTAAAATGCACACATACGATCACCATACTTTCTAATAACGATTAATATCAGATCATAAGTCATTTACAGCAGGTTATTGTTTATTTAACTCAGATTTATCATGTATCATCATCTTTCATCTCATGATCTTTATGTAAAGCTTTATGTTTAAACTTTTAGTTCATGTTCTTTAGTGTTCTTGTATATTTCAACATACTATATCTTTTAACTACTCAAAACATGAAGTAAACAAGGGTTAACAAGAACTTACAAGTAGCTCAAAGGCTAGGGAGGAACTTAAGAGAAAAGATGATGAAATGGTGTGTAAAAGAAAATGATAAAAGCTCCTTGATGATCCACAAGCTTCAAGCTCCTTTGATCCTCCTTCTAGCACTTGAATGAAGCTTGAAAATGGAAGAGTATGATGGTGAATAGGTGGTGGTGGTGGCGGTTATAGTGAGCCGAGAGGGAGAGGAGAGAGTGGAAGGGATGAGTGAGGTTGTGTGAAGATATGAATGATATGATGGAGATCTTGGAAGATATATGCACCCTACTTATAATCTTACATCTTATATTTTGTTCATATACTCAAGCAAGACATCAAATAAAATAATCAACAAATCTTGAGTGGGGTGGGTCCTCTTGTGACCGTAAATGGGTATTAGGGGGGGGGGGTGTTTAATTGTAACATTTGATGATAAGTAGGTTTATTTTATATTACAAGATCTTCATAAATCTTACAATATCTAGCAAGATCTCATAGAATCAAGAAAGAGATCAAGGTGAATCAAGAAAAGAAATCTTGTAAGATTGAGGTGGGGCCATCCCCATAACCGTAAGTATGAAGGGGGGGGGGGGTTATGTGTAACTTTGAATGGTAAAGTGAATAATAGTTGGAGGTTAAGTGAAAAGTCTAGTGTTTTAAGTGTATGACACAATATATAGTGTGTTGGGGTGTTCGGGGATCATAACTAGTCCAAAAATAATTAAACAATGTTTCTAGTAAAATTTTGGTGTTCCGGGTAATGTCCGGTTGTTCGGTTAGATACCGTTCCGTTAAAGTGCTAAGTTATTCCGAATAGTGTCTTTTATGTAACTTTATGTAGCACTTTTAATTCCCAACAGTTAGGAAAGCATTCAGGACCATTTAGTCAATTTTCTGCATAATGCTAGTGTGTTAAAATGCTGAATTTTTGCTGAAAATGCAGAATTCTGCACTTAAAGTGTGTTTTAGGCACTATCCAGCACTCAAACTATCACCTAGTGACGCAGTTTTATGGTCCTTACTCCCCTACACACCATACTGGTGTAGTACCTTGTCCCTGGCCCATACGGGGTCTCAAAACATTGTCTGTCTATGTACTGGCACTGTTAGTATATTTCTGAGTTATCCGCTAACTGTGCTAACCGTGCTTTGTGCATCATGTTTGTCACTAAAGTTGGTATGCAATAAATGGAGTGACAGTATGAAATATGATGCACATGTATGTATGATACAAGAATCATAAAGCAGTTTATATCATCAGTTGTAATCAAGCACAGTCATTAAGCATTAATCATAATTAATTAATTGTACGGATACATGCAAATTTGACGGTTGTCACATAAGGGATTCCACATGGAGTGTCTCTCTAATGCAAGAGATAGATAGAGAGGATATGATGTTCCCTGAGGAAAAGCTTAAAGAATTCTATTGGACTGAGGAAGACAAGCATGATAGACCACTAAGTCCCATAAGCAGGGCCTACAGTTTGGAAAGACTTGCAAGGGGAAAGTATGCGATTCAAAGAGATCATCCGAACCCAGTAGCAAGAATCATGAAGATGGATACTTTTGCAACACAAGAAAGTATTGTTGGATACCATGAGTAAAACAAATACATCTTGATGAGGAGAGATAGAACTGACAAAATAGTCAAAGATGGAGAACTAGGAAATAGGCTTCACCCTGTTGACATCACAATGATGAGAAGATCACTAGACAAAGAGAAGGGCAACACAATGTTCATCAGAAGAGCCCTACACAGTCTATCAGAAGCTGGAATAAAGATGTTTAAAACAATAGCTTTCACTGACTTTGACCTCTTCATCAACCATGAATTGATCAACCAAAGAAAGGTGCACATGTCATTTCCTGATACTTCAATCCCACCAGAACTTGAAAGAGAAGCCAGAACTGGGGTCATTTTTGAAGATCCAGAACTATCAATTGTGGCAACCCGAGCTTTCAAGGTCTTTCCTCGAAACGTTACTTGTTTCACAACTGTGTTTTCATAATTCGTTGCGTTGTATTATGTGCACCTTTGTTATATGATTAATGAATGGTTATATTGTTTGTTCAATTACTGAAAACTTATTAGCTGTTTAAGACTAGATAGACTTAACCCATGCATCCTCACATTTGACGAAATACTGGACCTTCGTCATCATCCGTACTCGACGAAGCATTGGAACTTCGTCATCAACATCACGACGAAGAATGTTTTTCGTCGAGGCCTTTATTTACCATGTGGGCTTTTGGCCCAAGTGAGGCCCACTTGACTATATTTACCTTGTATTCTCACTTTGTACACGAAGTTTATTGCAAGCGAAACCCTAGTATTCTTCTCCTCCTCCCTGTTATCAACGGCAGTCCCTACCTCCCCCGAGACTTCTCTTCTTATAGATCTTAACATCTGCGGTTAGTATCATTCCTTTTTAAACGAATCCTTAGTTATGATGTTTAATTGTATGGTGTTGTTGGAGTAATCTTGGTCTAATCAAATGCAATGAATAACTGTGGCGTAAACGCGGTTTAGGGATTTTATGTGGTAAATCTAAATGTGCAGGTTATGTTAATTGGCAAATATGTTAGCATATTTATTAGGGTTCAATCTGTTGAAGGATTATTGTAGAGTGTTCATAAGAGATATTGTACGTTAATAGTAAACAGCCATGACCAGGGTTTGAATAATGAATGTATTGATAATTTCTGTGTGTTTCTGATAATCATCGTTATGGTTGTGTTGAAGTCAGTTTGTGATTAGGAATTAGTGGTGCTGATTGTATAAAGGTAACTGTGCTAACTTAGATAGTCATGGCAGTTAGGGTTTCTGTGTGTACATGGTTGACTGGTAATGTGACGAAACTACCCCGTCAACGAACAACCCTGGTGTTTCCTCACCTGCATCTCGACAAAAAACCTTGGTGTTTCGTCACCAGCATCTCGACGAATAACCTTGGTGTTTCGTCATCCATCATGTCGACGAATAACCTAAGTGTTTCGTCGCCCTGAAGGTTCGTCGTTAGGAAGGAACCTCATTAACAGACTGTGGTTTAGAATGTGCATGATAATGAATGACTATGTTACTGCCTGTTAATGATATTAGTTATGACTGAGGAAACATAATTTGGTTTCTATGTATAGCACACTTAACTATTAAGTACTATTACGAAACATACATGTGAATTGTGGATTTGTATGAGTTTGAATAACTGTTATATGCTATTCGGTGATTGTTGCTTAAATGCACACTATGATTCTAATTTATACGTGAACCTTACGAATGTAAAATGATTACGTATACGTGAATACCATAGGCTTTGACTGATTAAGTGTGAATGAATATCTAGTCATACAGAGCAAACCAAGGTGAGTTCACTCCTCTCAAAACAAGCATGCATCCGGTGGGGACAATCAAACTGACAAAACTTGTAAAAGGATTTTCGTAAACCCATATCCTTGAAGGGGATATGAGGCGGTTTTCAAATACCCACATCCTTGTAGGGGATGTGAGGCGGATTCACAAACGCATATCCTTGCAGGGGATATGCAACTATTTCCAGTAAACATTAATGTTGGATAATACACTCACTTTCTATAACTTAAGTCCCATCAAACTACCGGGTTAGTTGCTGGTAGGGCAACGGGGTTATTAGTTGATAGCGCTATTAGGTTTGGCACCCTCACGACGTACCTGGATAGGACATGCGTGAACTAATAACTTTAAATCATGACCAATGTTTGATTGAGCATTGGAGAAGGGCAAAAATGGCCGTCTGCGGTATCGAGTTATTATCAGCATAACGTAACTTAAATCATTGTTTGGTAACAAAACGGTTAAACACATTGTGAACTCACCAGCGTTGTCTGTTACACTTTTCTGCATGCTTGCAGGTCGTTAGGTACACTGTCAGGGAACTTGCTGTCTGGGAAGCTGGAGTGGTCATAGGTCGTGGCATTTGGACGCTCCTCAATGTTGCATTGTTGAATACTTTTATTTAAACAAACTATTATGCTTCCGCTGAACATATTGACTTTATTAAATGGTGTTTGAATTATACAATTACATTTAATGAAAGGTTTTATCTTATCTTGTGTGTCTATGGTTCAATGTGATTAGTGGCTAGATCCTGGTACGTCACACGCCTCGCGGGGGTTTCCGCTTGTGGTATTTTTGGGGGTGTGATAGTTTGGTATCAGAGCCACTGGTTATAGTGAACTAGGTTTTAAAACGTTTTCATAAAACCAGACTATAACCAAACAGTATCAAAAACGACCATGATGCTCTGCTCCAGATCGCAAGGTTCATCCTCTGTTTACTTTATGCATTACTTGCTTAGTGGTCACACACTCACGACGTGCATGAAACTACAAACTAGATACCATGACGTGATTACCTGTGCTGCATGTTTTAGTGAAGTTTGATAGTGTGACACTACTCTTCGACTTTTGTGATTCTTAATCCTGTAATACCTTTCGTTTTTCTATTTGAATGTGGGGAACCTTTTAGCGCGAGTTAATAGGCACTGATATGAGCATGCAAATTGCCTTATTATTATGGGTGCACACATAATAATAATGTGGGGTGCATGTGAATCCCAGTGAGGCTTAACGAGTGTGAAAGGGGTTCCACTCTGTTGTCTGATGTAAGCTTAGTAGTTTGTAGAAGTCATCGTGAGGTTTGACTCCTACCTTATCTCGAATCTTAACCTTTTCCCTTATCTTATATAGAATCATGAGTGGATGAGGCCATGGGCGTGGTCACATTGCGATGACTCGGGCCGAGTTGACAAACATGATTAACACACGCGTAGCTGAGACCTTGGCGGCCTATCAAGCTGGTACGAAATGTGCCAAATACTCTTTATTCCTGTGTCACGTACTCAACTCTTAACCGTGTACTATATTTTCTTTCGTCCTTAGGTCAGCAAGCGAATCAAAACCAGAACAATCCACCTGTGTGTACGTTCAAAACGTTCATGGATTGCAAGCCTGAAACTTTCAGTGGAGCTGAAGGTCCCGTGGGACTGCTCCGTTGGTTCGAGAAAGCCGAATCCGTTTTAGCTATGTGTAACTGTCCAGCTGGGGACAGGGTGAAGTTTGCTTCTGGCACCTTGGAGGATGGTGCTCTGACTTGGTGGAATGCTCAGGTGCAGATGTTGGGCGTCGAGATGACAAACGCGACCACTTGGGATGATTTCAAATAGCTGATTCGGGAAGAGTACCGCCCTCGGGATGAAATTCAAAAGTTGGAAAACAAGTACTATAACCTGAAGATGGAAGGATCTGAAATCGAGGCTTATACGAAATGGTCTGACGAGCTGGCAAACATGTGTCCTAACCTATCCCGACCAACACCCCGCAGGATCGAGCTCTACATTAAGGGATTGGCACCACCAGTTAAGGGTTTAGTCACTGCAGCAAATCTCGACAACCTACCACGGATTATCAGGCTGGCTCACAAGATCACTGAGCAGGAGGTGGAGCGTGGCTCGTTACCACCCTGTATTGCTGCTACTACTGCTATTACTGCTACTACTGCCACCCCCATCACCGACAACAAGCGTAAGTCACAAAAGAAGCCTGATAACAATAGCAGCCGCTGTTTTAGTCAATCATCTTCAGTTAATCAGAATCAGGACCACAGCCAGACTTCTGGTTACGCAGGAAAACAGCCGAAGTGCAATAAGTGTGGTTTTCACCACTATGGCCAGTGTAGCCGAGCATGTCAAAGTTGTGACAAGGTGGGGCACATGGCAAAGGATTGTAGAGCTCCACACCCCAAGCAACAACAGCAACAGCCCTAGCAGCAGCAAAAGAGGCAACAACCCCAGCAGAATCGGGGTAATCAGAGGGGATGTTATCAGTGTGGCAGTGAAGGGCATTTCAAGAAGAATTGCCCACAGTTGAACCAGAACGCCAACAACAACAATGGGGGTAACCGCCAGAACAACAACGCAGGGAATAATAACAATGGGAACAACGGTGGGAATGGCGCTCGAGGGAGAGCATTTACGATCGGAGTAGGGGATGCAAGGAACGATCAATGTCGTGACCGGTACGTTCTCTGTTAATGGTATTATTGCTACTGTGTTATTCAACTCTGGTGCCGATTGGATTTATGTGTCTTTGGGGTTCATTCGTCAGCTATGGTTGACTCCTGCGTCTCTTATAATCAAACACGTAGTGGAATTAGCCGATGGCAAGTCGATAGAAGCCACACATGTACTCTTAGGGTGTAAACTCGATCTTCTAGGTCAAGTGTTCGACATTGACCTTCTTCCCATAACTCTTGGTAGCTTTGATATAGTTGTTGGTATGGATTGGTTGTCAAAACATCAAGCAGGCATACTTTGCAGGGAGAAGATTGTGCGCATACCTCTCCCCAGTAGGGAAACGTTAACCGTTCAGGGTCATCGAGGTGGTGCAACCGTTAACCAAATTTCAACCATGAGAGCATAGAAATGTTTACGAAAGGGCTACCCTGTTATTTTAGCACTTGTTACTGACACCTTGATCGAGGAAAAGAGAATTGAAGATCTACCTGTTGTTCGTGAATTTCCTGACGTTTTTCCTGAAGAACTCCCAGGTTTACCTCCACGTCGTCAGGTGGAGTTCCACATTGATCTCACCCCAGGAGCAGCTCCAATTGCTCGCGCACCATATCGTCTTGCACCTGGGGAGTTGCAAGAGTTGTCAAATCAACTTCAAGAACTGTTGGATAGGGGTTTTATCCGACCTAGTTCTTCGCCTTGGGGAGCCCCAGTTTTGTTTGTGAAGAAGAAAGACGGGTCTTTTCACATGTGTATTGACTATCGAGAACTCAACAAGGTGATGATTAACAATCGTTACCCTTTACCTCGCATCGACAACCTGTTCGACCAGTTGTAAGGGTCGAGCTTCTACTCGAAGATTGATCTAAGATCGGGTTATCATCAGATGAGAGTCCGAGAGGAGGATGTTCCAAAAACAGCTTTTCGCACGCGGTATGGCCATTATGAGTTTCTGGTCATGCCATTCGGGTTAACCAATGCACCAGCGGTATTCATGGATCTCATGAACCGTGTATGTAAACCATATCTTGACGATTTCATCATCGTGTTCATCGACGACATCCTGATCTATTCTAAGAGCAAGGAGGACCACAAACGGCATCTGCGTCTTATTTTGGAGCTTCTGAGGAAAGAGCAGCTTTACGCGAAATTTTCTAAGTGTGACTTTTGGATTCGAGAAGTACACTTCCTCGATCACATCGTTAACGAAATGGGGATACATGTGGATCCTGCTAAGATTGACTCAATCAGGAATTGGGCAGCACCAAAGAATCCTTCGGAGGTGCGACAATTTCTTGGTCTCGCTGGTTACTATCAAAGATTCATCGAAGGTTTTTCAAAGATCGCTCAACCTCCCACTGCTCTGACACAGAAGGGTGTAGTGTATACTTGGGGAATGAAACAGGAGGATACCTTCCAGCTTCTGAAGCAAAAACTCTGTAGTGCACTGATTCTGTCTCTACCTGAGGGTACCAAAGATTTTGTAGTGTATTGTGACGCCTCTATTTAGGGTCTCGGTTACGTGCTGATGCAACGCGAGAAAGTGATAGCTTACGCCTCTCATCAGTTGAAGATTCATGAGAAGAATTACACAACTCATGACTTAGAGTTGGGGGCCGTGGTGTTTGCACTCAAAATCTGGAGGCATTACTTGTACGGTACCAAATGCACTATTTATACCGATCACAGGAGCCTTCAGCATATTTTTTACCAGAAGGAGTTGAACATGCGACAGCGTCGCTGGGTGGAACTCTTAAACGACTACGACTGTGCAATCAAGTATCACCCAGGTAAGGCTAACGTTGTAGCCGATGCCCTCAGTCGAAAGGAAACGAAACCCAAACGTGTTCACGCCTTGCAGTTCACTATCCACTCAAACCTCCCTAACCAGATCCGTTCTGCTCAAACTAAAGCGTTGAAAGAGGAAAACATTAAAGCTGAGTATTTACGGGGCATGGAGAAAAGACTCGTAGAGAGATCTGACGGCATTTACTACTTCATGGAACGAATATGGATTCCTCTGTATGGTAACCTTAGAGATCTTGTGATGGATGAAGCGCACAAATCTCGATACTCTGTTCATCCGGGTTCGGATAAGATGTATCAAAACCTCAAAGTCCTGTATTGGTGGCCGAAGATGAAGGCCCACATCGCGACTTGCGTAAGTAAATGTTTGACTTGTTCAAAGGTCAAGGTGGAGCATCAGAAACCCTCAGGTCTACTTCAGCAACCAGAAATACCTATGTGGAAATGGGAACAAATCGCCATGGATTTTGTAACCGGGCTACCTAGAACTCAAAACGGAAATGATACCATCTGGGTAATCGTTGACCATCTCATGAAATCCGCGCACTTTCTCGCGATCAAAGAAACTGATAAGTTCTCACAACTCATCGGCGTTTATCTGAAAGAAGTGGTTTCTAGGCGTGGGGTGCCAACCTCCATTATCCCTGATCGTGATCCGCGTTTCATATCCGATTTATGGCAAGCGATGCACAAATCATTTGGCTCACACCTCGACATGAGCACTGCCTATAACCCTCAAACGGATGGTCAGAGTGAGCGAACCATCCAGACATTAGAAGACATGCTGCGGGCATGTGTTATCGATTTCGGTAAAGGTTGGGAGAGACACTTACCCTTGGTGGAGTTTTCTTACAATAACAGTTACCATACGAGTATTCAGGCAGCTCCGTTCGAGACTTTATACAGACGGAAATGTCGATCTCCTCTCTGTTGGGCTGAAGTGGGGGACAGCCAAATCACGGGTCCGGAGCTTGTACTCGAAACTTCTGAGAAGATTGTACAAATCAGAAATCGTATGGCGGTGGCGCGCGACCATCAGAAAAGCTACGTTGACAGGCGTAGGAAACCTTTGGAGTTTGCTGTAGGCGATCGCGTTATGTTAAACGTCTCACACTGGAAGGGTGTGGTACGTTTCGGGAAACGCAACAAGCTTAATCCGTGTTATGTGGGGCCATTCAAAATTCTGGAACGAATTGGTAAGGTGGCATACAAGCTCGCGTTACCTGCTGAGCTGGGTAACATTCATGATGTTTTCCATGTTTCACAGTTGAAGAAGTGTTTGTCCGACGAAACACTTGTAGTACCGTTTCAAGAGCTAAAAATTGACGACAAGTTGCAGTTTGTCGAAGAACCAATCGAAATTATGGACCGGGAAGTCAAGATTCGTAAGCATAGTCGAATTCCGATCGTGAGAGTTCGTTGGAACTCAAGACATGGACCGGAATTCATGTGGGAACGCGAGGATCAGATGAAGCTCAAGTATCCTCACCTTTTCCCAACTGAACAACCTAATCCTGGTGCAACTAATGAATTTCGGGACGAAATTCCCTTTCAAGTTGGGGATGATGTGGTACCCGAGGAAAATCCACGATCATCCTGATCTGACACTTCGCCGCTTTCGGAGTACTTATCAAATTTCGGGACGAAATTTCTTTCAAGTTGGGGATGATGTGACAACCCGAGCTTTCAAGGTCTTTCCTCGACACGTTACTTGTTTCAAAACAGTGTTTTCATAATTCGTTGCGTTGTATTATGTGCACCTTTGTTATATGATTAACGAATGGTTATATTGTTTGTTCAATTACTGAAAACTTATTAACTGTTTAAGACTAGATAGACTTAACCCATGCATCCTCACATTTGACAAAATACTGGACCTTCGTCATCATCCGTACTCGACGAAGCATTGGAACTTCGTCATCAACATCACGACGAAGAATGTTTTTCGTCAATGCCTTTATTTTCCGTGTGGGCTTTCGGCCCAAGTGAGGCCCACTCGACTATATTTACCTTGTATTCTTACTTTATAAACGAAGTTTATTGCAAGCGAAACCCTAGTATTCTTCTCCTCCTCCCTGTTATCGACGGCAGTCCCTACCTCCCCCGAGACTTCTCTTCTTATCGATCTTAACATCTCCGGTTAGTATCATTCCTTTTTAAACGAATCCCTAGTTATGATGTTTAATTGTATGGTGTTGTTGGAGTAATCTTGGCTTTATCAAATGCAATGAATAACTGTGGTGTAAACGCGGTTTAGGGATTGTATGTGGTAAATCTGAATATGCAGGTTATGTTAATTGGCAACTATGTTAGCATATTCATTAGGGTTCAATCTGTTGAAGGGTTATTGTAGAGTGTTCATAAGAGAGATTGTACGTTAATAGTAAACAGCCGTGACCAGGGTTTGAATAATGAATGTATTGATAATTTCTGTGTGTTTCTGATAATCATCGTTATGGCTGGGTTGAAGTCAGTTTGTGATTAGGAATTAGTGGTGCTGATTGTATAAAGGTAACTCAACTAACTTAGATAGTCATGGCAGTTAGGGTTTCTGTGTGTGCATGGTTGACTGGTAATGTGACGAAACTACCCCGTCGACGAACAACCCTGGTGTTTCCTCACCTGCATCTCGATGAATAACCTTGGTGTTTCGTCACCTGCATCTCGACGAATAACCTTGGTGTTTCGTCACCCATCATGTCGACGAATAACCTAAGTGTTTCGTCGCCCTGAAGGTTCGTCGTTAGCAAGGAACCTCATCAATAGACTGTGGTTTAGAATGTGCATGATAATGAATGACTATGTTACTGCCTGTTAATGATATTAGTTATGACTGAGGAAACATAATTTGGTTTCTATGTATAGCACACTTAACTATTAAGTACTGTTATGAAACATACATGTGAATTGTGGATTTGTATGAGTTTGAACAACTGTTATATGCTATTCGGTGATCGTTGCTTAAACACACACTATGATTACAATTTATACGTGAACCTTACGAATGTAAACTGATTACGTATACGTGAATACCATAGGCTTTGACTGATTAAGTGTGAACGAATATCTAGTCATACCGAGCAAACCAAGGTGAGTTCACTCCTCTCAAAACAAGCATGCGTCCGGTGGGGACAATCAAACTGACAAAACTTGTAAACGGATTTTCGTAAACCCATATCCATGAAGGGGTTATGAGGCGGTTTTCAAATACCCACATCCTTGTAGGGGATGTGAGGCGGATTTCACAAACGCATATCCTTGCAGGGGATATGCAACGGTTTCCAGTAAACGTTAATGTTGGATAATACACTCACTTTCTATCACTTAAGTCCCATCATACTACCGGGTTAGTTGCTGGTAGGGCAACGGGGTTGTTAGTTGATAGTGCTACTAGGTTTGGCACCCTCACGACGTACCTGGATAGGACGGGCGTGAACTAATAACTTTAAATCATGACCAATGTTTGATAGAGCATTGGAGAAGGGCAAAAAGGGTCGTCTGAGGTATCAAGTTATTATCAGCATAACGTAACTTAAATCATTGTTTGGTAACAAAACGGTTAAACACATTGTGAACTCACCAGCGTTGTTTGATACACTTTTCTGCATGCTTGCAGGTCGTTAGGTACACTGTCAGGGAACTTGCTGTCTGGGAAGCTGGAGTGGTCATGGGTTGTGGCATTTGGACGATCCTCAATGTTGCATTGTTGAACACTTTTATTTAAACAAACTATTATGCTTCCGCTGAACATATTGACTTTATTAAATGGTGTTTGAATTATACAACCATTTAATGGAAGGTTTTGTCTTATCTTGTGTGTCTATGGTTCAATGTGATTAGTGGCTAGATCCTGGTACGTCACACGCCTCGCGGGGGTTTCCGCTTGTGGTATTTTTGGGGGTGTGACATCAATTGTCTTCAGAAATCATTACAATGAGAAGGCTCTCATTAGAGTTAAAGAAAATGCAGGTACTCTAATCACACTCTCAAATATATTAAACACTGCATGAACAAGAAGCAGGAGCAGCTAAAGCTAAAAGGACGTGACAAAGAGGAACTAAGATCAGAAATTGAAGTCATCATAGAGCAATGGATTCAAGCAAGAACGTGGTACAAGGAGATGTACCAAGAGTGCAACAAAAAGATTGACTACAAGAAGAAGCTAAAAGATGGAGACATGTACCAGAGTAACCTATGATTGAAAAACAATTTACCTATGTTACTTGTTTATTTTTGTTGAATAATGTTTCGTCAATCTTTGAATTTCTAAAGTTTGAATTTATCTTATGTTATTTGAGTATGGGTAGTTTAGTTTTCTTACAACACTTAGGGGAAAATTGTTAGGAAATTATTTGTAAGTATTGAAGAAAAATATGATCAATCTGATCATACGCTGAAGAAAAGTCAAGAAGAACAATAAAAAGGTAAATACAAGATAACAGGACAAGAGAAGAAAGAAAGACAAATCTTCATAAAAGAACAGAAACTGATCAAAACAAAGAAAGACGATCAGAAGAGACCATCCTGGTGAGTCTGATGATAAATCTGGTATTTATCATTAGAATCTGGTAACATCTGATCATCAGAAATTCTGATGATCATCTCAACAGAATTCTGGTAAGAAGGCCATTAGAAATTCTGATGAGTCAACTTGTCTAAGAGATAAGGCTCTGCCACATTTGTAAAGTAGCAAGTTGACTTCAATGGATACAATGAATATGCCAAATAGCTACTTTATACAGAGCAAGTGCATGAATAAAAAAATGTTTATACAATGAATATGCCAAATAGCTATAAATAGAGATGTCACCACTGAAGGTTAAATGAGTAAAGCCAAATATTCAATACATACACCAAAAACTCCATTATCCTTCAGTACAAAATTCTTTGAGCATTCATTTGTAGCAGTCAATAACTTCAAGAAAGCTGCCATTTCAGAGGTTTTCACAGACGCTCGGCACCGCCTTTGCATGTGGCATATTATGAAAAAACTTCCAACCAAGGTTTTATTATTTTATCAATCTTGTTTGAGAAGTTTTTATTTTGTTACCTCTTTTAACAGCTTGAGGTCCTGTTATTTATAGATTGATGGAGACCTATTACAAAACTCTGAGTTAAGGGCATTGATGCATCGTTTGGTGTGGAGTATTCACATGAAACCATCTACATTTGAGACGCGTTGGCAACTTTTGATGGAGGAATATGGGTTACAAGATCACGACTGGTTGAATGATATGTACTCAATTAGGGACCAATGGGTACCTGCCTACTTCCGTGATATCCCAATGTGTTGTCTGATGAAGACTACATCAAGATGTGAAAGCTCTAACTCAAGCTTCAAGGTCAACTCTACTAGTGCTAACACACTAGTTCAGTTCATGCTATGTTATGAAACTAGGATAGACAATCAGCGTTACAGGCAACGTGTTGCAGAGTTTAAAATCTCATCTAGTGTATTCATGGACACTACTGATTTAGTTATCGAGAAGCACGCTTTTGAGTTGTACACACATGCAATTTTCGCAGAGGTAAGAAAAGAGATATACAAGGGGAAGTTGTTTTGTTACATTCTAAACACGGAGGATTGTGATGATGTTCGTGTTTACTATGTGAATCAGTTGGACAAGCGAAGCAATGCAACCAACACATTCACGGTAACTGTGCTTTATCCTTATGATGACATCTTTTGTTTAAGCTTTCATTATGCTTTTTTTCACAGAAGCTTAATAATGTGTTTTGGTGTTTTTGTAGGTTAAACTTGAGTTGAGAAATCAGTCGGTCTCTTATTCATGCAACAACTTCATCCGTATTGGATATCTGTGTAGGCACATCTTTTGTGTTTACCGGGTAAACAATATTGAAAAAAATCCCTGCCCAGTTTGTTGTTAAGCGTTGGACTAGGGACGTGCTTCCCAAAAGTATATTTTCTATTGAGCGTCGATACGGCGTTGACACCCGTCCACAAGCTGCTGCGAGAAGTCAGATTCTTGAGATTGTAACCGAATGTGTAGACGCATTAAGAAGTGATGTTGGAGGACTTTCTACTTTCGCTGAGCAGATAAAGGAACTGAAATCCAAGTTACTAAATGGAGGACCAGTTGATGACGAAGCCAAGAATGATAACTATGCTGCTGTTGAAGAATTGCTTGGTGTTTCTTTAGATGGGGACGTAACTCTCAACAATCCAGACGGGATCAGGAACAAAGGATGCGGCAAACGTCGACGATTGTCTAGAGCATCGCAGGATGGAATGAGCAACTCTGCTGTCAAACCTCCCAAAACACCAAGTCTTTGCCGAACATGTATGAAGTACGTGACTGGGCATGATTCAAGAAATTGCAAGAAAAAGAAGAAGAATAAATCGGGTAACGAGGATGAGGACTCAAGCTCTGCGAGTCAGGAGTCCACTTGATTTGGTATTTATTTTGATGTGTGTGCTGTGCGTGTTTTGAAAACTTGTATGACGCCAGCTTTTTGGCCTCCATTTTAGTGGAGCGGAACTAAACTTTGATCATCCCTTTTGTATTTTTTGGGCTGCCTTTTTGTAGATGCACATGTTTGCATGTGTAGATTATCTGAAAATGGATGCCCATGCATATGTTTGCATGTTAGGATGTATGTGGGTTTGGTATGTAGGACGGTTTTCAGTTTAATGACTATGGTTTAATTGATCAGTTGCATTATGAAATGATATGCACAATGTTTGCGTGAAAACTAAACGTTGTTTGTTCAGGTTTTTGCCATTTTTTGTCGACATTTTTGTTAGTATGTACATGTTGATGTTTGGTTGAAGCTGAGAATTTTCTATGTTATGGTTTTTTTGGTTTTGTTTTCACCATGTTACATTTTTTTTTTCCTGAGATTTTTGTAGATTTTTGCAGTGTTGAATCTGAGAATTTTCTATCTTATGGATTTTCTGGTTTTGTTTTTATTCCAAGTTATGTATATAATTAGTCAGAAAATGACCCATTTCGTTACAAAAAATAGTAATCAAATAAAAAAATTTAAACACATATAGTATTTTGTAGTTTTTTTTTTGTTTTTGTATTTTTTATTTTATAAAACACAAGCCGTTTTTTTCTTAAAGAGATAATATATCTGGATGAAGGCTGGATGAATATTACTTGTTATTGTAACAAATTTTATATATTATACATAAAGTAACAACTTTTTATATGGTCAAGTTGTAGATACAAATTTTATATAAAATACATACAACAAGATGGGTTGCCCCAACAAGATGTATCTTTTTGTTACTTTCTCCTTTTTATCTGGTGATGCATTTAATTTGTCATTTATTTTCATATCTAATCACCACCATCCACCCCCGAAAGTTTACTTTTTCATTATAAATAGTTTCAGCATACATAATATGTACATCCACAAATCATTGTTAACTACTAATCACACCCAAAGCATAACAATGCACAAGAGGCCATCCGCGGGATCCAAAGTCCCGGATGCTGAGGTGATCGATCTCAATCTTAGAAAAAATGAGTTCATTAATGTCGGGAAGAGACTTCGAAAGTATGCATCGACTCCAGTGAGTGTTGGCGATATGCATGCAACCCCTTTAGCGCCTATGCCCACAGACACGCTTAGGAAGATTTTTACCATTGATGGGCACCCCCGCGGAAAGAGGAGTAGCTTTTGTTCGACCCCAAAGGTGGAACCCGATGTGAAGCCTATGGCGCGAGCAATACCGAAAAACATGTGTAGTGTTAAGCCTACAGTTAAGTTGGAGCCAAATGTAGTGCCCAAGGGTGAACCCTTTGGCTTTGATACACACACTACCGTTGATGTGATGCCTAACGATGAGCCTACAATATACCCAACAAAGAGACATGTTGATGATTCCAAAAACAGCGATTGGGTTGATGATGTCTCGTGGATGAGTGAAATTGAGTGGGATTCATATTTCCGAATAAACATATCAGTTTCCCCCGTGCCACCAAACCCATGCAAGTGCAAAAAGTGGTTCACATGAAGGAGCTCAAGTAGAAATAAGGTGGTGTTGTTGTGTTTTTTCTAATTATGTTTGTTTTTGAAGATGTGTGTTTTTAGGTTAATTAGAAATTAGGTGAAGTATCAGGTTATGAACATTAACTAAGGAGTAATTTATGTGTCTAATGATTTTGTAATTTTTTGTGGTGTAATATATAATGAAAAAAAAAAACTCTCTAGTTTGTGTGTTGTTACTTCTTTATTGGGATGAATTTTTTTTCTATTGGTTATACAAGTACAAATGTGGTCGTAAACTCTTTCTATGGGTAGGCCACATGCTAACAAAAGAAAAAAGTAATAAAAAGTAGAAAAAGAAAGAATTGTATGGATATGGGTAATGACAAAAGAATATGTTTATACTGGGGCCCACAAATCCTTAGTACATATATTTTGTTCTAGATGGATGTCATAGATCATCATTCCAACTATAGGCTTCCAACTATCTCCATATACAACTACTCCAACTATATTCAAATATATGATTTTCTTATCTCTCTATTTTCTTTACAATTCATCTATCTGAGCCTCATCTACCCCTCAAAAAAACATGAAAAGGTGTTCATGTGGGAGGATTGCTACCATCCGGACATCATGGACATATGACAACCCAGGAAGAAGGTTCTATTCATGTCCGTTTAAGGTAAAAAATTTGAACCTTGTTTTAATAAGTAAATGTATGTTCTAATCGGGTTTTATGCCCATTATTTTTAATGTAGCCTAGCAACTGCCCTTTCATTGGTTGGGTCGACCCACCGATGTGCCTAAGGTCAACTAGGATCATACCAGGTCTTTTGAGGAACATCAATAACCTACAAGCTGAATTCTTTGCCCGTGAGCAAGAAATCCGGAAGAAGAAAAGGGTTATATGGTTACTGATATTAGCGTTAGTGATTGGCAGCTTACTTGTTAGCATTGTTTGTTGAGGGTTTTGCCATTGTTTGTTGAGACTAAGAAATATGTGGTACTTAGTTGGATTATCCTGGGTAGTATGTACTTATTGATGTTTGGTTGAACATGAGAATCTTCTACGTTATGGATTTGTTGGTTTTGGGTTTACCATGTTACATTTTTTTTTCTCTTAGATTTTTGTAGATTTTTCCTGTGTTGAATCTGAGAAATAATTTGGTTGTTTTGACCATGTTACATTTTTTTTCTCTGAGTTTTTTGTACATTTTTGCTGTACGTGTGTGATCATGTGCTCACGTACCGTGTTACATTTTTTTTTCTCTGAGATTTTTGTACATTTTTTGTTGTATGTGTGCACGTGCTTACGTACCGTGTTGCATTTTTTTTTTCTCTAAGGTTTTTGTACATTTTTGTTGTATATGTGTTTTTGATTATGTGCTTTTGTTGACGGTTGCTTGAATCTCTTTTTTAGATTTGATCATGTTACTTTTTTTCATTTATTATTTTTTTCCTAAAGGGTGTAACTTATGTAAGTTTTTTTTTTATGTTTAGAAGTCAGTATTTGTTGAAATCATATAATAATGACACGATTTTTTTAATAACATAGATTGAAAACATAGAGTTAACAGAATAGTTCAGTAGCCCTAATTGAGTACATAATAACTTTAACACTAGATATGGTAAAGTACATTGGATAACATAGGATAAGGAAAGTAGCCCCTATATATGAGAGGGAAAATGGGGGTACTTTCTTTTTCACACACATACTAGTAAGTTCACATAAACACCACTATTTAGTCAAGAAACGATCTTGGAGTGCCATACTCAATTTCAGCGCTAAGTGGTTCTGGGCTAAGCTCACTCTCCCACGGGTTGTGGTTGGCCCACGAGATAAGGGTGTTTGGAGATTAACAAGAGTAATCATCATCTATAGGATCATCTTCAGGATCATCGATAGTCTTTGGATCAACTGCCGGGGAGGTCTCCTGGGTGGCGTTGACTGGTTTTGCTTGGTCTGCGAGCACCACATATGAAGAGTTTTTGACAGGGGTAACTTATGTGGTGAAGTAAAATGATCCCCAGTCAACATCAAAAAGTGCCTCATCTAGCGACATCTCATCATGTGTTGTTACTTCAGGCTTAGTGTTAGTAAGGAGGTCACTTATAAGCTTAGCATCCATAGCCAGATTTTCTTCAACAGTTTGCGGCGTTGACGGAATAGAACGGGTGTTTGTGATTTGAGAACACTCTGGGTTGCAATCCGATTTTGGAGTTTGGAGTTCGAATGAAAGAGTTCTCCGCAATCGTTTGGTAACCCGTTTTGAGTTAGCTGGTGATGTTGGACTAGACATAATAAGGTTGTTTTTTTTTTTAAGTTCTTTATGGTGAACAAGTGATGAAACTAATGTTTTACATTTCACCTTAATTTATAGACAATCAAATGATGTTAGGTGGATAAATTAATTAGATTGTTTACATCAGGTTACATCAACATTAAATGTACTACACTGACCAACATAGAAGTTAAGTATTTTTTTTTTTACTTTTTCTTTTTGTTTGAAAGCAATTAGTAGATTTACATTTGATTTAACGAGTTACAAGTTTCTTTAAAGTTTTGAACTTTTGATTTTTCCCTCGTTTTTGTTTACCCAAATGTGATAGGTGTATATATATTTTATATTTTTATTATTACACCGCAAAGAGACAATTGGGATTTATTAAATGCGTGTACTATAGTTGTCAAATCATGAGAGAGATACACTAACAATGCATATCATTAGAGATAGAAGTAGTCATTTTTTTCTTTTTTTAAATGGGCATAAGATAGAGATATAAGTACACATATTTTTCTTTTTATTATTTATGCCTTTTCCTTGGTGTAAACATTAATGAGTGATAAGCTTTCTTTTTATCCAATTTAGATTCCCCATAATGGGGCATTTTATGAGACTGTACTTTTATATATTTCTTGGATATAGTGTTCGATATGTATGTACTTCTTATGCAGATTAGACACTTCCAAGTTGGCACAATTAATTTGTAAGACTTCACTTTTTTTTTTCTTTATAAAAATACTATAAGTAAGAGTATTACAATTGAGATAAGATATAAGTACAATTGAGAACTATCCATCCTTTTTGTCCATCTTAGATTCCCCATAATCTGGCATTTATATGAGATTGTACTTTATATATATTATTATAATAATGGGTACTATGATATATTTCTAGGATATGGTGTGGGTACATGTGTGTACTTTTTTTGCAGATTTGACAATTCAAAGCTGGCAGCATTATTTTTTGTAAGACTGTAGTTGTTTTTCTTTATGAAAATATATTATAACTAGGAGTAGTTAGCTTTGCATAGCAGGTAACTCGCCCCTCAATTTAATATATGATGTTACATTTTTTTTTTTTTTTGGTACTGTTTTTTGTACCAAGAAAGGTATTTTTTTTTTGTAACAAAGTAGTTTGTAATGATAGTTATGGCCGCTTGACTAACGCTAATTATTACAGCAAAGAACACACATATTGATTAAAAAAGTTATCAAACGGAAATATTGCTTTGTAACACCTTTTTTTACATCATCTTATTGTATGCTTGTCAAAAGAAAATATTTATCTTAGTCAAACTTCCTAGTAGTTTACTTATGGTTCACCAAAATGTAACACTAAACGTACACATAAATTGTTTAAGTTGTCCAGATCAACGACAGACATTAATAGTTAGATACATACAGGCAACTGACAAAGTACGAGTTTAAATTGTTTAAGTTGTCCACAATAGGCCCATCCACAAAAAACATAACATTACCATACGGAGCAGCAACTTACACTGATAATGCAGCATCGCGAACCTTTCCATTCATTACATTCACATCAGAGAGTAGTATGCGTGTAGCGAATTTTTTTCAGAGGGTAAGAATCAGTTTTTGCTTTTGCTTCCAGTTGCTACTAAAACCACATTCAAAGTGTTTACTAATGCCGTTAAAATGGAAAGAAAACCATTTTCATCCCAATGAATTCATATGCGCCGCCTACGACCATCCTTTCGCTGAACGTTTTCATACGTTCATCATCATCACAAGTAGAATCCGTCAATAACCAGCTGTCCTGTTTTTTTTTTTTTTTTCAAATAAGATGTGTCAATAAGGTGGTGCAAGCCCCGAATTACAATAATTCAAAAGATGCATTTACATAGGCAAACTTACAACGTTCCAAAAGACTTAATAAATCCAAAATCACAGACAAAGATCAAGTAATATAGTATGAATACTTACTATCACAGTTGTGCTAAAATAAATCTGCGTCGGGCAGCCGTTGGTTCTATCAAGTTCTTCATAATTCATCACATCTACCCAAGCATCAACCACATCAGAGCAGACCTTCACTTCCTCCCTCAATGTGCGCATCAGCGTTTTTGTGAGTTCCAAGCCGTATATACTCTCGAAGATAACATCTCTGCGTAAGACAATGTTAGATATGTAAATTAGATTCTGGATATCAAGAAACTAGGACTATTATGTTTTACGTATATCTTTTATAGCTGAACTTACCCAGCAGATTGACCAAATTTTTTTGTTACCCCGCTAGACAAGGAGATGACCATTTCCCGTGTCCTGTATTGTGAAAAAATCATATGCTGTTATACATTTAAAACATAATAGACTATTTTTTTTTAAAAAAACATACTATTTGGAGCAAAACATTCCCTAATCTATCAGAGGACCAAAGTTTTGCATAATGTAACAACTAGTATTTTTAATATTTTAAACTGAAGCTTACATTGAGTACTTCACATCGAATAGAAACTCCCAAATACGCTGTTCTTCCGTTGTAATGTCGATTTCCATTTCGTGTTCATGGTCATCACATGAGCGGTTGAACCTACCAACTGGTTTTCTTCGCCTTGATTCAAGTTCCTTTACCCAAGCATTACGTGTGATATCGTTTTCAGCCGTTCCCTTCCCTGCTCAATTTTAGTTTTTGTTCGTTAGTATTTAATAAAAAAATGCCAAGTTTATTATAATTTTTGAACAAAGTAAAAAACATGTAGAACTTACCTTCTTGATTTTTGTCATCACTTTTTTGTATCATAGTTGGTACGGAAGCTTCCGTATTATGCGTATCATCGACATCATCACCTGCAATTTTTTTTTGGTTTTGATAAGTCGGATTATCTGTTATGTACAGAAATAACACATGTTCATTTTTTTTTTGGGAATCATGAGTTACCTAATTCGGTGTCTTGTGTGAGCAGGTGAAAGGTAGGCGCATCAAACAATCCTTGCATGTTTTGTGTTTCGTTGTTCTTGTCTATTTATATTCATTCACATGTACACACACACATACCTGTTAGTTTGTTTGTGTATGATCGGGTTTTCTTGATTTTTGTACACATGTGACGGGTTATATGTAAGATGTAAAACTTACTTGTTGTTGTAGTTATCGTCTCTTGATGTTCTGCCTCATTTTCTTCATCGCCTATGACTCCACATGTAGCACTTTTTTCTGTAGTGGCTGTCACACCCCTTTCTGCGGCGGAAGCACGAGGTGTGATCATGAAAGGTTCTCATTGCATACGATTAGTAAACATACTACATGCTCATGAAAATAACTTCAAATACCGTAATTTGAAAGCATAAGATAGCGTTTACATCGCGAGATAGCATAAAACATTGTCTTAAAAAGTTTACAACTTTATTTTAAGACAAACATAAGCGACATCCACGAGCATGGGTAAGACCGCGCGCACATCCACTTCTAGTTACCTGAAATACATGAAAGATTTTTTGAGTACCCCACGTACTCAAGTATAATTCAAGTTTTCTTGAGTACCCCACGTACTCAAGTATAATTCAAGTTTTAGTATGGTATGAATCTTATGTAAATAAAGTATTCCTGTAAGTATCAGGATTGCTAATGGGTTGCAAGGCCATTAACATGTGACACGACATAGGAAGACACCAAACCTTAGGCATTTTTCTAGTTGGCATATTCTGAGACACAAAAGCACTACTCGGTACTCGTCCTCACCGAGAGTGTGGCTGCCCGGCACCCGTTAGATCTAACCTTTTGTTCTGCGGTCTAGGTATATTGTTGATTAATGGCGCTTATGTACCCTATTCGTGACACGATTTCTCGTATCATTTCTCATAACGCATAACACTCGGTACTCGTTCTCACCAAGTGCGCTTCTTACATTCCTATATCTCATCACACTTGGTACTCGTCCTCACCAAGTGTGCTTCTTGTTATCATACCATTTGTAAACATTGTAATATTTGTACATGTATTTCACCCCCGAAGTTATAAAACTGAAAACAGTTAAAAGAAAAGGGGGAGCATGAACTCACAACTTTGCGTTCCTTGCGTCGTAAACTTCACCGGATTTGCTTAATTAACGTCGTGACCTATACGTGTTTTCTTAACGTTAGTCACTAGACTTGTATCGCACAAGTACAAGTCACTGTCTTTTGTATTTGTATTGTTGTGTTAAAAATATTTTATATTTTTAACTAAGTATCTTACTTATTGATGTATGTAAAATGCAACATATAAATTACATCAATTGAGGCATAAAACTAACCCTTTTTAAGTACTAATATTGGAAAAAGAGTGTTTTTGTCTTCCTTTTGTATTTTCAGGATTAAATGAGCTCAAAAACGCAAAAGAAGCAAAAAGACAGCTAAATCCAACATAAATACAAGAAAAGGAATATTAGTGGACTGCCCGAACCCTCAACGGCACCTTCCAAAGCAAAGTAGAGAAATCAGAAGACTGAACACGCCCCGTGCTCAGCCAGCACGGGGCCGTGCCCAAGAAGCAGCAGAAAAGACAAATCTATAGAAGCTTCTATTGCCCATCACGGGGCCGTGCTCAGCGGACACGGGGGCGTGTCGAAAGTACAGCAGGCGCATTTATTGTAATTGCGAATTACAATTAATGAGGAGAGAGATTGTCAGACGGACACGGGGCCGTGCCCAGCGGACACGGGGCCGTGTCCAGCTCTCTGTTCAGCCTATAAATAGGAGTGCTTGGATTCATTTCATCTCATCCCTTGGCACACCACCTCTCTCACACTTCATCCACCACCCA